>CM017444.1:130242-768067 GCA_007726485.1 Eragrostis curvula | reverse complement strand
GATAAAGGGAATATTTGAAGACCGGTGGCATAGCGCTTTGTAAAAAGCAGTGACACGCAGGCCAGAGAATCTCTAGAAGGCTGATGAGGTGTGCACAAGGACGTCACAGCTGGTGTCCTTACTACAGCAAAATGAAGGGTGCGTGTCCTAAATAAACAGGAAGAGTACTTCTCCCGCGCGGCTATAAAAGGAGGCTCCTGAGTTCAGAGCAGAGGCATCGATCGCCAGACCGCCACTCGACCATCCACTGCCATCCTCCAGAACGCGAGAGCAGAGCACTCTCCCTCCATCTCCAAGTAGTAGTAGTAGTAGCATAATCCCCATCTGTAAAATAGCTGCCGCTGTAAAATACCGCCTGTAAGGTAATCTCTCTTTGTGTGTACCTAAGCTTTTGGGGTTTCCCGAAAGGGAAAACCATATGTAAGCTATGTTTGTGGAAATGAAGTAGTTCTGCTTTGAAAATCCCCTGTTATTCTTAGTCTTGCTTGTACGGGAAGCGTTTCTATGCTAGGGACCCTATAGGAGAAACCTCTGTTGCGGCGCTTGGTCTAGCCTTTCTTGATGCAGAGAGACCTTTGTGGCCGCAGAGAAGTGTTCCCTTCGGGTGGAACTGCCTGGGGAGACGATAGGAACCCGTCTCGTATGTGCCTGACTAGGATTGTTCCGGGGAAAGCTTAGCCGCTCCTGAAGCAAACTAGCGGGAAGTATGGTGAGTACCGAGTAGGAGTTTTACACCTGACTGCTTGTACCCTTCGGCCGTCTGTTTTGGCCTCGCCAGCCATCCTAAAAGATCCTGAATATAGTCCTTCAAGCAATCATACTAAAAGCAGATACTCGAGTGCCACTCGAGTGGAGTGGTCGCGTTACTGTAGCACCGCGCGCCCGGCGTGAACAGTAACCGGAATTTGAATAGTATCCCGAATTTAAACAGTATCCCGAATTTGAATAGTAACCGGAATTTGAATAGTGTCGAATAACACTGATATCAGCGTATATATCCCCGTGTGCAGGTGACGCCGAATATCGAAGTTAATATCGCCGTGAATAGTGGTATCAGAGCCTGGTTATAATTGAGAAGGTAAAGTTTTCAAATTCAGAAGTGAATAGTGGAAAATTAATTAATACAAAAGAAAATATTAATATAAGGTGTAGGTTAAACTCCACTGAAGAACATATTTGGCATACTTCTAATAGCCAATTAAATTTGCTTGTAGATTTAGTGCACAATCTTTATATAACTTGGAGTAAAAGACAAGACGAGCTAGACGCAAAGTTTGAAAGTCTATACAAGGAATATAAACATTTCGAAGAAGCATATTCTCTTGTGCAAAACAAAATAAATTTAATATTGCAAATACTTGAAGAAGGAAAGGCAGAGCAGCATAAGTATTGCCAAAATACAGACTATATTAAAGAAGAATTTTCTTTACTAAATAATAAGTTAGGCTCCAAAAGCATCATAAAAGAACAAGAAAAATCACAGAAAGAAGATTGCAAAGAAATAATAGAGCAAAATAATACTATAATTAAGTTGTTGACTCAAACACTAGACAAAGTTAATTTTGAAAGCATCGGAAGAGAGCTCGTGCTAGCTTCAACAGGAATAGTTTCCCCCACTACAGCAATAAATTCAGACAAATGGACTTATCTAAAGGTATCTGCAGAAGAGACCAATCCCTCCAGCTAGTTAATAAAGATGCAAAACCTCTAACTTTAATGGATAGACTGAGAGGTAAAAGAGAAGACATAGAGAATCTTGAAGAGGTCATCGATGTTGACAAAGACTTAGAAAGATATCATAAGGACACTTTAAGAAAAATACGACCGCAGCAAATATATCAAATGGGAATATTCGAAAGCAAAAGTGGTTTATATAGATTATCAAGAGAAGTAGAATTAAGTGTTTTAACAAATCCAGTAGAATTAAAAATTGTAAGTAAGCAATTTGAGAATAGTTTAAGATATTCAGGATACAAATATATTCATCAAGGTCTGTATATTATTGGAGTTAAAGGTATGACAAGAAAGAAATTAGGAACTAAAGTTTTAATAACCCTGTTAGACAAAAGATGGGACACAATTAATAAAGCTGCATTAGGATTTTTAGAAGGAGATATGAACGAGAACAGTTTAATAACTTATATAGCTCCAGATTTAATCATGCCAATTAAAGAATTCATAGAAAAAATGAGTTTTGGCTTCCAGACTAAAGGATATGAAGACTTTAAAGGAACAAATTTAATGGTAAGCATAGAATTTATAGGAAGGTTAACAAATAGCAGCAGGACTAAATACAAGGTAAATGTGAATAATGTAATCGAAAGCATGCAATCGAAAGGAATAAATTTTATGAGTCCTCTAAAAATAAGCTCTGAAGAAAGGGCAGGAGAAGAATGGAATATAAGCGAGTTGATAGAAAAAAAGACTCTGAAACAACCTGAAGACTATATTAGTTATGAAAATAATAAGGGAAAAACTAGTATCAGGTTTATCAATTATAATTCTAGATCTTTAGACGACACAGACTCTATTATGTCAGAACAAGAAATTGAAAATAGCAGAAGGCATAGTGTCTCAGAATTTATGGAAAAGCCTGATATAGACACCGAAATAAGATATTACGAGGATAAATTAAAGCAAATAAATACAGAATATAGCACCTCCATGTTAAGTGAATGGCCTAAAATAAGAGATAAAGAACTTTATTTTTACAGAGAATTGGCAAGACTACAAAAGTTGAAAAAGAATAAAGAAATTTTTGTAGAAAGGCCGCAAGCAATTAATCAACCTAAAAAGATTAAAGAAGACAACACAGAATGTTGTAACAAAGAGCAAGTAGTAGAACATAACAGCAAAGAAAAGCCTATAGATAGTCATAAACCAATAAGTGAAGAAGAGCAGTGGAATATGAATGAAAAATTATTAATAGAAAGTTATGAAGAAGAAGAAGAATTAGCAAATGAAATATACGATGAATTACAAGCCAGAAATGATGCTGAAGACTACAACAGTTTTATAGACTCATTAGATGATGTCGAGCTACATAATTTAGAAAATGCTATGGAAGCTATGGATGTAGCATCAGGTTCCACTAAAAGGAAAAGATTTGGAGAAGACACTATGAAAAGTGAAGGAGAAAAAGAAAGACCCACTAGAGCATCAGGAACATGGCCACCTGAAAGAGAAGATTTCTCGTATAACTATATCCCAGGACAATATGCATATATGGGTCCTAAAAGAAAAATTTTTGAAAAGACCGTAAAGTTTCAAAATGACAAAAGTGATGGAGCAATATTAAATTTGGCTGCACATGATCCTATTGATTGGCCAAATATTATAAGCATTTGGAAAGGCTTAATAGTTCAAAAATACATACAAAATAGACATAACATAGGAAATAAAGTAGAAGACATGTTAACATACTTAGAAACATTTTTAGGAGAATCAGTAAAAGTCTTATGGGAACAATGGGTAGAAGTGTACCCTAATAAATATGACGAATTAAAAAGAGCAGGAAATAATCCGTATAATTTTGCGAATATAATATCACACATTATTATAGCAGAAGACCCAGAATTGGGAAGCACTGCCTTACAAAATGAAAGGCTAAGGGAAATAGAAAAGCTAACTTTGACAAATTGGAAAGGTATAAAAGAATTCTCACAGCATTACCTATACAATGCTACCACTGCGAAGCAAGGATTTAATCCAGGAGTAGTCGAAAGATATTTTAATAAATTACCTGACCCCTTAGGAAGCATGATTTTTGAAGAATACAAAAAAGATACGCAGGGACAAACAATTAATATATCTCAAGCTATAACCTTTGTCTTTAAACAATTAAAGAAAATATGCACTAATATACAAGCTCAACGATCTATGAAGCATTCAGATTATAATTTTTGTGATAAAATAGTTCAAATACCTTTAACATATGGAGAAGAAAGGCCTAGAAATAAAAAATTTCATAAACCTCAAAGAAGATATAATAATCCTAGAACAAAGAGAAGATATTTCCTACGAAGATCTGATAATAGACCACCATTCTTGCATAAAAGAAATGTAAGGAGATATAATCCTAGAAAGAATTATGATAAAACATGCAGATGTTTTATATGCAATTCACCAGACCATCTAAGCAAAACCTGTCCCAATAAAGACCAGAAAAGATATTCTAGCAAACTTGAAGAGCAAGAAAAGGTGTTTATAGTAGACAGTGTGAATGAGAACATATTAATGTGTGATGATGAAATAAAAGATGATGAATCAATATACTCTATCATAGAAACAGATGAAATAGAAAACATTCAAGTCGAATATGAAACAAGCGACGATGAAATGGATTTAGTAGATGAATTAGCAGGTTTAAAAATAGAAATGATGAATCAAACAAATTGTGAGCATGATTGGATTAGAGGAAAAGGTGATTACAATATAAAGTGCGCCTTTTGCATATATTATCCAAGTCAAGATAATAGAGCAACCTGTAACGCATGTCTAAAGCAAGCATGTGTTGAGTGTTTAAAAGCAAAGAAACAAAACTGGAAAAATGAAGTAGAATTTGAACCAGAAGATAGAATACTCTCTAGTAGAGTTAGGATATTAGAAAATAGAATTAATAAATTAGAAGAAGAGTTAGAAAATTTAAGGGATATATTTAATAGTAAAACTAAAGAAGAAGATACGAATGTTGAGAACATTGAATGCCAAGAACAAAATCTAACAATAAAAGACAATAAGAATAGTAAAATGATTCAATTAAAAGATGCCTTAACAAGCTTTGGAACTAAATATATAGTTAAACTACCATTCAAGGAGATATTAGGAATAAGAATTCCAGTAAAAATAAAATTAAGCCATAATGTTACTTATAAAGTGTTAGCATTAGTAGACACAGGATGCACTAAAAATATTATTCATGACAAATATTTTACCAGATGCCCTGAAATAGTACATACTATAGAGGATAGTAAAGCAGAAACATCCACAGACATGTCAGGCATAAGAAAGATTCATAATCAATTAGCATATAATATTGAAGCATACATAAATGGTACAAGATACATAATAGATGAAATCACTATAAGAGATTTGTCCATGATAAATGATGACATGATAATTGGACTAAGGTTTTTACAACAATCTGTACAAACCACAATCATACATGAACAAGGAATTACATTCATTCCACACCAAGATAATTTGCCATATATTTCTGAAGTTCGAAAGTATGGTAAAACCCAAACCCAACAAACTTGTAACATTGATGTGGGATCTCTTGAATCTAATATTATCGAAGGTCTTCCTGAAGAACATAAAAGTTATGAACTTAGTACAACCTTAGAAGAATATTACATAGAAAACTCTAATATAGAATGTATTGGTTTACAATCATTTGCACCAAATTGGTATAGAGACATAAAGTCAAAAAATGATATAGAAAGGATTGTGCAAAGACTAGAAGATATTCAAATTATTGGTGAAATACCTATGAAACATTGGGAGAAAAATGGTATAGTATGCAAAATCAACGTAATAAACCCAGATTATATAATAAAAACAGCCCCAATTGAGGCAACTCCAAAAGATATAGAAGATTTTAAAATGCATATTGAAGAGCTGTTGAAGTTAAAAGCAATAAGAGAAAGTAGAAGTCCACATAGATCCGCAGCATTTATAGTTAGAAATCATGCTGAAGAAGTTAGAGGAAAATCTAGAATGGTTATTAATTACAAAAGATTAAATGATAACACTATAGAAGATGCTTTTAACATTCCAAATAAACAAGAATGGATCAATAGAATACAAGGAAGTAAATATTTTTCGAAATTTGATTTAAAGGCAGGATTTTGGCAAGTTAAAATGGCAGAAGAATCAATAGAATGGACTGCATTCACATGTCCTCAAGGACATTTTGAATGGCTTGTAATGCCATTAGGATTAAAGAATGCACCCGCATTATTTCAAAGAAAGATGCAGAATATTTTCAATGAAAACCAAGATTTCATATTAGTTTATATTGATGACCTTTTAGTATTTTCCAAAACTTATAAAGAGCATATTGCCCACTTAGAAGTATTTTTTAGAAAGGTAGAACAAAATGGTTTAATATTGTCTAAAAAGAAAATGGAAATATGCAAAGAAAGAATTAATTTTCTTGGTCATGAAATAGGAGAAGGAAAAATTTACTTGCAAGAACATATTGCAAAGAAAATATTACAGTTTCCTGATGCCATGAATGATAAGAAAGTTCTACAACAATTTTTGGGAATTGTAAATTATGCCAGAAATTATATAGATAATTTAGCAAAACTTGCTGGGCCTTTATATGCAAAGCTAAGGAAGAATGGTCAGAAATATTTTAATTCTGAAGATATAAAATTAGTAAAGGCAATCAAAGAAAAGGTGAAAAATCTAAAACCCTTAGAGCTACCTTTAGATGATAACTATTTTATTATAGAGACTGATGCATCTAAAGAAGGATGGGGTGCAATATTGAAACAAAAACCTAATAAATATTCTTCTAAAACAGAAGAGAAAATATGCAGATACGCTTCAGGAAGCTATAAGTTAAAAACTGTGAATAACACTGATAGAGAAATACTAGCAGTAATATCTGCAATAAATGCGTTTCGTTTGTATCTTGGATTTAAAGAATTTACTGTTAGAACTGATTGTGAAGCGATATGTCGATACTATAATCAGATTAATAGTAAGAAAAGTTCGACTAGAAGATGGGTTTTATTTGAAGATATTATTACTGGAAATGGCTATAAAGCTAATTTTGAGCATATAAAAGGAAAGGATAACAAGCTGCCTGACTTGTTCTCGCGCTCATCTATTTTGCAGGAATGAAGAGAATGATGAATTTTCCAGAAGTTGAATCATATTCCTTTGGGACAGATAATAAATTAAGGGTTTTCCCCCAGAATACTTTCAAATTCAAGCCCAAAGATCATATTATTGTAGATGAAGTTCAGCAATGTTTGTTGGACAATTTCTGGTTCCAATACAATAATAAGAAAGAAGATAAAGGATATTTTCTGGCAATATTAAATAGCCTTTCTGAATATTTTCATATGATTAATGGAATGATGCCAACAGCCGAATGTCCTGCGAAGATTGAGCAAAGGCCTTTGTATATCTTATATAATGGGAAAAGGCCTGGAATATATACATCTTTTGAGCAAATCATCATCCTAAAGCAAGAATTGAAGTACTCGAAAGAAACTCCATCATTTGCTAAATATTTTGATATAGATGAAGCACTGGCCAAAGCAAGGTTGCATATTGGAGCAAATTATTACATAGAGCCAGCTGCAAAAGAATACATTCAAAGTTATAGGTTGATGAATAATAAAGCTTCTGAGGTTCCAGTCATAACAAAGGTCAAAGAATCAGTGGGTACAAAGGTTAAAGAAGAAGGCAGTACCTCCAAGAAACCCACATACAAAGAATGTTTAATCAAAGGAGTAGACCCTCTGGATGGTGAATATATTGAATGGAAGCTCGAAGAGAAATTGGAATCAATAGCTCCAGAATGGAAGAAAGAAATAAAGAAAGAAATTTTAGAAGAGCTTAAGAAAGATATAGATGAAAAATTTGAAGAAATAAAGAAGTCATATGATGAAAAGTGGACTAATTCATTTTTAGACGAAGATATGTTGGATATTGCCGGACATGGGCAAAAGCCAGAATCAGAATCCAATTAATATATAAAGGGCAGCAAAGTTCAATATTCTTAGATGACGTTCTCCAATAATATTGAGAGTGTACTCTCAAGACGGAAGCGTGGTGAAGACCTATATCTATAAAATATAATAATAAAACGAAAGCTAATGATGACAGGAATGTCATATTATATGAAGACGCCAATGATAAAGGGAATATTTGAAGACCGGTGGCATAGCGCTTTGTAAAAAGCAGTGACACGCAGGCCAGAGAATCTCTAGAAGGCTGATGAGGTGTGCACAAGGACGTCACAGCTGGTGTCCTTACTACAGCAAAATGAAGGGTGCGTGTCCTAAATAAACAGGAAGAGTACTTCTCCCGCGCGGCTATAAAAGGAGGCTCCTGAGTTCAGAGCAGAGGCATCGATCGCCAGACCGCCACTCGACCATCCACTGCCATCCTCCAGAACGCGAGAGCAGAGCACTCTCCCTCCATCTCCAAGTAGTAGTAGTAGCATAATCCCCATCTGTAAAATAGCTGCCGCTGTAAAATACCGCCTGTAAGGTAATCTCTCTTTGTGTGTACCTAAGCTTTTGGGGTTTCCCGAAAGGGAAAACCATATGTAAGCTATGTTTGTGGAAATGAAGTAGTTCTGCTTTGAAAATCCCCTGTTATTCTTAGTCTTGCTTGTACGGGAAGCGTTTCTATGCTAGGGACCCTATAGGAGAAACCTCTGTTGCGGCGCTTGGTCTAGCCTTTCTTGATGCAGAGAGACCTTTGTGGCCGCAGAGAAGTGTTCCCTTCGGGTGGAACTGCCTGGGGAGACGATAGGAACCCGTCTCGTATGTGCCTGACTAGGATTGTTCCGGGGAAAGCTTAGCCGCTCCTGAAGCAAACTAGCGGGAAGTATGGTGAGTACCGAGTAGGAGTTTTACACCTGACTGCTTGTACCCTTCGGCCGTCTGTTTTGGCCTCGCCAGCCATTCGGGATACTGTTTAAATTCGGGATACTATTCAAATTCCGGTTACTGTTCACGCCGGGCGCGCGGTGCTACAGTAACGCGACCACTCCACTCGAGTGGCACTCGAGTATCTGCTTTTAGTATGATTGCTTGAAGGACTATATTCAGGATCTTTTAGGATGGCTGGCGAGGCCAAAACAGACGGCCGAAGGGTACAAGCAGTCAGGTGTAAAACTCCTACTCGGTACTCACCATACTTCCCGCTAGTTTGCTTCAGGAGCGGCTAAGCTTTCCCCGGAACAATCCTAGTCAGGCACATACGAGACGGGTTCCTATCGTCTCCCCAGGCAGTTCCACCCGAAGGGAACACTTCTCTGCGGCCACAAAGGTCTCTCTGCAGCAAGAAAGGCTAGACCAAGCGCCGCAACAGAGGTTTCTCCTATAGGGTCCCTAGCATAGAAACGCTTCCCGTACAAGCAAGACTAAGAATAACAGGGGATTTTCAAAGCAGAACTACTTCATTTCCACAAACATAGCTTACATATGGTTTTCCCTTTCGGGAAACCCCAAAAGCTTAGGTACACACAAAGAGAGATTACCTTACAGGCGGTATTTTACAGCGGCAGCTATTTTACAGATGGGGATTATGCTACTACTACTACTTGGAGATGGAGGGAGAGTGCTCTGCTCTCGCGTTCTGGAGGATGGCAGTGGATGGTCGAGTGGCGGTCTGGCGATCGATGCCTCTGCTCTGAACTCAGGAGCCTCCTTTTATAGCCGCGCGGGAGAAGTACTCTTCCTGTTTATTTAGGACACGCACCCTTCATTTTGCTGTAGTAAGGACACCAGCTGTGACGTCCTTGTGCACACCTCATCAGCCTTCTAGAGATTCTCTGGCCTGCGTGTCACTGCTTTTTACAAAGCGCTATGCCACCGGTCTTCAAATATTCCCTTTATCATTGGCGTCTTCATATAATATGACATTCCTGTCATCATTAGCTTTCGTTTTATTATTATATTTTATAGATATAGGTCTTCACCACGCTTCCGTCTTGAGAGTACACTCTCAATATTATTGGAGAACGTCATCTAAGAATATTGAACTTTGCTGCCCTTTATATATTAATTGGATTCTGATTCTGGCTTTTGCCCATGTCCGGCAATATCCAACATATCTTCGTCTAAAAATGAATTAGTCCACTTTTCATCATATGACTTCTTTATTTCTTCAAATTTTTCATCTATATCTTTCTTAAGCTCTTCTAAAATTTCTTTCTTTATTTCTTTCTTCCATTCTGGAGCTATTGATTCCAATTTCTCTTCGAGCTTCCATTCAATATATTCACCATCCAGAGGGTCTACTCCTTTGATTAAACATTCTTTGTATGTGGGTTTCTTGGAGGTACTGCCTTCTTCTTTAACCTTTGTACCCACTGATTCTTTGACCTTTGTTATGACTGGAACCTCAGAAGCTTTATTATTCATCAACCTATAACTTTGAATGTATTCTTTTGCAGCTGGCTCTATGTAATAATTTGCTCCAATATGCAACCTTGCTTTGGCCAGTGCTTCATCTATATCAAAATATTTAGCAAATGATGGAGTTTCTTTCGAGTACTTCAATTCTTGCTTTAGGATGATGATTTGCTCAAAAGATGTATATATTCCAGGCCTTTTCCCATTATATAAGATATACAAAGGCCTTTGCTCAATCTTCGCAGGACATTCGGCTGTTGGCATCATTCCATTAATCATATGAAAATATTCAGAAAGGCTATTTAATATTGCCAGAAAATATCCTTTATCTTCTTTCTTATTATTGTATTGGAACCAGAAATTGTCCAACAAACATTGCTGAACTTCATCTACAATAATATGATCTTTGGGCTTGAATTTGAAAGTATTCTGGGGGAAAACCCTTAATTTATTATCTGTCCCAAAGGAATATGATTCAACTTCTGGAAAATTCATCATTCTCTTCATTCCTGCAAAATAGATGAGCGCGAGAACAAGTCAGGCAGCTTGTTATCCTTTCCTTTTATATGCTCAAAATTAGCTTTATAGCCATTTCCAGTAATAATATCTTCAAATAAAACCCATCTTCTAGTCGAACTTTTCTTACTATTAATCTGATTATAGTATCGACATATCGCTTCACAATCAGTTCTAACAGTAAATTCTTTAAATCCAAGATACAAACGAAACGCATTTATTGCAGATATTACTGCTAGTATTTCTCTATCAGTGTTATTCACAGTTTTTAACTTATAGCTTCCTGAAGCGTATCTGCATATTTTCTCTTCTGTTTTAGAAGAATATTTATTAGGTTTTTGTTTCAATATTGCACCCCATCCTTCTTTAGATGCATCAGTCTCTATAATAAAATAGTTATCATCTAAAGGTAGCTCTAAGGGTTTTAGATTTTTCACCTTTTCTTTGATTGCCTTTACTAATTTTATATCTTCAGAATTAAAATATTTCTGACCATTCTTCCTTAGCTTTGCATATAAAGGCCCAGCAAGTTTTGCTAAATTATCTATATAATTTCTGGCATAATTTACAATTCCCAAAAATTGTTGTAGAACTTTCTTATCATTCATGGCATCAGGAAACTGTAATATTTTCTTTGCAATATGTTCTTGCAAGTAAATTTTTCCTTCTCCTATTTCATGACCAAGAAAATTAATTCTTTCTTTGCATATTTCCATTTTCTTTTTAGACAATATTAAACCATTTTGTTCTACCTTTCTAAAAAATACTTCTAAGTGGGCAATATGCTCTTTATAAGTTTTGGAAAATACTAAAAGGTCATCAATATAAACTAATATGAAATCTTGGTTTTCATTGAAAATATTCTGCATCTTTCTTTGAAATAATGCGGGTGCATTCTTTAATCCTAATGGCATTACAAGCCATTCAAAATGTCCTTGAGGACATGTGAATGCAGTCCATTCTATTGATTCTTCTGCCATTTTAACTTGCCAAAATCCTGCCTTTAAATCAAATTTCGAAAAATATTTACTTCCTTGTATTCTATTGATCCATTCTTGTTTATTTGGAATGTTAAAAGCATCTTCTATAGTGTTATCATTTAATCTTTTGTAATTAATAACCATTCTAGATTTTCCTCTAACTTCTTCAGCATGATTTCTAACTATAAATGCTGCGGATCTATGTGGACTTCTACTTTCTCTTATTGCTTTTAACTTCAACAGCTCTTCAATATGCATTTTAAAATCTTCTATATCTTTTGGAGTTGCCTCAATTGGGGCTGTTTTTATTATATAATCTGGGTTTATTACGTTGATTTTGCATACTATACCATTTTTCTCCCAATGTTTCATAGGTATTTCACCAATAATTTGAATATCTTCTAGTCTTTGCACAATCCTTTCTATATCATTTTTTGACTTTATGTCTCTATACCAATTTGGTGCAAATGATTGTAAACCAATACATTCTATATTAGAGTTTTCTATGTAATATTCTTCTAAGGTTGTACTAAGTTCATAACTTTTATGTTCTTCAGGAAGACCTTCGATAATATTAGATTCAAGAGATCCCACATCAATGTTACAAGTTTGTTGGGTTTGGGTTTTACCATACTTTCGAACTTCAGAAATATATGGCAAATTATCTTGGTGTGGAATGAATGTAATTCCTTGTTCATGTATGATTGTGGTTTGTACAGATTGTTGTAAAAACCTTAGTCCAATTATCATGTCATCATTTATCATGGACAAATCTCTTATAGTGATTTCATCTATTATGTATCTTGTACCATTTATGTATGCTTCAATATTATATGCTAATTGATTATGAATCTTTCTTATGCCTGACATGTCTATGGATGTTTCTGCTTTACTATCCTCTATAGTATGTACTATTTCAGGGCATCTGGTAAAATATTTGTCATGAATAATATTTTTAGTGCATCCTGTGTCTACTAATGCTAACACTTTATAAGTAACATTATGGCTTAATTTTATTTTTACTGGAATTCTTATTCCTAATATCTCCTTGAATGGTAGTTTAACTATATATTTAGTTCCAAAGCTTGTTAAGGCATCTTTTAATTGAATCATTTTACTATTCTTATTGTCTTTTATTGTTAGATTTTGTTCTTGGCATTCAATGTTCTCAACATTCGTATCTTCTTCTTTAGTTTTACTATTAAATATATCCCTTAAATTTTCTAACTCTTCTTCTAATTTATTAATTCTATTTTCTAATATCCTAACTCTACTAGAGAGTATTCTATCTTCTGGTTCAAATTCTACTTCATTTTTCCAGTTTTGTTTCTTTGCTTTTAAACACTCAACACATGCTTGCTTTAGACATGCGTTACAGGTTGCTCTATTATCTTGACTTGGATAATATATGC
Source organism: Eragrostis curvula (assembly GCA_007726485.1). Taxonomy (NCBI): domain Eukaryota; kingdom Viridiplantae; phylum Streptophyta; class Magnoliopsida; order Poales; family Poaceae; genus Eragrostis; species Eragrostis curvula. The sequence continues at coordinate 755,050 of CM017444.1, read as the reverse complement.
AAAAGGCGCACTTTATATTGTAATCACCTTTTCCTCTAATCCAATCATGCTCACAATTTGTTTGATTCATCATTTCTATTTTTAAACCTGCTAATTCATCTACTAAATCCATTTCATCGTCGCTTGTTTCATATTCGACTTGAATGTTTTCTATTTCATCTGTTTCTATGATAGAGTATATTGATTCATCATCTTTTATTTCATCATCACACATTAATATGTTCTCATTCACACTGTCTACTATAAACACCTTTTCTTGCTCTTCAAGTTTGCTAGAATATCTTTTCTGGTCTTTATTGGGACAGGTTTTGCTTAGATGGTCTGGTGAATTGCATATAAAACATCTGCATGTTTTATCATAATTCTTTCTAGGATTATATCTCCTTACATTTCTTTTATGCAAGAATGGTGGTCTATTATCAGATCTTCGTAGGAAATATCTTCTCTTTGTTCTAGGATTATTATATCTTCTTTGAGGTTTATGAAATTTTTTATTTCTAGGCCTTTCTTCTCCATATGTTAAAGGTATTTGAACTATTTTATCACAAAAATTATAATCTGAATGCTTCATAGATCGTTGAGCTTGTATATTAGTGCATATTTTCTTTAATTGTTTAAAGACAAAGGTTATAGCTTGAGATATATTAATTGTTTGTCCCTGCGTATCTTTTTTGTATTCTTCAAAAATCATGCTTCCTAAGGGGTCAGGTAATTTATTAAAATATCTTTCGACTACTCCTGGATTAAATCCTTGCTTCGCAGTGGTAGCATTGTATAGGTAATGCTGTGAGAATTCTTTTATACCTTTCCAATTTGTCAAAGTTAGCTTTTCTATTTCCCTTAGCCTTTCATTTTGTAAGGCAGTGCTTCCCAATTCTGGGTCTTCTGCTATAATAATGTGTGATATTATATTCGCAAAATTATACGGATTATTTCCTGCTCTTTTTAATTCGTCATATTTATTAGGGTACGCTTCTACCCATTGTTCCCATAAGACTTTTACTGATTCTCCTAAAAATGTTTCTAAGTATGTTAACATGTCTTCTACTTTATTTCCTATGTTATGTCTATTTTGTATGTATTTTTGAACTATTAAGCCTTTCCAAATGCTTATAATATTTGGCCAATCAATAGGATCATGTGCAGCCAAATTTAATATTGCTCCATCACTTTTGTCATTTTGAAACTTTACGGTCTTTTCAAAAATTTTTCTTTTAGGACCCATATATGCATATTGTCCTGGGATATAGTTATACGAGAAATCTTCTCTTTCAGGTGGCCATGTTCCTGATGCTCTAGTGGGTCTTTCTTTTTCTCCTTCACTTTTCATAGTGTCTTCTCCAAATCTTTTCCTTTTAGTGGAACCTGATGCTACATCCATAGCTTCCATAGCATTTTCTAAATTATGTAGCTCGACATCATCTAATGAGTCTATAAAACTGTTGTAGTCTTCAGCATCATTTCTGGCTTGTAATTCATCGTATATTTCATTTGCTAATTCTTCTTCTTCTTCATAACTTTCTATTAATAATTTTTCATTCATATTCCACTGCTCTTCTTCACTTATTGGTTTATGACTATCTATAGGCTTTTCTTTGCTGTTATGTTCTACTACTTGCTCTTTGTTACAACATTCTGTGTTGTCTTCTTTAATCTTTTTAGGTTGATTAATTGCTTGCGGCCTTTCTACAAAAATTTCTTTATTCTTTTTCAACTTTTGTAGTCTTGCCAATTCTCTGTAAAAATAAAGTTCTTTATCTCTTATTTTAGGCCATTCACTTAACATGGAGGTGCTATATTCTGTATTTATTTGCTTTAATTTATCCTCGTAATATCTTATTTCGGTGTCTATATCAGGCTTTTCCATAAATTCTGAGACACTATGCCTTCTGCTATTTTCAATTTCTTGTTCTGACATAATAGAGTCTGTGTCGTCTAAAGATCTAGAATTATAATTGATAAACCTGATACTAGTTTTTCCCTTATTATTTTCATAACTAATATAGTCTTCAGGTTGTTTCAGAGTCTTTTTTTCTATCAACTCGCTTATATTCCATTCTTCTCCTGCCCTTTCTTCAGAGCTTATTTTTAGAGGACTCATAAAATTTATTCCTTTCGATTGCATGCTTTCGATTACATTATTCACATTTACCTTGTATTTAGTCCTGCTGCTATTTGTTAACCTTCCTATAAATTCTATGCTTACCATTAAATTTGTTCCTTTAAAGTCTTCATATCCTTTAGTCTGGAAGCCAAAACTCATTTTTTCTATGAATTCTTTAATTGGCATGATTAAATCTGGAGCTATATAAGTTATTAAACTGTTCTCGTTCATATCTCCTTCTAAAAATCCTAATGCAGCTTTATTAATTGTGTCCCATCTTTTGTCTAACAGGGTTATTAAAACTTTAGTTCCTAATTTCTTTCTTGTCATACCTTTAACTCCAATAATATACAGACCTTGATGAATATATTTGTATCCTGAATATCTTAAACTATTCTCAAATTGCTTACTTACAATTTTTAATTCTACTGGATTTGTTAAAACACTTAATTCTACTTCTCTTGATAATCTATATAAACCACTTTTGCTTTCGAATATTCCCATTTGATATATTTGCTGCGGTCGTATTTTTCTTAAAGTGTCCTTATGATATCTTTCTAAGTCTTTGTCAACATCGATGACCTCTTCAAGATTCTCTATGTCTTCTCTTTTACCTCTCAGTCTATCCATTAAAGTTAGAGGTTTTGCATCTTTATTAACTAGCTGGAGGGATTGGTCTCTTCTGCAGATACCTTTAGATAAGTCCATTTGTCTGAATTTATTGCTGTAGTGGGGGAAACTATTCCTGTTGAAGCTAGCACGAGCTCTCTTCCGGTGCTTTCAAAATTAACTTTGTCTAGTGTTTGAGTCAACAACTTAATTATAGTATTATTTTGCTCTATTATTTCTTTGCAATCTTCTTTCTGTGATTTTTCTTGTTCTTTTATGATGCTTTTGGAGCCTAACTTATTATTTAGTAAAGAAAATTCTTCTTTAATATAGTCTGTATTTTGGCAATACTTATGCTGCTCTGCCTTTCCTTCTTCAAGTATTTGCAATATTAAATTTATTTTGTTTTGCACAAGAGAATATGCTTCTTCGAAATGTTTATATTCCTTGTATAGACTTTCAAACTTTGCGTCTAGCTCGTCTTGTCTTTTACTCCAAGTTATATAAAGATTGTGCACTAAATCTACAAGCAAATTTAATTGGCTATTAGAAGTATGCCAAATATGTTCTTCAGTGGAGTTTAACCTACACCTTATATTAATATTTTCTTTTGTATTAATTAATTTTCCACTATTCACTTCTGAATTTGAAAACTTTACCTTCTCAATTATAACCAGGCTCTGATACCACTATTCACGGCGATATTAACTTCGATATTCGGCGTCACCTGCACACGGGGATATATACGCTGATATCAGTGTTATTCGACACTATTCAAATTCCGGTTACTATTCAAATTCGGGATACTGTTTAAATTCGGGATACTATTCAAATTCCGGTTACTGTTCACGCCGGGCGCGCGGTGCTACAGTAACGCGACCACTCCACTCGAGTGGCACTCGAGTATCTGCTTTTAGTATGATTGCTTGAAGGACTATATTCAGGATCTTTTAGGATGGCTGGCGAGGCCAAAACAGACGGCCGAAGGGTACAAGCAGTCAGGTGTAAAACTCCTACTCGGTACTCACCATACTTCCCGCTAGTTTGCTTCAGGAGCGGCTAAGCTTTCCCCGGAACAATCCTAGTCAGGCACATACGAGACGGGTTCCTATCGTCTCCCCAGGCAGTTCCACCCGAAGGGAACACTTCTCTGCGGCCACAAAGGTCTCTCTGCAGCAAGAAAGGCTAGACCAAGCGCCGCAACAGAGGTTTCTCCTATAGGGTCCCTAGCATAGAAACGCTTCCCGTACAAGCAAGACTAAGAATAACAGGGGATTTTCAAAGCAGAACTACTTCATTTCCACAAACATAGCTTACATATGGTTTTCCCTTTCGGGAAACCCCAAAAGCTTAGGTACACACAAAGAGAGATTACCTTACAGGCGGTATTTTACAGCGGCAGCTATTTTACAGATGGGGATTATGCTACTACTACTACTTGGAGATGGAGGGAGAGTGCTCTGCTCTCGCGTTCTGGAGGATGGCAGTGGATGGTCGAGTGGCGGTCTGGCGATCGATGCCTCTGCTCTGAACTCAGGAGCCTCCTTTTATAGCCGCGCGGGAGAAGTACTCTTCCTGTTTATTTAGGACACGCACCCTTCATTTTGCTGTAGTAAGGACACCAGCTGTGACGTCCTTGTGCACACCTCATCAGCCTTCTAGAGATTCTCTGGCCTGCGTGTCACTGCTTTTTACAAAGCGCTATGCCACCGGTCTTCAAATATTCCCTTTATCATTGGCGTCTTCATATAATATGACATTCCTGTCATCATTAGCTTTCGTTTTATTATTATATTTTATAGACTATTCACGGCGATATTAACTTCGATATTCGGCGTCACCTGCACACGGGGATATATACGCTGATATCAGTGTTATTCGACACTATTCAAATTTCGGTTACTATTCAAATTCGGGATACTGTTTAAATTCGGGATACTATTCAAATTCCGGTTACTGTTCACGCCGGGCGCGCGGTGCTACAGTAACGCGACCACTCCACTCGAGTGGCACTCGAGTATCTGCTTTTAGTATGATTGCTTGAAGGACTATATTCAGGATCTTTTAGGATGGCTGGCGAGGCCAAAACAGACGGCCGAAGGGTACAAGCAGTCAGGTGTAAAACTCCTACTCGGTACTCACCATACTTCCCGCTAGTTTGCTTCAGGAGCGGCTAAGCTTTCCCCGGAACAATCCTAGTCAGGCACATACGAGACGGGTTCCTATCGTCTCCCCAGGCAGTTCCACCCGAAGGGAACACTTCTCTGCGGCCACAAAGGTCTCTCTGCAGCAAGAAAGGCTAGACCAAGCGCCGCAACAGAGGTTTCTCCTATAGGGTCCCTAGCATAGAAACGCTTCCCGTACAAGCAAGACTAAGAATAACAGGGGATTTTCAAAGCAGAACTACTTCATTTCCACAAACATAGCTTACATATGGTTTTCCCTTTCGGGAAACCCCAAAAGCTTAGGTACACACAAAGAGAGATTACCTTACAGGCGGTATTTTACAGCGGCAGCTATTTTACAGATGGGGATTATGCTACTACTACTACTTGGAGATGGAGGGAGAGTGCTCTGCTCTCGCGTTCTGGAGGATGGCAGTGGATGGTCGAGTGGCGGTCTGGCGATCGATGCCTCTGCTCTGAACTCAGGAGCCTCCTTTTATAGCCGCGCGGGAGAAGTACTCTTCCTGTTTATTTAGGACACGCACCCTTCATTTTGCTGTAGTAAGGACACCAGCTGTGACGTCCTTGTGCACACCTCATCAGCCTTCTAGAGATTCTCTGGCCTGCGTGTCACTGCTTTTTACAAAGCGCTATGCCACCGGTCTTCAAATATTCCCTTTATCATTGGCGTCTTCATATAATATGACATTCCTGTCATCATTAGCTTTCGTTTTATTATTATATTTTATAGATATAGGTCTTCACCACGCTTCCGTCTTGAGAGTACACTCTCAATATTATTGGAGAACGTCATCTAAGAATATTGAACTTTGCTGCCCTTTATATATTAATTGGATTCTGATTCTGGCTTTTGCCCATGTCCGGCAATATCCAACATATCTTCGTCTAAAAATGAATTAGTCCACTTTTCATCATATGACTTCTTTATTTCTTCAAATTTTTCATCTATATCTTTCTTAAGCTCTTCTAAAATTTCTTTCTTTATTTCTTTCTTCCATTCTGGAGCTATTGATTCCAATTTCTCTTCGAGCTTCCATTCAATATATTCACCATCCAGAGGGTCTACTCCTTTGATTAAACATTCTTTGTATGTGGGTTTCTTGGAGGTACTGCCTTCTTCTTTAACCTTTGTACCCACTGATTCTTTGACCTTTGTTATGACTGGAACCTCAGAAGCTTTATTATTCATCAACCTATAACTTTGAATGTATTCTTTTGCAGCTGGCTCTATGTAATAATTTGCTCCAATATGCAACCTTGCTTTGGCCAGTGCTTCATCTATATCAAAATATTTAGCAAATGATGGAGTTTCTTTCGAGTACTTCAATTCTTGCTTTAGGATGATGATTTGCTCAAAAGATGTATATATTCCAGGCCTTTTCCCATTATATAAGATATACAAAGGCCTTTGCTCAATCTTCGCAGGACATTCGGCTGTTGGCATCATTCCATTAATCATATGAAAATATTCAGAAAGGCTATTTAATATTGCCAGAAAATATCCTTTATCTTCTTTCTTATTATTGTATTGGAACCAGAAATTGTCCAACAAACATTGCTGAACTTCATCTACAATAATATGATCTTTGGGCTTGAATTTGAAAGTATTCTGGGGGAAAACCCTTAATTTATTATCTGTCCCAAAGGAATATGATTCAACTTCTGGAAAATTCATCATTCTCTTCATTCCTGCAAAATAGATGAGCGCGAGAACAAGTCAGGCAGCTTGTTATCCTTTCCTTTTATATGCTCAAAATTAGCTTTATAGCCATTTCCAGTAATAATATCTTCAAATAAAACCCATCTTCTAGTCGAACTTTTCTTACTATTAATCTGATTATAGTATCGACATATCGCTTCACAATCAGTTCTAACAGTAAATTCTTTAAATCCAAGATACAAACGAAACGCATTTATTGCAGATATTACTGCTAGTATTTCTCTATCAGTGTTATTCACAGTTTTTAACTTATAGCTTCCTGAAGCGTATCTGCATATTTTCTCTTCTGTTTTAGAAGAATATTTATTAGGTTTTTGTTTCAATATTGCACCCCATCCTTCTTTAGATGCATCAGTCTCTATAATAAAATAGTTATCATCTAAAGGTAGCTCTAAGGGTTTTAGATTTTTCACCTTTTCTTTGATTGCCTTTACTAATTTTATATCTTCAGAATTAAAATATTTCTGACCATTCTTCCTTAGCTTTGCATATAAAGGCCCAGCAAGTTTTGCTAAATTATCTATATAATTTCTGGCATAATTTACAATTCCCAAAAATTGTTGTAGAACTTTCTTATCATTCATGGCATCAGGAAACTGTAATATTTTCTTTGCAATATGTTCTTGCAAGTAAATTTTTCCTTCTCCTATTTCATGACCAAGAAAATTAATTCTTTCTTTGCATATTTCCATTTTCTTTTTAGACAATATTAAACCATTTTGTTCTACCTTTCTAAAAAATACTTCTAAGTGGGCAATATGCTCTTTATAAGTTTTGGAAAATACTAAAAGGTCATCAATATAAACTAATATGAAATCTTGGTTTTCATTGAAAATATTCTGCATCTTTCTTTGAAATAATGCGGGTGCATTCTTTAATCCTAATGGCATTACAAGCCATTCAAAATGTCCTTGAGGACATGTGAATGCAGTCCATTCTATTGATTCTTCTGCCATTTTAACTTGCCAAAATCCTGCCTTTAAATCAAATTTCGAAAAATATTTACTTCCTTGTATTCTATTGATCCATTCTTGTTTATTTGGAATGTTAAAAGCATCTTCTATAGTGTTATCATTTAATCTTTTGTAATTAATAACCATTCTAGATTTTCCTCTAACTTCTTCAGCATGATTTCTAACTATAAATGCTGCGGATCTATGTGGACTTCTACTTTCTCTTATTGCTTTTAACTTCAACAGCTCTTCAATATGCATTTTAAAATCTTCTATATCTTTTGGAGTTGCCTCAATTGGGGCTGTTTTTATTATATAATCTGGGTTTATTACGTTGATTTTGCATACTATACCATTTTTCTCCCAATGTTTCATAGGTATTTCACCAATAATTTGAATATCTTCTAGTCTTTGCACAATCCTTTCTATATCATTTTTTGACTTTATGTCTCTATACCAATTTGGTGCAAATGATTGTAAACCAATACATTCTATATTAGAGTTTTCTATGTAATATTCTTCTAAGGTTGTACTAAGTTCATAACTTTTATGTTCTTCAGGAAGACCTTCGATAATATTAGATTCAAGAGATCCCACATCAATGTTACAAGTTTGTTGGGTTTGGGTTTTACCATACTTTCGAACTTCAGAAATATATGGCAAATTATCTTGGTGTGGAATGAATGTAATTCCTTGTTCATGTATGATTGTGGTTTGTACAGATTGTTGTAAAAACCTTAGTCCAATTATCATGTCATCATTTATCATGGACAAATCTCTTATAGTGATTTCATCTATTATGTATCTTGTACCATTTATGTATGCTTCAATATTATATGCTAATTGATTATGAATCTTTCTTATGCCTGACATGTCTGTGGATGTTTCTGCTTTACTATCCTCTATAGTATGTACTATTTCAGGGCATCTGGTAAAATATTTGTCATGAATAATATTTTTAGTGCATCCTGTGTCTACTAATGCTAACACTTTATAAGTAACATTATGGCTTAATTTTATTTTTACTGGAATTCTTATTCCTAATATCTCCTTGAATGGTAGTTTAACTATATATTTAGTTCCAAAGCTTGTTAAGGCATCTTTTAATTGAATCATTTTACTATTCTTATTGTCTTTTATTGTTAGATTTTGTTCTTGGCATTCAATGTTCTCAACATTCGTATCTTCTTCTTTAGTTTTACTATTAAATATATCCCTTAAATTTTCTAACTCTTCTTCTAATTTATTAATTCTATTTTCTAATATCCTAACTCTACTAGAGAGTATTCTATCTTCTGGTTCAAATTCTACTTCATTTTTCCAGTTTTGTTTCTTTGCTTTTAAACACTCAACACATGCTTGCTTTAGACATGCGTTACAGGTTGCTCTATTATCTTGACTTGGATAATATATGCAAAAGGCGCACTTTATATTGTAATCACCTTTTCCTCTAATCCAATCATGCTCACAATTTGTTTGATTCATCATTTCTATTTTTAAACCTGCTAATTCATCTACTAAATCCATTTCATCGTCGCTTGTTTCATATTCGACTTGAATGTTTTCTATTTCATCTGTTTCTATGATAGAGTATATTGATTCATCATCTTTTATTTCATCATCACACATTAATATGTTCTCATTCACACTGTCTACTATAAACACCTTTTCTTGCTCTTCAAGTTTGCTAGAATATCTTTTCTGGTCTTTATTGGGACAGGTTTTGCTTAGATGGTCTGGTGAATTGCATATAAACATCTGCATGTTTTATCATAATTCTTTCTAGGATTATATCTCCTTACATTTCTTTTATGCAAGAATGGTGGTCTATTATCAGATCTTCGTAGGAAATATCTTCTCTTTGTTCTAGGATTATTATATCTTCTTTGAGGTTTATGAAATTTTTTATTTCTAGGCCTTTCTTCTCCATATGTTAAAGGTATTTGAACTATTTTATCACAAAAAATTATAATCTGAATGCTTCATAGATCGTTGAGCTTGTATATTAGTGCATATTTTCTTTAATTGTTTAAAGACAAAGGTTATAGCTTGAGATATATTAATTGTTTGTCCCTGCGTATCTTTTTTGTATTCTTCAAAAATCAGGCTTCCTAAGGGGTCAGGTAATTTATTAAAATATCTTTCGACTACTCCTGGATTAAATCCTTGCTTCGCAGTGGTAGCATTGTATAGGTAATGCTGTGAGAATTCTTTTATACCTTTCCAATTGTCAAAGTTAGCTTTTCTATTTCCCTTAGCCTTTCATTTTGTAAGGCAGTGCTTCCCAATTCTGGGTCTTCTGCTATAATAATGTGTGATATTATATTCGCAAAATTATACGGATTATTTCCTGCTCTTTTTAATTCGTCATATTTATTAGGGTACGCTTCTACCCATTGTTCCCATAAGACTTTTACTGATTCTCCTAAAAATGTTTCTAAGTATGTTAACATGTCTTCTACTTTATTTCCTATGTTATGTCTATTTTGTATGTATTTTTGAACTATTAAGCCTTTCCAAATGCTTATAATATTTGGCCAATCAATAGGATCATGTGCAGCCAAATTTAATATTGCTCCATCACTTTTGTCATTTTGAAACTTTACGGTCTTTTCAAAAATTTTTCTTTTAGGACCCATATATGCATATTGTCCTGGGATATAGTTATACGAGAAATCTTCTCTTTCAGGTGGCCATGTTCCTGATGCTCTAGTGGGTCTTTCTTTTTCTCCTTCACTTTTCATAGTGTCTTCTCCAAATCTTTTCCTTTTAGTGGAACCTGATGCTACATCCATAGCTTCCATAGCATTTTCTAAATTATGTAGCTCGACATCATCTAATGAGTCTATAAAACTGTTGTAGTCTTCAGCATCATTCTGGCTTGTAATTCATCGTATATTTCATTTGCTAATTCTTCTTCTTCTTCATAACTTTCTATTAATAATTTTTCATTCATATTCCACTGCTCTTCTTCACTTATTGGTTTATGACTATCTATAGGCTTTTCTTTGCTGTTATGTTCTACTACTTGCTCTTTGTTACAACATTCTGTGTTGTCTTCTTTAATCTTTTAGGTTGATTAATTGCTTGCGGCCTTTCTACAAAAATTTCTTTATTCTTTTTCAACTTTTGTAGTCTTGCCAATTCTCTGTAAAAATAAAGTTCTTTATCTCTTATTTTAGGCCATTCACTTAACATGGAGGTGCTATATTCTGTATTTATTTGCTTTAATTTATCCTCGTAATATCTTATTTCGGTGTCTATATCAGGCTTTTCCATAAATTCTGAGACACTATGCCTTCTGCTATTTTCAATTTCTTGTTCTGACATAATAGAGTCTGTGTCGTCTAAAGATCTAGAATTATAATTGATAAACCTGATACTAGTTTTTCCCTTATTATTTTCATAACTAATATAGTCTTCAGGTTGTTTCAGAGTCTTTTTTTCTATCAACTCGCTTATATTCCATTCTTCTCCTGCCCTTTCTTCAGAGCTTATTTTAGAGGACTCATAAAATTTATTCCTTTCGATTGCATGCTTTCGATTACATTATTCACATTTACCTTGTATTTAGTCCTGCTGCTATTTGTTAACCTTCCTATAAATTCTATGCTTACCATTAAATTTGTTCCTTTAAAGTCTTCATATCCTTTAGTCTGGAAGCCAAAACTCATTTTTTCTATGAATTCTTTAATTGGCATGATTAAATCTGGAGCTATATAAGTTATTAAACTGTTCTCGTTCATATCTCCTTCTAAAAATCCTAATGCAGCTTTATTAATTGTGTCCCATCTTTTGTCTAACAGGGTTATTAAAACTTTAGTTCCTAATTTCTTTCTTGTCATACCTTTAACTCCAATAATATACAGACCTTGATGAATATATTTGTATCCTGAATATCTTAAACTATTCTCAAATTGCTTACTTACAATTTTTAATTCTACTGGATTTGTTAAAACACTTAATTCTACTTCTCTTGATAATCTATATAAACCACTTTTGCTTTCGAATATTCCCATTTGATATATTTGCTGCGGTCGTATTTTCTTAAAGTGTCCTTATGATATCTTTCTAAGTCTTTGTCAACATCGATGACCTCTTCAAGATTCTCTATGTCTTCTCTTTTACCTCTCAGTCTATCCATTAAAGTTAGAGGTTTGCATCTTTATTAACTAGCTGGAGGGATTGGTCTCTTCTGCAGATACCTTTAGATAAGTCCATTTGTCTGAATTTATTGCTGTAGTGGGGGAAACTATTCCTGTTGAAGCTAGCACGAGCTCTCTTCCGGTGCTTTCAAAATTAACTTTGTCTAGTGTTTGAGTCAACAACTTAATTATAGTATTATTTTGCTCTATTATTTCTTTGCAATCTTCTTTCTGTGATTTTTCTTGTTCTTTTATGATGCTTTTGGAGCCTAACTTATTATTTAGTAAAGAAAATTCTTCTTAATATAGTCTGTATTTTGGCAATACTTATGCTGCTCTGCCTTTCCTTCTTCAAGTATTTGCAATATTAAATTTATTTTGTTTTGCACAAGAGAATATGCTTCTTCGAAATGTTTATATTCCTTGTATAGACTTTCAAACTTTGCGTCTAGCTCGTCTTGTCTTTTACTCCAAGTTATATAAAGATTGTGCACTAAATCTACAAGCAAATTTAATTGGCTATTAGAAGTATGCCAAATATGTTCTTCAGTGGAGTTTAACCTACACCTTATTAATATTTTCTTTTGTATTAATTAAATTTTCCACTATTCACTTCTGAATTTGAAAACTTTACCTTCTCAATTATAACCCGGCTCTGATACCACTATTCACGGCGATATAACTTCGATATTCGGCGTCACCCCCTGCACACGGGGATATATACGCTGATATCAGTGTTATTCGACACTATTCAAATTCCGGTTTACTATTCAAATTCGGGATACTGTTTAAATTCGGGATACTATTCAAATTCCGGTTACTGTTCACGCCGGGCGCGCGGTGCTACAGTAACGCGACCACTCCACTCGAGTGGCACTCGAGTATCTGCTTTTAGTATGATTGCTTGAAGGACTATATCAGGATCTTTTAGGATGGCGGGCGAGGCCAAAACAGACGGCCGAAGGGTACAAGCAGTCAGGTGTAAACTCCTACTCGGTACTCACCATACTTCCCGCTAGTTTGCTTCAGGAGCGGCTAAGCTTTCCCCGGAACAATCCTAGTCAGGCACATACGAGACGGGTTCCTATCGTCTCCCCAGGCAGTTCCACCCGAAGGGAACACTTCTCTGCGGCCACAAAGGTCTCTCTGCAGCAAGAAAGGCTAGACCAAGCGCCGCAACAGAGGTTTCTCCTATAGGGTCCCTAGCATAGAAACGCTTCCCGTACAAGCAAGACTAAGAATAACAGGGGATTTTCAAAGCAGAACTACTTCATTTCCACAAACATAGCTTACATATGTTTTCCCTTTCGGGAAACCCCAAAAGCTTAGGTACACACAAAGAGAGATTACCTTACAGGCGGTATTTTACAGCGGCAGCTATTTTACAGATGGGGATTATGCTACTACTACTACTTGGAGATGGAGGGAGAGTGCTCTGCTCTCGCGTTCTGGAGGATGGCAGTGGATGGTCGAGTGGCGGTCTGGCGATCGATGCCTCTGCTCTGAACTCAGGAGCCTCCTTTTATAGCCGCGCGGGAGAAGTACTCTTCCTGTTTATTTAGGACACGCACCCTTCATTTGCTGTAGTAAGGACACCAGCTGTGACGTCCTTGTGCACACCTCATCAGCCTTCTAGAGATTCTCTGGCCTGCGTGTCACTGCTTTTTACAAAGCGCTATGCCACCGGTCTTCAAATATTCCCTTTATCATTGGCGTCTTCATATAATATGACATTCCTGTCATCATTAGCTTTCGTTTTATTATTATATTTTATAGACTATTCACGGCGATATTAACTTCGATATTCGGCGTCACCTGCACACGGGGATATATACGCTGATATCAGTGTTATTCGACACTATTCAATTTCGGTTACTATTCAAATTCGGGATACTGTTTAAATTCGGGATACTATTCAAATTCCGGTTACTGTTCACGCCGGGCGCGCGGTGCTACAGTAACGCGACCACTCCACTCGAGTGGCACTCGAGTATCTGCTTTTAGTATGATTGCTTGAAGGACTATATTCAGGATCTTTTAGGATGGCTGGCGAGGCCAAAACAGACGGCCGAAGGGTACAAGCAGTCAGGTGTAAAACTCCTACTCGGTACTCACCATACTTCCCGCTAGTTTGCTTCAGGAGCGGCTAAGCTTTCCCCGGAACAATCCTAGTCAGGCACATACGAGACGGGTTCCTATCGTCTCCCCAGGCAGTTCCACCCGAAGGGAACACTTCTCTGCGGCCACAAAGGTCTCTCTGCAGCAAGAAAGGCTAGACCAAGCGCCGCAACAGAGGTTTCTCCTATAGGGTCCCTAGCATAGAAACGCTTCCCGTACAAGCAAGACTAAGAATAACAGGGATTTTCAAAGCAGAACTACTTCATTTCCACAAACATAGCTTACATATGGTTTTCCCTTTCGGGAAACCCCAAAAGCTTAGGTACACACAAAGAGAGATTACCTTACAGGCGGTATTTTACAGCGGCAGCTATTTACAGATGGGATTATGCTACTACTACTACTTGGAGATGGAGGGAGAGTGCTCTGCCTCGCGTTCTGGAGGATGGCAGTGGATGGTCGAGTGGCGGTCTGGCGATCGATGCTCTGCTCTGAACTCAGGAGCCTCCTTTTATAGCCGCGCGGGAGAAGTACTCTTCCTGTTTATTTAGGACACGCACCCTTCATTTTGCTGTAGTAAGGACAACCAGCTGTGACGTCCTTGTGCACACCTCATCAGCCTTCTAGAGATTCTCTGGCCTGCGTGTCACTGCTTTTTACAAAGCGCTATGCCACCGGTCTTCAAATATTCCCTTTATCATTGGCGTCTCATATAATATGACATTCCTGTCATCATTAGCTTTCGTTTTATTATTATATTTTATAGATATAGGTCTTCACCACGCTTCCGTCTTGAGAGTACACTCTCAATATTATTGGAGAACGTCATCTAAGAATATTGAACTTTGCTGCCCTTTATATATTAATTGGATTCTGATTCTGGCTTTGCCCATGTCCGGCAATATCCAACATATCTTCGTCTAAAAATGAATTAGTCCACTTTTCATCATATGACTTCTTTATTTCTTCAAATTTTTCATCTATATCTTTCTTAAGCTCTTCTAAAATTTCTTTCTTTATTTCTTTCTTCCATTCTGGAGCTATTGATTCCAATTTCTCTTCGAGCTTCCATTCAATATATTCACCATCCAGAGGGTCTACTCCTTTGATTAAACATTCTTTGTATGTGGGTTTCTTGGAGGTACTGCCTTCTTCTTTAACCTTTGTACCCACTGATTCTTTGACCTTTGTTATGACTGGAACCTCAGAAGCTTTATTATTCATCAACCTATAACTTTGAATGTATTCTTTTGCAGCTGGCTCTATGTAATAATTTGCTCCAATATGCAACCTTGCTTTGGCCAGTGCTTCATCTATATCAAAATATTTAGCAAATGATGGAGTTTCTTTCGAGTACTTCAATTCTTGCTTTAGGATGATGATTTGCTCAAAGATGTATATATTCCAGGCCTTTTCCCATTATATAAGATATACAAAGGCCTTTGCTCAATCTTCGCAGGACATTCGGCTGTTGGCATCATTCCATTAATCATATGAAAATATTCAGAAAGGCTATTTAATATTGCCAGAAAATATCCTTTATCTTCTTTCTATTATTGTATTGGAACCAGAAATTGTCCAACAAACATTGCTGAACTTCATCTACAATAATATGATCTTTGGGCTTGAATTTGAAAGTATTCTGGGGGAAAAACCCTTAATTTATTATCTGTCCCAAAGGAATATGATTCAACTTCTGGAAAATTCATCATTCTCTTCATTCCTGCAAAATAGATGAGCGCGAGAACAAGTCAGGCAGCTTGTTATCCTTTCCTTTATATGCTCAAAATTAGCTTTATAGCCATTTCCAGTAATAATATCTTCAAATAAAACCCATCTTCTAGTCGAACTTTTCTTACTATTAATCTGATTATAGTATCGACATATCGCTTCACAATCAGTTCTAACAGTAAATTCTTTAAATCCAAGATACAAACGAAACGCATTTATTGCAGATATTACTGCTAGTATTTCTCTATCAGTGTTATTCACAGTTTTTAACTTATAGCTTCCTGAAGCGTATCTGCATATTTTCTCTTCTGTTTTAGAAGAATATTTATTAGGTTTTTGTTTCAATATTGCACCCCATCCTTCTTTAGATGCATCAGTCTCTATAATAAATAGTTATCATCTAAAGGTAGCTCTAAGGGTTTTAGATTTTTCACCTTTTCTTTGATTGCCTTTACTAATTTTATATCTTCAGAATTAAAATATTTCTGACCATTCTTCCTTAGCTTTGCATATAAAGGCCCAGCAAGTTTTGCTAATTATCTATATAATTTCTGGCATAATTTACAATTCCCAAAAAATTGTTGTAGAACTTTCTTATCATTCATGGCATCAGGAAACTGTAATATTTTCTTTGCAATATGTTCTTGCAAGTAAATTTTTCCTTCTCCTATTTCATGACCAAGAAAATTAATTCTTTCTTTGCATATTTCCATTTTCTTTTTAGACAATATTAAACCATTTTGTTCTACCTTTCTAAAAAATACTTCTAAGTGGGCAATATGCTCTTTATAAGTTTTGGAAAATACTAAAAGGTCATCAATATAAACTAATATGAAATCTTGGTTTTCATTGAAAATATTCTGCATCTTTCTTTGAAATAATGCGGGTGCATTCTTTAATCCTAATGGCATTACAAGCCATTCAAAATGTCCTTGAGGACATGTGAATGCAGTCCATTCTATTGATTCTTCTGCCATTTTAACTTGCCAAAATCCTGCCTTTAATCAAATTTCGAAAAATATTTACTTCCTTGTATTCTATTGATCCATTCTTGTTTATTTGGAATGTTAAAAGCATCTTCTATAGTGTTATCATTTAATCTTTTGTAATTAATAACCATTCTAGATTTTCCTCTAACTTCTTCAGCATGATTTCTAACTATAAATGCTGCGGATCTATGTGGACTTCTACTTTCTCTTATTGCTTTTAACTTCAACAGCTCTTCAATATGCATTTTAAAATCTTCTATATCTTTTGGAGTTGCCTCAATTGGGGCTGTTTTTATTATATAATCTGGGTTTATTACGTTGATTTTGCATACTATACCATTTTTCTCCCAATGTTTCATAGGTATTTCACCAATAATTTGAATATCTTCTAGTCTTTGCACAATCCTTTCTATATCATTTTTTGACTTTATGTCTCTATACCAATTTGGTGCAAATGATTGTAAACCAATACATTCTATATTAGAGTTTTCTATGTAATATTCTTCTAAGGTTGTACTAAGTTCATAACTTTTATGTTCTTCAGGAAGACCTTCGATAATATTAGATTCAAGAGATCCCACATCAATGTTACAAGTTTGTTGGGTTTGGGTTTTACCATACTTTCGAACTTCAGAAATATATGGCAAATTATCTTGGTGTGGAATGAATGTAATTCCTTGTTCATGTATGATTGTGGTTTGTACAGATTGTTGTAAAAACCTTAGTCCAATTATCATGTCATCATTTATCATGGACAAATCTCTTATAGTGATTTCATCTATTATGTATCTTGTACCATTTATGTATGCTTCAATATTATATGCTAATTGATTATGAATCTTTCTTATGCCTGACATGTCTGTGGATGTTTCTGCTTTACTATCCTCTATAGTATGTACTATTTCAGGGCATCTGGTAAAATATTTGTCATGAATAATATTTTTAGTGCATCCTGTGTCTACTAATGCTAACACTTTATAAGTAACATTATGGCTTAATTTTATTTTTACTGGAATTCTTATTCCTAATATCTCCTTGAATGGTAGTTTAACTATATATTTAGTTCCAAAGCTTGTTAAGGCATCTTTTAATTGAATCATTTTACTATTCTTATTGTCTTTTATTGTTAGATTTTGTTCTTGGCATTCAATGTTCTCAACATTCGTATCTTCTTCTTTAGTTTTACTATTAAATATATCCCTTAAATTTTCTAACTCTTCTTCTAATTTATTAATTCTATTTTCTAATATCCTAACTCTACTAGAGAGTATTCTATCTTCTGGTTCAAATTCTACTTCATTTTTCCAGTTTTGTTTCTTTGCTTTTAAACACTCAACACATGCTTGCTTTAGACATGCGTTACAGGTTGCTCTATTATCTTGACTTGGATAATATATGCAAAAGGCGCACTTTATATTGTAATCACCTTTTCCTCTAATCCAATCATGCTCACAATTTGTTTGATTCATCATTTCTATTTTTAAACCTGCTAATTCATCTACTAAATCCATTTCATCGTCGCTTGTTTCATATTCGACTTGAATGTTTTCTATTTCATCTGTTTCTATGATAGAGTATATTGATTCATCATCTTTTATTTCATCATCACACATTAATATGTTCTCATTCACACTGTCTACTATAAACACCTTTTCTTGCTCTTCAAGTTTGCTAGAATATCTTTTCTGGTCTTTATTGGGACAGGTTTTGCTTAGATGGTCTGGTGAATTGCATATAAAACATCTGCATGTTTTATCATAATTCTTTCTAGGATTATATCTCCTTACATTTCTTTTATGCAAGAATGGTGGTCTATTATCAGATCTTCGTAGGAAATATCTTCTCTTTGTTCTAGGATTATTATATCTTCTTTGAGGTTTATGAAATTTTTTATTTCTAGGCCTTTCTTCTCCATATGTTAAAGGTATTTGAACTATTTTATCACAAAAATTATAATCTGAATGCTTCATAGATCGTTGAGCTTGTATATTAGTGCATATTTTCTTTAATTGTTTAAAGACAAAGGTTATAGCTTGAGATATATTAATTGTTTGTCCCTGCGTATCTTTTTTGTATTCTTCAAAAATCATGCTTCCTAAGGGGTCAGGTAATTTATTAAAATATCTTTCGACTACTCCTGGATTAAATCCTTGCTTCGCAGTGGTAGCATTGTATAGGTAATGCTGTGAGAATTCTTTTATACCTTTCCAATTTGTCAAAGTTAGCTTTTCTATTTCCCTTAGCCTTTCATTTTGTAAGGCAGTGCTTCCCAATTCTGGGTCTTCTGCTATAATAATGTGTGATATTATATTCGCAAAATTATACGGATTATTTCCTGCTCTTTTTAATTCGTCATATTTATTAGGGTACGCTTCTACCCATTGTTCCCATAAGACTTTTACTGATTCTCCTAAAAATGTTTCTAAGTATGTTAACATGTCTTCTACTTTATTTCCTATGTTATGTCTATTTTGTATGTATTTTTGAACTATTAAGCCTTTCCAAATGCTTATAATATTTGGCCAATCAATAGGATCATGTGCAGCCAAATTTAATATTGCTCCATCACTTTTGTCATTTTGAAACTTTACGGTCTTTTCAAAAATTTTTCTTTTAGGACCCATATATGCATATTGTCCTGGGATATAGTTATACGAGAAATCTTCTCTTTCAGGTGGCCATGTTCCTGATGCTCTAGTGGGTCTTTCTTTTTCTCCTTCACTTTTCATAGTGTCTTCTCCAAATCTTTTCCTTTTAGTGGAACCTGATGCTACATCCATAGCTTCCATAGCATTTTCTAAATTATGTAGCTCGACATCATCTAATGAGTCTATAAAACTGTTGTAGTCTTCAGCATCATTTCTGGCTTGTAATTCATCGTATATTTCATTTGCTAATTCTTCTTCTTCTTCATAACTTTCTATTAATAATTTTTCATTCATATTCCACTGCTCTTCTTCACTTATTGGTTTATGACTATCTATAGGCTTTTCTTTGCTGTTATGTTCTACTACTTGCTCTTTGTTACAACATTCTGTGTTGTCTTCTTTAATCTTTTTAGGTTGATTAATTGCTTGCGGCCTTTCTACAAAAATTTCTTTATTCTTTTTCAACTTTTGTAGTCTTGCCAATTCTCTGTAAAAATAAAGTTCTTTATCTCTTATTTTAGGCCATTCACTTAACATGGAGGTGCTATATTCTGTATTTATTTGCTTTAATTTATCCTCGTAATATCTTATTTCGGTGTCTATATCAGGCTTTTCCATAAATTCTGAGACACTATGCCTTCTGCTATTTTCAATTTCTTGTTCTGACATAATAGAGTCTGTGTCGTCTAAAGATCTAGAATTATAATTGATAAACCTGATACTAGTTTTTCCCTTATTATTTTCATAACTAATATAGTCTTCAGGTTGTTTCAGAGTCTTTTTTTCTATCAACTCGCTTATATTCCATTCTTCTCCTGCCCTTTCTTCAGAGCTTATTTTTAGAGGACTCATAAAATTTATTCCTTTCGATTGCATGCTTTCGATTACATTATTCACATTTACCTTGTATTTAGTCCTGCTGCTATTTGTTAACCTTCCTATAAATTCTATGCTTACCATTAAATTTGTTCCTTTAAAGTCTTCATATCCTTTAGTCTGGAAGCCAAAACTCATTTTTTCTATGAATTCTTTAATTGGCATGATTAAATCTGGAGCTATATAAGTTATTAAACTGTTCTCGTTCATATCTCCTTCTAAAAATCCTAATGCAGCTTTATTAATTGTGTCCCATCTTTTGTCTAACAGGGTTATTAAAACTTTAGTTCCTAATTTCTTTCTTGTCATACCTTTAACTCCAATAATATACAGACCTTGATGAATATATTTGTATCCTGAATATCTTAAACTATTCTCAAATTGCTTACTTACAATTTTTAATTCTACTGGATTTGTTAAAACACTTAATTCTACTTCTCTTGATAATCTATATAAACCACTTTTGCTTTCGAATATTCCCATTTGATATATTTGCTGCGGTCGTATTTTTCTTAAAGTGTCCTTATGATATCTTTCTAAGTCTTTGTCAACATCGATGACCTCTTCAAGATTCTCTATGTCTTCTCTTTTACCTCTCAGTCTATCCATTAAAGTTAGAGGTTTTGCATCTTTATTAACTAGCTGGAGGGATTGGTCTCTTCTGCAGATACCTTTAGATAAGTCCATTTGTCTGAATTTATTGCTGTAGTGGGGGAAACTATTCCTGTTGAAGCTAGCACGAGCTCTCTTCCGGTGCTTTCAAAATTAACTTTGTCTAGTGTTTGAGTCAACAACTTAATTATAGTATTATTTTGCTCTATTATTTCTTTGCAATCTTCTTTCTGTGATTTTTCTTGTTCTTTTATGATGCTTTTGGAGCCTAACTTATTATTTAGTAAAGAAAATTCTTCTTTAATATAGTCTGTATTTTGGCAATACTTATGCTGCTCTGCCTTTCCTTCTTCAAGTATTTGCAATATTAAATTTATTTTGTTTTGCACAAGAGAATATGCTTCTTCGAAATGTTTATATTCCTTGTATAGACTTTCAAACTTTGCGTCTAGCTCGTCTTGTCTTTTACTCCAAGTTATATAAAGATTGTGCACTAAATCTACAAGCAAATTTAATTGGCTATTAGAAGTATGCCAAATATGTTCTTCAGTGGAGTTTAACCTACACCTTATATTAATATTTTCTTTTGTATTAATTAATTTTCCACTATTCACTTCTGAATTTGAAAACTTTACCTTCTCAATTATAACCAGGCTCTGATACCACTATTCACGGCGATATTAACTTCGATATTCGGCGTCACCTGCACACGGGGATATATACGCTGATATCAGTGTTATTCGACACTATTCAAATTCCGGTTACTATTCAAATTCGGGATACTGTTTAAATTCGGGATACTATTCAAATTCCGGTTACTGTTCACGCCGGGCGCGCGGTGCTACAGTAACGCGACCACTCCACTCGAGTGGCACTCGAGTATCTGCTTTTAGTATGATTGCTTGAAGGACTATATTCAGGATCTTTTAGGATGGCTGGCGAGGCCAAAACAGACGGCCGAAGGGTACAAGCAGTCAGGTGTAAAACTCCTACTCGGTACTCACCATACTTCCCGCTAGTTTGCTTCAGGAGCGGCTAAGCTTTCCCCGGAACAATCCTAGTCAGGCACATACGAGACGGGTTCCTATCGTCTCCCCAGGCAGTTCCACCCGAAGGGAACACTTCTCTGCGGCCACAAAGGTCTCTCTGCAGCAAGAAAGGCTAGACCAAGCGCCGCAACAGAGGTTTCTCCTATAGGGTCCCTAGCATAGAAACGCTTCCCGTACAAGCAAGACTAAGAATAACAGGGGATTTTCAAAGCAGAACTACTTCATTTCCACAAACATAGCTTACATATGGTTTTCCCTTTCGGGAAACCCCAAAAGCTTAGGTACACACAAAGAGAGATTACCTTACAGGCGGTATTTTACAGCGGCAGCTATTTTACAGATGGGGATTATGCTACTACTACTACTTGGAGATGGAGGGAGAGTGCTCTGCTCTCGCGTTCTGGAGGATGGCAGTGGATGGTCGAGTGGCGGTCTGGCGATCGATGCCTCTGCTCTGAACTCAGGAGCCTCCTTTTATAGCCGCGCGGGAGAAGTACTCTTCCTGTTTATTTAGGACACGCACCCTTCATTTTGCTGTAGTAAGGACACCAGCTGTGACGTCCTTGTGCACACCTCATCAGCCTTCTAGAGATTCTCTGGCCTGCGTGTCACTGCTTTTTACAAAGCGCTATGCCACCGGTCTTCAAATATTCCCTTTATCATTGGCGTCTTCATATAATATGACATTCCTGTCATCATTAGCTTTCGTTTTATTATTATATTTTATAGATATAGGTCTTCACCACGCTTCCGTCTATTCACGGCGATATTAACTTCGATATTCGGCGTCACCTGCACACGGGGATATATACGCTGATATCAGTGCTATTCGACACTATTCAAATTCCGGTTACTATTCAAATTCGGGATACTGTTTAAATTCGGGATACTATTCAAATTCCGGTTACTGTTCACGCCGGGCGCGCGGTGCTACAGTAACGCGACCACTCCACTCGAGTGGCACTCGAGTATCTGCTTTTAGTATGATTGCTTGAAGGACTATATTCAGGATCTTTTAGGATGGCTGGCGAGGCCAAAACAGACGGCCGAAGGGTACAAGCAGTCAGGTGTAAAACTCCTACTCGGTACTCACCATACTTCCCGCTAGTTTGCTTCAGGAGCGGCTAAGCTTTCCCCGGAACAATCCTAGTCAGGCACATACGAGACGGGTTCCTATCGTCTCCCCAGGCAGTTCCACCCGAAGGGAACACTTCTCTGCGGCCACAAAGGTCTCTCTGCAGCAAGAAAGGCTAGACCAAGCGCCGCAACAGAGGTTTCTCCTATAGGGTCCCTAGCATAGAAACGCTTCCCGTACAAGCAAGACTAAGAATAACAGGGGATTTTCAAAGCAGAACTACTTCATTTCCACAAACATAGCTTACATATGGTTTTCCCTTTCGGGAAACCCCAAAAGCTTAGGTACACACAAAGAGAGATTACCTTACAGGCGGTATTTTACAGCGGCAGCTATTTTACAGATGGGGATTATGCTACTGCTACTACTTGGAGATGGAGGGAGAGTGCTCTGCTCTCGCGTTCTGGAGGATGGCAGTGGATGGTCGAGTGGCGGTCTGGCGATCGATGCCTCTGCTCTGAACTCAGGAGCCTCCTTTTATAGCCGCGCGGGAGAAGTACTCTTCCTGTTTATTTAGGACACGCACCCTTCATTTTGCTGTAGTAAGGACACCAGCTGTGACGTCCTTGTGCACACCTCATCAGCCTTCTAGAGATTCTCTGGCCTGCGTGTCACTGCTTTTTACAAAGCGCTATGCCACCGGTCTTCAAATATTCCCTTTATCATTGGCGTCTTCATATAATATGACATTCCTGTCATCATTAGCTTTCGTTTTATTATTATATTTTATAGATATAGGTCTTCACCACGCTTCCGTCTTGAGAGTACACTCTCAATATTATTGGAGAACGTCATCTAAGAATATTGAACTTTGCTGCCCTTTATATATTAATTGGATTCTGATTCTGGCTTTTGCCCATGTCCGGCAATATCCAACATATCTTCGTCTAAAAATGAATTAGTCCACTTTTCATCATATGACTTCTTTATTTCTTCAAATTTTTCATCTATATCTTTCTTAAGCTCTTCTAAAATTTCTTTCTTTATTTCTTTCTTCCATTCTGGAGCTATTGATTCCAATTTCTCTTCGAGCTTCCATTCAATATATTCACCATCCAGAGGGTCTACTCCTTTGATTAAACATTCTTTGTATGTGGGTTTCTTGGAGGTACTGCCTTCTTCTTTAACCTTTGTACCCACTGATTCTTTGACCTTTGTTATGACTGGAACCTCAGAAGCTTTATTATTCATCAACCTATAACTTTGAATGTATTCTTTTGCAGCTGGCTCTATGTAATAATTTGCTCCAATATGCAACCTTGCTTTGGCCAGTGCTTCATCTATATCAAAATATTTAGCAAATGATGGAGTTTCTTTCGAGTACTTCAATTCTTGCTTTAGGATGATGATTTGCTCAAAAGATGTATATATTCCAGGCCTTTTCCCATTATATAAGATATACAAAGGCCTTTGCTCAATCTTCGCAGGACATTCGGCTGTTGGCATCATTCCATTAATCATATGAAAATATTCAGAAAGGCTATTTAATATTGCCAGAAAATATCCTTTATCTTCTTTCTTATTATTGTATTGGAACCAGAAATTGTCCAACAAACATTGCTGAACTTCATCTACAATAATATGATCTTTGGGCTTGAATTTGAAAGTATTCTGGGGGAAAACCCTTAATTTATTATCTGTCCCAAAGGAATATGATTCAACTTCTGGAAAATTCATCATTCTCTTCATTCCTGCAAAATAGATGAGCGCGAGAACAAGTCAGGCAGCTTGTTATCCTTTCCTTTTATATGCTCAAAATTAGCTTTATAGCCATTTCCAGTAATAATATCTTCAAATAAAACCCATCTTCTAGTCGAACTTTTCTTACTATTAATCTGATTATAGTATCGACATATCGCTTCACAATCAGTTCTAACAGTAAATTCTTTAAATCCAAGATACAAACGAAACGCATTTATTGCAGATATTACTGCTAGTATTTCTCTATCAGTGTTATTCACAGTTTTTAACTTATAGCTTCCTGAAGCGTATCTGCATATTTTCTCTTCTGTTTTAGAAGAATATTTATTAGGTTTTTGTTTCAATATTGCACCCCATCCTTCTTTAGATGCATCAGTCTCTATAATAAAATAGTTATCATCTAAAGGTAGCTCTAAGGGTTTTAGATTTTTCACCTTTTCTTTGATTGCCTTTACTAATTTTATATCTTCAGAATTAAAATATTTCTGACCATTCTTCCTTAGCTTTGCATATAAAGGCCCAGCAAGTTTTGCTAAATTATCTATATAATTTCTGGCATAATTTACAATTCCCAAAAATTGTTGTAGAACTTTCTTATCATTCATGGCATCAGGAAACTGTAATATTTTCTTTGCAATATGTTCTTGCAAGTAAATTTTTCCTTCTCCTATTTCATGACCAAGAAAATTAATTCTTTCTTTGCATATTTCCATTTTCTTTTTAGACAATATTAAACCATTTTGTTCTACCTTTCTAAAAAATACTTCTAAGTGGGCAATATGCTCTTTATAAGTTTTGGAAAATACTAAAAGGTCATCAATATAAACTAATATGAAATCTTGGTTTTCATTGAAAATATTCTGCATCTTTCTTTGAAATAATGCGGGTGCATTCTTTAATCCTAATGGCATTACAAGCCATTCAAAATGTCCTTGAGGACATGTGAATGCAGTCCATTCTATTGATTCTTCTGCCATTTTAACTTGCCAAAATCCTGCCTTTAAATCAAATTTCGAAAAATATTTACTTCCTTGTATTCTATTGATCCATTCTTGTTTATTTGGAATGTTAAAAGCATCTTCTATAGTGTTATCATTTAATCTTTTGTAATTAATAACCATTCTAGATTTTCCTCTAACTTCTTCAGCATGATTTCTAACTATAAATGCTGCGGATCTATGTGGACTTCTACTTTCTCTTATTGCTTTTAACTTCAACAGCTCTTCAATATGCATTTTAAAATCTTCTATATCTTTTGGAGTTGCCTCAATTGGGGCTGTTTTTATTATATAATCTGGGTTTATTACGTTGATTTTGCATACTATACCATTTTTCTCCCAATGTTTCATAGGTATTTCACCAATAATTTGAATATCTTCTAGTCTTTGCACAATCCTTTCTATATCATTTTTTGACTTTATGTCTCTATACCAATTTGGTGCAAATGATTGTAAACCAATACATTCTATATTAGAGTTTTCTATGTAATATTCTTCTAAGGTTGTACTAAGTTCATAACTTTTATGTTCTTCAGGAAGACCTTCGATAATATTAGATTCAAGAGATCCCACATCAATGTTACAAGTTTGTTGGGTTTGGGTTTTACCATACTTTCGAACTTCAGAAATATATGGCAAATTATCTTGGTGTGGAATGAATGTAATTCCTTGTTCATGTATGATTGTGGTTTGTACAGATTGTTGTAAAAACCTTAGTCCAATTATCATGTCATCATTTATCATGGACAAATCTCTTATAGTGATTTCATCTATTATGTATCTTGTACCATTTATGTATGCTTCAATATTATATGCTAATTGATTATGAATCTTTCTTATGCCTGACATGTCTGTGGATGTTTCTGCTTTACTATCCTCTATAGTATGTACTATTTCAGGGCATCTGGTAAAATATTTGTCATGAATAATATTTTTAGTGCATCCTGTGTCTACTAATGCTAACACTTTATAAGTAACATTATGGCTTAATTTTATTTTTACTGGAATTCTTATTCCTAATATCTCCTTGAATGGTAGTTTAACTATATATTTAGTTCCAAAGCTTGTTAAGGCATCTTTTAATTGAATCATTTTACTATTCTTATTGTCTTTTATTGTTAGATTTTGTTCTTGGCATTCAATGTTCTCAACATTCGTATCTTCTTCTTTAGTTTTACTATTAAATATATCCCTTAAATTTTCTAACTCTTCTTCTAATTTATTAATTCTATTTTCTAATATCCTAACTCTACTAGAGAGTATTCTATCTTCTGGTTCAAATTCTACTTCATTTTTCCAGTTTTGTTTCTTTGCTTTTAAACACTCAACACATGCTTGCTTTAGACATGCGTTACAGGTTGCTCTATTATCTTGACTTGGATAATATATGCAAAAGGCGCACTTTATATTGTAATCACCTTTTCCTCTAATCCAATCATGCTCACAATTTGTTTGATTCATCATTTCTATTTTTAAACCTGCTAATTCATCTACTAAATCCATTTCATCGTCGCTTGTTTCATATTCGACTTGAATGTTTTCTATTTCATCTGTTTCTATGATAGAGTATATTGATTCATCATCTTTTATTTCATCATCACACATTAATATGTTCTCATTCACACTGTCTACTATAAACACCTTTTCTTGCTCTTCAAGTTTGCTAGAATATCTTTTCTGGTCTTTATTGGGACAGGTTTTGCTTAGATGGTCTGGTGAATTGCATATAAAACATCTGCATGTTTTATCATAATTCTTTCTAGGATTATATCTCCTTACATTTCTTTTATGCAAGAATGGTGGTCTATTATCAGATCTTCGTAGGAAATATCTTCTCTTTGTTCTAGGATTATTATATCTTCTTTGAGGTTTATGAAATTTTTTATTTCTAGGCCTTTCTTCTCCATATGTTAAAGGTATTTGAACTATTTTATCACAAAAATTATAATCTGAATGCTTCATAGATCGTTGAGCTTGTATATTAGTGCATATTTTCTTTAATTGTTTAAAGACAAAGGTTATAGCTTGAGATATATTAATTGTTTGTCCCTGCGTATCTTTTTTGTATTCTTCAAAAATCATGCTTCCTAAGGGGTCAGGTAATTTATTAAAATATCTTTCGACTACTCCTGGATTAAATCCTTGCTTCGCAGTGGTAGCATTGTATAGGTAATGCTGTGAGAATTCTTTTATACCTTTCCAATTTGTCAAAGTTAGCTTTTCTATTTCCCTTAGCCTTTCATTTTGTAAGGCAGTGCTTCCCAATTCTGGGTCTTCTGCTATAATAATGTGTGATATTATATTCGCAAAATTATACGGATTATTTCCTGCTCTTTTTAATTCGTCATATTTATTAGGGTACGCTTCTACCCATTGTTCCCATAAGACTTTTACTGATTCTCCTAAAAATGTTTCTAAGTATGTTAACATGTCTTCTACTTTATTTCCTATGTTATGTCTATTTTGTATGTATTTTTGAACTATTAAGCCTTTCCAAATGCTTATAATATTTGGCCAATCAATAGGATCATGTGCAGCCAAATTTAATATTGCTCCATCACTTTTGTCATTTTGAAACTTTACGGTCTTTTCAAAAATTTTTCTTTTAGGACCCATATATGCATATTGTCCTGGGATATAGTTATACGAGAAATCTTCTCTTTCAGGTGGCCATGTTCCTGATGCTCTAGTGGGTCTTTCTTTTTCTCCTTCACTTTTCATAGTGTCTTCTCCAAATCTTTTCCTTTTAGTGGAACCTGATGCTACATCCATAGCTTCCATAGCATTTTCTAAATTATGTAGCTCGACATCATCTAATGAGTCTATAAAACTGTTGTAGTCTTCAGCATCATTTCTGGCTTGTAATTCATCGTATATTTCATTTGCTAATTCTTCTTCTTCTTCATAACTTTCTATTAATAATTTTTCATTCATATTCCACTGCTCTTCTTCACTTATTGGTTTATGACTATCTATAGGCTTTTCTTTGCTGTTATGTTCTACTACTTGCTCTTTGTTACAACATTCTGTGTTGTCTTCTTTAATCTTTTTAGGTTGATTAATTGCTTGCGGCCTTTCTACAAAAATTTCTTTATTCTTTTTCAACTTTTGTAGTCTTGCCAATTCTCTGTAAAAATAAAGTTCTTTATCTCTTATTTTAGGCCATTCACTTAACATGGAGGTGCTATATTCTGTATTTATTTGCTTTAATTTATCCTCGTAATATCTTATTTCGGTGTCTATATCAGGCTTTTCCATAAATTCTGAGACACTATGCCTTCTGCTATTTTCAATTTCTTGTTCTGACATAATAGAGTCTGTGTCGTCTAAAGATCTAGAATTATAATTGATAAACCTGATACTAGTTTTTCCCTTATTATTTTCATAACTAATATAGTCTTCAGGTTGTTTCAGAGTCTTTTTTTCTATCAACTCGCTTATATTCCATTCTTCTCCTGCCCTTTCTTCAGAGCTTATTTTTAGAGGACTCATAAAATTTA
The DNA here is from genome assembly GCA_007726485.1 of Eragrostis curvula. NCBI lineage: Eukaryota > Viridiplantae > Streptophyta > Magnoliopsida > Poales > Poaceae > Eragrostis > Eragrostis curvula. The sequence goes on along the minus strand of CM017444.1, from coordinate 725,976 downwards.
TTCCTTTCGATTGCATGCTTTCGATTACATTATTCACATTTACCTTGTATTTAGTCCTGCTGCTATTTGTTAACCTTCCTATAAATTCTATGCTTACCATTAAATTTGTTCCTTTAAAGTCTTCATATCCTTTAGTCTGGAAGCCAAAACTCATTTTTTCTATGAATTCTTTAATTGGCATGATTAAATCTGGAGCTATATAAGTTATTAAACTGTTCTCGTTCATATCTCCTTCTAAAAATCCTAATGCAGCTTTATTAATTGTGTCCCATCTTTTGTCTAACAGGGTTATTAAAACTTTAGTTCCTAATTTCTTTCTTGTCATACCTTTAACTCCAATAATATACAGACCTTGATGAATATATTTGTATCCTGAATATCTTAAACTATTCTCAAATTGCTTACTTACAATTTTTAATTCTACTGGATTTGTTAAAACACTTAATTCTACTTCTCTTGATAATCTATATAAACCACTTTTGCTTTCGAATATTCCCATTTGATATATTTGCTGCGGTCGTATTTTTCTTAAAGTGTCCTTATGATATCTTTCTAAGTCTTTGTCAACATCGATGACCTCTTCAAGATTCTCTATGTCTTCTCTTTTACCTCTCAGTCTATCCATTAAAGTTAGAGGTTTTGCATCTTTATTAACTAGCTGGAGGGATTGGTCTCTTCTGCAGATACCTTTAGATAAGTCCATTTGTCTGAATTTATTGCTGTAGTGGGGGAAACTATTCCTGTTGAAGCTAGCACGAGCTCTCTTCCGGTGCTTTCAAAATTAACTTTGTCTAGTGTTTGAGTCAACAACTTAATTATAGTATTATTTTGCTCTATTATTTCTTTGCAATCTTCTTTCTGTGATTTTTCTTGTTCTTTTATGATGCTTTTGGAGCCTAACTTATTATTTAGTAAAGAAAATTCTTCTTTAATATAGTCTGTATTTTGGCAATACTTATGCTGCTCTGCCTTTCCTTCTTCAAGTATTTGCAATATTAAATTTATTTTGTTTTGCACAAGAGAATATGCTTCTTCGAAATGTTTATATTCCTTGTATAGACTTTCAAACTTTGCGTCTAGCTCGTCTTGTCTTTTACTCCAAGTTATATAAAGATTGTGCACTAAATCTACAAGCAAATTTAATTGGCTATTAGAAGTATGCCAAATATGTTCTTCAGTGGAGTTTAACCTACACCTTATATTAATATTTTCTTTTGTATTAATTAATTTTCCACTATTCACTTCTGAATTTGAAAACTTTACCTTCTCAATTATAACCAGGCTCTGATACCACTATTCACGGCGATATTAACTTCGATATTCGGCGTCACCTGCACACGGGGATATATACGCTGATATCAGTGTTATTCGACACTATTCAAATTCCGGTTACTATTCAAATTCGGGATACTGTTTAAATTCGGGATACTATTCAAATTCCGGTTACTGTTCACGCCGGGCGCGCGGTGCTACAGTAACGCGACCACTCCACTCGAGTGGCACTCGAGTATCTGCTTTTAGTATGATTGCTTGAAGGACTATATTCAGGATCTTTTAGGATGGCTGGCGAGGCCAAAACAGACGGCCGAAGGGTACAAGCAGTCAGGTGTAAAACTCCTACTCGGTACTCACCATACTTCCCGCTAGTTTGCTTCAGGAGCGGCTAAGCTTTCCCCGGAACAATCCTAGTCAGGCACATACGAGACGGGTTCCTATCGTCTCCCCAGGCAGTTCCACCCGAAGGGAACACTTCTCTGCGGCCACAAAGGTCTCTCTGCAGCAAGAAAGGCTAGACCAAGCGCCGCAACAGAGGTTTCTCCTATAGGGTCCCTAGCATAGAAACGCTTCCCGTACAAGCAAGACTAAGAATAACAGGGGATTTTCAAAGCAGAACTACTTCATTTCCACAAACATAGCTTACATATGGTTTTCCCTTTCGGGAAACCCCAAAAGCTTAGGTACACACAAAGAGAGATTACCTTACAGGCGGTATTTTACAGCGGCAGCTATTTTACAGATGGGGATTATGCTACTACTACTACTTGGAGATGGAGGGAGAGTGCTCTGCTCTCGCGTTCTGGAGGATGGCAGTGGATGGTCGAGTGGCGGTCTGGCGATCGATGCCTCTGCTCTGAACTCAGGAGCCTCCTTTTATAGCCGCGCGGGAGAAGTACTCTTCCTGTTTATTTAGGACACGCACCCTTCATTTTGCTGTAGTAAGGACACCAGCTGTGACGTCCTTGTGCACACCTCATCAGCCTTCTAGAGATTCTCTGGCCTGCGTGTCACTGCTTTTTACAAAGCGCTATGCCACCGGTCTTCAAATATTCCCTTTATCATTGGCGTCTTCATATAATATGACATTCCTGTCATCATTAGCTTTCGTTTTATTATTATATTTTATAGATATAGGTCTAAGACCTATATCTATAAAATATAATAATAAAACGAAAGCTAATGATGACAGGAATGTCATATTATATGAAGACGCCAATGATAAAGGGAATATTTGAAGACCGGTGGCATAGCGCTTTGTAAAAAGCAGTGACACGCAGGCCAGAGAATCTCTAGAAGGCTGATGAGGTGTGCACAAGGACGTCACAGCTGGTGTCCTTACTACAGCAAAATGAAGGGTGCGTGTCCTAAATAAACAGGAAGAGTACTTCTCCCGCGCGGCTATAAAAGGAGGCTCCTGAGTTCAGAGCAGAGGCATCGATCGCCAGACCGCCACTCGACCATCCACTGCCATCCTCCAGAACGCGAGAGCAGAGCACTCTCCCTCCATCTCCAAGTAGTAGTAGTAGCATAATCCCCATCTGTAAAATAGCTGCCGCTGTAAAATACCGCCTGTAAGGTAATCTCTCTTTGTGTGTACCTAAGCTTTTGGGGTTTCCCGAAAGGGAAAACCATATGTAAGCTATGTTTGTGGAAATGAAGTAGTTCTGCTTTGAAAATCCCCTGTTATTCTTAGTCTTGCTTGTACGGGAAGCGTTTCTATGCTAGGGACCCTATAGGAGAAACCTCTGTTGCGGCGCTTGGTCTAGCCTTTCTTGCTGCAGAGAGACCTTTGTGGCCGCAGAGAAGTGTTCCCTTCGGGTGGAACTGCCTGGGGAGACGATAGGAACCCGTCTCGTATGTGCCTGACTAGGATTGTTCCGGGGAAAGCTTAGCCGCTCCTGAAGCAAACTAGCGGGAAGTATGGTGAGTACCGAGTAGGAGTTTTACACCTGACTGCTTGTACCCTTCGGCCGTCTGTTTTGGCCTCGCCAGCCATCCTAAAAGATCCTGAATATAGTCCTTCAAGCAATCATACTAAAAGCAGATACTCGAGTGCCACTCGAGTGGAGTGGTCGCGTTACTGTAGCGTATATATCCCCGTGTGCAGGTGACGCCGAATATCGAAGTTAATATCGCCGTGAATAGTGGTATCAGAGCCTGGTTATAATTGAGAAGGTAAAGTTTTCAAATTCAGAAGTGAATAGTGGAAAATTAATTAATACAAAAGAAAATATTAATATAAGGTGTAGGTTAAACTCCACTGAAGAACATATTTGGCATACTTCTAATAGCCAATTAAATTTGCTTGTAGATTTAGTGCACAATCTTTATATAACTTGGAGTAAAAGACAAGACGAGCTAGACGCAAAGTTTGAAAGTCTATACAAGGAATATAAACATTTCGAAGAAGCATATTCTCTTGTGCAAAACAAAATAAATTTAATATTGCAAATACTTGAAGAAGGAAAGGCAGAGCAGCATAAGTATTGCCAAAATATAGACTATATTAAAGAAGAATTTTCTTTACTAAATAATAAGTTAGGCTCCAAAAGCATCATAAAAGAACAAGAAAAATCACAGAAAGAAGATTGCAAAGAAATAATAGAGCAAAATAATACTATAATTAAGTTGTTGACTCAAACACTAGACAAAGTTAATTTTGAAAGCACCGGAAGAGAGCTCGTGCTAGCTTCAACAGGAATAGTTTCCCCCACTACAGCAATAAATTCAGACAAATGGACTTATCTAAAGGTATCTGCAGAAGAGACCAATCCCTCCAGCTAGTTAATAAAGATGCAAAACCTCTAACTTTAATGGATAGACTGAGAGGTAAAAGAGAAGACATAGAGAATCTTGAAGAGGTCATCGATGTTGACAAAGACTTAGAAAGATATCATAAGGACACTTTAAGAAAAATACGACCGCAGCAAATATATCAAATGGGAATATTCGAAAGCAAAAGTGGTTTATATAGATTATCAAGAGAAGTAGAATTAAGTGTTTTAACAAATCCAGTAGAATTAAAAATTGTAAGTAAGCAATTTGAGAATAGTTTAAGATATTCAGGATACAAATATATTCATCAAGGTCTGTATATTATTGGAGTTAAAGGTATGACAAGAAAGAAATTAGGAACTAAAGTTTTAATAACCCTGTTAGACAAAAGATGGGACACAATTAATAAAGCTGCATTAGGATTTTTAGAAGGAGATATGAACGAGAACAGTTTAATAACTTATATAGCTCCAGATTTAATCATGCCAATTAAAGAATTCATAGAAAAAATGAGTTTTGGCTTCCAGACTAAAGGATATGAAGACTTTAAAGGAACAAATTTAATGGTAAGCATAGAATTTATAGGAAGGTTAACAAATAGCAGCAGGACTAAATACAAGGTAAATGTGAATAATGTAATCGAAAGCATGCAATCGAAAGGAATAAATTTTATGAGTCCTCTAAAAATAAGCTCTGAAGAAAGGGCAGGAGAAGAATGGAATATAAGCGAGTTGATAGAAAAAAAGACTCTGAAACAACCTGAAGACTATATTAGTTATGAAAATAATAAGGGAAAAACTAGTATCAGGTTTATCAATTATAATTCTAGATCTTTAGACGACACAGACTCTATTATGTCAGAACAAGAAATTGAAAATAGCAGAAGGCATAGTGTCTCAGAATTTATGGAAAAGCCTGATATAGACACCGAAATAAGATATTACGAGGATAAATTAAAGCAAATAAATACAGAATATAGCACCTCCATGTTAAGTGAATGGCCTAAAATAAGAGATAAAGAACTTTATTTTTACAGAGAATTGGCAAGACTACAAAAGTTGAAAAAGAATAAAGAAATTTTTGTAGAAAGGCCGCAAGCAATTAATCAACCTAAAAAGATTAAAGAAGACAACACAGAATGTTGTAACAAAGAGCAAGTAGTAGAACATAACAGCAAAGAAAAGCCTATAGATAGTCATAAACCAATAAGTGAAGAAGAGCAGTGGAATATGAATGAAAAATTATTAATAGAAAGTTATGAAGAAGAAGAAGAATTAGCAAATGAAATATACGATGAATTACAAGCCAGAAATGATGCTGAAGACTACAACAGTTTTATAGACTCATTAGATGATGTCGAGCTACATAATTTAGAAAATGCTATGGAAGCTATGGATGTAGCATCAGGTTCCACTAAAAGGAAAAGATTTGGAGAAGACACTATGAAAAGTGAAGGAGAAAAAGAAAGACCCACTAGAGCATCAGGAACATGGCCACCTGAAAGAGAAGATTTCTCGTATAACTATATCCCAGGACAATATGCATATATGGGTCCTAAAAGAAAAATTTTTGAAAAGACCGTAAAGTTTCAAAATGACAAAAGTGATGGAGCAATATTAAATTTGGCTGCACATGATCCTATTGATTGGCCAAATATTATAAGCATTTGGAAAGGCTTAATAGTTCAAAAATACATACAAAATAGACATAACATAGGAAATAAAGTAGAAGACATGTTAACATACTTAGAAACATTTTTAGGAGAATCAGTAAAAGTCTTATGGGAACAATGGGTAGAAGCGTACCCTAATAAATATGACGAATTAAAAAGAGCAGGAAATAATCCGTATAATTTTGCGAATATAATATCACACATTATTATAGCAGAAGACCCAGAATTGGGAAGCACTGCCTTACAAAATGAAAGGCTAAGGGAAATAGAAAAGCTAACTTTGACAAATTGGAAAGGTATAAAAGAATTCTCACAGCATTACCTATACAATGCTACCACTGCGAAGCAAGGATTTAATCCAGGAGTAGTCGAAAGATATTTTAATAAATTACCTGACCCCTTAGGAAGCATGATTTTTGAAGAATACAAAAAAGATACGCAGGGACAAACAATTAATATATCTCAAGCTATAACCTTTGTCTTTAAACAATTAAAGAAAATATGCACTAATATACAAGCTCAACGATCTATGAAGCATTCAGATTATAATTTTTGTGATAAAATAGTTCAAATACCTTTAACATATGGAGAAGAAAGGCCTAGAAATAAAAAATTTCATAAACCTCAAAGAAGATATAATAATCCTAGAACAAAGAGAAGATATTTCCTACGAAGATCTGATAATAGACCACCATTCTTGCATAAAAGAAATGTAAGGAGATATAATCCTAGAAAGAATTATGATAAAACATGCAGATGTTTTATATGCAATTCACCAGACCATCTAAGCAAAACCTGTCCCAATAAAGACCAGAAAAGATATTCTAGCAAACTTGAAGAGCAAGAAAAGGTGTTTATAGTAGACAGTGTGAATGAGAACATATTAATGTGTGATGATGAAATAAAAGATGATGAATCAATATACTCTATCATAGAAACAGATGAAATAGAAAACATTCAAGTCGAATATGAAACAAGCGACGATGAAATGGATTTAGTAGATGAATTAGCAGGTTTAAAAATAGAAATGATGAATCAAACAAATTGTGAGCATGATTGGATTAGAGGAAAAGGTGATTACAATATAAAGTGCGCCTTTTGCATATATTATCCAAGTCAAGATAATAGAGCAACCTGTAACGCATGTCTAAAGCAAGCATGTGTTGAGTGTTTAAAAGCAAAGAAACAAAACTGGAAAAATGAAGTAGAATTTGAACCAGAAGATAGAATACTCTCTAGTAGAGTTAGGATATTAGAAAATAGAATTAATAAATTAGAAGAAGAGTTAGAAAATTTAAGGGATATATTTAATAGTAAAACTAAAGAAGAAGATACGAATGTTGAGAACATTGAATGCCAAGAACAAAATCTAACAATAAAAGACAATAAGAATAGTAAAATGATTCAATTAAAAGATGCCTTAACAAGCTTTGGAACTAAATATATAGTTAAACTACCATTCAAGGAGATATTAGGAATAAGAATTCCAGTAAAAATAAAATTAAGCCATAATGTTACTTATAAAGTGTTAGCATTAGTAGACACAGGATGCACTAAAAATATTATTCATGACAAATATTTTACCAGATGCCCTGAAATAGTACATACTATAGAGGATAGTAAAGCAGAAACATCCACAGACATGTCAGGCATAAGAAAGATTCATAATCAATTAGCATATAATATTGAAGCATACATAAATGGTACAAGATACATAATAGATGAAATCACTATAAGAGATTTGTCCATGATAAATGATGACATGATAATTGGACTAAGGTTTTTACAACAATCTGTACAAACCACAATCATACATGAACAAGGAATTACATTCATTCCACACCAAGATAATTTGCCATATATTTCTGAAGTTCGAAAGTATGGTAAAACCCAAACCCAACAAACTTGTAACATTGATGTGGGATCTCTTGAATCTAATATTATCGAAGGTCTTCCTGAAGAACATAAAAGTTATGAACTTAGTACAACCTTAGAAGAATATTACATAGAAAACTCTAATATAGAATGTATTGGTTTACAATCATTTGCACCAAATTGGTATAGAGACATAAAGTCAAAAAATGATATAGAAAGGATTGTGCAAAGACTAGAAGATATTCAAATTATTGGTGAAATACCTATGAAACATTGGGAGAAAAATGGTATAGTATGCAAAATCAACGTAATAAACCCAGATTATATAATAAAAACAGCCCCAATTGAGGCAACTCCAAAAGATATAGAAGATTTTAAAATGCATATTGAAGAGCTGTTGAAGTTAAAAGCAATAAGAGAAAGTAGAAGTCCACATAGATCCGCAGCATTTATAGTTAGAAATCATGCTGAAGAAGTTAGAGGAAAATCTAGAATGGTTATTAATTACAAAAGATTAAATGATAACACTATAGAAGATGCTTTTAACATTCCAAATAAACAAGAATGGATCAATAGAATACAAGGAAGTAAATATTTTTCGAAATTTGATTTAAAGGCAGGATTTTGGCAAGTTAAAATGGCAGAAGAATCAATAGAATGGACTGCATTCACATGTCCTCAAGGACATTTTGAATGGCTTGTAATGCCATTAGGATTAAAGAATGCACCCGCATTATTTCAAAGAAAGATGCAGAATATTTTCAATGAAAACCAAGATTTCATATTAGTTTATATTGATGACCTTTTAGTATTTTCCAAAACTTATAAAGAGCATATTGCCCACTTAGAAGTATTTTTTAGAAAGGTAGAACAAAATGGTTTAATATTGTCTAAAAAGAAAATGGAAATATGCAAAGAAAGAATTAATTTTCTTGGTCATGAAATAGGAGAAGGAAAAATTTACTTGCAAGAACATATTGCAAAGAAAATATTACAGTTTCCTGATGCCATGAATGATAAGAAAGTTCTACAACAATTTTTGGGAATTGTAAATTATGCCAGAAATTATATAGATAATTTAGCAAAACTTGCTGGGCCTTTATATGCAAAGCTAAGGAAGAATGGTCAGAAATATTTTAATTCTGAAGATATAAAATTAGTAAAGGCAATCAAAGAAAAGGTGAAAAATCTAAAACCCTTAGAGCTACCTTTAGATGATAACTATTTTATTATAGAGACTGATGCATCTAAAGAAGGATGGGGTGCAATATTGAAACAAAAACCTAATAAATATTCTTCTAAAACAGAAGAGAAAATATGCAGATACGCTTCAGGAAGCTATAAGTTAAAAACTGTGAATAACACTGATAGAGAAATACTAGCAGTAATATCTGCAATAAATGCGTTTCGTTTGTATCTTGGATTTAAAGAATTTACTGTTAGAACTGATTGTGAAGCGATATGTCGATACTATAATCAGATTAATAGTAAGAAAAGTTCGACTAGAAGATGGGTTTTATTTGAAGATATTATTACTGGAAATGGCTATAAAGCTAATTTTGAGCATATAAAAGGAAAGGATAACAAGCTGCCTGACTTGTTCTCGCGCTCATCTATTTTGCAGGAATGAAGAGAATGATGAATTTTCCAGAAGTTGAATCATATTCCTTTGGGACAGATAATAAATTAAGGGTTTTCCCCCAGAATACTTTCAAATTCAAGCCCAAAGATCATATTATTGTAGATGAAGTTCAGCAATGTTTGTTGGACAATTTCTGGTTCCAATACAATAATAAGAAAGAAGATAAAGGATATTTTCTGGCAATATTAAATAGCCTTTCTGAATATTTTCATATGATTAATGGAATGATGCCAACAGCCGAATGTCCTGCGAAGATTGAGCAAAGGCCTTTGTATATCTTATATAATGGGAAAAGGCCTGGAATATATACATCTTTTGAGCAAATCATCATCCTAAAGCAAGAATTGAAGTACTCGAAAGAAACTCCATCATTTGCTAAATATTTTGATATAGATGAAGCACTGGCCAAAGCAAGGTTGCATATTGGAGCAAATTATTACATAGAGCCAGCTGCAAAAGAATACATTCAAAGTTATAGGTTGATGAATAATAAAGCTTCTGAGGTTCCAGTCATAACAAAGGTCAAAGAATCAGTGGGTACAAAGGTTAAAGAAGAAGGCAGTACCTCCAAGAAACCCACATACAAAGAATGTTTAATCAAAGGAGTAGACCCTCTGGATGGTGAATATATTGAATGGAAGCTCGAAGAGAAATTGGAATCAATAGCTCCAGAATGGAAGAAAGAAATAAAGAAAGAAATTTTAGAAGAGCTTAAGAAAGATATAGATGAAAAATTTGAAGAAATAAAGAAGTCATATGATGAAAAGTGGACTAATTCATTTTTAGACGAAGATATGTTGGATATTGCCGGATATGGGCAAAAGCCAGAATCAGAATCCAATTAATATATAAAGGGCAGCAAAGTTCAATATTCTTAGATGACGTTCTCCAATAATATTGAGAGTGTACTCTCAAGACGGAAGCGTGGTGAAGACCTATATCTATAAAATATAATAATAAAACGAAAGCTAATGATGACAGGAATGTCATATTATATGAAGACGCCAATGATAAAGGGAATATTTGAAGACCGGTGGCATAGCGCTTTGTAAAAAGCAGTGACACGCAGGCCAGAGAATCTCTAGAAGGCTGATGAGGTGTGCACAAGGACGTCACAGCTGGTGTCCTTACTACAGCAAAATGAAGGGTGCGTGTCCTAAATAAACAGGAAGAGTACTTCTCCCGCGCGGCTATAAAAGGAGGCTCCTGAGTTCAGAGCAGAGGCATCGATCGCCAGACCGCCACTCGACCATCCACTGCCATCCTCCAGAACGCGAGAGCAGAGCACTCTCCCTCCATCTCCAAGTAGTAGTAGTAGCATAATCCCCATCTGTAAAATAGCTGCCGCTGTAAAATACCGCCTGTAAGGTAATCTCTCTTTGTGTGTACCTAAGCTTTTGGGGTTTCCCGAAAGGGAAAACCATATGTAAGCTATGTTTGTGGAAATGAAGTAGTTCTGCTTTGAAAATCCCCTGTTATTCTTAGTCTTGCTTGTACGGGAAGCGTTTCTATGCTAGGGACCCTATAGGAGAAACCTCTGTTGCGGCGCTTGGTCTAGCCTTTCTTGCTGCAGAGAGACCTTTGTGGCCGCAGAGAAGTGTTCCCTTCGGGTGGAACTGCCTGGGGAGACGATAGGAACCCGTCTCGTATGTGCCTGACTAGGATTGTTCCGGGGAAAGCTTAGCCGCTCCTGAAGCAAACTAGCGGGAAGTATGGTGAGTACCGAGTAGGAGTTTTACACCTGACTGCTTGTACCCTTCGGCCGTCTGTTTTGGCCTCGCCAGCCATCCTAAAAGATCCTGAATATAGTCCTTCAAGCAATCATACTAAAAGCAGATACTCGAGTGCCACTCGAGTGGAGTGGTCGCGTTACTGTAGCACCGCGCGCCCGGCGTGAACAGTAACCGGAATTTGAATAGTATCCCGAATTTAAACAGTATCCCGAATTTGAATAGTAACCGGAATTTGAATAGTGTCGAATAACACTGATATCAGCGTATATATCCCCGTGTGCAGGTGACGCCGAAGACCTATATCTATAAAATATAATAATAAAACGAAAGCTAATGATGACAGGAATGTCATATTATATGAAGACGCCAATGATAAAGGGAATATTTGAAGACCGGTGGCATAGCGCTTTGTAAAAAGCAGTGACACGCAGGCCAGAGAATCTCTAGAAGGCTGATGAGGTGTGCACAAGGACGTCACAGCTGGTGTCCTTACTACAGCAAAATGAAGGGTGCGTGTCCTAAATAAACAGGAAGAGTACTTCTCCCGCGCGGCTATAAAAGGAGGCTCCTGAGTTCAGAGCAGAGGCATCGATCGCCAGACCGCCACTCGACCATCCACTGCCATCCTCCAGAACGCGAGAGCAGAGCACTCTCCCTCCATCTCCAAGTAGTAGTAGTAGCATAATCCCCATCTGTAAAATAGCTGCCGCTGTAAAATACCGCCTGTAAGGTAATCTCTCTTTGTGTGTACCTAAGCTTTTGGGGTTTCCCGAAAGGGAAAACCATATGTAAGCTATGTTTGTGGAAATGAAGTAGTTCTGCTTTGAAAATCCCCTGTTATTCTTAGTCTTGCTTGTACGGGAAGCGTTTCTATGCTAGGGACCCTATAGGAGAAACCTCTGTTGCGGCGCTTGGTCTAGCCTTTCTTGCTGCAGAGAGACCTTTGTGGCCGCAGAGAAGTGTTCCCTTCGGGTGGAACTGCCTGGGGAGACGATAGGAACCCGTCTCGTATGTGCCTGACTAGGATTGTTCCGGGGAAAGCTTAGCCGCTCCTGAAGCAAACTAGCGGGAAGTATGGTGAGTACCGAGTAGGAGTTTTACACCTGACTGCTTGTACCCTTCGGCCGTCTGTTTTGGCCTCGCCAGCCATCCTAAAAGATCCTGAATATAGTCCTTCAAGCAATCATACTAAAAGCAGATACTCGAGTGCCACTCGAGTGGAGTGGTCGCGTTACTGTAGCACCGCGCGCCCGGCGTGAACAGTAACCGGAATTTGAATAGTATCCCGAATTTAAACAGTATCCCGAATTTGAATAGTAACCGGAATTTGAATAGTGTCGAATAACACTGATATCAGCGTATATATCCCCGTGTGCAGGTGACGCCGAATATCGAAGTTAATATCGCCGTGAATAGTGGTATCAGAGCCTGGTTATAATTGAGAAGGTAAAGTTTTCAAATTCAGAAGTGAATAGTGGAAAATTAATTAATACAAAAGAAAATATTAATATAAGGTGTAGGTTAAACTCCACTGAAGAACATATTTGGCATACTTCTAATAGCCAATTAAATTTGCTTGTAGATTTAGTGCACAATCTTTATATAACTTGGAGTAAAAGACAAGACGAGCTAGACGCAAAGTTTGAAAGTCTATACAAGGAATATAAACATTTCGAAGAAGCATATTCTCTTGTGCAAAACAAAATAAATTTAATATTGCAAATACTTGAAGAAGGAAAGGCAGAGCAGCATAAGTATTGCCAAAATACAGACTATATTAAAGAAGAATTTTCTTTACTAAATAATAAGTTAGGCTCCAAAAGCATCATAAAAGAACAAGAAAAATCACAGAAAGAAGATTGCAAAGAAATAATAGAGCAAAATAATACTATAATTAAGTTGTTGACTCAAACACTAGACAAAGTTAATTTTGAAAGCACCGGAAGAGAGCTCGTGCTAGCTTCAACAGGAATAGTTTCCCCCACTACAGCAATAAATTCAGACAAATGGACTTATCTAAAGGTATCTGCAGAAGAGACCAATCCCTCCAGCTAGTTAATAAAGATGCAAAACCTCTAACTTTAATGGATAGACTGAGAGGTAAAAGAGAAGACATAGAGAATCTTGAAGAGGTCATCGATGTTGACAAAGACTTAGAAAGATATCATAAGGACACTTTAAGAAAAATACGACCGCAGCAAATATATCAAATGGGAATATTCGAAAGCAAAAGTGGTTTATATAGATTATCAAGAGAAGTAGAATTAAGTGTTTTAACAAATCCAGTAGAATTAAAAATTGTAAGTAAGCAATTTGAGAATAGTTTAAGATATTCAGGATACAAATATATTCATCAAGGTCTGTATATTATTGGAGTTAAAGGTATGACAAGAAAGAAATTAGGAACTAAAGTTTTAATAACCCTGTTAGACAAAAGATGGGACACAATTAATAAAGCTGCATTAGGATTTTTAGAAGGAGATATGAACGAGAACAGTTTAATAACTTATATAGCTCCAGATTTAATCATGCCAATTAAAGAATTCATAGAAAAAATGAGTTTTGGCTTCCAGACTAAAGGATATGAAGACTTTAAAGGAACAAATTTAATGGTAAGCATAGAATTTATAGGAAGGTTAACAAATAGCAGCAGGACTAAATACAAGGTAAATGTGAATAATGTAATCGAAAGCATGCAATCGAAAGGAATAAATTTTATGAGTCCTCTAAAAATAAGCTCTGAAGAAAGGGCAGGAGAAGAATGGAATATAAGCGAGTTGATAGAAAAAAAGACTCTGAAACAACCTGAAGACTATATTAGTTATGAAAATAATAAGGGAAAAACTAGTATCAGGTTTATCAATTATAATTCTAGATCTTTAGACGACACAGACTCTATTATGTCAGAACAAGAAATTGAAAATAGCAGAAGGCATAGTGTCTCAGAATTTATGGAAAAGCCTGATATAGACACCGAAATAAGATATTACGAGGATAAATTAAAGCAAATAAATACAGAATATAGCACCTCCATGTTAAGTGAATGGCCTAAAATAAGAGATAAAGAACTTTATTTTTACAGAGAATTGGCAAGACTACAAAAGTTGAAAAAGAATAAAGAAATTTTTGTAGAAAGGCCGCAAGCAATTAATCAACCTAAAAAGATTAAAGAAGACAACACAGAATGTTGTAACAAAGAGCAAGTAGTAGAACATAACAGCAAAGAAAAGCCTATAGATAGTCATAAACCAATAAGTGAAGAAGAGCAGTGGAATATGAATGAAAAATTATTAATAGAAAGTTATGAAGAAGAAGAAGAATTAGCAAATGAAATATACGATGAATTACAAGCCAGAAATGATGCTGAAGACTACAACAGTTTTATAGACTCATTAGATGATGTCGAGCTACATAATTTAGAAAATGCTATGGAAGCTATGGATGTAGCATCAGGTTCCACTAAAAGGAAAAGATTTGGAGAAGACACTATGAAAAGTGAAGGAGAAAAAGAAAGACCCACTAGAGCATCAGGAACATGGCCACCTGAAAGAGAAGATTTCTCGTATAACTATATCCCAGGACAATATGCATATATGGGTCCTAAAAGAAAAATTTTTGAAAAGACCGTAAAGTTTCAAAATGACAAAAGTGATGGAGCAATATTAAATTTGGCTGCACATGATCCTATTGATTGGCCAAATATTATAAGCATTTGGAAAGGCTTAATAGTTCAAAAATACATACAAAATAGACATAACATAGGAAATAAAGTAGAAGACATGTTAACATACTTAGAAACATTTTTAGGAGAATCAGTAAAAGTCTTATGGGAACAATGGGTAGAAGCGTACCCTAATAAATATGACGAATTAAAAAGAGCAGGAAATAATCCGTATAATTTTGCGAATATAATATCACACATTATTATAGCAGAAGACCCAGAATTGGGAAGCACTGCCTTACAAAATGAAAGGCTAAGGGAAATAGAAAAGCTAACTTTGACAAATTGGAAAGGTATAAAAGAATTCTCACAGCATTACCTATACAATGCTACCACTGCGAAGCAAGGATTTAATCCAGGAGTAGTCGAAAGATATTTTAATAAATTACCTGACCCCTTAGGAAGCATGATTTTTGAAGAATACAAAAAAGATACGCAGGGACAAACAATTAATATATCTCAAGCTATAACCTTTGTCTTTAAACAATTAAAGAAAATATGCACTAATATACAAGCTCAACGATCTATGAAGCATTCAGATTATAATTTTTGTGATAAAATAGTTCAAATACCTTTAACATATGGAGAAGAAAGGCCTAGAAATAAAAAATTTCATAAACCTCAAAGAAGATATAATAATCCTAGAACAAAGAGAAGATATTTCCTACGAAGATCTGATAATAGACCACCATTCTTGCATAAAAGAAATGTAAGGAGATATAATCCTAGAAAGAATTATGATAAAACATGCAGATGTTTTATATGCAATTCACCAGACCATCTAAGCAAAACCTGTCCCAATAAAGACCAGAAAAGATATTCTAGCAAACTTGAAGAGCAAGAAAAGGTGTTTATAGTAGACAGTGTGAATGAGAACATATTAATGTGTGATGATGAAATAAAAGATGATGAATCAATATACTCTATCATAGAAACAGATGAAATAGAAAACATTCAAGTCGAATATGAAACAAGCGACGATGAAATGGATTTAGTAGATGAATTAGCAGGTTTAAAAATAGAAATGATGAATCAAACAAATTGTGAGCATGATTGGATTAGAGGAAAAGGTGATTACAATATAAAGTGCGCCTTTTGCATATATTATCCAAGTCAAGATAATAGAGCAACCTGTAACGCATGTCTAAAGCAAGCATGTGTTGAGTGTTTAAAAGCAAAGAAACAAAACTGGAAAAATGAAGTAGAATTTGAACCAGAAGATAGAATACTCTCTAGTAGAGTTAGGATATTAGAAAATAGAATTAATAAATTAGAAGAAGAGTTAGAAAATTTAAGGGATATATTTAATAGTAAAACTAAAGAAGAAGATACGAATGTTGAGAACATTGAATGCCAAGAACAAAATCTAACAATAAAAGACAATAAGAATAGTAAAATGATTCAATTAAAAGATGCCTTAACAAGCTTTGGAACTAAATATATAGTTAAACTACCATTCAAGGAGATATTAGGAATAAGAATTCCAGTAAAAATAAAATTAAGCCATAATGTTACTTATAAAGTGTTAGCATTAGTAGACACAGGATGCACTAAAAATATTATTCATGACAAATATTTTACCAGATGCCCTGAAATAGTACATACTATAGAGGATAGTAAAGCAGAAACATCCATAGACATGTCAGGCATAAGAAAGATTCATAATCAATTAGCATATAATATTGAAGCATACATAAATGGTACAAGATACATAATAGATGAAATCACTATAAGAGATTTGTCCATGATAAATGATGACATGATAATTGGACTAAGGTTTTTACAACAATCTGTACAAACCACAATCATACATGAACAAGGAATTACATTCATTCCACACCAAGATAATTTGCCATATATTTCTGAAGTTCGAAAGTATGGTAAAACCCAAACCCAACAAACTTGTAACATTGATGTGGGATCTCTTGAATCTAATATTATCGAAGGTCTTCCTGAAGAACATAAAAGTTATGAACTTAGTACAACCTTAGAAGAATATTACATAGAAAACTCTAATATAGAATGTATTGGTTTACAATCATTTGCACCAAATTGGTATAGAGACATAAAGTCAAAAATGATATAGAAAGGATTGTGCAAAGACTAGAAGATATTCAAATTATTGGTGAAATACCTATGAAACATTGGGAGAAAAATGGTATAGTATGCAAAATCAACGTAATAAACCCAGATTATATAATAAAAACAGCCCCAATTGAGGCAACTCCAAAAGATATAGAAGATTTTAAAATGCATATTGAAGAGCTGTTGAAGTTAAAAGCAATAAGAGAAAGTAGAAGTCCACATAGATCCGCAGCATTTATAGTTAGAAATCATGCTGAAGAAGTTAGAGGAAAATCTAGAATGGTTATTAATTACAAAAGATTAAATGATAACACTATAGAAGATGCTTTTAACATTCCAAATAAACAAGAATGGATCAATAGAATACAAGGAAGTAAATATTTTTCGAAATTTGATTTAAAGGCAGGATTTTGGCAAGTTAAAATGGCAGAAGAATCAATAGAATGGACTGCATTCACATGTCCTCAAGGACATTTTGAATGGCTTGTAATGCCATTAGGATTAAAGAATGCACCCGCATTATTTCAAAGAAAGATGCAGAATATTTTCAATGAAAACCAAGATTTCATATTAGTTTATATTGATGACCTTTTAGTATTTTCCAAAACTTATAAAGAGCATATTGCCCACTTAGAAGTATTTTTTAGAAAGGTAGAACAAAATGGTTTAATATTGTCTAAAAAGAAAATGGAAATATGCAAAGAAAGAATTAATTTTCTTGGTCATGAAATAGGAGAAGGAAAAATTTACTTGCAAGAACATATTGCAAAGAAAATATTACAGTTTCCTGATGCCATGAATGATAAGAAAGTTCTACAACAATTTTTGGGAATTGTAAATTATGCCAGAAATTATATAGATAATTTAGCAAAACTTGCTGGGCCTTTATATGCAAAGCTAAGGAAGAATGGTCAGAAATATTTTAATTCTGAAGATATAAAATTAGTAAAGGCAATCAAAGAAAAGGTGAAAAATCTAAAACCCTTAGAGCTACCTTTAGATGATAACTATTTTATTATAGAGACTGATGCATCTAAAGAAGGATGGGGTGCAATATTGAAACAAAAACCTAATAAATATTCTTCTAAAACAGAAGAGAAAATATGCAGATACGCTTCAGGAAGCTATAAGTTAAAAACTGTGAATAACACTGATAGAGAAATACTAGCAGTAATATCTGCAATAAATGCGTTTCGTTTGTATCTTGGATTTAAAGAATTTACTGTTAGAACTGATTGTGAAGCGATATGTCGATACTATAATCAGATTAATAGTAAGAAAAGTTCGACTAGAAGATGGGTTTTATTTGAAGATATTATTACTGGAAATGGCTATAAAGCTAATTTTGAGCATATAAAAGGAAAGGATAACAAGCTGCCTGACTTGTTCTCGCGCTCATCTATTTTGCAGGAATGAAGAGAATGATGAATTTTCCAGAAGTTGAATCATATTCCTTTGGGACAGATAATAAATTAAGGGTTTTCCCCCAGAATACTTTCAAATTCAAGCCCAAAGATCATATTATTGTAGATGAAGTTCAGCAATGTTTGTTGGACAATTTCTGGTTCCAATACAATAATAAGAAAGAAGATAAAGGATATTTTCTGGCAATATTAAATAGCCTTTCTGAATATTTTCATATGATTAATGGAATGATGCCAACAGCCGAATGTCCTGCGAAGATTGAGCAAAGGCCTTTGTATATCTTATATAATGGGAAAAGGCCTGGAATATATACATCTTTTGAGCAAATCATCATCCTAAAGCAAGAATTGAAGTACTCGAAAGAAACTCCATCATTTGCTAAATATTTTGATATAGATGAAGCACTGGCCAAAGCAAGGTTGCATATTGGAGCAAATTATTACATAGAGCCAGCTGCAAAAGAATACATTCAAAGTTATAGGTTGATGAATAATAAAGCTTCTGAGGTTCCAGTCATAACAAAGGTCAAAGAATCAGTGGGTACAAAGGTTAAAGAAGAAGGCAGTACCTCCAAGAAACCCACATACAAAGAATGTTTAATCAAAGGAGTAGACCCTCTGGATGGTGAATATATTGAATGGAAGCTCGAAGAGAAATTGGAATCAATAGCTCCAGAATGGAAGAAAGAAATAAAGAAAGAAATTTTAGAAGAGCTTAAGAAAGATATAGATGAAAAATTTGAAGAAATAAAGAAGTCATATGATGAAAAGTGGACTAATTCATTTTTAGACGAAGATATGTTGGATATTGCCGGACATGGGCAAAAGCCAGAATCAGAATCCAATTAATATATAAAGGGCAGCAAAGTTCAATATTCTTAGATGACGTTCTCCAATAATATTGAGAGTGTACTCTCAAGACGGAAGCGTGGTGAAGACCTATATCTATAAAATATAATAATAAAACGAAAGCTAATGATGACAGGAATGTCATATTATATGAAGACGCCAATGATAAAGGGAATATTTGAAGACCGGTGGCATAGCGCTTTGTAAAAAGCAGTGACACGCAGGCCAGAGAATCTCTAGAAGGCTGATGAGGTGTGCACAAGGACGTCACAGCTGGTGTCCTTACTACAGCAAAATGAAGGGTGCGTGTCCTAAATAAACAGGAAGAGTACTTCTCCCGCGCGGCTATAAAAGGAGGCTCCTGAGTTCAGAGCAGAGAAATCGATCGCCAGACCGCCACTCGACCATCCACTGCCATCCTCCAGAACGCGAGAGCAGAGCACTCTCCCTCCATCTCCAAGTAGTAGTAGTAGCATAATCCCCATCTGTAAAATAGCTGCCGCTGTAAAATACCGCCTGTAAGGTAATCTCTCTTTGTGTGTACCTAAGCTTTTGGGGTTTCCCGAAAGGGAAAACCATATGTAAGCTATGTTTGTGGAAATGAAGTAGTTCTGCTTTGAAAATCCCCTGTTATTCTTAGTCTTGCTTGTACGGGAAGCGTTTCTATGCTAGGGACCCTATAGGAGAAACCTCTGTTGCGGCGCTTGGTCTAGCCTTTCTTGCTGCAGAGAGACCTTTGTGGCCGCAGAGAAGTGTTCCCTTCGGGTGGAACTGCCTGGGGAGACGATAGGAACCCGTCTCGTATGTGCCTGACTAGGATTGTTCCGGGGAAAGCTTAGCCGCTCCTGAAGCAAACTAGCGGGAAGTATGGTGAGTACCGAGTAGGAGTTTTACACCTGACTGCTTGTACCCTTCGGCCGTCTGTTTTGGCCTCGCCAGCCATCCTAAAAGATCCTGAATATAGTCCTTCAAGCAATCATACTAAAAGCAGATACTCGAGTGCCACTCGAGTGGAGTGGTCGCGTTACTGTAGCACCGCGCGCCCGGCGTGAA
Organism: Eragrostis curvula; assembly: GCA_007726485.1. NCBI lineage: Eukaryota > Viridiplantae > Streptophyta > Magnoliopsida > Poales > Poaceae > Eragrostis > Eragrostis curvula. The sequence goes on along the minus strand of CM017444.1, from coordinate 705,869 downwards.
CAGTAACCGGAATTTGAATAGTATCCCGAATTTAAACAGTATCCCGAATTTGAATAGTAACCGGAATTTGAATAGTGTCGAATAACACTGATATCAGCGTATATATCCCCGTGTGCAGGTGACGCCGATATAAAATATAATAATAAAACGAAAGCTAATGATGACAGGAATGTCATATTATATGAAGACGCCAATGATAAAGGGAATATTTGAAGACCGGTGGCATAGCGCTTTGTAAAAAGCAGTGACACGCAGGCCAGAGAATCTCTAGAAGGCTGATGAGGTGTGCACAAGGACGTCACAGCTGGTGTCCTTACTACAGCAAAATGAAGGGTGCGTGTCCTAAATAAACAGGAAGAGTACTTCTCCCGCGCGGCTATAAAAGGAGGCTCCTGAGTTCAGAGCAGAGGCATCGATCGCCAGACCGCCACTCGACCATCCACTGCCATCCTCCAGAACGCGAGAGCAGAGCACTCTCCCTCCATCTCCAAGTAGTAGTAGTAGCATAATCCCCATCTGTAAAATAGCTGCCGCTGTAAAATACCGCCTGTAAGGTAATCTCTCTTTGTGTGTACCTAAGCTTTTGGGGTTTCCCGAAAGGGAAAACCATATGTAAGCTATGTTTGTGGAAATGAAGTAGTTCTGCTTTGAAAATCCCCTGTTATTCTTAGTCTTGCTTGTACGGGAAGCGTTTCTATGCTAGGGACCCTATAGGAGAAACCTCTGTTGCGGCGCTTGGTCTAGCCTTTCTTGCTGCAGAGAGACCTTTGTGGCCGCAGAGAAGTGTTCCCTTCGGGTGGAACTGCCTGGGGAGACGATAGGAACCCGTCTCGTATGTGCCTGACTAGGATTGTTCCGGGGAAAGCTTAGCCGCTCCTGAAGCAAACTAGCGGGAAGTATGGTGAGTACCGAGTAGGAGTTTTACACCTGACTGCTTGTACCCTTCGGCCGTCTGTTTTGGCCTCGCCAGCCATCCTAAAAGATCCTGAATATAGTCCTTCAAGCAATCATACTAAAAGCAGATACTCGAGTGCCACTCGAGTGGAGTGGTCGCGTTACTGTAGCACCGCGCGCCCGGCGTGAACAGTAACCGGAATTTGAATAGTATCCCGAATTTAAACAGTATCCCGAATTTGAATAGTAACCGGAATTTGAATAGTGTCGAATAACACTGATATCAGCGTATATATCCCCGTGTGCAGGTGACGCCGAATATCGAAGTTAATATCGCCGTGAATAGTGGTATCAGAGCCTGGTTATAATTGAGAAGGTAAAGTTTTCAAATTCAGAAGTGAATAGTGGAAAATTAATTAATACAAAAGAAAATATTAATATAAGGTGTAGGTTAAACTCCACTGAAGAACATATTTGGCATACTTCTAATAGCCAATTAAATTTGCTTGTAGATTTAGTGCACAATCTTTATATAACTTGGAGTAAAAGACAAGACGAGCTAGACGCAAAGTTTGAAAGTCTATACAAGGAATATAAACATTTCGAAGAAGCATATTCTCTTGTGCAAAACAAAATAAATTTAATATTGCAAATACTTGAAGAAGGAAAGGCAGAGCAGCATAAGTATTGCCAAAATACAGACTATATTAAAGAAGAATTTTCTTTACTAAATAATAAGTTAGGCTCCAAAAGCATCATAAAAGAACAAGAAAAATCACAGAAAGAAGATTGAGCAAAGGCCTTTGTATATCTTATATAATGGGAAAAGGCCTGGAATATATACATCTTTTGAGCAAATCATCATCCTAAAGCAAGAATTGAAGTACTCGAAAGAAACTCCATCATTTGCTAAATATTTTGATATAGATGAAGCACTGGCCAAAGCAAGGTTGCATATTGGAGCAAATTATTACATAGAGCCAGCTGCAAAAGAATACATTCAAAGTTATAGGTTGATGAATAATAAAGCTTCTGAGGTTCCAGTCATAACAAAGGTCAAAGAATCAGTGGGTACAAAGGTTAAAGAAGAAGGCAGTACCTCCAAGAAACCCACATACAAAGAATGTTTAATCAAAGGAGTAGACCCTCTGGATGGTGAATATATTGAATGGAAGCTCGAAGAGAAATTGGAATCAATAGCTCCAGAATGGAAGAAAGAAATAAAGAAAGAAATTTTAGAAGAGCTTAAGAAAGATATAGATGAAAAATTTGAAGAAATAAAGAAGTCATATGATGAAAAGTGGACTAATTCATTTTTAGACGAAGATATGTTGGATATTGCCGGACATGGGCAAAAGCCAGAATCAGAATCCAATTAATATATAAAGGGCAGCAAAGTTCAATATTCTTAGATGACGTTCTCCAATAATATTGAGAGTGTACTCTCAAGACGGAAGCGTGGTGAAGACCTATATCTATAAAATATAATAATAAAACGAAAGCTAATGATGACAGGAATGTCATATTATATGAAGACGCCAATGATAAAGGGAATATTTGAAGACCGGTGGCATAGCGCTTTGTAAAAAGCAGTGACACGCAGGCCAGAGAATCTCTAGAAGGCTGATGAGGTGTGCACAAGGACGTCACAGCTGGTGTCCTTACTACAGCAAAATGAAGGGTGCGTGTCCTAAATAAACAGGAAGAGTACTTCTCCCGCGCGGCTATAAAAGGAGGCTCCTGAGTTCAGAGCAGAGGCATCGATCGCCAGACCGCCACTCGACCATCCACTGCCATCCTCCAGAACGCGAGAGCAGAGCACTCTCCCTCCATCTCCAAGTAGTAGTAGTAGCATAATCCCCATCTGTAAAATAGCTGCCGCTGTAAAATACCGCCTGTAAGGTAATCTCTCTTTGTGTGTACCTAAGCTTTTGGGGTTTCCCGAAAGGGAAAACCATATGTAAGCTATGTTTGTGGAAATGAAGTAGTTCTGCTTTGAAAATCCCCTGTTATTCTTAGTCTTGCTTGTACGGGAAGCGTTTCTATGCTAGGGACCCTATAGGAGAAACCTCTGTTGCGGCGCTTGGTCTAGCCTTTCTTGCTGCAGAGAGACCTTTGTGGCCGCAGAGAAGTGTTCCCTTCGGGTGGAACTGCCTGGGGAGACGATAGGAACCCGTCTCGTATGTGCCTGACTAGGATTGTTCCGGGGAAAGCTTAGCCGCTCCTGAAGCAAACTAGCGGGAAGTATGGTGAGTACCGAGTAGGAGTTTTACACCTGACTGCTTGTACCCTTCGGCCGTCTGTTTTGGCCTCGCCAGCCATCCTAAAAGATCCTGAATATAGTCCTTCAAGCAATCATACTAAAAGCAGATACTCGAGTGCCACTCGAGTGGAGTGGTCGCGTTACTGTAGCACCGCGCGCCCGGCGTGAACAGTAACCGGAATTTGAATAGTATCCCGAATTTAAACAGTATCCCGAATTTGAATAGTAACCGGAATTTGAATAGTGTCGAATAACACTGATATCAGCGTATATATCCCCGTGTGCAGGTGACGCCGAATATCGAAGTTAATATCGCCGTGAATAGTGGTATCAGAGCCTGGTTATAATTGAGAAGGTAAAGTTTTCAAATTCAGAAGTGAATAGTGGAAAATTAATTAATACAAAAGAAAATATTAATATAAGGTGTAGGTTAAACTCCACTGAAGAACATATTTGGCATACTTCTAATAGCCAATTAAATTTGCTTGTAGATTTAGTGCACAATCTTTATATAACTTGGAGTAAAAGACAAGACGAGCTAGACGCAAAGTTTGAAAGTCTATACAAGGAATATAAACATTTCGAAGAAGCATATTCTCTTGTGCAAAACAAAATAAATTTAATATTGCAAATACTTGAAGAAGGAAAGGCAGAGCAGCATAAGTATTGCCAAAATACAGACTATATTAAAGAAGAATTTTCTTTACTAAATAATAAGTTAGGCTCCAAAAGCATCATAAAAGAACAAGAAAAATCACAGAAAGAAGATTGCAAAGAAATAATAGAGCAAAATAATACTATAATTAAGTTGTTGACTCAAACACTAGACAAAGTTAATTTTGAAAGCACCGGAAGAGAGCTCGTGCTAGCTTCAACAGGAATAGTTTCCCCCACTACAGCAATAAATTCAGACAAATGGACTTATCTAAAGGTATCTGCAGAAGAGACCAATCCCTCCAGCTAGTTAATAAAGATGCAAAACCTCTAACTTTAATGGATAGACTGAGAGGTAAAAGAGAAGACATAGAGAATCTTGAAGAGGTCATCGATGTTGACAAAGACTTAGAAAGATATCATAAGGACACTTTAAGAAAAATACGACCGCAGCAAATATATCAAATGGGAATATTCGAAAGCAAAAGTGGTTTATATAGATTATCAAGAGAAGTAGAATTAAGTGTTTTAACAAATCCAGTAGAATTAAAAATTGTAAGTAAGCAATTTGAGAATAGTTTAAGATATTCAGGATACAAATATATTCATCAAGGTCTGTATATTATTGGAGTTAAAGGTATGACAAGAAAGAAATTAGGAACTAAAGTTTTAATAACCCTGTTAGACAAAAGATGGGACACAATTAATAAAGCTGCATTAGGATTTTTAGAAGGAGATATGAACGAGAACAGTTTAATAACTTATATAGCTCCAGATTTAATCATGCCAATTAAAGAATTCATAGAAAAAATGAGTTTTGGCTTCCAGACTAAAGGATATGAAGACTTTAAAGGAACAAATTTAATGGTAAGCATAGAATTTATAGGAAGGTTAACAAATAGCAGCAGGACTAAATACAAGGTAAATGTGAATAATGTAATCGAAAGCATGCAATCGAAAGGAATAAATTTTATGAGTCCTCTAAAAATAAGCTCTGAAGAAAGGGCAGGAGAAGAATGGAATATAAGCGAGTTGATAGAAAAAAAGACTCTGAAACAACCTGAAGACTATATTAGTTATGAAAATAATAAGGGAAAAACTAGTATCAGGTTTATCAATTATAATTCTAGATCTTTAGACGACACAGACTCTATTATGTCAGAACAAGAAATTGAAAATAGCAGAAGGCATAGTGTCTCAGAATTTATGGAAAAGCCTGATATAGACACCGAAATAAGATATTACGAGGATAAATTAAAGCAAATAAATACAGAATATAGCACCTCCATGTTAAGTGAATGGCCTAAAATAAGAGATAAAGAACTTTATTTTTACAGAGAATTGGCAAGACTACAAAAGTTGAAAAAGAATAAAGAAATTTTTGTAGAAAGGCCGCAAGCAATTAATCAACCTAAAAAGATTAAAGAAGACAACACAGAATGTTGTAACAAAGAGCAAGTAGTAGAACATAACAGCAAAGAAAAGCCTATAGATAGTCATAAACCAATAAGTGAAGAAGAGCAGTGGAATATGAATGAAAAATTATTAATAGAAAGTTATGAAGAAGAAGAAGAATTAGCAAATGAAATATACGATGAATTACAAGCCAGAAATGATGCTGAAGACTACAACAGTTTTATAGACTCATTAGATGATGTCGAGCTACATAATTTAGAAAATGCTATGGAAGCTATGGATGTAGCATCAGGTTCCACTAAAAGGAAAAGATTTGGAGAAGACACTATGAAAAGTGAAGGAGAAAAAGAAAGACCCACTAGAGCATCAGGAACATGGCCACCTGAAAGAGAAGATTTCTCGTATAACTATATCCCAGGACAATATGCATATATGGGTCCTAAAAGAAAAATTTTTGAAAAGACCGTAAAGTTTCAAAATGACAAAAGTAATGGAGCAATATTAAATTTGGCTGCACATGATCCTATTGATTGGCCAAATATTATAAGCATTTGGAAAGGCTTAATAGTTCAAAAATACATACAAAATAGACATAACATAGGAAATAAAGTAGAAGACATGTTAACATACTTAGAAACATTTTTAGGAGAATCAGTAAAAGTCTTATGGGAACAATGGGTAGAAGCGTACCCTAATAAATATGACGAATTAAAAAGAGCAGGAAATAATCCGTATAATTTTGCGAATATAATATCACACATTATTATAGCAGAAGACCCAGAATTGGGAAGCACTGCCTTACAAAATGAAAGGCTAAGGGAAATAGAAAAGCTAACTTTGACAAATTGGAAAGGTATAAAAGAATTCTCACAGCATTACCTATACAATGCTACCACTGCGAAGCAAGGATTTAATCCAGGAGTAGTCGAAAGATATTTTAATAAATTACCTGACCCCTTAGGAAGCATGATTTTTGAAGAATACAAAAAAGATACGCAGGGACAAACAATTAATATATCTCAAGCTATAACCTTTGTCTTTAAACAATTAAAGAAAATATGCACTAATATACAAGCTCAACGATCTATGAAGCATTCAGATTATAATTTTTGTGATAAAATAGTTCAAATACCTTTAACATATGGAGAAGAAAGGCCTAGAAATAAAAAATTTCATAAACCTCAAAGAAGATATAATAATCCTAGAACAAAGAGAAGATATTTCCTACGAAGATCTGATAATAGACCACCATTCTTGCATAAAAGAAATGTAAGGAGATATAATCCTAGAAAGAATTATGATAAAACATGCAGATGTTTTATATGCAATTCACCAGACCATCTAAGCAAAACCTGTCCCAATAAAGACCAGAAAAGATATTCTAGCAAACTTGAAGAGCAAGAAAAGGTGTTTATAGTAGACAGTGTGAATGAGAACATATTAATGTGTGATGATGAAATAAAAGATGATGAATCAATATACTCTATCATAGAAACAGATGAAATAGAAAACATTCAAGTCGAATATGAAACAAGCGACGATGAAATGGATTTAGTAGATGAATTAGCAGGTTTAAAAATAGAAATGATGAATCAAACAAATTGTGAGCATGATTGGATTAGAGGAAAAGGTGATTACAATATAAAGTGCGCCTTTTGCATATATTATCCAAGTCAAGATAATAGAGCAACCTGTAACGCATGTCTAAAGCAAGCATGTGTTGAGTGTTTAAAAGCAAAGAAACAAAACTGGAAAAATGAAGTAGAATTTGAACCAGAAGATAGAATACTCTCTAGTAGAGTTAGGATATTAGAAAATAGAATTAATAAATTAGAAGAAGAGTTAGAAAATTTAAGGGATATATTTAATAGTAAAACTAAAGAAGAAGATACGAATGTTGAGAACATTGAATGCCAAGAACAAAATCTAACAATAAAAGACAATAAGAATAGTAAAATGATTCAATTAAAAGATGCCTTAACAAGCTTTGGAACTAAATATATAGTTAAACTACCATTCAAGGAGATATTAGGAATAAGAATTCCAGTAAAAATAAAATTAAGCCATAATGTTACTTATAAAGTGTTAGCATTAGTAGACACAGGATGCACTAAAAATATTATTCATGACAAATATTTTACCAGATGCCCTGAAATAGTACATACTATAGAGGATAGTAAAGCAGAAACATCCACAGACATGTCAGGCATAAGAAAGATTCATAATCAATTAGCATATAATATTGAAGCATACATAAATGGTACAAGATACATAATAGATGAAATCACTATAAGAGATTTGTCCATGATAAATGATGACATGATAATTGGACTAAGGTTTTTACAACAATCTGTACAAACCACAATCATACATGAACAAGGAATTACATTCATTCCACACCAAGATAATTTGCCATATATTTCTGAAGTTCGAAAGTATGGTAAAACCCAAACCCAACAAACTTGTAACATTGATGTGGGATCTCTTGAATCTAATATTATCGAAGGTCTTCCTGAAGAACATAAAAGTTATGAACTTAGTACAACCTTAGAAGAATATTACATAGAAAACTCTAATATAGAATGTATTGGTTTACAATCATTTGCACCAAATTGGTATAGAGACATAAAGTCAAAAAATGATATAGAAAGGATTGTGCAAAGACTAGAAGATATTCAAATTATTGGTGAAATACCTATGAAACATTGGGAGAAAAATGGTATAGTATGCAAAATCAACGTAATAAACCCAGATTATATAATAAAAACAGCCCCAATTGAGGCAACTCCAAAAGATATAGAAGATTTTAAAATGCATATTGAAGAGCTGTTGAAGTTAAAAGCAATAAGAGAAAGTAGAAGTCCACATAGATCCGCAGCATTTATAGTTAGAAATCATGCTGAAGAAGTTAGAGGAAAATCTAGAATGGTTATTAATTACAAAAGATTAAATGATAACACTATAGAAGATGCTTTTAACATTCCAAATAAACAAGAATGGATCAATAGAATACAAGGAAGTAAATATTTTTCGAAATTTGATTTAAAGGCAGGATTTTGGCAAGTTAAAATGGCAGAAGAATCAATAGAATGGACTGCATTCACATGTCCTCAAGGACATTTTGAATGGCTTGTAATGCCATTAGGATTAAAGAATGCACCCGCATTATTTCAAAGAAAGATGCAGAATATTTTCAATGAAAACCAAGATTTCATATTAGTTTATATTGATGACCTTTTAGTATTTTCCAAAACTTATAAAGAGCATATTGCCCACTTAGAAGTATTTTTTAGAAAGGTAGAACAAAATGGTTTAATATTGTCTAAAAAGAAAATGGAAATATGCAAAGAAAGAATTAATTTTCTTGGTCATGAAATAGGAGAAGGAAAAATTTACTTGCAAGAACATATTGCAAAGAAAATATTACAGTTTCCTGATGCCATGAATGATAAGAAAGTTCTACAACAATTTTTGGGAATTGTAAATTATGCCAGAAATTATATAGATAATTTAGCAAAACTTGCTGGGCCTTTATATGCAAAGCTAAGGAAGAATGGTCAGAAATATTTTAATTCTGAAGATATAAAATTAGTAAAGGCAATCAAAGAAAAGGTGAAAAATCTAAAACCCTTAGAGCTACCTTTAGATGATAACTATTTTATTATAGAGACTGATGCATCTAAAGAAGGATGGGGTGCAATATTGAAACAAAAACCTAATAAATATTCTTCTAAAACAGAAGAGAAAATATGCAGATACGCTTCAGGAAGCTATAAGTTAAAAACTGTGAATAACACTGATAGAGAAATACTAGCAGTAATATCTGCAATAAATGCGTTTCGTTTGTATCTTGGATTTAAAGAATTTACTGTTAGAACTGATTGTGAAGCGATATGTCGATACTATAATCAGATTAATAGTAAGAAAAGTTCGACTAGAAGATGGGTTTTATTTGAAGATATTATTACTGGAAATGGCTATAAAGCTAATTTTGAGCATATAAAAGGAAAGGATAACAAGCTGCCTGACTTGTTCTCGCGCTCATCTATTTTGCAGGAATGAAGAGAATGATGAATTTTCCAGAAGTTGAATCATATTCCTTTGGGACAGATAATAAATTAAGGGTTTTCCCCCAGAATACTTTCAAATTCAAGCCCAAAGATCATATTATTGTAGATGAAGTTCAGCAATGTTTGTTGGACAATTTCTGGTTCCAATACAATAATAAGAAAGAAGATAAAGGATATTTTCTGGCAATATTAAATAGCCTTTCTGAATATTTTCATATGATTAATGGAATGATGCCAACAGCCGAATGTCCTGCGAAGATTGAGCAAAGGCCTTTGTATATCTTATATAATGGGAAAAGGCCTGGAATATATACATCTTTTGAGCAAATCATCATCCTAAAGCAAGAATTGAAGTACTCGAAAGAAACTCCATCATTTGCTAAATATTTTGATATAGATGAAGCACTGGCCAAAGCAAGGTTGCATATTGGAGCAAATTATTACATAGAGCCAGCTGCAAAAGAATACATTCAAAGTTATAGGTTGATGAATAATAAAGCTTCTGAGGTTCCAGTCATAACAAAGGTCAAAGAATCAGTGGGTACAAAGGTTAAAGAAGAAGGCAGTACCTCCAAGAAACCCACATACAAAGAATGTTTAATCAAAGGAGTAGACCCTCTGGATGGTGAATATATTGAATGGAAGCTCGAAGAGAAATTGGAATCAATAGCTCCAGAATGGAAGAAAGAAATAAAGAAAGAAATTTTAGAAGAGCTTAAGAAAGATATAGATGAAAAATTTGAAGAAATAAAGAAGTCATATGATGAAAAGTGGACTAATTCATTTTTAGACGAAGATATGTTGGATATTGCCGGACATGGGCAAAAGCCAGAATCAGAATCCAATTAATATATAAAGGGCAGCAAAGTTCAATATTCTTAGATGACGTTCTCCAATAATATTGAGAGTGTACTCTCAAGACGGAAGCGTGGTGAAGACCTATATCTATAAAATATAATAATAAAACGAAAGCTAATGATGACAGGAATGTCATATTATATGAAGACGCCAATGATAAAGGGAATATTTGAAGACCGGTGGCATAGCGCTTTGTAAAAAGCAGTGACACGCAGGCCAGAGAATCTCTAGAAGGCTGATGAGGTGTGCACAAGGACGTCACAGCTGGTGTCCTTACTACAGCAAAATGAAGGGTGCGTGTCCTAAATAAACAGGAAGAGTACTTCTCCCGCGCGGCTATAAAAGGAGGCTCCTGAGTTCAGAGCAGAGGCATCGATCGCCAGACCGCCACTCGACCATCCACTGCCATCCTCCAGAACGCGAGAGCAGAGCACTCTCCCTCCATCTCCAAGTAGTAGTAGTAGCATAATCCCCATCTGTAAAATAGCTGCCGCTGTAAAATACCGCCTGTAAGGTAATCTCTCTTTGTGTGTACCTAAGCTTTTGGGGTTTCCCGAAAGGGAAAACCATATGTAAGCTATGTTTGTGGAAATGAAGTAGTTCTGCTTTGAAAATCCCCTGTTATTCTTAGTCTTGCTTGTACGGGAAGCGTTTCTATGCTAGGGACCCTATAGGAGAAACCTCTGTTGCGGCGCTTGGTCTAGCCTTTCTTGCTGCAGAGAGACCTTTGTGGCCGCAGAGAAGTGTTCCCTTCGGGTGGAACTGCCTGGGGAGACGATAGGAACCCGTCTCGTATGTGCCTGACTAGGATTGTTCCGGGGAAAGCTTAGCCGCTCCTGAAGCAAACTAGCGGGAAGTATGGTGAGTACCGAGTAGGAGTTTTACACCTGACTGCTTGTACCCTTCGGCCGTCTGTTTTGGCCTCGCCAGCCATCCTAAAAGATCCTGAATATAGTCCTTCAAGCAATCATACTAAAAGCAGATACTCGAGTGCCACTCGAGTGGAGTGGTCGCGTTACTGTAGCGTATATATCCCCGTGTGCAGGTGACGCCGAATATCGAAATGCTAGGGACCCTATAGGAGAAACCTCTGTTGCGGCGCTTGGTCTAGCCTTTCTTGCTGCAGAGAGACCTTTGTGGCCGCAGAGAAGTGTTCCCTTCGGGTGGAACTGCCTGGGGAGACGATAGGAACCCGTCTCGTATGTGCCTGACTAGGATTGTTCCGGGGAAAGCTTAGCCGCTCCTGAAGCAAACTAGCGGGAAGTATGGTGAGTACCGAGTAGGAGTTTTACACCTGACTGCTTGTACCCTTCGGCCGTCTGTTTTGGCCTCGCCAGCCATCCTAAAAGATCCTGAATATAGTCCTTCAAGCAATCATACTAAAAGCAGATACTCGAGTGCCACTCGAGTGGAGTGGTCGCGTTACTGTAGCACCGCGCGCCCGGCGTGAACAGTAACCGGAATTTGAATAGTATCCCGAATTTAAACAGTATCCCGAATTTGAATAGTAACCGGAATTTGAATAGTGTCGAATAACACTGATATCAGCGTATATATCCCCGTGTGCAGGTGACGCCGAATATCGAAGTTAATATCGCCGTGAATAGTGGTATCAGAGCCTGGTTATAATTGAGAAGGTAAAGTTTTCAAATTCAGAAGTGAATAGTGGAAAATTAATTAATACAAAAGAAAATATTAATATAAGGTGTAGGTTAAACTCCACTGAAGAACATATTTGGCATACTTCTAATAGCCAATTAAATTTGCTTGTAGATTTAGTGCACAATCTTTATATAACTTGGAGTAAAAGACAAGACGAGCTAGACGCAAAGTTTGAAAGTCTATACAAGGAATATAAACATTTCGAAGAAGCATATTCTCTTGTGCAAAACAAAATAAATTTAATATTGCAAATACTTGAAGAAGGAAAGGCAGAGCAGCATAAGTATCAGACTATATTAAAGAAGAATTTTCTTTACTAAATAATAAGTTAGGCTCCAAAAGCATCATAAAAGAACAAGAAAAATCACAGAAAGAAGATTGCAAAGAAATAATAGAGCAAAATAATACTATAATTAAGTTGTTGACTCAAACACTAGACAAAGTTAATTTTGAAAGCACCGGAAGAGAGCTCGTGCTAGCTTCAACAGGAATAGTTTCCCCCACTACAGCAATAAATTCAGACAAATGGACTTATCTAAAGGTATCTGCAGAAGAGACCAATCCCTCCAGCTAGTTAATAAAGATGCAAAACCTCTAACTTTAATGGATAGACTGAGAGGTAAAAGAGAAGACATAGAGAATCTTGAAGAGGTCATCGATGTTGACAAAGACTTAGAAAGATATCATAAGGACACTTTAAGAAAAATACGACCGCAGCAAATATATCAAATGGGAATATTCGAAAGCAAAAGTGGTTTATATAGATTATCAAGAGAAGTAGAATTAAGTGTTTTAACAAATCCAGTAGAATTAAAAATTGTAAGTAAGCAATTTGAGAATAGTTTAAGATATTCAGGATACAAATATATTCATCAAGGTCTGTATATTATTGGAGTTAAAGGTATGACAAGAAAGAAATTAGGAACTAAAGTTTTAATAACCCTGTTAGACAAAAGATGGGACACAATTAATAAAGCTGCATTAGGATTTTTAGAAGGAGATATGAACGAGAACAGTTTAATAACTTATATAGCTCCAGATTTAATCATGCCAATTAAAGAATTCATAGAAAAAATGAGTTTTGGCTTCCAGACTAAAGGATATGAAGACTTTAAAGGAACAAATTTAATGGTAAGCATAGAATTTATAGGAAGGTTAACAAATAGCAGCAGGACTAAATACAAGGTAAATGTGAATAATGTAATCGAAAGCATGCAATCGAAAGGAATAAATTTTATGAGTCCTCTAAAAATAAGCTCTGAAGAAAGGGCAGGAGAAGAATGGAATATAAGCGAGTTGATAGAAAAAAAGACTCTGAAACAACCTGAAGACTATATTAGTTATGAAAATAATAAGGGAAAAACTAGTATCAGGTTTATCAATTATAATTCTAGATCTTTAGACGACACAGACTCTATTATGTCAGAACAAGAAATTGAAAATAGCAGAAGGCATAGTGTCTCAGAATTTATGGAAAAGCCTGATATAGACACCGAAATAAGATATTACGAGGATAAATTAAAGCAAATAAATACAGAATATAGCACCTCCATGTTAAGTGAATGGCCTAAAATAAGAGATAAAGAACTTTATTTTTACAGAGAATTGGCAAGACTACAAAAGTTGAAAAAGAATAAAGAAATTTTTGTAGAAAGGCCGCAAGCAATTAATCAACCTAAAAAGATTAAAGAAGACAACACAGAATGTTGTAACAAAGAGCAAGTAGTAGAACATAACAGCAAAGAAAAGCCTATAGATAGTCATAAACCAATAAGTGAAGAAGAGCAGTGGAATATGAATGAAAAATTATTAATAGAAAGTTATGAAGAAGAAGAAGAATTAGCAAATGAAATATACGATGAATTACAAGCCAGAAATGATGCTGAAGACTACAACAGTTTTATAGACTCATTAGATGATGTCGAGCTACATAATTTAGAAAATGCTATGGAAGCTATGGATGTAGCATCAGGTTCCACTAAAAGGAAAAGATTTGGAGAAGACACTATGAAAAGTGAAGGAGAAAAAGAAAGACCCACTAGAGCATCAGGAACATGGCCACCTGAAAGAGAAGATTTCTCGTATAACTATATCCCAGGACAATATGCATATATGGGTCCTAAAAGAAAAATTTTTGAAAAGACCGTAAAGTTTCAAAATGACAAAAGTGATGGAGCAATATTAAATTTGGCTGCACATGATCCTATTGATTGGCCAAATATTATAAGCATTTGGAAAGGCTTAATAGTTCAAAAATACATACAAAATAGACATAACATAGGAAATAAAGTAGAAGACATGTTAACATACTTAGAAACATTTTTAGGAGAATCAGTAAAAGTCTTATGGGAACAATGGGTAGAAGCGTACCCTAATAAATATGACGAATTAAAAAGAGCAGGAAATAATCCGTATAATTTTGCGAATATAATATCACACATTATTATAGCAGAAGACCCAGAATTGGGAAGCACTGCCTTACAAAATGAAAGGCTAAGGGAAATAGAAAAGCTAACTTTGACAAATTGGAAAGGTATAAAAGAATTCTCACAGCATTACCTATACAATGCTACCACTGCGAAGCAAGGATTTAATCCAGGAGTAGTCGAAAGATATTTTAATAAATTACCTGACCCCTTAGGAAGCATGATTTTTGAAGAATACAAAAAAGATACGCAGGGACAAACAATTAATATATCTCAAGCTATAACCTTTGTCTTTAAACAATTAAAGAAAATATGCACTAATATACAAGCTCAACGATCTATGAAGCATTCAGATTATAATTTTTGTGATAAAATAGTTCAAATACCTTTAACATATGGAGAAGAAAGGCCTAGAAATAAAAAATTTCATAAACCTCAAAGAAGATATAATAATCCTAGAACAAAGAGAAGATATTTCCTACGAAGATCTGATAATAGACCACCATTCTTGCATAAAAGAAATGTAAGGAGATATAATCCTAGAAAGAATTATGATAAAACATGCAGATGTTTTATATGCAATTCACCAGACCATCTAAGCAAAACCTGTCCCAATAAAGACCAGAAAAGATATTCTAGCAAACTTGAAGAGCAAGAAAAGGTGTTTATAGTAGACAGTGTGAATGAGAACATATTAATGTGTGATGATGAAATAAAAGATGATGAATCAATATACTCTATCATAGAAACAGATGAAATAGAAAACATTCAAGTCGAATATGAAACAAGCGACGATGAAATGGATTTAGTAGATGAATTAGCAGGTTTAAAAATAGAAATGATGAATCAAACAAATTGTGAGCATGATTGGATTAGAGGAAAAGGTGATTACAATATAAAGTGCGCCTTTTGCATATATTATCCAAGTCAAGATAATAGAGCAACCTGTAACGCATGTCTAAAGCAAGCATGTGTGGAGTGTTTAAAAGCAAAGAAACAAAACTGGAAAAATGAAGTAGAATTTGAACCAGAAGATAGAATACTCTCTAGTAGAGTTAGGATATTAGAAAATAGAATTAATAAATTAGAAGAAGAGTTAGAAAATTTAAGGGATATATTTAATAGTAAAACTAAAGAAGAAGATACGAATGTTGAGAACATTGAATGCCAAGAACAAAATCTAACAATAAAAGACAATAAGAATAGTAAAATGATTCAATTAAAAGATGCCTTAACAAGCTTTGGAACTAAATATATAGTTAAACTACCATTCAAGGAGATATTAGGAATAAGAATTCCAGTAAAAATAAAATTAAGCCATAATGTTACTTATAAAGTGTTAGCATTAGTAGACACAGGATGCACTAAAAATATTATTCATGACAAATATTTTACCAGATGCCCTGAAATAGTACATACTATAGAGGATAGTAAAGCAGAAACATCCACAGACATGTCAGGCATAAGAAAGATTCATAATCAATTAGCATATAATATTGAAGCATACATAAATGGTACAAGATACATAATAGATGAAATCACTATAAGAGATTTGTCCATGATAAATGATGACATGATAATTGGACTAAGGTTTTTACAACAATCTGTACAAACCACAATCATACATGAACAAGGAATTACATTCATTCCACACCAAGATAATTTGCCATATATTTCTGAAGTTCGAAAGTATGGTAAAACCCAAACCCAACAAACTTGTAACATTGATGTGGGATCTCTTGAATCTAATATTATCGAAGGTCTTCCTGAAGAACATAAAAGTTATGAACTTAGTACAACCTTAGAAGAATATTACATAGAAAACTCTAATATAGAATGTATTGGTTTACAATCATTTGCACCAAATTGGTATAGAGACATAAAGTCAAAAAATGATATAGAAAGGATTGTGCAAAGACTAGAAGATATTCAAATTATTGGTGAAATACCTATGAAACATTGGGAGAAAAATGGTATAGTATGCAAAATCAACGTAATAAACCCAGATTATATAATAAAAACAGCCCCAATTGAGGCAACTCCAAAAGATATAGAAGATTTTAAAATGCATATTGAAGAGCTGTTGAAGTTAAAAGCAATAAGAGAAAGTAGAAGTCCACATAGATCCGCAGCATTTATAGTTAGAAATCATGCTGAAGAAGTTAGAGGAAAATCTAGAATGGTTATTAATTACAAAAGATTAAATGATAACACTATAGAAGATGCTTTTAACATTCCAAATAAACAAGAATGGATCAATAGAATACAAGGAAGTAAATATTTTTCGAAATTTGATTTAAAGGCAGGATTTTGGCAAGTTAAAATGGCAGAAGAATCAATAGAATGGACTGCATTCACATGTCCTCAAGGACATTTTGAATGGCTTGTAATGCCATTAGGATTAAAGAATGCACCCGCATTATTTCAAAGAAAGATGCAGAATATTTTCAATGAAAACCAAGATTTCATATTAGTTTATATTGATGACCTTTTAGTATTTTCCAAAACTTATAAAGAGCATATTGCCCACTTAGAAGTATTTTTTAGAAAGGTAGAACAAAATGGTTTAATATTGTCTAAAAAGAAAATGGAAATATGCAAAGAAAGAATTAATTTTCTTGGTCATGAAATAGGAGAAGGAAAAATTTACTTGCAAGAACATATTGCAAAGAAAATATTACAGTTTCCTGATGCCATGAATGATAAGAAAGTTCTACAACAATTTTTGGGAATTGTAAATTATGCCAGAAATTATATATATATATATATATATATATATATATATATATATATATATATATATGCCTCTTATTTTGTAGCTGGCTATAGAATAGCTTATTCTGTGGCCACTTCTGTATCGTAATTTACGACATTCGTGTATTGTGATTTACGACATTTTGCTACGTGATTTACTACACTTTTACCATGGTTGATCTTTCAAAACGTGTGTGAACGCTAACGTCGTTAATTTATTTAAATTTATCGTAAATCCGTGATAAAATTATCGTAAAACTTTGTTATCGTAATTTACGACATTTAATTATAGTGATTTACGATAAATTTGTGATGTGTTTTACTAGACTTTTGTCATAATTTTGCATGCAACACGTGTCCTTGAACATGATGTCGTAAATTTTGTTCAAAATGATGTAAAATTCATTGAAAACAGAAGTGGCTATATAATAAGCTATTCTATAGCCGGCTATAGAATATATATATATATATAACCATTATTTTATAGCCAGCCATAGAATAACTTATTCTGTGGCCATTTTTGTATCGTAATTTACGACATTTGTGTATTGTGATTTACGATATTTTGCTACGTGATTTACTACACTTTTACCATGGTTGATCTTTCAAAACGTTTGTGAACGCTGATGTCGTAAATTTATTTAAATTTATCATAAATCTGTGATAAAATTATCGTAAAACTGTGTTATCGTAATTTACGACATTTGACTATAGTGATTTATGATAAATTTGTGATAAATTTTGTGTAGATATGCTTTCCTCGCACATTGGAATCTGCTCATGGACTTCATACACCAGTTGGGGCTACCGGATGCAGTGAAGCGTGGTGGCTGTCAACGACGCGCCGTTTGAGGCAGAGCTGGCGCCGGTCTTTGAGGCAGAGCGGGCGCGAGGCGCCAGCGTCCGATGCCACCCGCCACACCAGTGGCGCTTTCTTCGCTGAGATGCTCGCTTATCTGCAACGGTCAGCATAGCTCGCCTCCGGTTGCCGCACACGGCGAAGTACCAGTGTGCGTGCCGGCGCGAGAAGGCGGGCTTGGTGAACCAGGCAGCGCGGATGCTCTGTGCCCCTCAGACACGCGGCAAGGGTAAACGAAGTGATCTCAAGGCTGAGGCGCCGCGTACATGTGTTTTAGTGAGTTTATCTTATGGAAATTTTAAACCTTATGTGGCAATAGTTGAAATCTTCTGTAGTAGGCAATCAAATTTACAGATTAACATGTACGCCTCAGTCTGATGGAAAATTTGATTAAACTGAAATACTGTGGCATAGTGCCAGCGTCCTTATTTTCTGCCGGTGCATGACTTCGGTATTAGCAATCAAAATAGCATGCAAGTATTAAAGCGAACACATGGTAGACGAATGTCACATGAATAGGTTTGGGATGATTTTCCATCAACAATTGCTTGCTCATAAATTAGTGTGTGTGTGTGTGTGTATATAGGCCAGCGCTATTTGGTAGAATTTTTTTATAAAATAATAGTATTTTAATGAAAAATTGCGGAATTGGAGTACAATTTGACAAAATTACAGAAATAGGTGCCTGTCGGTCAGCGGATAACCGACAGGTACCTATCGGTTATCCGGTGACCGACAGGCTGTCGGCTGCCGTCACCGTTTACGCCTAGAAGACGGACAGGTACCTGTCGGTCATCCGGCGACCGATAGGTAACTATCGGTCACCCAGTGACCGACAGGTCCCCGCGAACACTGTAGCACATGATATTGTAGCGATGCATTTTTAAATATGCATCTAAAAATTGCAACAAAAATATGAATGGATAGATCTTGTCATTCTCTACGATCATGCAAATTTTAAATTGCAACGGAAACTTGTGTAAGGTGCAGTAAAAAAATGAAATCGGTACTGTAACTGATTTCATAGTACTGTAACTGATTTCACTTTTTTACTGCACCTTACACAAGTTTCCGTTACAACTCAAAATTTGCATGATCGTAGAGAATAACAAGATCTATCCATTCATATTTTTGTTGTAATTTTTGGATTCATATTTTGTAGATGCATCGCTACAGTACTATAAATAGTACATGCTACAGTGCCTGCGCCACCTATCGGTCACTGGGTGACCGACAGGTACCTATCGGTCATCCGGCGACCGATAGGTACCTGTCCGTCTTTTAGGGGATGACGGTGACGGTGGCCGACAGCCTGTCGGTCATCGGATAACCGATAGGTGTCTGTCGGTTATCCAGTGACCGACAGACACCTATTTCTGTAATTTTTCCAAATCGTACCCCAATTTCACAATTTTTCATTAAAATAGGTTTGGGATGATTTTCCATCAACAATTGCTTGCTCATAAATTAGTGTGTGTGTGTGTGTGTGTATATAGGCCAGCGCTATTTGGTACCCAGCTACTGAATAGTTATTCACTACCCTGCCCAACCGTGCGCGCCACCACAGACCAGCCACTTGCCCAGCAAACCAACCAGCGCATCCCCCTTGGTTTCTGACGTCACCTTGCTAATGCACCCGCATCTCACGTGAGGAAGGAAAGATGTCATTAATTGCTGATGCTGCTATATTACCCAGCCGTAAATACCTTCCATTCTTTTTGTTTTTATTCTATAAAATTTGAATCATAGATCCGATTGGCAAATCATTTTAACCGATTGATTACTGAAATTTTTGTACACGAAACAAGATCCAACACGAACATTTTATATGAATTTTTTTTATAATTGTACTACAAGGGTTTTTGTTTTGGAACAAGCATTTTATGAGATTAGGTTCTAGGAGCTGAGAACGGATGCATGCACATATTAAAACCTTTTTTTGCTTTATATTAAAACCTACTTCCGTGATAGTAAAAATTTTGGATACATGCATTTTACAGCTTGAGATTCATAATCTGATAGCACATTGGTGGACAAACACATGCACGTATAAAAAACTACCCCATTATTGTAAAGATATACTTCTCTAATGCCAAAAATTGCATGAATACCCTCACAAACACCTAAGACTATATAAAACATATAAAATCCTTCACCCGTGATTGTGAGCCCACGTGATTACCAGTTTTTATGTTTGTCAAGATAACTCAAGAAGGGAACATGACTATCTCGGCTGGAAAAAATGTATTCATGTGCCATACCTGCATTTTTATGCTCATGATTACGAGTTTTTATGATTTTGGAGATAAGTATTTGCAATTAGAGTACCAATAATGTGTTGAGAGCATAATTGCCAACAGGTTAAGTCATAAATATTAGTGAATTGAAGGCATAAAACTTGTGATTCAAAATAATAAATTTGGAGATGGTAAGTCGTAAAAACACGAGTTACAAGCATGCCTTTCAGAAGGTCCAAATCATAAAAACTTGCATAATATTACTTTCTGAACACTTAGGCCATATAAAGTTGCTAGGTTGGATGTTTGTGTCGGCTTGTGTTATAAATGCATCGTCTTCGATGACTTTGGGACACAAAGGAACCTATCCATTTCATTGCTCCAAGGTGACACACTTTATAATTACATAGGGAGTCATCATGCAAGTTATCTTGTGAAGCCTCAACGATTGAATGTATTTTTTTATTTATAATCATGTCTACACGAGATGTATAAAACCATAAATTCATTGACGTGAAATCATATGGGTTAGCATGGTTGGAGCATATAACTAATATTGTGAAATCTTCAATCTCAGGATGTGTGAGTAATTAAAATGTTCATTTTTTGTTGTAAAACTAGTGATTTGAGATAAGAAATTGCTCATATTTTAATTATAGAAACATCCATTAAGAATATAATTCTTAACATGTGTCATTGAGAAAGGCTAGCACGGTTTGACTAGTATGGTTTGGTCATATGAAACATAACAATTTTATGATCAAGGGGTCATGGGCCCATAAAAACATTTTCTTGTAAACGTAAAATAGTACTAGTTTTACACACACAACCTATCGGACAACCATAAAAGTTCTACTGTCATGAGTTAATAGCCAGGTTTCTAGCTTGCTTCAAGGTTTTTACGGTTAAACAATGACTGCAAGGTAATGAATGTTTAGTCTCCCGAGATAAAATTTTACTATTGGAACTAATAATATTTTATGGTTACACGAGAATATTTTTATGTCCCTATAAACTCAAACCGTAAAACTATTTATTTTAATAGTTTCTTTGCAAATACTTCAAACTCAATCATAAATACTTTCAAACGCGGTATGGTAAGGATAAACTTTGTCTGGCCCACTAGTCCTTGCTTGTGTTTGTAAGTATTTCTAATCCAAACCATAAAAAATATTCATTTGAAGTCCTTCACGGTTAGACTTCGAACAGACTGCAGTCACATGTTTCACAGATGTTGAATCATAAATATTAGTAAGGTTCAGCATAAAAATCATTATTCGGATTCATAAATTTCTGGAATTCAACACCATGACGATGCTTTTTTGTAAGGACCGGAGGCTAGTGATACGTCGTCAGAGCCTTAGAAAGACTTGGTGTATTGAGACATAAAAACAAGTGTTTTGAACCATAAATAAATATGCAGTGTTGGAACATAAAACTATTGATGTAAAATCATAAAGTATGAACATGTTTCCATTGATCGTCCAAGGATTATATCAGACTGGTTCCCCTGCTTTATTTTTTCGCCCAATGAAACAACAGATTACATAATAATATCATACATGCTAGATCAACTACTAAAATCTTCTGAAATGACGACCCGCCACTCGTCCGCAATGAGCGTGTTGATGCATTTGGGTGTAGAAGACATCAAGGCCTGTTGATGGGGTCAACCTAGGTACTTTTGCTCCATTAAAATGCTAGATCGAATTCCACCCTACATTGAGATATTCGCATCTACCAAGCATGTAAAATCCAGAACCTGCTCCTCCCTGGATTGTCTCCGCTGCCTTTCAACATGCTGCGGGGAAACCAAAAGAGGGGACCTTGATAAAGGCTGCGGGGAAACAAAAAGAACGTTAAACAGCAAAAAAAATGCATTATATAATCAGGAACACGTACGTACCTTAAGAGGGGACCTTGATCAAGGCTGCGGGGAAAAAAAACCGTTAAACAGCAAAAAAAAGACAATGCATTATATAATCAGGAACCCGTACGTACCTTAAGGAAGCAGATCCTCGGGGTTGTACCGGACAACGTCGCTTCTCCATGGCAGACCGGCAATCCTCTTCCAGGGCAGCGCGGCGAAGGGACAAGGATAGGAGCCAGGAGGTGTGTCGCCATTAACCGGCATCGTCGTAGCCACGCAAGCATCATCGCTAATGCATGGTGCATGAGTCTTTATATGAGTTGTTGTTTGAGACAGGAGGAGGAAATAGAGGAATAATTAAGGGAAGGAAATAATGCTGCCGGTAATTAGTTTCCATTAGTTACGTAGTGAAGTTTTGGTATTGAAATTAATGCTCGGTCTTGGATAGGATGGCCGGTGCATATGGCTGGGTCGCATGGTATAGAATTTTTGTATTAAATTAATCCAACAATTAAGGAGTCATTATTGGGCAAGAAATCTCTGGCCATGCGGGAGGGGGTTGAACCCAATTGCATGTGCCTGCGTGGCTCGGTCAAGTGGCCTGGGTACTGAATGGCTTATTGAGTACCGGGACGGGATAGGCTATAGAATAACTTATTCTATTAGTCACTTCTGTTTTGAATGAAATTTACAACAATTTGAACGAAATTTACGACATCATGTTATAGGACACGTGTCGCATGACAAATTACAATAAAAGTCTAGTAAAACACATCACAAAATTATCGTAAATCACTATAGTGAAATGTCGTAAATTACGATAACACAGTTTTACGATAATTTTATCACAGATTTACGATAAATTGAAACAAATTTACGACATTAGCATTTACACACGTTTTGAATGATCAACAATCGTAAAACTGTAGTAAATCACGTAGCAAAATATTGTAAATTACTATACACGAATGTCGTAAATTACGATACAGAAATGGCCACAGAATAAGTTATTCTGTAGCCAGCTATAGAATAATAGGTCTATATATATATATATATATATATATATATATATATATATATATATATATATATATATATATATATATATATATATATATATATATATATATATATATATATATATATATATATATATATATGTGAGTATATTCTATAGCCGGCTATAGAATAGCTTATTCTGTAGCCACTTATGTTTTGAATGAGATTTACAACAATTTGAATGAAATTTACGACATCATGTTCTAGGACACATGTCGCATGCAAAATTACGATAAAAATTTACCAAAACACGTAACAAAATTATTGTAAATCACTATACTCAAATGTCGTAAATTACGATAACACAGTTTTATGATAATTTTATCACGAATTTATAACAAATTTAAACAAATTTACGACATCAGCGTTCACACACGTTTTGAAAGAAGAACCATGACAAAAGTGTAGTAAATCACATAACAAAATATTGTAAATCACTATACAGAATGTCGTAAATTACCATACAGAAGTGGCCATAGAATAAACTATTCTATAGCCAGCTATGAAATAAGAGGTCTATATATATATATATATATATATATATATATATATATATATATATATATATATATATATATATATATATATATATATATATATATATATATATATATATATATATATATATATATATATATATATATATCTATATATAGGGAAAATCTATTCTACTCCCGGGTGTAGTTACTCCCACATTCAAAAACCACCTTGGGTATGTGAATATACCCATTTATCATTTTGGGTATGCACACATACCCAAAATAAGATTTTTCAAAGTGATAACTATGAAAATTTTTTAGTGGAGCTCATATTTTTTTGCACCTTGTTATATATCCTGTTTCCTGTATAGAAAAAGGAGTATGTCCATATACTTAATGTATCTCTATATAAAAAAAAGTGTATGTCCACATACCACTTTTAAAAATCAAGTATGTGTACATACTTTTTTAGAAACCTCAAGTATGCACAGATACTTTTCAGATTGTGAGATACAAATGTGGGAGTAACTACACCCGGGAGTAGGAAAAAGACTTCTTATATAAGGAAAATCTATTCTACTCCCGGATATATATATATATATATATATATATATATATATATATATATATATAAAATCCTGTGCTATTTAGTACCCTGGGTACTGAATAGCTTATTCAGTACCCAGGCCAGATTAGCACAGACCAGGCCAGCCGGAGCTCCCACCAGCACGGACCCGCCCGGCTTCATTGCACACGGAAGCATATCAAAAGGAAATCCCACTAGCGCGTGCATTAAAAAACCTCCAGCTGTGCATGCATGCGTGCAACTGCAAAGGCACCCGTGAACCCTTCAATTTACTATTCAGTACCCAGGGTACTAAATAGCACAGGATTATATATGCAAGGCAGTTCATGAATCTGACGGTATGGAACAAACAAAACCTCACATGCTGCTTCGAGTACCACTTGCTTAAATACTTGATCCCTCCCTTAAATAAGAAAATGCAGCCGTTTCAATAGTTTAAAATTAATCTCCTCTGAAACCTGCGAGTTAGAAAGGGAGGGCAATTGAGCGATTAGATCTCCTCTGAAGTCTGCGAGTCAGCAAGTAAAAAATTGAAATTTACTTGATGTAAAGGCAATGATTTGGACTAATCAATCTGTAAAAAGGATAATCGCCAAACACAAAGGGAAGCCAATTCAATGGATCTCGATCCATGAAGCCCATGACAGCTCTGTCCTGCGCTTAGATTAGCATGGAGAGAAATCAATCTGCGTCCGCGGAGCACGGAAGAATCAATCTTCAAGGTATCTTGTTCTTTAATTTCTGAACCTACAAAAGAATATCTTACCAAGTGGATTGCCGTCGCCATCTGGAGGATAACAATCTCGGTCGACCCTGGACGCTCGATGTTGTTGATGCTGCGCTCAGCCCACCACCACCGAGCTTAAGTGCATACTTCACAAGGGCCCGTTCCATACTATTCTTCATGTTTGTGGTCTTCATCGCATCCTTCACACACGAATTGCAATTGGACCAGAAAACTCAAATTAATGCCACAAAACATAAGCGACCAGGTACAAGACAAAGGAAAAGGAATGCATACCTATGCCGGCGTTGAACCTCTTCCTCCCAGTCTTTGTCACCGATGGCCGCATACATCAGGTCGGCGCCGTATGCGCATACTAATGTACAGATTGAATCTCACCATCGAATGGATATACACGAACTTAATAAAACCTAACGCCGCCGCCGCTGCGGCGAGGATGCTAGTTTACATACTACACGAGAGCCAGCCAACAGCCCCGATACCTACGTGACTTATCAAATCATTTTCAGCGCACAAAAAAAAATCAGGAATACACCTACGTATACCCACCTCATCCATTTTGTACCCACGCCACCTAATCGGGTCTGCATGCCTACCCGTTAGCTTCGGTGGTGGGACGCGTACCCCAGCCTGGAATGTATAGGAGGATTAGAGAGTAACTACTCCTGGGAGTAAAATGGATTTTCTATATATATATATATATATATATATATATATATATATATATATATATATATACCCTATATCACTCCCTAGATGTGAAATAATATTTCACACCCCAGCCAGCTTTTACATGGTCCGACCCAGCCATGCTCCAATGGACACACGCATGCATGCTTGCATTCCATGTTTATTGCTTTTAATTTTCCTTAGATTAAATGGCTCCTTAATGGAAAGCATTAATTGACAGCCATAAACCAGGTATATGCGATTTTTCCCTTCCTATTTGTATCACTGGCTTCACTATTTCCATCCATTTGTTTCTCTTCTTTTTTTTCCCCTCTCATGACGCAGGTTCAGATGCCCTGGCGGCGTGAGCAGGACGGCGGCCAGCCACGCAACACCGATGTCCTCTCCGATGCGCTGAGCAGACGCCCCAAATAAAGATGTCAGATCCTCACACTCGTACAAATTGCTTTCCTATGTATCTTTGTTTGCTGCTTAAGTAATGCTAATTTTGTATGTTGATGATCGATTCTCTTGTTGCATGTGAATCAGAGATCCTAATTGAAGCATCACGTGGAAAGGATGGGATCAGACAAATCCATGATCCGGATGCAAGACCATAGGAGGATCTCAGCTAGGTAAAAAAATTCTGCCATCATCTTTCTCCTACTAGCATCCGTGCTAATTATTCCCACTTTTTTTATGGTTTTATGAATTTATTGCATAGCAGGGTGGAGGAGAACGAGGGCCTTTGATGGCCGAATGATACATGGAAAACAGCACCAAGGAATTTACAGAAAGCTTAAGAACCACACCTTGACAAGGTACCAGACTGCGCAGTTGACAGTTTTTCCCATCCCCATCGTTCTCATTTTGCCCATGTATCTTTTCTGATGGTTCTTTCATTTGGTACGCAGGAGCGCAGAGGAGGACTAGGAGCACTGCGATGGCGTTTTGCAACGGACGACAAGCCATTGCAGGTGTTGACGTGACATACAGCCCCAGAATTCTCGAGCGCTCTGTCCTCATCCCACCTTCCTCCGAAGAAAACGCAGACACATGCGCAGTCAAACTTTGTCGTTGTTTCATTTTATTTACGATTCACCCCCAGTGAAATGTACCTAGTTTTTACTTTCAAATTTGTAATGAACGTGTAGTCATAAAATCATTGTATTCCAACTGCAAATAGTGAAAGTGAGATCAATATGGTTTTCACGGACAAAGACCACGTTTGTGCTTCAAACTACCAACTACATGCATGTACATAATATTTACTGTTGCATTTTTTTCTGAAATCGCAAAACTTTCTTATCATGTGCTCAGTTTTAACCAAGAATACCTATCTTTAATGAGAAGGAATGCATGTCGCAATCATATCAATCAGACTTAACGATAAAATAAAACAGTTTTTTCCAATCAAATGACTAGCTTTTTACTCTCAAATGGTTGGTTTTTTACTACTAAAGGTTGTGACCATAGAACAAACAATATTTTATGGTCATACAAAAACGTTTTATGGTCAAAATATGACCTGGGACAAAACCAAATTCTCAGAACTAACAATTGTTGGGGCTGTCGGTACAATGGAATCTTGTATATTTTTTTTTTAGTTCAATGAAGATCATGAATTTCTGAGTAAATAGGAACTAACAAATGAGCTGAGTTTGTTGACGCGAATTCACTGTATTCAAATGGCAAGTTGTATACGTAATTTCACTGTATTCAAATCGCGATGCGCCGCCGCGCGCTGCTGTTCTTCCCGTCGCGCCGCGGCGACGTCCGACATGGCAGCCACGTCGGCGCGCGGGCCCGCGACGACCGGGTCGTCACCGCCACGCGGTGCACCCGGCGCACGGTGGACCGCAGGCACTTGCCCCTCGGTCCACAGCGTGCGTGGACCAAGTCCACAGCACAGTGCTGCCACAGTGACCCGGCCCCTCTGGACCCGCATGTCAGCCTCACACACACAGAGCAAATCACTAGGTGCACCCGAGAGTGTACACAGAAATCAATTTCGAGCACATTTCCAATAACAGAAAAATCCCAATAAATTCCCAAAAATCCTGCATTCTTTTCTAACCACTTTGCAACCTTTGTACACCTCTGGAAAATTAGGATGTTGATTATACTTAATTAAGTTAATCAAATCCTAATCAATTTCCTTTCTTTTACATTCAACAATTCATAACTATTTCATTTTAACTCCGAATTCAGAAATTCTTTCACCTAAATTCTTCTAAAATCCTTGTCTATTCATCTACGCCAAAACCATCTCTATTTGCTGTTCATTTGGATTTTATTTTATTTAATGATTGTTTAATTGATTGTTAAGCGGTAGATTTATTCGCCTTTTATTTGCTTTTAATCGTTAGATAATCAAGCGTTCGAGGAAGAGCACGAGGACCCCGACTACGAGGAAGGACTAGAGGAAGAAGGCTTTGAAGGCAAGTCCTAACCCCTTTGACCATATTGCGCCTATGTTTGCAAGTAGTCCTACTTAGAGCTTATTTTCAAATAAACATGCATAATATTTATAAATAATTTAAATGCTTAGTATGTCCTAAGTAATTGTTGATCGCCTTGCCTTGATATTGCTTATACCCTAATCTCCTTGTTAACCCTAGGTCCCAACATCATTAATCTTTAATGATATGTTGGATGAAAATGCTGCTTAGGACTTTATTACACCGTGTATATAATTAATCTCGCTACACATGTTTTTGTGTTAAAACGTGTGCGTGCTTGGTGGTGTGCGTAAATGTGAACTTGGGTGGGATTAGTGTTAATATGCAACCCATAGTGGGGTATGTTTTGGCGGGATCAGGCGAGGTAGTCCTCAGTAGGGAGGCTATCTCTGGGACGCCTTTCCTCGTGAGGATTGGCTATTGAAGATGCCTGGTTCGGTCGTATAAGGACCGGTTCATGTGCCGCCTTGCTTAGCACTCATCGTGCAACCACATGCCTTGTATGGGAAAGGTTTGGAACCACACCCTGCTATAGTGTCACCCGGTACCCACCAGGAGGCGGGAGTCGCAGCGGAAGCCAGGAGAAGACCTAACGAGATTGGCGTTAGGATCCGGCAATTGGTGATGGCTTGAGGCCCTTATTCCTATGGTGAATGGATGCCCCTGGTCGTGGTATTTCCGTGGTGGTGCTGTGGTGACACCAAGTAGGTACGGAACCATTAGTATGCCAGTCTAAACCATGATGATGGCAAAGGCTGGTATACTAGTCAGAAAATCATTATATTTTGTTAACCGCAAAAACCTATTCAAGCTTTGGTAATTTGAGTACCATTTTACACTCGTGCACTTGCATTTAGAATCGTGATGGGTGTGGGTTGATTTTTCACTTCTAAGGACTTTGACACGAACAATATTTGTGGTTCCACCAAAAAGCTTTTACGGACAAAATGTGACTGAGACTAACATATTTTTGTGGTTACACGAAGATATGAGTGAGACTAACATAATTTTGTCATTACACCAAAATGTGACAAATCCAACCATGTTATTGCACGTGGTCATTGGTTATGTCAAGGCACCATCATACCATGCTATTTCTAGCTATCAAAATGATTATTTGGCTTAAAATAGTTGATGAAAAAATAGAGGTTGCCTAGCTATCAGGTGGTTGCAGTGTTGGTTATCCTCAGGTCATTCTTAACCATAAATATATATTCAACCAACAATAATTTTGATTGCTTGTTACACACACTTGTATATTCAATTGTGTAACACTAATATGTTTACAACTGTGGGTTAATTGTTTCCGATTGAAGGTTGTGACCATAGAACCGATAAAGTTTTACGACTGCATTGAAAGGCTTTTATGATCTAAATGTGACCGAGATATATAACACCAAAATCCATGGCAACTCAGAACTAACAAAATGTTATATGTTGGTGCATGGAAGCAACTGCCACTGATAGAAGTGTTCCCATAGTTCATTTTACTTGGATGTGACAGTGAAATAAATATATGTTTTACTAGTTTTTTGTTTTGTGTTCTATGGTGCCACTATGAATGTTCCACGGAACCTTATGGCAAATATTCATGATTGTTTGCAATAAGAAATGTGGGATAGTATTTTTACACTTGCAGACAGGTTTTACTATCCTGAAGCCTGAGCTTTTGTGGTCATGGCGAAATTTATGCTTTTGCATGTGCGATTCACATGTTTGTACAAGAATTTCTGATATCGCTTTGTCATATGTTTTCCTTATCACAAAATCCTACTGATTTGCAATTATGGTGTCCAGAATTTATGATCACAAAAACACATCAGGCAGACACATTGGGTTCGTCAATTTTTCTAGTTTAGCAACGCTGCCTCACGCCTATTCCAAGCAATAATCCTTTCCTCATAATCACCATTTATTTGGGGCGCCAAGCTGTTGTGGTTTAATTACTGATTGACTGCTACACGCCAAAAGGAAAATAATCTATCTATTCTGCACACACATACGCGCCTCCATTGAGAATGAATTAAGGGAAGCTAATTAATACGGTATTATGGCTGTGTTGATGGCGGCATGATGCATGGTGCGTGCTAGTTGTGTGGTGCGGCACAGGAACCACTTAGGTGGGCTGCGGTGTGATATAATATTTCACACCCAGGGTGTGAATTAGCGCTGCCCTCTATATATATATATATAGACACACACACACACCAGTACCATAGCTACGATGTCGTGAGCCAATCAATTCGATCCATGAGGTGAGGTCTATCTGTGTTTGTTATATATGCTCATGACATCTATCAAGGCACTCGATCTGTAATCTGAAGCATTTTGGAGGAAACCAAAGTACCACGGTAATTAAGTAGCGGCATAATTCAATATTTGTCAGCTAATATGCTAAGCTTTCTCTTCATTCCAACTGATTCATGTTCATTTTTGTGTAGATATATTCTATATGAATGGTTTGCTCAGCTCGTGAACTTGGTACAGCCACCAGGATTACACATTCCATCTTCATGCTAATACCGCTCTACCGTCTTGCATGGTGCTCGAGATGCAATGAATTGCTTCGACCACAAGGGAGCGCGTGATCGCTAATCTCACGACCTGGAGTGCTGGTGCCAGCAGCCAAAACCACCCGCCTGTTCATGTATGGTTTCCTCGCTGTCATTTTTCTCCACGCTTGTCACAACGAGTGGCGCATCTATTGACGCATAGAACAAAAAGGTGGTGTTTCCCATCTGACCAAGATCAAGCTGTGTTGATCTAGTATAATATTAATGGTATAGGGCACCGTAAAACTTCTCTAAGCATAACCCAAAAAAAATGATGAAGAGATATGTTACAACACCTTCTATAGTTTGCTTAGGTTCAGCTCTATCAAGATATTAAAACATACAAAATTATTTCAGATGAACTCTGGAGGACTCTGCAACTTCCTTTGAACTTGCCTTAGGCGCCGCCGCGCGTCTCAGAGAATACAATAGACAAGTATGATGGTGAGGAAGAACAGAGGACGGAGTTGCCTTGTCGTGCGCGAACACGATACTGGTCTTGAACGGGCAGTCGGTGCGCGCCACGATGGGCTCACGGGCAAGCATCATGTTGCCGCAGTCGTCCTGGGTGCTGTCGGCGAGCCCGTACAACTCTGTGACGCAGGTGGATGCCATGGCGGCCAGTTACTCGGCGGCGCTGGCCGTGTCGTCGAAGGCCCAGCTTGGTGAGCGTGTGCTCGCACTGCTCTAGCGCCAGCGACTGAGGCACTCCTTGAGCGCCCCCGGGATCGCGAGCGGTGCACAGGGAGCTGCTCATCACCGACGATGTGCCGGAGCAGGAGGTGCAGTTCGCTGTGGATGCTGCCGCCCAGCAAGTTCTCCACGGCAAGCACGGCGCGGTCCGCGATCCAGAGCTCCACCTCGAACTGGTCGCAGGCGATGGCGTCGCAGCCCGGGTACGCCTTCTCGCCGTACGCCCCCGGCACGCCCTGGTACGCCACGCGCAGCTGCGACCCGTGCATCGGCCACGCTTCTGGATAGCACCGCGCAGCAGCTCTGTCACTCCTTCCGGCCGCACTGCATCGAGGACTTCACCCCTCCTTTTTTCCTCCCCTGCACGTGCCACGCGATCTTAGGGGGGTGTTCGTTTCCTCCTTTCTAAATTTTAGACCTCTAAAATGAAAGAAAATCTTGTCATTTAGAAATATTAAATAAAATTTAATGACAAAACCTTTTTGACAGATGAATGCTCATTTCGAGACGAATCTAATGAGTCTAAGTAATCTATGTTTTGTTACAGTGATGCTACAGTAACTATCATCTAATCATGGCTTAATTACCTTTATTAGATTCGTCTTGCGAATTAGACCAGGAGTTCTGCAGTTAGTTTTGTAATTAAACTTTGTTTAATACTTCTAAATAATAAGATTTTCTTTAATATGACCTCTCTAAAATTTAGACCTCTGAAAACAAACATCCCCTAAGATTCTGGCTAGTTGGCTCCTTCATCAAACTGGCAGCACCCATGGCGACTCCAGTTATCTCGGCTCAGCTCATCTCAGCTAGCTACCTCTCTGCAATTTGATCATTTTGTTTTCCTCCAATACTTCACAGCTCACTCCAGAGTGTCGAATCGATCTCAGTGAAGCAAAAAGGCAAGTCTGAACCGCATATGAATGATGGGTCGCTTTATAATATGCTTCATCATGAGCATGCAACTGTTGCTGGAAATCATCCAAGCTGTCTCTGCCTTTTGCAACGTTCCTCGTTTATCGTGTCTTCATTTCACGCTGTTTTGCTCGCTACCGCGAGAGTTGCGTGTCGCT
The DNA here is from genome assembly GCA_007726485.1 of Eragrostis curvula. Lineage (NCBI taxonomy): Eukaryota > Viridiplantae > Streptophyta > Magnoliopsida > Poales > Poaceae > Eragrostis > Eragrostis curvula. Next base: position 673,588 of record CM017444.1, on the reverse strand, counting down.
GGGGAGTCTGGAAATGGAAAACAGATGCCTGCACGTATAAGGGCTGCCATGTGTGAACTTTGGAGTCTTGTCTGTAAAATGATTAGGAAGCGTTGAACCCCGTTAGGGCCCGCGTCATCTATTTATATGGCCGGGAACAGCCCCCCGGCGTGGCACATACATCATCTTGGAGTACAAGCCAAGTATACAACTTGGAGTACAAACCAAGAAAGGTTTACAACAGGAAACTCTAGAATTACAAATATACAAGATCTCTTTCCTATTCTAACACGCCCCCTCAATTGCAGCTTAGTAGGTTGAGATATCGTCGAAATCCTTCTAGCTGACGAATTGCAAGAGGCTTGGTAAATCCATCTGCGACTTGATCTCCAGACGGTATATGTCATACCCTATTTCTGGAATATGTTGTGCATCATGTATCAGTCCCTGGATCAGTAGCTGATACGCACAAGAACACAGATATGATAATCAAAAGCATACTTCGAATAAGTAAATAAGTATAATACCTGAGATATAGGACCCTTAGTGGCGGTACGACTAGGATTTATAATCATCCAAGTCCATCCGACCAACTAACGGTGAAGCAGACAGCGGAAACCATGGTCCAAAGCCACAAGCAGACTTGAGAAGTAGAACCGAAAACCCAATCGTCGTCGTCTTCTACGAAGTCTTCTTCCACTAAACCAACAATCGTAAACGCGTGAGTACATATGGTACTCAGCAAGCCCTACACTACACAAGGGTATATATACATGCATATTTGGTCTTAGCAAGGAGGAGGCTATAAGGTTCATTTGCAGAAAGCAAACTTTATGCATGGTTCACTAAAGCAAGATAAGGATTTATAGATAAAACAGGGAATTGATTGTCAATATTTTAGTTGGTTGGCCCTGGGGGAGTATGGGCATTCCCGCCAGTTCCCAAATTTTAGTTGGGCCTTCTGACCTCAAGGATCATACCGACCTGGCACACTTGCCATCACTTCCAAAACACGGGCTGACTACAACCCGCTCACACGCTAAGGAATAAGAGAGGTGGCTAATCCATACGTGCGTAACAATAATATATCATATGCCGTGACAACGTCCATCCGGATGAATTTTACACTCTGCAGAGGCTGTACATCTTTTTCCACGGGCTATGCACTCTTGATCGGAGAGTAACATAACGCCTAGTCCATCTCCTCCGAGTAGTCTCACAATTCCACCACGAAATCACATCCAGGGGCTTGTGACATGAAGGTCACACACTGGCACTGTACACCTGTAATAGGGTACGTCGTGCTCTTGTAACAAATAACAGGATCCTGTAACAAATACCAGGACATGCGGCACTCCCGTAACCTATAGCGGGTTCCGCGAGCCGGATCATAGGTACATTTCCCATATCCTTTTCCTGAGCTTTCGTTGCCTCGACTGGCCTCCAGATGGCTTTTGCAAGAGTACCAAGAAGGTAGGGTAGGTCCCTCCCATTCGGGGTTCCGTGGTTGTACAAGAATCATTATGTTAACGGACGTCAGAACCGGTCCTTATATGGCCGGGCAAGCACCAGATCCCACACTAGGGGTCTATCACACATTCCACAATTCACTAGTGGCCTTGCCCGCAATCCAACCCATCCCATCATCACTGCCACCATCAACACCATCACCTAACACAGTTGTGCTACTCCCAATCCCAGTATATCACACACACCACCAAACTCATTTTAACACAGTTGTAAATCATATATGTGAGTAAGGTGTAGCAATGTAGAAATATTGCAGGGGTCCTAAGCATTCTAGTAGCAAGGTAAAAGTGCCATCATAGAAATGATGGAACTATCCTAGGGTTATCAAGGTGACAAGTAAACAAGGGTAAACAAGGATTCAGATATTAATGCCCTAGTAACAGACATCAATATCAATAGGCAAGTAGGACCATAACTACACAAGTAGTAAAATAACAAGTAATGCATAATACTAGAGTAGGCTCTAAAGTGCATTGCGAAAATAGTAGGTTCAATCATGATCAAGGAGATGTAGAGCTTGCCTGATAAATGATATTCTAATCTTCAATCAAGTTCTGAGTCTTCACGATCTTCCGTCAAGGTCGATGTCTTCAAGTTCGCCCTTGAAGCTTGTATCTTCCTACTCGTCCTTCAGCTTGGATTCTTTGGCTCGTCCTTGAAGCTTGGATCTTCTGAATCTTCCTTTAATTCTTCTGGTTCTTTCTCGAATCTCACGTAAGCTAGCACATAGAAATATACCGTATAAACAATCTACCGCAAAAGAAAATAAGATCGAGAAGAACCAAATAAGATCCAATTGAACTCCACTAAGAACCGATAGAACACCGATGAAAGACAAAAGACATAAATCATGCATGATGCATTATATTTTACTTTAGAAAGGTCTTATTATCTTAAGAGAGGTTATTAGGGGTGATGCATCGAGCACTAGGGCTTTGATGTGAATGAGGGATGCTAAACCATGACAAGTGCATGCTAGCATGTGAAGGTAAATACGACGTGTATATGTGATATTTGTACATTGGCGACATTTCGACTTTATATATGTTGTAATAAAGGTTTATGCCACACATGTACAATGTGCGAGGTGTGTCACTTTAATTACTTACTTATATTATGGTATTAACTAGTGGTGATTAGTTATTAATTACTTACTAAATTGATTAATTACTAAGATTAAGCTACCAATTATTTGTCATTAGTTGAGTGCATAACAGTGGTACGTGTACGTGATCATGCATCGCATGGATACATGGTTGCGAGTAAAATACAAAGATCAATCAAATAAGATCAACCAACAATTAAAATAGCGACGAACAATAAATCCAATAAGTTTCAAAAGAAACATCATATATAAACAGGAACGATAAATTAGTAGAGCTTGGTAACGATGAGTAGTAACTTGGATTTAAGATTGATTGAGCGATGGTTGAGCTAGGTTAGGCTTGTAGTTGAGTTGCGATGAAAAGGGTATTAGGTTTCAAAGTGGTATGATAAAAAGCGTATTAGGTTTATTGTTAGCGAGTGGAGGGTGTATGTGCGACATACGAGGTTGGTGTGAGATGCGCTATGATAAGGAAGATATTAGGATTTTAAGGCGAAATGATATTGCATGATTGGTTGGGTTCAATGCTAAATGACAAACAAGCACTTATGACAAGTGACATGGTCGTCATATGATTTGCTGATATGGGATTTTGGTCATTGACGTTCGATTGGTATGTGATATAGCTCCAATATTAGCACCAAAGCGTACTACGCGTTTCTACGAACGCGTGAGCGCAAGAATCGCTCAAAATGGACTTACGGTTGAAAAGATATGGCCTTTGAAAGTTCTAGGGACTTGATGGTAATTGCAGAAATATTTTAAGGGCGTATTTGTAATTATGGAAAGGCTTTAGGGACTTAACTGTAAGAACAGAAAGCTCTAAGGACCTATCTGTAAATACAGAAAAGTTTAGGGGCTTTGGTGAAAAAGGCAGGGGCTAAAAGATAATTACAGAGAACTATAATGTTGTTTCTGTAAAAAGGCAGGGCTTAAACAGAAATATAACAAAGTATAAGGGCTTATCTGCAAGGATACAGGGGGCTGGGGATTTTTAGGATTTCTGGAATTATTTTCCTTTGGAAAATCATAGATAAATCCAGAGCTGTTGGATCTCAGATGAACGGCTCGGATTTTATAAAACGAAGGGTTAAGCAGGCTTTTAATATGGGACGTTGGCTGCGCGATGAACGGCTAGGACTGGTCCGGCGAGGCGGGCGGCTGCCGGAGATGTCGGGGACGGCGGCGCCATGGGCGGCGCTCGCCGGAGTAGCCATTCTGGCGCTCCGGTGGCTCAAATCGAACGGCATTTGGCCCAGGAGAGAGAGAAGAGGGAGGGAAACTCACCTCGGGTGCTCGTCGACGACGCGCGGCGACGGGAAGGCGTCGGCGATGTCGGGGTCTGGAGCTCGGCGGCGGTGCTCGACGGGGAAGGGGAAGAAGAGCGGCGCGTCGAGCTCTTGAGGGCTGAGGATGTGCGCAACGTTGCGGCGGAGTCCGTGCGCGCGAGAGGAGAGCGGGACGAGGCTGGAAGAGTGGCCCACGTCGTGCTCGCGTGTCGACGGGCGGGGGCGCGCGACGTGGACGGCGCGAGGGAAGGAGGCAGAGGGAGCGAGGCGCGTCGTGTCTCTGCAGGCCGACGAGGTGCGCAGCGTCGAGACAGAACGGGGCAGCAAGATGTCGTCGAGCGAGGAGGCAAGGACGCGCTCGGCGACGAGGAGGGGCGCGGCGTGCGGCGGCGGCGCCCGGTGGCGGCGCGAGATGAAGAGGACGACGGGGTGCGATGCGTCGTCTTCGCGTGAGTCGAGGAGGTGAGCGGCGACGTGGCGGAGGTGGTGCGCGCGCGTGATGACCGGGACGCGGCCGGAGAGACGGCCGGCGTCGAGCTCACGCGGCGGCGGGTGACGACGCGCGGCGCAGAGGGTGCTCCGGGGCTCCTCGAACTGAGCGGAGGGGTGCGGGAGAAGCGGGGCGTACGCGGGAAGCTGTCGCGCGAGCCAGGAAGGCGAGGGGGAGCTTCTCGTCGACAAGTCAGACGGTGGCCGGCGATGAGAGGGAGATTGGGAAAAGGAGAAATTAGAGCGGCTCTTTGGTGGATTTGAGATGCAGGAAGCTCGAGAGGGAAGAGGAGAAGGTCTCGACGCCTTTTATAGACGGAGGAGGGGAAGGAGGCTTCGAGGGTAAGTTAGCTCGCCGGTGTTAATGCCGGCCAGAGAACGCGGCGCGCGGTGCGGGCACGCGTGGTACGGCGGCGAGGGGGTTGGCTCGACGGTGCGGTGCGTGGGGCCGAGCGTGGCACGGCGACGCCGTGGTTGGACGGGTGGCGCACGCGCGCGTACGACAGCGCGGACCGGTGGTCCGATGGCGGCGGCGGCGCCGTTGCCCGTCGGGCAGAAGGAGGAAGGGGGTGGAGGCGGGCCAGGCTGGGCCGAGGTGGGCTTCTGCTGGGCCGGAGCAAAGGGGCGCGGCCCACTACAAGGTTTTTCAGAAAAAGGAAAAGAGGAAGAGGAGTTGGACTGGGCTGGCTGGAGAGGGAAAGGAGAATGAGGCCCGGAGGGGAGTTTAGGAAAAGAAAAGGTTTATGTTTTATTTTCTGGGATTAAACAGGAACTCAAATTTGAATGTGAATTCAAATTTGAATGTGAATTCAAATTTGACAGAGAATAGAAGTCAAACAAACACCCAAAATAAAGACAAGGAATCCAAAAATGCATATGGTGAAATTTGTGCAAGTTTAAATTCAAAGATTTAAAATTCGAGGTGAAATTCCCTAGAGTTTAACTTACAATTATTTTAGTTTGTTGTAAATTCAAAAGTTCAAACTTTTAGTGAATTTTAAATGAAGCAAACACTGGAGCACATGCTTTTATATTTAGAAAATTTTAGATTCTAGCTAGGTTTTAATTGATTTAGTGTATTTTGTTTTGAAAATCCATGACAAGGTAAGAGCGAGAGAAAAAATTTAAATTTTGAGTGATTTTTATTCCTTTTGTTTTGCTTTGAAATTTTGGGGTGTTACAGTATAAACCGAATATCCAGTAATTTCCGCGTAACATGTTCTCGCACAAAATGAAAATCTATTTCAACATGTTTTACTCTACCATGGAAAACAGGGTTGGCAGATAAATAAGTGGCTCCCAAATTATCACACCACAAGACTGCTGCAGGAGGAGGATGAATGTTGAGCTCTTTTAATAAGGACTGCAACCACATCACTTCTGCGGTAGCATTTGCAAGAGACTTGTATTCTGCTTCAGTGCTAGATCGAGATACAATTGCTTGTTTTCTGGCACTCCATGATATGAGATTTGAGCCTAAGAAAACAGCAAAAACCTCCTGTAGATCTTCTATCATCAGGACAACCTGCCCAATCTGCATCTGAAAAAGCACTTAACAAAGTACTCTTACTCTTGTTGATCTGCAACCCCATTGGTAGAGTCCCTCTTAGATATCTGAGAATTCTTTTTACTGCACTCCAATGTGTTAGTGTTGGACAATGCAAAAATTGACAAACTTTATTAACTGCAAAGGAAATATCAGGTCGATTCAATGTCAAATATTGCAGAGCTCCAACTATGCTCCTATACCGTGTAGCATCCTCAGGCCCAAGAGGTTCCCCTGATTGTATCGACAATTTTTCTGTTGTCGACATTGGAGTGTTGACAGTCTTACACGTGTGCATATTCACACGTTTCAATATATCAGTTGCATACCCTTCTTGAGTTAAAATAATCCCTTCATCCTTCTTCTTTACCTCAATGCCCAAGAAGTAATGAAGGTTCCCAAGATCTTTCAGTGCGAAGTCCTTCTCAAGATTCTTGAGTAGTGCTGATGTAGCCTGAGTAGAAGAGCTTGCAACAATAATATCATCAACATAGACAAGTATGAACATTGTCAAGTTCCCTTTACTAAAGTAAAACAATGATGTGTCAGCTTTAGAGGGAACGAAACCAAGTTCCTGTAATCTCATGCTTAGCCGTGAGTACTAGGCTCTAGGTGCTTGTTTGAGTCCATAGAGAGCTTTATCTAGCTTGCAAACATAAGAAGGACAAGACTTATCCTCATAACCTGGTGGCTGTCGCATATAAACTTCCTCTTCCAGAACACCATGGAGAAACGCATTCCGCACATCAAGTTATCGAAGACTCCATCCTCTAGAAACTGCAATTGACAACACAAGACGAATAGTAGCAGCTTTTACAACAGGAGAGAAGGTATCCTCATAGTCTATCCCATATCTTTGTTTAAACCCCTTTGCTACTAACCGGGCTTTGTATCTATCAATAGAGCCATCTGCCTTCCTCTTAATTTTATAAACCCATTTGCAATCTATAATATTTCTCCCATATTTAGGAGGAACGAGATGCCAAGTCTTGTTATTGATTAAGGCAGAAAACTCTTTATCCATAGCACATTTCCACTCTCTATGTTGCAAAGCATCATCAACAGATGAGGGTTCAGTAGTGGCAGAGAAACTATACCGAACAGTGCCATCCGTGTAGATTTTTGGCTTACTGATACCTGACTTTGACCGCGTATACACTTGTCCGGGAGCAGGTTCGGCTGGGAGCACCGGATCAGGCGCCACAGAGGATCCTGGAGCCGCAGCATGCACAGGCGCAGACGCGCGATCCGAGGAAGATCCCCCCTCGCGTCGACGCGCCGCGGCTGCGGGAGAGTCCGCGCCCGCTGCAGTGTTGTCGCTGGGCAGGGGCGCGGGTGGGACAACGTGGCGTCGTGGGGCTGGAGAGCGCACGTCGCGCGGGGACAGCCGGGCCCCGCCAGGCGTGTCACGGAGCGGCGACACCGGGCCCGCCTGTTCGGTGCGAAGCGGACCCGATGCGGGAGCAGGTGCCAGCACCTGCGCTGAATCCGGGACGGCAGGCGCAGGCGGATCAGCCTCGGCGAACGTGTCCAAGGTAATTTCTTCAACAGCCGGTGTATGCACATGCGATGAAGGAATTTCTTCAGGATTTTCAGCTGCATTTTCTCCAGAAGAGTCATTAGTAGCATGAGCGTTAGTCAATAATGGATCATGCACATGTACACCCCCTGGATTTAAAAGAGATGAAGGTAGCAAAAGAATTTCTTGTCGCAATCTAGCACCGGCATTAGGATGAAGGTCAGCAAAGGGAAAAACAGTTTCATCAAACGTGACGTTGTGAGAAATATAAACACGACCAGTGGAGATGTCAAGGCATTTAAATCCTTTATGAAGATTGCTATAGCCAAGGAACGCACATTGCTTTGAGTGGAATTCAAGCTTTCTAGAATTATAAGGGCGAAGATTTGGCCAACAAGCACAACCAAAAGTACAAAGAGACAAATAATCAGGAGTTTCATTGAAAAGGCGTTCTAGGGGGGTGAAGTTATGAATAACCTTGCTAGGAAGACGATTAATTAGATATGTGGCGGTAAGAAAAGCTTCATCCCAAAATTTTAAAGGCATGGATGCTTGAGCAAGCAAGGATAGACCAGCTTCAACTATATGGTGATGTTTGCGTTCAGCGGAGCCATTTTGTTGATGTGCATGGGGACAAGAGACATGATGCTCAATGCCAATGCGCTGAAAAAAGGAATTAAGATTTTGATATTCACACCCCCCCCCCCCCCCCCCAATCGGTTTGCATGGCCAAGATTTTGCTATTAAAGCGTCGCTCAACATAGCCTTGAAACTCATGAAACTTTTGGAACACTTCGGATTTAAATTTAAGCAAATAAATCCAAGTAAATTTTGAGAAATCATCAATAAAGCTCACATAATAATTCTTTCTACCAACAGAATCGGGAGCCGCACCCCAAACATCAGAGAATATAAGCTCTAAAGGAGCCTTTGAAACACTAGTTGATCTAGGATAAGGCAATTGATGACTTTTGCCCTTTTGACATGCATCACAAACTGACTCTTTATTTGATTCACTAACAAAAGGAAGACTATGCTTGCTAATAACTTGTTCGACTATTGAAAACGAAGGATGGCCTAAACGATTATGCCATCTAGAAGCTGAAGGCTTGATGGCAGCACACACTTGTCTACTTGAGCCAGCTGGGATGGATGTGAGCGGATAGAGGCCGCCCCTACACTTGCCTTGAAGAAGGGTTTTCCTCGTTGCCTGATCCTTCAGCAAAAAGAAATTGGGGTGAAGTTCAAGAAAAGCATGATTATCGGAAGTCAAACGATGAACGGAAACAAGGTTCTTGTTGGCTTCGGGAACATATAAAACATTGTTCAATTTAAGATTGCGAGTAGGGGAACGAACAATAGCATGTCCAATATGACTAATACTCATACCTGAACCACTTGCCGTGTGGATTTGCTCGTTCCCGTTGTACTTGTCACGAGCAGTCAGCTTGTCAAGCTCGTTCGTGATGTGGCAGTCAGCTTGTCAAGCTCGTTCGTGATGTGGTCGGTGGCACCGCTGTCCGCGTACCAGTGAGGATCGTAGCCGTAGGAGGATGCGGATGCAGCAGTCTTTTCTTCGCCGGTGAAGGACACGTCGAAGCGTTTGTAACACTTCGCCGCCTTGTGGTTGCCCATACCGCAGAGCTGGCACTTGGGGCCCTTGCGCTCATTGGAGGAGTCCTGGGAACGGCTCTTGTCAAAGCCGCGGCCACCGCCGCGACCACGCCCGCCAGGCGCGGGTCCACCGTATGCGCGCATGTGCCCGCCGCGGCCGCCACGGGAGGCGGCGTTCACGGAGGACTGAGCCTGCGCGTTCTGCAGAATTTCCACGCGCGACCCGAAGCTGGTGAGTTGAACGTGTAGTTCACCCACGGTGATGGGCTCGACCCTCGCCGCGACCGCCGATACGACCGGATTGTAGTCCAGATCGAGACCGGCGAGGATGTAAGACACAAGGTCTTCGTCGTCGAGCGGTTTGCCCGCGGCTGCCATGTCGGCCGCGAGCGCCTTCATCTTGTTGATGTAGTCCGTGACGCTCAAGTTGCCCTTCTGCGTGGTAGCTAGGGCAAGTCGAGTGTTGATGGAGCGAGCCCTCGAATGCGAGGAGTAGGTGGCCTCCAGCGCAGCCCACACCTGGGCCAACGTGGTCATGGTGGCCACGCCTTGAAGAACCTCTCGCGAGAGAGAGGACAGCAGATAGCCCAGGACTTGTTGGTCCTGAACCACCCAGACAGCGTAGTCGGGGTTTGGCTGTGCGACGGCATTCTTGGAGCCCTTTTCGTCCTTGACGTCGAGGAACTCAGGCGGCGCCTTCTTGCTCCCGTCGAGGTAGCCGACCAGTTGGGCAGCTCGGATGGTGGGGAGGACTTGAGCTTTCCACATCACGTGGTTCCCCTTGGCGAGCTTCTCGGCCACAGGAAGACCGAGCGGCATAGCCAACGACGAAGGAGCGGAGGAGGTCGACATAGATGCGTTTGGAGAGGAGACTAGCTCTGATTACCAAGTAAAATGATTAGGAAGCGTTGAACCCCGTTAGGGGCCGTGTCATCGATTTATATGGCCGGGAACAGCCCCTGGCGTGGCACATACGTCATCTTGGTGTACAAGCCAAGTATACGACTTGGAGTACAAACCAAGAAAGGTTTACAACAGGAAACTCTAGAATTACAGATATACATGATCTCTTTCCTATTCTAACATTGTATGCGAATCCGCGAGTAACTTTGCTGGTTGGCCGCTTGGTCGCCGGCGGTCGTTATGGAGCACTAGGAGCACGGTCACGTTCGAGGGGGCACAAGGCGAGCCCCGTGGCGATTGCTAGCTTCACCCTTTCGGTTTACCACACATTGAAACCATTGGAAGGATATATTACGCCACGGACATGCCTCTCGGCCGGTATATATATACGAGAGTACAAGACTTGTAGACAAGACACTTTTACAAATACATATGGCGTCTGAGACACAATATTTAAAATACTAAATATACTCTAACAACCACAAAAAGAATTGTGTTTGCTCGCGAAAAAGATCAAAATTACATCAGTTCAAGCATCGTAAAGAAATTAGGTTGACCGTGTTCGAGTTATATTTGTGTAGTAGAGAATGCCAGAGTATGTTCGTTACAATTTGGCCTCTACAGAAGTTGAACGAGAAGAGCACAACGCTAGATAACATGCATGATGTCTCTGGCCTTCATAATACTATTGCTTGCTTTATTGATTCCTCTTCGCTGTAATCGAGAGGGCTCAGCAAATCTTCATCTTCTTTGACTGGGAAACGCCGTCTCTGTTCTTCAAGTCGCTAGATGCGCCGCGCCTTGTTGAGACGAGTGTAGAGAAAAATGACGTCGAGGAGGGCATACATGGACGGGCGGGTAGTGTTTGACGCTGCCGCCGGCACTCCAGAGCAGAGGACGAACAACACTGCTCTTCTTGACGTACAGAGCAATTCGCTGCATTTCGAGCACCATGCAACGCCATAGACTGGTAAAAGTGCCCAGGAGATTTTTGAGATCCTGGCGTACGTACCAAGCCCACAAGAGGAGTAAATCATTCGTGTCAAACATACCTACACGGAAATGGACATGAATGAGTTGGAATAAAACGAGAGCAGAGCAAGGTGCAACTTCTTTGCCAAATTTTGAACTCCACAACTTACCGTGCTACTATGGTTTTCTCCAATGTTTCAGAGCATAATGTACACAAGTTTTTTTTTTTTTGCGAGTAATAACGTACACAAGTTTGGATGAAGCTCACGGTCGCATTGAGCGATTGAGTGTACTAGCATATGTATACTCTAATTTGTGAGCATGCAACTGTCTTTCATCCAGCTCTCATGTGTCCACCTTAATATTTGCATGCTATCTGACTGCTAATGCCAAAGCCGTGTCACCTTTAGAAATTAGAAATGCATGAAAAATTACAATTTGTTGCTGGTGATCATCCGAGAGTTGTTTACCACATGTATTGTGTGTTCTTGAATGGACACCGCCTGCCGGTGGCGGCGGAGTCCGTCTGCCAATACACTTGACCATAGCGAGGACACCTGACCAAGTTCCACAACGGGCTGCCACAATAGACGGGCTCATCAGTCAAGTCATCGCCGGTGGAGTACAATTTTAGTCTAGATCTGGCCTCTACAGCCTCAACGCGAGAAAGAGCTCACCGGACGCGGACAGCCAACAGGTCCGAAGCTCTTTCACTCTCTAGTCTCTACTGGTGTTGGTCTGCAACCGACCTGAAACGAGAACGTAGCAGAGCGGGCATGCACTCAGCTTTACACACGCTGCGGTCCTCTGAATGCAATGACACCCACACCTGCAACGCAATTCAAGCTCTGTCTCGTTTGTTGAATGCGGCATCCCTGCGAGACTGACATGGCATTCTCCCGCTGCCTGATTCACCAAGCCCGCCACCTCGTACCGGCATGCACATTGCGGCCTCGCCGCGTCGGTCAACGGGCGACGAGCAACGCCGAGCGTCGCAGAGAAGCGAGCATCCCGGCGAACGGTTCGGGCTTCGTGTGGCGGGTGGCATTGGACGCTGGCGCACCGCACGTGCTCGCCTTCAGAGGCCGGTGCTTGCTCTGCCTCAATTGAGGGGGCGTTGATTCTCACCGAGCTTCACTGCATCGTGTAGCCCCGACCGCCGTATGAAGCCCACGAGCAGATCCAAATGCGCATGTAAAGCATGGCTACACAAATTGAACAAACAAACCATGAATTAAACTGTTCGAACCAAGAACGCGAGAACGTTTTCAGGTTTTTTTTTGGACTACACAGGCTGCTTACCATGGATGTTTGGTTTCCTCCAATACTTCAGAGCTCAGTTAGAGTGCCCCCTCTTTGTATTGATGAAGAGATACATATGTTTGAATAGCACACGGATTATACATTTGATTGAATCGTTTGAAAGAGATGGCAACCAATAATCCACACCTGGAAAGTATATATGCTTCGAGAGCATGCAACCTGTGCTGGGAATCATCCAATACCTGCCTCTGCAACGTTCATTTACCGTGAGTTTGCTTTCGTACTTGCTAACTTGCATGCAAAAGTCGTGCGTCAAAAAATGAACCAGAGGACGAATAAGGCAGGCAGGAGGCGGAAAAACCGGTAACTTCGGGTGATGGTTCGTTCACTCTCGCGGCGGGCGCTGGTCATCGGCGTCTTCGATCGTGGCGTGTGCTACTGTATTTTGCTGAGCATGCACTACTCTGCTCCACTTCCTGCGTTTTTGTTGGCTGGCCGTACGTACCTGGCCGCGTGTGGCATTCTGGACTTGCAAGGATGTTGTGGTCGAGCATAATTGCCAGGGCACGGCAGGCAATCAAATGTTGCTGAAAAACTTACCATGGATGTTGCATATTGTCAGCGGAGAGGTCGGTGTAACAGTTGCAGTCTTGAGTGCAGTAGTCAATCGGATTCATAGATCAACTTACAAAGGCACACGGAGAGATAGAGTGCGGATAAAACTCACTAAACCACATGTACGCCGCTGCCTTACATCGTTTTTTTTTTACCTCGCCGCGCGTCTGACATCCCCCGCCGCCTGGTTCACCTCGCGGCGGCATCCCGGAGAGTTGAGCGCGTTTGGTGTGCCGGGTGCCATCGTACGCCAGCGCCGGAGCGATTGCCGCCAGTGTTGATATGGAACGGCGGTTGAGCCGACCTGAGAGCGAAGCAGAGCAGGCAGGGATTCGCCATACACTACTCTACTTTACACTTTCACGTTGTTGTGCCACACGCAAGAACCTGCAGTGCAAGCTCTGGTTTGTTGACTCCTGCAGACTACTACTTCACGATGCAAAGATCACGGTATCCATCAATTTGATGACAGCGCATTCGTTTTGTTTACAGAGTCTTATAGACAAACTGGTGTCTGCCTTGATACATGAGCTGCTTCTATCATCTAGTGCTTCCATTTTCCTGACAGAGTCACGGCGTGTATTGAAGGGGCGGTCGGTGCGCGGCACGACGGGCTCCATCGCCAGTACCACGAACCTGGATACCGTCAGCGAGCACCTCCATCCCGTACAGCTCGGCGGCGCGGGAGGACGCGATGGCGGCCACGTACTCCATCTTGGTGAGCGCGATGCGACATTTATGCACAGGGAGCTGCACCTCGCCGACGATGTGCCGGAGCAGGAGGTCGTGGCTGCTGCGGATGCGGCCGCACAGCGAGCTCTCCACGGGAAGCACGGCGCGGTGCGCGAGGCAGAGCTCCACCTCGAACTGGTCGCAGGTTATTGCGTCGCAGCCCGGGTACGCCTTCTCGCCGTACGCCCCCGGAACGCCCTGGTACGCCATGCGCAGCTGCGACCCGTCCATCGGCCGCATTCTCCTCGCGCACACACGTACGGCCACTCCGTCCGGCCGCCGACGGCCGCGGCCTGCAACGAGCACCTCACCACGCCTCCGCTCCTCCCCGGCACGCGAGCCTAGGATTCTGGCCAATGGGCGCTTTGATGAAACTAGCAGAACCCATGGCGACCCCAATCATCTCGGCTCAGCTCAGCTCAGCTAACTGCCTCTCTGCAACTTGCTCATTTTGGTTTCCTCCAATACTTCAGAGCTCACTCAGAAGTATCAAATCGATCTCATGAAGCTAAAAGGCAAGCCTGAACCGCATGGATGGATGGATGATGGGTCGCTTTATATGCTTCGTGAGCTTGCGATTGTTGCTGCAAATGATCCAAGACCTGCCTCTGCCTTTTGCAAGGTTCCTCGTTTATCGTGTGCTCAGTTCACGCTGTTTTGCTCGCTACCGCGAAACTCGCATGTTGCTGGGAATCTGGAAATGGAAAACAGATGGCTGCGCGTATAAGGGCTGACATGTGCGGACTTTGGAACCTTGTCGGCGAGGAACTTGCTGGTTCGGCGCGTGGCCGCTGGTAGTTGCTGTGGAGCACTTTAGTAGTTCTGTAACGCTCATTTATCGTGTGTTCACTTCAGCACTAGCATGCTGTTTTGCTCGCTAATGCATGCAAGGTGAGCCCCATGCCGATTGCTAGCTTCACTTTAGTAGTTCTGTAACACTCATTTATCGTGTGTTCACTTTAGCACTAGCACGCTGTTTTGCTCGCTAATGCATGCAAAAGTCGCGTGTCACCTGTAGTCTGTAGAAAATGAACAAGGAGGCAGACAGCAAATGAAGACAGGTTGCCCAGAGGCCAGGATACGGAAACTCTATCGCGCACACGGTCGCGCTCCATTTCCGATGGCTATGGAAAGTCCTAGGGGTTGGCGGCTGGCTTTGTGGTGAGTGGCGACACAGCGGTGCGGCATGGTGGCAGGGGCGGCAAGTCCCGACGAGTTAGCGTGGGCGGCGGCGAAGAGGAGGACAATGCGATGGTTGTCGGAAAGGGAGTTGTGGTGTGGGGCATGGGAGCGGACGCGCGATTGTGAGCGTACTTATACTGCTATGGAATCCACGAGTGGTTGTGGCTGGATCTTGTTAGGATAGAAGGATTCAAAACTAGTTGGCTGATGGATTCTTATATTTACTGACTATTGAGAGGGCGCAGTCTCATTTGCGCATTTCAGTATAAAATCCTACATGTTATATTAAATTCTCTTATGGAGTTTACTGTGAGAGCAGGGGCACATGCCCCTAGTGTCGTGGATATTATGACGCCAACTCAACAATTGGGATGCAATGGCTCAGATATGTTATCAATTATTTTGATCCGGTATGACTTATTGATAAATCCGTACATTAGTTATGTGCAATTTATAAATTTGTATAAGTTATTTTGGCTATTTTACTTATGTTTTTCGAATGATAATAACGGTTGCTTTTTACTCATGTCTTTCGAATTGCTGCCAAGAATATTAGTCATTCGACAAGTGTTTGTACATCATTCATTCATGGTGTGTTCACTTTACTGCTGGCTGGCCGTTTCGTTCGCCAATGTAAAAGTCGTGTATGTCACCTCCGGGAACGAAAAACGGACTGAACCTATACTGGTGATACGCATCAAATTTGCAGCCGAAGATTCAGGTACTCCAACTGGACAGAGGCTACGACAAACGAGAGAAACAGGCTGCCCTTCAAAAAAAAAAAAAAAAAAAAAAACGAGAGAAACAGGCCGTACGCGCGGTCAGCGAAAGAAGTCGCAAGGACAATACACGCCCAACGGCCCGACACAAAGACGGGCTCCATTAACTGGGCCTCCGCATGGACCAGCTAACGCTGCCTCCATGTTCACACGCGAAGTCGAATCCTAGCCGCACAGATTGACAGATCGGATTCAGCGGTTCGGAGGGAGCAGACCCCAGGCACGGTCGCTAAATGAAATAGCGACGGGGTGGGCGCCGTTCGTCTCCGACGCCGACCGTCGCGGCAAAGTGTTGCTTGCGCGATCGCCGACGAAGTGCGCCCTTCTTCTTGGTCTTGTTCGTCTGGTCCCTAACTGCCGATGGTCCGGTTTGCCGTTCATGACGCATCCTGCGTTCACGATTGGGTTGGGCGGCGGTATCCCGTGTCTTCCTCGCGGGACGCCACGTGGACAGACAGAAGACGTTGATCTCGGACTGCGTGTTCGTCTCGCTGTTTTGCAGCGGCTGTTTTGCAGCAGCTACAGTGTTCGCAGTTATTTTTTCTGCAGCTGCTACAGTGTTTCTGCAGCTGCTACAGTGTTCGCAGTTATTTTTCTGCAGCCGCAGCCGCAGCTGCAGCGAAACGAACGGGCTGGCAAGCGCTACTATCTGAGACTGCATGCGGCAGAGCGGCAAAGGCTTGTCGGCACTCTGCTTAATTGCTCGACACGCTGCGACACCTAATTAGCCCACTGAAGTGCATGCCGGATCGAATCTCCAACGCTATTTGCAGGTCCTCGACTCGATCCATCGCGGAGCCAGCATCAACGAGCACGGCGATATATAGTAATGAAACGCTTGCATCTTCGAAACCCATTGGACCCGAAACAGGACAGGGGAGAGAAAACAGAGCAGTGTCACCGTGTCTGTCACTGTCAGCAAACACTTGCTTCATGGAGCTGGATTTCCGCCTTGCAGCAAACTGCAGTTGGGAATCTGAAGATTATTATGCTTGTCGCTATGGCTTGCCGACGCCCATCGTATCCCACTGTCCTTTGTTTTTGCGAGGAATGATGTTGTGGCATTGGGCTCTCTGAAAAATTAGCAGTTCTAAACATCTCGTGGTTTTACCCTTTGATAAACACCAGGAGCATGAAGCTGACGCGTAAACACCATCTTTTGCAGGAACTGTGTCAAACCAAATGTCTTTTCCGGTCAAAGTAAAATACTACTACGAGGCTAAGCAAAAACGCATCGCATCTACTAGCTTGGTTGCTTGTGCCTACCCTACGCTTCGAACTGTACAATTCCACCCTCCAGACTCCAGCCGCATGCTGATCCCATCCAAGATGACTTGCAGGTATGCTAGGTGACAGTGTGCTGACCCATCAGTTATTAGTAGGTAACAGTAACAACCCTAGCTAATCTACCGATCTAATCTTATCGATCCAAGCCGCATCTACAGGTCACGCATCATCTCATCACAAAATTAAATTCGAAGATGGAGCCCGGTCAAAGCCGAGACATATGCGTACGTGCGCGGTGCTGCTACTGGTCAGCATGCATCTATTCGGCGGAAGCCTGTTCAGACGCAAAAGCTACAGGACAGAGCGGCGGCTGGTAGCTTCGCACCCCTCTCCTTGATGCACGCATGACTCTGCATCCCTTGTTCTCTTGTGCTTTTTCTTAGTGGCCGGTTTGGACTCATTTGAGTTGGTTGTTGCAGGATTCCAGCCAGCGATGGCGACGCATCAACATGATCCTAGTAGATTGATTGATTAGCATAACATGAGCTACTACTGATAACTTAGCTTCCCCCTTAATTTATTTTCTGTTCGCCCACGTTACAATGGCGAGCAAGCAGCAGAGAAGCTAGCGCATTTCTTTCAGAAGTTGCTAGTTTCTGAGCTCGGATCGAGTGATGAACACTCCACCCTACCTGGATTCAGTTGCTTGTTAACTTGTAACTCCTTCTGAACCACAGAGCTTGTTTGTTCTAACTTCAAACAATTTGCATCCGGAGAGAATATATGTACGCGCTGCCGTTATTCTCCGCGCCAACCGTTGCTAGCAGTTTCACCCTCCTCCTTCCGCTGCCAGTGTTGAGTGTTGTGTTGTCGATCGTGCATATATAGCACATCAATGTCAGAGTGTGAATGCTGGTACATTCTTTTTGATGCCACGGGTAAACCAAAGATCCAGAAGCTCTGCACTTACGGATTGCTTTGCTCCTTTGTCCCTGAGAGTCAACAAACAAAAGAAAAGGCAATTCCACTATGGATGATTAGTTGTGGTGCAAAAAGGGGAAGCGAGAAAAAGGTAGATCAGCATGGTTGGGGTTGGCTGCCTCCAACGGAAATGGCTGGAATACAATGCATGCTGGCAACGCTTGCCGTGTTATTCTTCAAATATTCCATCTACCTCTTCTATTGTGTGCTGCCATCCTCCTTGCGACAACGAGGCAACGCTAGTAGTTCTGTCGATCCGTGCAGTTTTCTTGCACTCAATCCATGGATCCCTGAAGGAGAATCATTTCTAGCCGATGATACAGTTAGCCGTACAGGTAGTAGCTACCTGCTGCAGTGTGTTTATTTGTGATGCCTACCTGCGTCTCCCTTATTTTTAGGACGCTGTCACACCTGGTCTGTGTCACGTTGCCAACACTCGCACATGCGTGCGTTCCGGCAGGAAACCGAACAATATAAATACTAGTACGTGTGCATTATGTAGCTAACACTAGATTCTTAATTAGGACGTACTCCGTACCCGTGACGCTAACATAATGCGAACAATAATGTACCATGTACCACATGCTTCTGGCTTCTGCTGTTCGTACATGCTTAGTTTCTTCCCAACAAAAATTTACATTCCTTTTGCTTATCTTCAGAGGCACATGTAAATTTGCAAGGAAGCATATGAGGCGTTATCTAAATTATCTGACACGCACGGCAGTCAGTTCTCTATTGATTTGGAAGCTTCGGTCCATGTGGTCAAGTCATCGCTGCCTTTGTTTATGTGTTGATTACGTGGTGTCACTGATCTGTGTGGCACCACTAATATAAAGAACTTGAGCATCTAGCTTAATTTATAGCAAGAGTGTAGATGATAAACCAACGAATGCATGAACTTAACTTGGTGCCCTGTTTCCATGTGGTCCTAGCTTATCTGCTGCTGATCGAATGCTACTGCTATAATCAGTAGGATTCCTTGATAGTGATGACTGTTGAGATTAGTGTTTTCATTCCCGTATAGGTTGAAAGGAGAGTGATTTTTATTTTTGTTCAATCGAACTAACAAAGTTTTTTTTTTGGGTTATGATAAGTGTAAAAATACTTTTGCCACACACATGATGGATCATAAGGAATGAACGGTTTTCTTCTCAAAAACTAACTGATTTGCCAACTCAACCAAAAATCAATAAAAGCACCTCCATCAACCACTATTATGGATTTACATGTAGTTCAAAAGGCACACAAACGCAGGCTCACGCATCTCGCCGTACTTATCTTTCCACTGTGCACCCACGATAACGACTGATATCGATACCATTGTTGGTCTGCTTATTTTCTTTTGACTCAAGATACTACTAGTAAATGCCTAATTGAACCACCTCCAACTTGGTCATACAGAAAAAGGAAAAGGAGAATGTCTATTTCAAAAATTGTGAAGGATCTGATGTGCACTGCATGGTTAAATTGATTAACTAATTGTCGAAGAAAATCCCACTCCACCTAATCCAGAGCGAAAGAATTCATTAAAATGAAAATACTAATCGCCCTCCCGCACATGGTTCAATGAACGAACAAAATCATAGAAACCCAGGGCATATACGTACAGATTGCGAAAAATCCCTGCGATTGCGACACATATCCTCAGCATGCAGGGCAGGACTGACGGTAACGTCTGCCGACCCTGCGATCGAATTTGTTGTGTGTATAATAGCTCAGCCTGGTTTTCTTCTAGAAGCGCGCGGTACAGTAACCTGGTCAATGGGATACTGATCAGCACAAGAGTGACACTTGTCAGAAGAAGAAGAAGAGGCAGCTGGTCGTTATCTATGGGGCGTCAGTGGCATCAGCTTCCTGTGATTCCTAGCGCGACAAGTGCTCTTTCTGTGCAGAGCAGAGTTGCAGGGAATCGGAACTGTGCGTGCGTGACAAAAAGAAGCTGTCACAGTCAGAGTGGAGAAAGAGAGGAAGATGCTGTGTCGTGTATGCACGTGTGGCATTGTTTTGGCTGCAGTTTCCCTGCCACGGGCAACACACGATTTGTTGGCTGGCTGCCAAGAAGGGCATACTGTACCTCTGTTCAGAAGATTCGTTTGGCAGGCAGCACAAGTGCACACAAGACCAACTGAATTTTTATTTTATTTTTTCATAGTGAAGATTGGAGTGGTATTGCAGTGCAATTTTGCAGGCATTGGATATGTTCGATGCTGCGACGATGATGGCTTTGGGAACTGGGAGCCGTTGCCACCTCGATGGAAGCAAAAATTAGGAGCAAAAAGAAAGAATGATATGGTGACCGTGAATCCATTGCATGTGCAATCCAGGAGGCAAGGCGTATGCAGGAGTATGTTCCCTGCAGCGGATGGCGTCGGAATTGTTTACGACCTCTCTCTCTCACTCTCGGATCATCAGTACAGTAGCTCGCCTCACCACCTACTGGCGGTGCGTGGAAATGCGGAAGAAGAATGTGGATGGAGTCAAACTCGGCGGCGGCTGTTGTGTTGCCTCCGTCACCGATCGATCGATCACTCACCACCGCACCGCTGGATTATAGGATGGGCCACAGCTAAGCTTCGATAACCCGAGTGAGTGAACTGCCAAAAAATGGCTGTCCTGCTGCGGCCGGTGATGTCGTCGTCGCCGTCGTCTCCATCGCTGGGGCGGCTGCTCTGTTCTGCTCGTTCGCCACCCACCCGGGGAGGGAATTGAGTGGAGTCAAGTGACGCGCACAGCCACAGCCATTTCAGTGCGTGTTGATAGATAGAGACGCCTTTCTGTCTTTCCATGGATCGTGCTGCTCGTGCACGCGCGCGCCACCACTATACGTTTTGTCTTTTCTCTTCATTCAGTGCGTGGCAAATGGACGCCTAAAATCAAGACCACCCACGCGTCTCGCAAACGTGAACTAATCAACCACAAGCGGATGGATGCATGTCATGTACGGAGCATCAATATTTTTGAGGAAAACTAGTTTATATCAATAAAAGGCTGAACTATTTCTCCTATCTCAAATGGTAAAACAACAGGCATTTTACCTTCCAGTACATCGAAATGTCCAATACAGTATCATGTAGAGGTATATAAACAGTCACTATATTACTACATTGTAGTTCAAGCAAGGGTTAATCTCTGACTCACCTTTCAGTGCAGTCGCCACTATCGGAGTGGGAGTGAACATCAGTCACTACTGATCCACCCAATTAGTCATGTCTCGAGCATTGCTAGCAGCTTTTTTTTTCACATATTTTTGACTGAAGCACCACAATCATCAGATAACGACGACCACCAACTATTGCTAAACGACTTCGCAGACCAGTCCACTGTTCATTTTCCAAGCTAAGCTGCAGATCCACCTCAACACATCTTCCACTCTGTCACGGTGCCACACACAGCACCACAAACAAACAAACAAACAAACAAACAAGCTGTGTGCTATTTTCGTCCTATCGTTGTTATATATTCCATAACTGCCACATTTTTGTGCACTTGGTTAAATTTGCTTGAAGGTTCTTAGAATTTGTAGTGTAGGGTTGGCAAGAATAGAGACAAGAAGAAGAAAAAACAGACATAATGAGCTTTGAGCTTTTGGTTGGAAATGTGCATATGCGGTCCTTAATTAAGAAACTATTTGTTGTCATCTCTGGGCAATGCTCATGCATGGAACCAAATTAAGCAAGCTCCGGTGCTTGATTACACTTTTCTAGCACGCTTTGCAACTTTACAATTATATCATTAGTGCCCTTTGCTCTCCACTAATCAATTAACAACTCCCGTATAATCCAAGATCTTGCTGCCTACTACCAGTCCTAATCCAGTCCAAGAAACATCATTAACGCGCGCTTTGCAGGTGTGCTACACACTCGTAGCAGAAGCAGCCGTGCACCTGCCTTAAAACCAGTCAACCTCCGCACACTGACTCCAAGGAACGGATCGAACCGTGCGTCCTCCTTCCTTCCATCCCCCGCCATGCCACCCGCCCACCCCGTCCTCCTCCTCTGTCTCCTCGCCGTGGCGGCGGCGGCGTCCACCTCCGGCGCCGGCGAGGTGGACGCGCTCCTCGCCTTCAAGCGCGCCCTCACCATCCCTCCCGCCGCCTCGGGCTTCTTCGCCACGTGGGACGACGCGGCGGCCTCGCCGTGCAACTTCACCGGCGTCGGCTGCGACCTCCTCCGCGGCCTCGTCACCGATGTCTCCGTGGAGGTTCAGGGAGTCTCCGCCGCGTCCGTGCCGTTCGACGACCTCTGCACCTCGCTCCCCGCGCTCAGGACGCTGTCCCTGCCGGAGAACGCGCTGAGCGGCGGCATCGACGGCGTGGTCAAGTGCACGGCGCTCCGGGAGCTGAACCTCGCGTACAACGGGTTCGCCGGCGCCGTGCCGGACCTGTCGCCGCTGACGTCGCTGGTCAAGCTCAACCTCTCGTCGAACAGCCTCGCCGGTCCGTTCCCGTGGAGCTCGCTGCTGGCCATGACGGACCTCGCCGTGCTCTGGCTCGGCGACAACCCGAACCTCGCGCCGACGGACAAGTTCCCGGAGGCGGTGACGAAGCTGACCAGCCTCACCACACTGTACATGTCGGCGACCAACATCGGCGGTGTGATCCCACCGGCGATCGGCGACCTGGTCAACCTCGTCGACCTGGAGCTCTCCGACAACAGCCTGACCGGCTCGATCCCAAAAGAGATCACCAAGCTGACCAGCCTCACGCAGCTAGAGCTCTACAACAACTCCCTCACCGGCTCGCTCCCGTCCGGGTTCGGGAAGCTGAGGAAGCTGCAGTTTTTCGACGCGTCGTCCAACAACCTGACCGGCGACCTGTCGGAGCTCCGGTCGCTGACGCAGCTGGTGTCGCTGCAGCTCTTCTTCAACGCGTTCACGGGGCCCGTCCCGCCGGAGCTGGGCGAGTTCAGGGAGCTGGTGAACCTCTCGCTGTACAACAACAACCTCACCGGCGAGCTGCCAAGGAGCCTCGGCAGCTGGGCGGCGTTCAACTTCATAGACGTCTCCACCAACGCGCTTTCGGGCCCCATCCCGCCGGACATGTGCAAGCAGGGCACGATGAAGAAGCTGCTCATGCTGGAGAACAACTTCTCCGGCGAGATTCCGGCGACGTACGCGAGCTGCAGGACGTTGCAGCGGTTCAGGGTCAGCAAGAACGCGCTCACCGGCGAGGTGCCCGCGGGCATCTGGGCGCTGCCGAACGTGAACATCATCGACCTCGAAGGGAACAGGTTCACCGGCGCCATCGGCGACGGCGTCGCGAGCGCTAAGGCCCTCACCAACCTCAACCTCGCCGGGAACCGGTTCACCGGCGCGATCCCGGCGGCGATCGGCGCCGCGTCGGGACTCGAGATCGTCGACGTGTCCGGGAACGAGCTGTCCGGGGAGATTCCGGAGAGCATTGGCGGGTTGTCTCGCCTCGGCAGGCTTGACATTTCGTCGAACGCGATCGCGGGGAACATCCCGTCGAGCATCGGCTCGTGCTCGGCGCTGACCACGGTCAACTTCACGCGGAACAAGCTCGCCGGCGCGATTCCCGCGGAGCTGGGCAACCTGCCGGGGCTGAACTCCCTGGACCTCTCCGGGAACGAGCTCTCCGGCGCCGTGCCGGCCAGCCTCGCCGCGCTGAAGCTCAGCTACCTCAACATGTCCAACAACCGCCTCGCCGGCCCCGTGCCGGACGCCCTGGCGATCTTGGCGTACGGCGAGAGCTTCGCCGGGAACCCGGGGCTGTGCGCCACCAACGGCGCCGGCTTCCTCCGCCGCTGCGCGGGGAAAGGCGGCGGTGGTGCGTCGGGGAACACGGTGCGCACGATCGTGACCTGCATCCTCGCCGTCACGGCGGTGCTGCTCGCGGCGCTGGGCGTGGCCATATACGTCAACAAGAAGCGGCAGAGGCGCGCGGCGGAGGCCATGGCGTCGGGAAATAGGCTGCTGTTCGCGAAGAAGGGTTCGTGGGACCTCAAGTCGTTCCGCGTGCTGGCGTTCGACGAGCGCGACATCATCGACGGCGTCCGCGACGAGAACCTGATCGGCAGCGGCGGGTCCGGGAACGTGTACCGCGTCAAGCTCGGCAGCGGCGACGTGGTGGCGGTCAAGCACATCACGCGGACGACGACGACGACATCGTCGGCGCTGAGGAGTCGGTGCCGGGAGTTCGACGCGGAGGTGGGGACGCTGAGCTCGATCCGGCACGTGAACGTGGTGAAGCTGCTGTGCAGCATCACCAGCGAGGACGGCGCGGCAAGCCTGCTGGTGTACGAGCACCTGCCCAACGGCAGCCTCCACGACCGCCTGCACAAGCTCGGGTGGCCGGAGCGACACGACGTCGCCGTCGGCGCCGCCAGGGGGCTCGAGTACCTGCACCACGGGTGCGCCAGGCCCATCCTGCACCGGGACGTCAAGTCCAGCAACATCCTCCTCGACGAGGCCTTCAAGCCGCGCATCGCCGATTTCGGCCTCGCCAAGATCCTCGTCGACGACGACGAGTCATTCAACAAGCAGGACTCCGTCGTCGCCGGAACGCTCGGATACATGGCGCCAGGTGCCTTTTAATTTCGTCATTTATTTTACTACATCTACTACTTCAATTAGCAGCGTGTTCTAATTCCAGAACTACGATTCGCAGAGTACGCGTACACGTGGAAGGTGACGGAGAAGAGCGACGTGTACAGCTTCGGCGTGGTGCTGCTGGAGCTGGTGACGGGGAGGGCGGCGATCCAGGAGGGGAAGGACCTCGTCGACTGGGTGGCGCGCCGCCTCGACAGCCGGGACAAGCTCATGTCGCTGCTCGACGCCCGCATCACTGACGAGTGGGCCAGGGAGGAGGCCGTACGGGTGCTCAGGATAGCCGTGCTATGCACCAGCCGCACGCCAGCCATGCGACCATCCATGCGCACCGTCGTGCAGATGCTCGAGGACGCCGCCGCCGCCCGACACTACGCCCCGCCGGAAAAGCTCATCGACGTCAAGATCGTCACCTAGCTTAATTAGACGAAGCGAGAACTTCTCTGCTGCTGTCTCGGCTTGATGATCTTGAAGCTAGTAGAAGTTACACTGTCTGTACCTAGGTAGGAGCATTCTTCACTCTTCAGTTCAGGACAGAGAAGTTGTTTTCAGGTCCAAAATGCAGTGGCATGTGTAGCAGTCAGTGAAACTATTATCACCACAATAATTACCAAAGTTTCACAATCTGTAACTTAGGCATATCTGCAGATGTAACAGTGTGATAGTACTACTACTAGGCAGTTTTGCAATCATTCAGAGGTCAATTTCAAAAGCGGCAATTCTCTTGTAATTTTAGGCTCCGCATCTTTCCGTGCCAAACATTCTCCTGGACTCCACTGCTCCGGCTCATTTTCTCAAGTAAAAGAGTGTAACTAGTACAAGATTCTTCAGATGTTCACATGAGACAAGACAACCAGTCACCTGCATTCACATATGCTCCAGCAGCAAATCTTTGATGAACAATCCAGTTCGGAATTGGTTACGTAAGAATAACGGAGGCGTCCTTGTCGCGGTTGCTTTCACCGGCCCGGGAATCGCTGCCGAGACGAGTCCACGTTTTAATACAAGGCAAAGACTTTGTGGCACGCTTCAACGCTCCTGGTACTGTACCGCCTCAAGACCGGGAGATTGTCTTCAAACTAGATGCAGAGGATTTATGAGTTTTTGCCCCACAATGATAAGGTTGATTCATGATAACTGCAGCAAGTATTTTTAGGTGCGTGCATGCGTAGTTGGCATGCGGTGTTTTTACTCCTGAGGGTGCTGTCCAAACGCAGGTTTTCTGGATGACTGCAGATTTCCTGGTTGCAACTTGCAGGCCGCTGATATATCATCCATTGTTTGTTCCGTGGGCATCTCAGAACTGGTCATTTCAGAATTGATTGTCTTGACTCATTCAGCAATTCATTACTCGTTTCAATAAAAAAAAATCCAATCTGATCCATATCCAAAGCTGGAGCTACACAACGTTAGAGGAACCCGTTCCGGTGGCTCTTAAAGGACTACTAGAAACTGGGGCGCGCCGTTGGCGCGCCATTTGTTTTGTGTTTATTATTTTGTCGTGATCATGTTGTTTAATGGTATAGATTTTGTTGTGTGGTGGCTCAAATTTAGTGGGTATACAAAGAAGCGTTATGTAGTGAATTGAAAGGGGAAAAAGTTACATTATAAAAGGGTAACAAAGGCTGCGTTGGTGGTTTTTATTGTATATACATAAAGTGAGGCGACGATTACATGAGATAGTGCATGAAGCGAGTGTTTTTTTAAGTTACAAAGATTCTTGATTTCGGCGTTTCTTGCTATAGCAGATGCTACCGCATAGTATAGTACCAATGGAGCATGATATTTGAGGTGTTGGACTGCGCGTACTTGATCGTGTTGTATACGTGAATCTTAATTTTGTGTTCACTGAGGATTCTTGGAGTGATGTGCAGGGAATTTTTTTGAACGCTGTTGAGATATGTAGTGGATCCGTCATCCTGTTCTAGCAGTTGTGAAATATAATAGTCAGTGATGGTGAGAATTTTTTCGTATGGAAAGACCGGTGAAATATGTGAAATAAGGAAACGCATGATCATATATATTTTTTTGAAATAACGAACCTCTTCGGTGGTGCAATCAATGGAGGTTGATGCTTGACAGGCGCGCCATTCTTTCGTTTTTTATGGAGATACGATGGTGCACGTTATTTTTTGATATATTTGACAAGCAGTTTTGTAGCATGCAAAATGTCAATTTTAGTTTCAATGTACGAGACAGTCTCCCTGTTTCAGCCAAAAATACATAGATGGCCAAAACGTAGTTACAGGTAAGAAATGCAAATCCTGAGTTTTGGCAATCTTAAGTTCTGATATGAGAGCTTTTCACATATATGTAGACACAACAAAATATTTGACCTCAACTTGTGTTGCCATGCCTAAATGGACTATGGACCCGTAAATAAAGTGCAAAAGATGGAAAATGGACTTTTCTGTGAGCTGCATCATTTTCTACCCACGATAAATGTACATTACAAAATTAAAAAACTAACAAGGATTACAGAAATGACTGTACGGACTGGATTTTTGGGGTGACGCGGCCACGGGCAAAGGGGGGGAGTTGTGGCCACAATTATATTAGTTAGATTCTCTGATCACTCTGCATGTGTATGTCCAGATTTCAGAGTAGCCAAGCATCAGGTGACCATGAGACAAATTCCTTCCAAGCTCTTTACTCTTCTTGCAGTGGGCTGCTCTCCATAACAAGATCCGATTCGGGTTTCTTTTGAGCCCAGGGCGAGTTTTGGGTCTTAATGAGGCCAGAACGAGATTTCTGTAACATATTTTGATGGGTCTTAAGTGGGAATTCGACTTGTTTCCAGTTTAATATGATGGGCTACTCTCGGCCTGTCATTTTAGGAGTAAATGAATGGTTGTTAAATGGGCCTAGCAGATACATATTTTTCTGGGCTAGTTCCTTGACAAGTACTATGTGACTTTACCGGCCTGTATACTATACACATTAAGGCCTATATAGTTCAAGGATAGCTGGGCCAATTTTCACAATCAACCAAAATTTGGGGCATACGTCCCGCATTTTCACCATCAACCAAAATTTTGGGCAGGAATTCTCATTTAGCTATAGGCTTGCCAGCCCACTGAACATTTCGAGCAGCACTGCCTTTTGGGTTCGTTGCAGCTTTTTTTTTTCTTTTTGCTGAAACCCATGTCACAAGACTCACAACTCTTTTTTTAAATATAATGTCACAACTCATGAAAAGTGATAAAATAAACATTAGGATGAAATTCAGCTTGCAGAAAATTCAACCTCCTACCTATTTTTGCAATGATGCAACAAAGTTACCCAACATATATATTTTCGTTCGACGCATCCCTCTCTCGCCGGTTACCTTTTTGTTCCTCTGTTGTTCCTTTGCTAATCTCCTGTGATTTGCCTCGAACTTACGTGCGTGACAGGAAAAAAGAAAAGTCTGTCTGGATGCTAGAATTCATCCACTTTTTGCACCAAAATGGGCATCCAAGCAGCATTTCTTCCAAATTTATTGTGGTGGAATCCTACAGTGACCCATTACATAGGAACCAAAATCCTTTATTTTTTTCCTACGATTTTTCTTCATTCCAAAAGAGGCCTAAATGGTTGGTTTGTAGGATTGCATGCCGTCAGTACTTAGTTGAGGCCATGGTGCCCGTGCCCCCCCCCCCCCCCCCCCTTCTCAAAAAAACAACAACTAAGTCTCCATTGATTAAACAATAATTTGATACTGTTTATGATGATTTATGGTGAAATTAGTAAGACTGCCCCTCTGGATTCTTGTTGTACCTCCGTGTGCATGCCGTAATTTTGGCTGGAAAAACCACTCATTTCTACCTCTCTTTTTTTGGACCTCACTCATTTCTACCTTACTAGACATACAAAACATGTCGGTTATCTTCAAATTTAGGATCATTCCTTTTCCGGTAATTAACATCCCTCAAACGCGCCGCAGATTTGATGCTCTAGCTCGCTATTGCAACCACAAGGTAGGCGCAGCTCCAGCTGCAACCAATTGTTATATCCGAGCATTGACTGGTAAATGAAAAACTATACAACTTTGTGGCTTGCCTTCAAAAGGAGTATTCATTCTCCGCCCACTTACAAGCTAATGCCATATGACAGTGTTTTCACCTCGTTAATGGTTGTAATCATTTCTCCTTTTACTAAAGATTTCAAATCTTTTAACCTAGTAATTATTCGAAAGCGGTGAAGGAAAAAGCGATTTACCATCCGTACCTAACTCTTCCATTGGATAATGTCCTATTCTCTTCATATTATCACACACATACACATATACTACAATCATCGTCCTATTAGATTGCTCACTACTACCTGATAGATACTATGAGACATCATTACAAAACCTTCGAATCATAATTTCTGGCTCACGATTTCGATCAGTAAAGAAGAAATAAGAAAAGTATGTACCAACTGTAGTAGCCATTAACACTCCATAAATGGGTTAAACTGTGATATTTTTTGTGATTCTTTTCTTATCAAGTCCGTCAAATTGTTTTATCAGATCAAGCCACTGAGTTAACTGGGAGCAATTAGAGCTTACCTTTCCATATGTGGCGAATCGTTCTGCACTAGTTTTTCAGGTTAAAATGTGTGACCTGATCTGCTTCTGGACCTAATGCTTCTGGCCAATCAGGAGATACAACAAGGACATGAGTGAGTGTATGTATGTGTAAACAAGCTTTTTTTTACATGTCAAGGTCTCCTTTTAATTTCCACCTCACCAGCACGGTGAGTTTTATCTAATCATAAGTGCTTGGTCCCTTTTGAGTGAGCATCTATGCATCGCCACCTTACTACACCTCCTTATCCACCATGGATTCCCCCCTCATGGACCCACCACCACCACAAAAAATTTCTTATTCATTTTCACAAAAATTCAGGGAAAAAACATTTGACTTTTCATGCTTGTTATTCTTTCTAGGACAATAATTTTCAATATAATGAGATGGGAATTTTATTCGGTGCTATCCAAACTGACGAAAAGAAGAAAACATTGGTGCACACGTGTGCATTCTGACGTTGTTTTGTTCTATTCCCATAACAGTATTTTTGTTATTATTTCTGAACGAAATCTTGTCTTGGCATTTTAATGACAGTGCAGAATATGTGTGCCCACGCATGAAAATGTTCTATCACTAATGGAGAAGCGCCTAAATTCAGTAAAAATAATTCTTAACTATTCCAGGTCGCAGAGAATGTTGACTAACTGACACTTCAGGCAAATCCAAGATCATCCATCAGTAAAAATTTCCCGAAAAGTTTGCGTATCAATTATCAACCTGCGTGCTTTTAGGCTTTACTCCATTCGGCGAGTAATATAATACAACAAAAGAAAGTACGGATTCAGTTAATAAACTACTAAGTACAGGCTGAACAGGAAAAGATGCAGATTGGCATATGCACACATTAATTATAAAATAGTACCTAATCAAGCAGACATCATTCAGGCCACTACTGAAGCAGCGCTGCGGTGTGAAGCACAGATCAGTAGCACTCCTCTAACTGACAACTTGTGGGAGGTGTAATAACAAATTGTATTTTAGGAGGGGAAAAGACTTTACATTTGTCAGCTTGCTGCTTATCCTCCTAAAGTGTGAGCAATGATTGGGATTGGCACTACTTGAGGCTTTGTTCTCTTGTTCCCCACGGGCATTGCAAGATTAGCTTCATCACTGCTCTGCTGTCTATATATGCCTTCACTGTTTTTGCTGCAGTGCAGTGGTGCTGGGCTGAGAGTGAAGCCTCCCAACCTTGTAGCAGTGCCCTCCAATTTCAGCAGAAATGCTACTACTAGCTCCGTAGCATGGCGTGTTATTGGTTATACTAGTTGACCTATTGTTGGTGTCAACTCTGAACAGAAACCGATATTATTTGGCAGCTAAAGGCAGAGCACCTGCTGTTTCCCTTTTTTTTAAAAAAAAAAATATTTGGCAGCTCTATACACCTGGAATTGTGAATCACGTTTGGCTTGGCAGCTCTATACACCTGGAATTGTGAATCACGTTTGGCTTCAGTGTTTCGCTACAGATTACAGAATCCACTACCAATCATTTAGTCATTTATTTAGGTGCCACCTGAAACTTTGTTTAGTTTTGGTGTAGAAGGTCTCTTTATAACCAAATTTCCTTAGTAGACACACATGCCGTGCACGTTCTTGAAAAAGAAATGATCATTTGGCAGCAACAACTTAAAAGAGTGGGACATATTTGGCTTCAATATTTGAACAATGATCATTCGGGCCGGGTCGAGCCGGGCAGGCCTGTGTCCGTGAACAGGCCCAGGTGAGGCCCTGGCTGTTGTTATCTGGGCTTGACTGAACCAGCCAGAGTTGCTGCATGTCATTGTTTGACCAGCAGCACTGAGCAAGAGGCTCCCTGGAGAATGTTGCACACTGGAGAGCACTGCAGCCATCAGCGAGCGAGCGGGGTGGCTGTCATTGGCAGAGGGCAATGAGCAACGGGGGGCATATATCCCCCGGCCAAGAGCAAAAGGCAAAAAAAGCCATGCATCTCTCTCTCTGGTGCTCCTTCTCCTGCTTTCTATCATCAGCAATAGCAATTCCAATTCCCTCCACAGATTCCCCCTCCACTTATATACTCTCCCTCCGTTCCTGATAGCGTCTCCTCACCATCGCATTGCATTGCAACAATATTCCTCTGTCTTTTACTACGAAGAAGAGAACAGCAGCAGCAGCAGCAGCACAAGCCCAAGAAGAAGAGAAATTGTATCGATCGAGATCTCCTACTAGCTTGGTGGCAGCTGGTGCTATGGTGGTGGTGGTGACTCTTTCTTCTTTTCGTGCCTTGCTGTGGTGTTTGCTTGTCGTCGTGTTCGCAGCCTGCGATGGCGGCGGCGGAACCGCGTCGGCATTACTGGACACGCAGGCGGCGTACCTTTCGAAGATGAAGGACGAGTTCGCCGGGCCGGCCATGTCGAGGTGGGACTTGTCCTCCTCATCACAAGCGGACTACTGCAGGTTCCAGGGGATCGTCTGCGACAAAGGCGGCAACGTGACGGTGATCGACGTCACGTCGTGGCGTCTGGTGGGCCGCCTCCCTCCGGGCGTCTGCGACGCCCTGCCGGCGCTCCGCGAGCTCCGGCTGGCGTTCAACGACATCCGCGGCGGCTTCCCTTCCGGCGTGCTCAACTGCACGTTCCTGGAGGTGCTGAACGTGAGCTTCTCCAGCGTCTCCGGCGCCGTCCCGGACCTGTCCCCGATGCGTTCCCTGCGCGTGCTGGACATGTCCAACAACCTCTTCACCGGCGCGTTCCCGACGTCGATCGGCAACGTGACCACCCTCGAGGTGGTCAACTTCAACGAGAACCCCGGGTTCGACGTGTGGCGTCCGCCGGAGACGGCGTTCACGGCGCTGAAGAATCTCCGGGTGCTGATCCTGTCGACGTCGAGCATGCGCGGCGGCGTCCCCGCGTGGCTGGGCAACATGACGTCGCTCACCGACCTGGAGCTGAGCGGCAACTACCTGACGGGCCGGATCCCCAAGGAGCTGGGGCGGCTGCCGAACCTGCAGCTGCTGGAGCTCTACTACAACTTGCTGGAAGGCGAGATCCCGGAGGAGCTGGGCAACCTGACGCGGCTCACCGACATCGACCTGTCGGAGAACCGGCTGTCGGGTGGCGTCCCGGCGTCGCTGTGCGCGCTTCCGGAGCTCCGCGTGGTGCAGCTGTACACGAACCGGCTGTCCGGCCCGATTCCCGCGGCGCTCGGCAACTCGACGCAGCTCCGGATCCTGTCGGTGTACCGCAACCAGCTCACCGGCGAGCTCCCGGGGGATCTGGGGAAGTACTCGCCGCTCAACGTGATCGAGGTGTCGGAGAACCAGCTGACGGGTCCCTTGCCGCCGTTCGCCTGCGCCAACGCGGAGCTCCAGTACATTCTCGTGCTCAGCAACCTCTTCACGGGACCTGTTCCGGCCGCGTACGGCGAGTGCGCGGCGCTGCTCCGGTTCCGGGTGAGCAACAACCACCTGGAGGGCGACGTGCCGGCGGGCGTGTTCGGCCTCCCGCACGCGTCCATCGTCGACCTCTCCTACAACCATTTCACCGGTCCGGTTCCGGCGGCCGTGTCGCGCGCGGCGAACCTGACGTCGCTGTTCGCGTCCAACAACCGCATCTCGGGGGAGATCCCGGCGGAGATCGCCGGCGCCTCGGGGTTGGTGAAGATCGACCTGAGCAACAACGCGCTGAGCGGGGAGATCCCGGGGTCGGTGGGAAGGCTGGCGAGGCTGAACCAGCTGTCGCTGCAGGGGAACCGGCTGACGGGACCCATACCGGAGACGCTGTCGGAGCTGCGGAGCCTGAACGTGCTCAACCTCTCCGACAACGCGCTGTCCGGACCCATCCCGGAGTCGCTCTGCACGCTGCTGCCCAACTCGCTCGACTTCTCCAACAACAACCTCTCCGGGCCCGTTCCTTTGCCGCTCATCAGGCAGGGGTTGCTGGAAAGCGTGTCGGGGAACCCGGGTCTCTGCGTGACGTTCCGGCCGCTCAACATGACGGCGACCGACGACTTTCTGCCGCCGATGTGCCCGCAGAAGGGAGGAGGGCTGCGGCGAGGGCTCGCCGGGAACGCGTGGGTGGTGGCGGTGTGCTTGCTGGCCTGCGCGGCGGCGGCGCTGGTGCTGGCGCGGCGGTGGGTGATGCGTGGGGGAGGGTGGCTGTGGGGCCGGCACGACGCGGACGGCAACGACGGGTCGGCCTCGCCGGCGTCCAGCTCGTCCTACGACGTCACCAGCTTCCACAAGCTCACCTTCGACCAGCACGAGATACTCGAGGCGCTCATCGACAAGAACATCGTCGGGCACGGCGGGTCCGGCACCGTCTACAAGATCGAGCTCAGCAGCGGCGAGCTGGTGGCAGTCAAGAAGCTCTGGGTCTCCTCCTCCAGGCGTGGAGGAGGAGGAGGAGGACCCAAGAATAACAAGCAGCACCACCACCACCAAGACTCCGGGTCAAGCTCGTGGCTGGGCGACCGGGAGCTGCGCACGGAGGTGGAGACGCTGGGCAGCATCCGGCACAAGAACATCGTCAAGCTCTACTGCTGCTACGCGGGCGCCGACAGCAACCTGCTGGTGTACGAGTACATGCCCAACGGCAACCTCTGGGAGGCGCTGCACGGGTGCTTCCTGCTGCTCGACTGGCCCACGCGCCACCGGGTCGCCGTCGGCGTCGCGCAGGGCCTCGCGTACCTGCACCACGACCTCATGTTCCCCATCGTGCACCGCGACATCAAGTCCTCCAACATCCTCCTCGACGCAGACTTCGAGCCCAAGGTCGCGGATTTCGGCATCGCCAAGGTGCTCCAGCACGCGCGCGGCGACGCCCGAGACGCCTCAATCTCCACCACCACCATCGCAGGAACATACGGATACCTAGCCCCAGGTACTTCCTAAATTATTTCATGCAATGCAATAGTACATCCTCCTACTGCTTAAGTTTTCAATTGAATTTTTATTCATCAACTTAATTGCTCCATCAACAATTGATAACAGAGTACGCCTACTCGTCCAAGGCGACCACCAAGTGCGACGTGTACAGCTTCGGCGTGGTGCTCATGGAGCTCGCCACGGGGAGGAAGCCCATCGAGCCGGAGTTCGGCGACACCAGGGACATCGTGCACTGGGTCTCCGGCAAGGTGGCCGCCGGAGCCGAGGCGGACGCGCTCGACAAGCGCCTGGCGTGGAGCCCGTACAAGGAGGAGATGGTGCAGGCGCTGCGCGTCGCCGTCCGGTGCACATGCAGCATCCCGGGACTCCGCCCAACCATGGCCGACGTCGTCCAGATGCTCGCCGAGGCAGGCCCCAGGACGACGTCACCCAAGGACGCCACGACCAAGGACGACGCCAAGGTCGTCGTACCTACTAGTCCCGAATAGCTAGCTGCTTCTCACTCACTCACTCACTCACTCACTGGTGCAGCGTACGTACGTAGTACCATGCGATCGACGATCAAGTGACCAATATTAAATTACTACTCAAGAGAGAGGTGAGGTTCTTCAGTTGATTATTAGGCATGAAACAATATTTATTATTTAGTACTACTTACTGAGTAGTACTAATTGATCGAGATGATTTGCATTATTAAGGAGCATGCAAGTTGCCAAGATTGTTCGCTCTTGCACTACTGATATATAAATATATATAGGAAAGTAGCTGCCTAGCTAGGGAGTAATAGCCTGCTTTATCTATAGGGTCGTTCTCCTCAAGTGTATCCATCCATATATCGTCACTCACATTTATACTGCTTGCTGTTTAAGCAGAATCTGATGCTCTGAGTGGACCGAGAAAAGAAAAATTGTACTACCGTATATTTATGGATGGAAGCAAATATGTTGGCTAGTGCACTCGACTTTCAAATGTTCCTTTCTCTTTGGATCCCTTTCTTTTTCGCCTGTGCTTTTGTTTTTCGAGAGAGTGATGCCAAGGAATAGGGCAGCTAGCTAGATGATGAGAGTGTTTGCAGCTGTTTAGCTAGGTGTTTTTTACTTTGTTTATTCGATACTTTTCTTCCTTTTTCTTTTCTGGACAAAGGAAAATAGCTCGTCAATGAAAGAAGGTTTTGGCTGCAAGTGCAGTGTACATTTCCACTTGAAAAGTGAGCCGGATTCTGTTTGTGGGCCAAGACAGGGACGTGGCTGCGTGTACACTGCATGTCTGCATGATGGAAGAAAAAAATCATTAGCGTACGAGCGCCGTGGAACTTGACTCAGCCTATTAGAAGGTGCCCCAAGGCTACTTGTGTGTTAATTAATGAAACATCAAAATCCACGTGTAAAGTCACTGCTGACGAGTGAATTGTAAGCTTATAGTTATAAAAGAGAAAATAGGGGCAAAAATGCCTGCCTGGTGACATTGGAGCATCAAACCCCGTACCTTTTCATATGTTTAATTATTTATCAACAGCCTATGAGAGCAAAGTTTATCAGATGTTTGTGTGACACGTAACATTTCATTTTTCATTCATGCGACAAACAAAAACCTCAATTATGCATCTGATCACGACTAAAAGCTTTATGTATGTGCCATCTCAAAGGAAACCAGGTAAAGCATCAATGCATAACAAAATGGTTATTTTTTATTATCATTTCTTGTATCTAGCTGTAATTACATGGAAGTCAAAACAATTGTAGTCACTTTCACTATCCATTTTCAAGCATATTTGTAGGATTTAAATCTAACATTGCCCCCCAATTCCTTCCTTTTAAACAATCATTACGCTAGAAAAAAAATCACATTACAACATATGACATTTTCCCCCTTTCTTCTTCAGGTTTTTTGGACCAAATTGTTTCTCCTTCAAAAATGAGCAAATAAACATACTTCTCTTTCATGCATGACCTTATATTATCTGAAACTTAACTCCAGACCATGACAGATTAATTTGATAATGACTTCACGTGTAAACATGTAATTCCCTACATAATACATCCTTTCTAATGAAATGGAATGTCAAACCAAATTTCAGCATTTAGAGCAATAACAATTTTGCAAAGGGGAAAAAACCGATTGCTATTTGCAAGAAATATGCCATAGGCATCTAGGAGTGCCGGAGCCTTTCTTTCATCAGCAGCAGAAAGTGTCTACGCATAAGAGAGTCAGGTGTAGTGACAATAAGAATCCACTAATTTACAAGTGGGAGCAGTGCATGTGAGGTGGCAAGTAGCAGTTGTGAGTTGTAGCTCACAACTAGATGTCGCAATTTTGGTGGTCATCCTTATTGTAGCCTCACAATGTTGAGTAGGATGTCAGTCATCAATATAACATGCATAGCATTTGAATTTGTCGATTATGAACCAAGGCTGTATTAATCATGTCATAGTACATCTCAGCACTTTGACTTTTGAGCATTGAGTATGCAAGGTAGTGTTCATTAATGAAAATAGATGGAATATATTTGCAGGATATTCGACATATCTTATGATAAAAAGGTGGTATATGCGCCATTAAGGACAGTGCCAAGTATAGTGTTCAGCTAGCATAGGTTAAAGTAGTTTCACCTCACCCCCCCCCCCCCCCCCCCCCCCCCCCCCCCCCCAAAAAAAAAAAGGGGGGGGTGGGGGTTAAAGTACAGGGCTAGTTCACATGGAACGTTAACAGTAACTAATTCACTCTCGTCTTACTCTGAGCCATGAATTTGTGTATGTAATTCTGATTCAATCCTTTCAGCTAAAGATTTGTTTAAGATATATACTATACTATACTATACTTCTCTTCTAGAATGATACAACTTCTAGACTCATTTTGGGACCAAAATTGTGTGTAGGCACACAAATTTTACCAGTAACTACTTCACTCTTGTCGATCGAATTTTTCAATGAGCTTCTGTTCAATCTCCAACCTCTTCTTCACAAACAATGTGTAGTTGTTCAGAAGCTCAATGTTTTCCTCAGTGTCCCCAAATGGAACAGCCAGTTTCATGCTGAGGGATGTTCTATCCAACTTGCCTGAGTACACGCATGAGAAAGGCACGAACTTGCCTTGCTGGTTGCAGAGCCACCCATGGGCTGCTCGTAGAGCAGCACCCAAAGAAGCAGAGTCTGTATTGACAGAATGATAGAAAGCGTCAGATCTCAAAAGCGTGCACAATAGGTGATGAATTACATATCATACTATATTCTCAATGTTCAGCATATTGTTCCCAGGCTATGACAGTAGTGTGTATGTAGTGTGTATGACCTGCACATACCTGATCTTTGGGAAGTGTAAACTGGACAGCCGAAAATGGATGCCATTGTCTTGAGAATTAATGTGTTTGATGATGCACCACCGGTCGCTATGATCCGCTTTGGAGGTACTGGTAGGCCACATCTCTCAGCATGACCCCTCATGGACAGGAACTGCCCTTCTATTATGGCGCGCACCTAGATCACAGATGTGAATTAACTGAATTAAATAACCAGAATTCTTTTTTGGCATGATGTTAAATAGTTTGATTACAGGTTCTGAAAGTTCTCAAACCTCTGAAGGAGGATCAAACTCGGCAATCTCATGTTCCACTATCTCATCTAAAGATCCACTGGTTAAGTTCTTGACGACGTAACGGTGGTACCCAACTACGTGGATAGACGAACATTTAAATGAGCAATAAGATGAAGACTGAATTGGTAAAGGGGAAAATCTTAGGTCAAAACTAACCTGGAAGTGGTGGGAGAATCTCATGTTCTTTGTAGTAAAATCCCAGCTTCCCTCCTGCAAAAAACAGAAAAAACAAAAAGATCAGGAATCTTCTGGAAAGTCACTTTTTCTGGTCAATGCAAGCATCTATCATGAAGGATAAGGAAAGTAAAGCTTTTTATAGTAACGGCCTCAGCCTTGTCGGAATCAATGGATGATTGTAATAGGCACTAACTTGCCAATTCTTGCAAGTCTGTAATAAACTGAGTGGTTGAAATATCGTGTGATGTGATTTCTAGCTTAGCCGTTATCACATTTTCCCAAAATATTCTCCTATTTTCAGTTTGAACATGAACTATAATTTAATCATGAAAAGAATTGGCTAGCCATACGTGGAACAATGAAACAATAATACATTGGTGTACCGTTCAGCGGGGTTGTTTCTTCAAGCAACCTGTTGAACACATCCCATGATCTCTGAGCATAACGATTGCGAATATCTGAACAAAATGTATATGCATTAGTAAGGGAAAGTAGCTCAAGGAAAGGTACAACAAGCTGTACCTTCTCGTGTTAGGGATCCGTTTTTATAGCAAAGCATAACCATGAAGGTGTTGGGATCAACTGGGTTAGGAAGGATGTTTCCCTCCAGGGACGGTTCAGGTGAATCAGTGACCCCGAAAACCTGAAGGAGCATAATGTGGTAAAGAAGAAGCAAGTTAACGAGTTGTCCTTTTTCTTTTCGTTTTCTGTAAGGTCCTTTTATTAAGCAGTCTCTTATTAACTGATAGACAGAGGCACTTCTCATTAACTGATCCATAGTAGAAGTAAGATTTGGTTCCCGCCATGTGCAAATTCAGAACCAGGTCATAATGTTTTGGAACACATATCACAGTAGCATTTGGGGGCAAATAGATGCTGTAAAATAAGGTGATAGATGATTACTGTATCACTTGTCCCAAGACTGATTGCTAGATCACCAGGACTGCTCAAAGTCAAGCCTGCACAATCAAATAAATGGAATTCGACAGCAGTATAATTCACGATTTTGGCACTCCGGTGTTCTTGACACATGAGAAAATTCAAAATTGTGAGAACTTAATTATCTGCAAGGCTGTTGGGGTTGTCTCCTGACCACTGAATAACTAGACAGCTGCTTGCAAAATGAAACCTGCTCGAACATAAAGAGTTGTGTCAACCTGACAAGCTCGTTTCAGATGCAAGCATTGTCTACACAGTTACTAGCATTGTTTATAACACAATTCAGCCTTCCCTATCGTGTAAACTAAGGTTTACTTAGCAACAATAGCGCAACTCAGAACGCAATCCTTAACAGTTTACTGAATTTTATTTTTGACAGCCAAACTCAGCACACATTACCTCTGAACAAAATAAGAAGATATCCTTCCAGCCACAGCATGGGCTGGTGCTAGTCTCCCAATTTTGTCCTCTAAATTTGGAGCTGTGGCCTACAAAATTGAAATCTAAAGTTTCAGTTAAGGTTAACGCTAGTCTGTATGTGATAGTTATACTTGCATCTTTTCTGCAAAAAAAATATGTGCCATTGCAATGTCAAATGTGCAATGGCACAGATGTCTGAAGTCCAGCAATAAAGCAGGCAGCACTACCTCAAGAGCGTCCTTGCGCAGCTGGCGCGTGGCGATGTCCATGAGGTTCATCCCTGCGCCATCGGTCTCGTCGATGCAGGCGTACGCCCCGAGCAGCAGCGACGCCATGAACGAGCTCACCAGCGACACCCTCTCGGTGGCGTCGTAGATTCCCGGCCTGGTCCGGTGCATCTTCCTTATCTGCGGCCCCGTGCAGCGCTCGTGCGCGCGGCAACCCGTGAGCGCCGCCAGCCGCGCCGCGCCGCCCATGGCCGCCTCCACCTCACGGCACTGCGCCGTGCTGCTGCTGTCCATCCACACGGGCGACTCGGCCGCCGCGAACGCGCCGGCGAGCTGCGGCGCGAGCGCCTCGGCCGGGTCGAGCGCGGCCAGCAAGACGCCGGCGCCCCGGGCCCAGTACACGCTCCCGTGCTGCTGCGCGCTGCCGGAGACGGCGGCGACGCGGCGGAGGTCGGCGCGCGGGCGCAGCTTGCCGAGGAGAAGGTCCAGGGCCTCCGCCCACATGAGCGGCGGCGCCACGATGCGGCCGCGCTCCGCGGGGTCCCGCCGGACGCCGCCGTCGGTGCCGTAGTGCGGCAGCTCGGAGTCGAAGTGGACGGAGTCGGCGGCGACGACGGCGAGGCCCGCGTCGAGCACCGTGGCCTTCAGCGACCTGGTCGGCGGGAGTTCGAAAGAAAGGCGTCAGCGGCGTGGGGAGGGAAGCGAAGGGGATGATGGCGGTGAAGAGTCAACGAGGCCGCACGAGAGCAAGAGGAAAGGGAGCTTGAAGCTTACTGGGTGGAGCAGTCGAAGCCGAGGAAGAGGGAGTCGGCAGGGAGGCGAAAGTCGTCGCCGGCGGCGGCCATCAGCGAAGGCAGAGCTGCAGCTGACTGATGCCGGATTGCCGGTGGATTTTGACAGGGAGGAAGAAGGCCTGATGCGGCAAAAATTAAGGGAGAAAAATAGGAACTGCTTTCGTTGAGAGTCGAACTCAAGACCTCCCGCTTACTAAACGGGTGCTCTAACCAACTGAGCTACGAAAGCTGCTTGCTCCAATTTTTCAAAATTTTAGTAATGCATTCTTATTCCATTGCATGTAAAACCAAGTTGAAATCCACTGTAACACTGCAGGTACATGAAGTTGTCCATCTGTGTCACCGAGGTTCGCATTTTTCTTGTTTAGAAATTTTAGGTCTATGAACCTATCCTTTTGTATTGTTCATAGACTCGTCCGTCTGTGTCATCTACACACATTTCTTTTTTCTCATTTGGATCTAACGTGACATGATATGCTATAGGGTGGCAAGGATTCGACTAAGATCAAGGCTAGATTGGCCTTGTCAAAGAGGTTGGTGCTCGTTGGGTTCACATAGATGAGGCTCCAAAGCTCATTGCAATGTCATTCTGATGTGGGCATGCTTGGCCTCCGGCAACAAGACGCCACGCCAAACCGCGGCGCCAAAGGTGCAGCTTCCAAAATCAGCATCACGAGCGTGGCAAGAAAACACAGCGTTATGTTGCTTTTGACGAGGCCGACGAAGCTTTATTGTGCCTAGTGGCAAAGCCAGGATCTCGGCCTTGCCCCGGGGGGGGGGGGGGGGGGGGGGGGGGGGGGGGGGGCAGGCCCGTCCCTGGGCATGTGCGGCCGGTGCGACCGCATA
This sequence comes from Eragrostis curvula, assembly GCA_007726485.1. Taxonomy (NCBI): domain Eukaryota; kingdom Viridiplantae; phylum Streptophyta; class Magnoliopsida; order Poales; family Poaceae; genus Eragrostis; species Eragrostis curvula. The sequence goes on along the minus strand of CM017444.1, from coordinate 632,907 downwards.
GGGCCCCCAAACAGCTTGGAAATTACAGAGAAGATTTCTTCAATCACGTCATGTTCCAAGTCTCCAAACGCCAATCGAGTAGCTGCTTCGCATCAGACCCATCAGCTTCTGTTCATCGACGATCGGATGGATAACAGATCAATGCAGCGCCTCGCCGCGGTGCCGCCTCTATGGTTTTCTTTCCAATCGTAGTTGTTTGCCAGCATGCCATAGGTTTCATTCCTTCCGGCAACGCAGCCTCCTGCTCTGCGCCCTGCTCTTTCTCCTTCCTCCATGCCGGTGTTGCTACACTGTCGCGCGAAACAGCACACGCCAACGGGCAACAGTGCATTCATGCAGCGGCTTGCCTTTTGCCCACGTCTCGTCAAGTGCCATAAGGTCCGAACCATGCTTCCCTTTTTTTCTTTCATGGTTTTTGTTTAAAGATTGTTGAATAATTGATCAGTGCATTACTTAATTTAGTCAATCTTGAGATCTTCTTGAGGCTCAACTTGAAACAGATGGAGTATGTGATGTTAAAGCAAAAGAACTGTGATCATTTTGCTTTGATTTACTTATGTTTAGGGCCTCACTTAGGATTTTGCACAGGGCCCGTGGTTAGTCCGGGACGGCCCTGGGGGCAATGGCCCCTTCCAGCCCCCCTTGGCTCCGTGTGCCGTTTTCAGCTGGGCCCAAGCATGCCCACAATCACTTAAACCCTCTAACTAAAGTGTAATAAGTTTATTTATGTGAGGTTTACACACATGAACACAACCTGTACACTGAAGAAACGCATAAACACAACGTTGAAAGGTAGGTCATGCCGGTACAAGTGATGTTCGTCGGAGTGTACAGTACTAGTGATGTTCGTCAGAGTGCTTCTTCTTCTTCTTCTCAAAGAGCCCGTCAGGACCTAGAACAAGAAAGGTATCAGGTCAGCACTACAAGATTTCTAACAATTCCCTACAATTTTTCTACAAGTGGATGACAATTTTCAGTGTATTTATTAAATAAATTTGAAAATTGTAAGGAATGAGTTTGTGAGGAATGAATTTGTAGAGAATTTGCTAAAACTGTTTGAAAATATGGGAATTTGTTCTACAAAATTGTCAGCCACTTAAAAATTACACTAAACTTCACAAACTGTCGGCCACTTTGACAAATACTATCGGGAATTGGCAGAGATCCTGTAGTGCAGGATGGTGCAGGAGCAGGACAATTAGCGTGTAGCGTAAAGTGTAAATTTTGCAGCAACTGCGTCATTCAATAGACGGATGAAGACATGCTGACAGGATAAGCGTTGTTTGGACAGTAGAAGAGTATTAGTAACTTGTTTTTCCTCATATTTGGCATGCACACGATCAAAAAGAAGGAAAGACTGTAAAGAAACAGGCATAACACAACGAGTTATATAGTGAAGGTTCCATACCCCAGGGGAACTCCTTGTTCCTGATGTGCAGGTACTCGTAAGGCTGCAGGTCACAAAAAGAAACTAAAGGTCAGAAACTAATCTTCTTCATGTCATAGAAGCTGACATCCATTTGTTCTCATCGCAACATGCATCTTCTGAAAGAAACCATCGTCTATCCATGATGACAGTAGTGTGCTGCAATTCTGCAAACAGGTGTGGTAAATAGTTACCGGTGGGTCTGGGAAGTGCGGGTGTCCCTTGGAGAGGTTGTAGATGGCGAGCATGGTGCAGGTGGCGATCCCAAAGTACGTGATCCGCTCCCACTTCACAGCCTCCTCTGCACGCCACATGTATTCAATCAGCTCAGCTCCCAGAGTCGCCGGACACGGCTTGGAAAGGAAGCAGTGACTTACGTGCATCGTCGTGGCGGGCAGACGATGCGAAGCGACGGCGCAAGGAACCACCGGCGGCACAGGCGGAAGACCTCCTCGTTGTGACGGCGGCGAGGAAGCGGGTCATCGGAGCGGCCATCTCCCGTTGCCGGAGCAGGTGGAGGTGGATCAGTAGCTGTGGTTGGAAGAAGGCACAAGGCGAATGATGATTACTGAAGCGATCCCACGACCTGCGACGCTTCCAGATAGTAGAAGAAAAGCAAGCGATGCACTCGTCAGGAAAGCGACATCATGCTAAGCTAGATGACTCTGCCAGTAGTTTTTTAAGTGGCACTAGAAGGTTCCATGTCCGAAAATCGAATATCCCCAGGTTTATTATGTCCCTGCTGTACATGATAATCTGCTGATGTGAATTGCAGCTAAACTGCAAGAGTTTTCTTCAGCAACGGTTGTCTAGTGCATGATGAGGTCCCATGTTTGTATAACTAACTCAACAAAGAACAGAGCTAAAATGCCTCCGGCTAGAAGAAATCGTCATGTTAAAATAAATATATCAACCATTTATTACCACAAAAGATAACAGCCCGGCATCCAAAACTGCCAAGATTCTTCTACTGTTCTTGGTTATTTGAGGAACAAATGCCCGTGTGCAGCACAAGTAAAGAAAAAAATAAAAAGAATGCACACCTTGGCTCATGCTACATATTTGCGCTATGGTCACGGACAAGAACAATACATGGTATATGGTACACAGATATCTCCTGTACATATCATCTGATTTAAGTCTGAATTTGGACAGGAGGCTACCTCAGTAGCAATTGATTTCCCAGGTGTCCTGAATGTGATCATCATGAAGTAGAAAATGACAAAGAACCAAGGACTTTTGCAAGATTTCTTCAGGCGTCCTTCCTTCACCCAGCGCACATCACACTAACAAGCGAGCCCTACTCATGACTGCTTGACAGCATGGGAACGGCGGGGATTCCCATGAGCATTCCACTGAAGAAGCATCCATACAATTGATGTCCCTACATAAACCAGAAGGATTGATCAGAGGGGTTGATCAGAGATGATGAAGACAGAAAGCATTACTAGTACTCAACCATTTCAGACTGTAATTGAATCCATTCAAGACTTGTACACTGTGATGACTATTCTTTCACTTTCCTTTCTCCCATTTTATTTTTTTTGGAGCAATGTGATTTTTGCAAACCCTGGCTAAACTGAATTTGACCATGGCCGTCGATTATGCCAGAAAAAACAGTAATGCTACTATGCAGTGTAGCAGTTTCAGAAACTGCAAGCTGACTAACCTATTTGTAAGTTGTAACAACTGTGATACTATAAAGTACTTATGAAGAGCAGATTCAGCAAAGGTGAAATAAAAAGAATGGTGCACTTGAAGGAAAATTTAGTACCTGCAAAGAAGCCAACTGTGCCCAGATTTGCTACAGCCATGGTGTTATATATCAAGTATTCGGTGAGGAAATGACCAAGAGCATAGATGAATGATAGGAAGGTGGCTAGATACAGAGGCCTATTTTCCAGGTTGAGCGCACACAGGAAGCACAATGTACAGGTCAGAAGTGTCCAGACGCCAAAAGTGCGGCCATGTACATCAGTCACTGCACACAACAAAACAATGTTTATCGTAATATACAGAAAAAAATATTATCTTAAGGAACTTTGCAAAAAATAACATATAGCACATAAATAGGCATGTGTCAAGGCTGTCTTCGAGAGGTTGCTAAATCACACGAAGATGGATTTTACAAGCATGCAGCAAAAAATGTTTCATAGTGCTTTGATAAATTCGTAACAACTAAAAGCAAGTGTTCCACATGAAAATTAAGCTATATGTGTATGCTTCTTCGTTGGTGAAGTCAAAGGTAATAATTCCCGACACTCTGGAAAATTAAAATGGCAAGGCATGCTGCTGACTTTTGCAGTTATAACAATTACATGAATCCAGTAAGGAAATACTCATGAACTAGCAGAACATCCTTCAGATTGATAGGATAGTAACTTTTTTCGGGAAAGAGAAAATAAAAATAAAAAGGCAGAACAGATAATATACTGATTTTCAGGGTATTAAGATTCTGCCAAAACTAAGGATTTGACCCCCAGATTTCAGATAATATGGTTGTGTTGCTACCAACCTACCCTTCAATCCAGAAAGAGCTGCATCACCTATCCCAATTGCAGAATTAAAAAATCATACCTTACTAAAGAAAGTATCACCCCTGAAAGAGTTTACTTAACATAAAGATATTTTCTTTGGTCTTAGCTAATATCTTGACTAGCAAGAAAACATGAATCAAGTGTGCTACAATGAGAACCAAACACAAACTTAAGCTCAGCACCTTGCAATAATAATAATAATAATAATAACTCCCCTAGCTTTCAGCTGACCTCATCATACATTCTAAGGATGAATCAGGCAACAGTCTTAACTTTCTTATCCAAGATGCCAACTTGGAGCATGTAAATTCAAGTGCATCAATTGCTGATCTGCAAATATTTATCCCTTCCCTAGCAATGCATCAAGCAAATCGCCAATTGGTCCATATATAACATACACCCCACCAGTAGCACGACGTAAACAGGGCAGAATTCAGCCTCTCACCTCTGCTACAGCACTGATCTCCCTGAATCACCAATGGAATTGACAGCCAGGAACACTGATTTAGCCGGAACTGAGACAGTGATCTCCTCCGTCGGGATCTAAATTCTCATCACAGAAGCACGTAATGGATCACCCTCTCATTACCGCACCTCACCTCGACCCTAGATCTACCGCGGACGTAACGAGAGACGCAGTGGGACGAGGAAGCGGCGGGAAGTGGGAGATGGGAAGGGGGCACGTACTCTGCACCTGGGAGAAGACGGCGAGGCGGAGCGCCCAGATGTCGAAGAAGCCGAACCAGACGGAGGCGAGGCGGAGGGAGCCGACCAGCATCAGCCACCACCCCAGCGCCGGCACGCGCTTCCTCCCGCTCTGCTGCTCCGCCGCCATGCTCAAATGCTCCCGGCGGCGATGCTCACGAGGCCCCGAGCAGAGCAGAGATGAGAGGCGAAGGAGTGGAATGCACGCGGAGGCGCCACGCCACGTCTGTTCGGAGGTCGAAGAAGGCCTGGCCCATTCTTAGCTGGTTGTTTGGATGGGCCGGGTGGCCGTGGCCCGTGTGCGCGCTAAAAGAACAAAAAAATATTCATTTTGTCCCGTGTGCAAAACCCCGAATTTGTCATTTTACCACGTTTCAAGCCGTTTCAAGTTTGGTTATGCAGTTTTATGTGCATCCCAATGTTGAACCAGCTATATAGATTTTTAGAAAAAAACAGACTCTAATTATAGTTTGCGATGGAGATTTTAGACAATTTGCCTATTTTCCGACTCCTACTTTTAACTCATACTCCCTCAGTCCCTCTGTCCCAGTAGTTGCTACTTTAGCTTCGTGCACAGGAGTTAAAGAGAGGTGAAAAAAATAAATACACTTGAGAATGAGAGAGATGGAGATGCATTGAAAAGAAAGAAGAAAAATGCATTAGAAAGTGAAAATATCAAAAAAAAAAAAAAAAAAAAAACTAGATGATACTAGAATGCTAAATATTTTGAGACGGGAGAGTACCTTAAATGAATGAAAGCTCAGGGTAACAACTTGTGAAAAAAAGGTGGAACGATAGTTGAACTTGAACCAAAACTTGAAGCCTTTTGTATCGATTGTACCCAAACTTTATAACCAAATTTAAGTCAGAGATGGAAATTCAGGATTCCGGCATGGCGAGAGGGCAGAAGGCTTGAACACCTTGGTTGCAGCCTTTGTCGGTTTTGTTGCAAACCGTTGAAAGGTCCATCCAGCAGTCAGAGCGTTTCCAGGGCAGCCTGCCGTTGCTACTACACGTGGCTCGATGTGCGGTTGATGTAAAAACCAACCCATTTCCTAGACAAGCAAAGATGCTCCACTGCGGAACAGATTCACTGACGAGCGTACCCACGTCAAAACAAGCAACCATGCATGCATGCATTGACTGCATCGACATGCAATGCAGGCACCTGATCTGACGTGAGAGAACCTGACTGAACAGAGGACACTGCCTGACCACCTCTGTTCGGCGTTTTAGAGTCTAAAATTTAGAGGGATCTAAACAAAAAGAATCTTGTCTTAAATAAAGTTTAATTATAAAACTAACTGCAGAACCCCCCTCTAAATCGCGAGACGAATTTAATGAGGGTAGTTAAGACATGATTAGACGATATTTACTGTAGCATCACTGTAGCAAAACATAGATTAATTAGGCTTATTAGATTCGTCTCGTAAAGATGTACCCATCTGTAAAAGGGTTTTGTCATTAAACTTTATTTAATACTATTAAATAATAAGATTCTCTTTAGAGCTAAAGTTTAGAGGGTACAACGAACGCGCAACTCTGTTTGTCTGCATTAACTGATACGGATTGGACAGGACAAAGGACCCAGGCCTTATGGAAAAAAGGCATCATCTATGGCTGGATCACATCCACTGTGGTTCAAGATACGCCAACTCTGATGTCCTGAATGCCCCTGACCCGTCCATCCGTCCAAGCTTTGATCTGGTTCATCTCCTTGTCTGTCTCGATCTGCCTGGCCTCCTGCACTTTGGAGTCTTCAGACAGAGATGAGGCAGGCAAGCACATTTTCGACAGACGTAGAGATTCCTTGCATTTCTGTGATTTTGCATCGACATTATTTACGTGACATGCCTTTGTTAGAAACTCTTGGGAAGTGAGAGGAGAGCGCCACAAGCAGGATTAAGCACTTGACGAAACAGTCGTCCGTCCTTCCAAAACGCTTCATCAATTCCATGTACGGTGTGCAACACTCGCTGCATGGAATTGATGAAGCTAAAGAACGCTGTACCGCTTCGTTCCCGTTTTCAGGCATCGCCAAAGCTATCCATATATATATGTGGTTATGAATTCCAGACGAGACCTGGGCAGCTTTCGGCAGCCTTTCAGATCGATGAACAGCGGCGGCAGCTGTTTGTTTGTGCAGGCTGCTCTCTCTCCAACGCTTCTCTCTCGTGGATCCAGTGGAATTCCCTAGCCATCCGCGCCATCATTTTGCTTTGCTTTGCTTGCAGAGCGAGCGCTGCTTGCTTTGCACTGCAGTTAAAAGGAGGCTATCATCGGAGTAGACAAGACGTTCATGTGATGGGGTGGCGCCGTTGTCTATGAACCTCTCTCTCTTTCTCTCTCGCTGACCGCGTGCATGTGTGACAGCAGCAGAAAGACCAAAACCGAATCTTGTCTCCCAAATATTTTTCCTTTTGAGACAAACACATCCATCGCTTTACTATTCGCAAATAAAACACACACACACACACATCCATTGTTTGAGAAAAAAAAGATTTCCTCGAAAAATGGAAACAAAACACAATCTAGTATTTTCCTTCAAAGAACTGATGCCATGTTAAATGGTTGTAACAAAGAGATAACTTTCATATAGTCATTACCAGTACCTAAAAATGCAGAAGCAGGATCGCATCATCATAATCATAAACTTGGCCGTGGTAATAGTACACAACAAAGTGCCTCATCAAGCTTACTAATTAATCGGTCGCTACAACAAAGGGCCAGCTTAAGGACCGGATCTCACAAAAAAGATGATCACACTGACAAGAACTGAGACAGCGAGGATGCTAGCTAGGAGTACATCACGACATATGCTACTTCTTCAACAATACTATAGTACCATAGTAGGCATATCCACAATAAAAACATGCCACATAATAACCAGTTAATACTACACTTGATCCAGTCACCATGCTTGAAGCAGCTAGGCGCCATTCGTTGCATCAGGGGTTGAAGATGACTTCCCCGCACTTGCATCTCCAGCTGAGCGGCTTGTAGTTGGAGTGGTCGTAGTACGAGGAGGGATGAACCGAAGAATGCGATGCTCCTCGTCGTCCTGGTGAAGCTGAGGAAATGGAGCCATGGCGTCGTCCCTTGCTGAGCTCCTGCGGAGTGACGGGCACTTGGACGGCCTCGCATCGCCGGCCGCCGCACCACCAGCACCGCCCCGCGCAGATCGGCGGCCGCGACCCCACCATGGTCCGCATCATGCTCCCAACACCCATGCTACCCTGCTGCAACAAGATACACATGTCCTTCATCAGAGACTTAGAGAAACAAACAACTGATTTTGCTTGATCATCATGTCCTAATACAAAAACGAGCTTGTATATGTACCTGCTGGGCGATGGCGGCAGCTTGGCAATGGCCGGCGGCGTGCGTGGTGGCGAGGAAAACAATCAGAAAGAGGAGGAAGAGACGTCGATGGCCCATTGGACGGATTGGACCAAAACAATGGCAAGGAAAGGGAGCTCCGGACAGTGAAGGGAGAGGAAGAAGATCTGAAGAAGATGAATGGAGAAGGGTGGGATTGCCACTGGCCAGGCCGGCTCAAAGAGGGAGCTGTAACCAGGGAAAGAGAGAGACGACTGTGGTTCAATTACCGTGTATATGTACGCGGCTGGGGCTACTGACATGTGCAAAAGTGATTGAACGGAACCTCACATGAAACGGACAGCTGCAGGCTTGCTCATCTTTTACCCCCTTTGCCACTTCCGCTGCACACGCTACTACTCCCGGCCTCCACTTTCCACAGAAATGGCAGAATCACAGGTCTTGTCTTGCAGTGCCCGGTTTATCGGGCTACTTTACGGCACGATGAATACAGTAGGAAAAGGGTAAGAACAAGTGACTCAAATCTTGTGCCATCTCAAGGTTTATGGTTTGCTACTTCTCGTTAGCACAGGTTTTGCTAGTTTAAAATTACACTAACTTTGCTTGTCTAAACGAACAAGAAAAGAAAACGGAGGCAGTACTAATTTCCGAATTACAAATGATAAACAAGATAAACAAAAAGCATAATGAAGATATGAAAAATATTACCTCTATCCAGAATATAAGCATGAATTTGGTCAAAATCTTCTTTAACTCTAATCACAAAATTTCATAAAAATTACTACCTTCGTTTCATAATATTGTGATTCTAGCCTTGCAATTTTTACTAAAATACTTATGATTCTCATATTTCGATGCATATAGATGTCCAAATGGGCGGCCCAGCCCAGACCCATCTAGGCATGGCCCATTTAGCGTTGTTTAGTGGGCCCATCAAGCCTATATAGTTGCATTTAGTGTTAAAATTGTGCAAAATGTTGAGGGAGAAGGGATCTGAACCTGGTACCTCAAGGGAATATATGAAGCAAATGTTTTACCAGTAGACCATAACACCTTCGTTGTACAAGTAGAAATAAAAATATAATTAATATATTCTTAGGTGGGTTGTGTTATGCCGTCCATTGGGCTGAAGACTCGGCCCAAGGACGGCCCGCTGCTTCGTGCCATGTCGGCCCGACAGGAAACTAGATGGGTCGTGCCGTGCCTGGGCCGGGTCAAAATGGTCGTGCTTCGTGATTGCCCATTTGGACATCTATACCCATGCATCATTCTCACTTCTATATGCATTTATATCTCTACATCTCTTCTAATTTTTGTGCACTGCAGTTTTATCACTTCTCCATTGTTTCTTGTGCCCAGAGCTAGCTGGAATTACAAGTATGATGAAACAGAGGGAGTAAGTACCATCTTCAAACATTAGATACACGTCATTAGACAATCTAAGCATCGTCTCATGCCAATTCTTCGTTCAAAAGGTGAAAAAAGAAGAGTGACAGATATAACTTGAGCAGTACCATGCCGATTGATCCTCAACATCTCACCTTAAGTAAGGTGCATGCATAATCCATGTATTTGCACATAGGAGTATATGGTTTGGTTTTGACGAATGAACCACCATATAGTAATAAGGTGTGTATATTCTAGTACGGTTTCTTTCCGATGTAGTTGCCCGGCGGCCAGTAGCTGCAGACGATCATGGTGTCCTTGTTGGCGCAGAGGACGCGGCCGCAGCCGACGCTGGTGGTGTCCTTCCAGATGACGGCGGTGTAGTGGCCGCACATCTGGCCCGGGTCGCAGGAGTTGTCACCGTAGTGGTAGCTCTTCTTCTCGGCGGTCCAGTCGTCCACCGTCGTCTTCCACGACAGCGCGCCGGAGCCCATCATCAGGTTCTCCCCGTACGGCGAGTCCGAGTGGATCATTTGGCAATCCTTGTCCCTCTTCAGCGTCTCCGCGTAGTCCTGCGAGAACTTGGCCAGCGTCGTGTTCCACCTAAATAAATGCATGTATACATATATATGCAATTAATTCCTCCGTTGATTAGTACTGTAGGACAGAACGGAACAGCTCCGTCGATCTCCGGCGATCGATCGAATAATGTTAGTACTAGTAATTACTTGATGGGCGGCACGTGCTCCTTTGCGCGGAACACGTTGTGCTCGTTGATGATGTCGTTGACGGCCTTTTCGTTCAGCCCGTTCAAGGGCTCCGACGACGCCTCCGCCGACCCACCATATCCTGCTTGTTGCTCGGTCGCCGGCGATGTGGAAGAAGCCTCGACCGAGGACGTCTCTGGCGTCAGGGTGGCTTCGGCCGCCGCGCTGGTCAGCTGTTCCCCGGCGTTCGCCGCGGCGGCCTCCACCTGCTGCTGCACGCCCTCCTCTCCACCGTACCCGCCGCCGCCGAACGACTTGCTCGCCGCGGCGCCGGCGACGAGCAGGCAGCTGCAGAGGACCACGAGTGTTTGGCTAATTATGCGAGCCATGGCGTTCTACCGATCGTGAAAGTTCGAGTGTACGGGCTCTTGTAGCGAGCGACGGGCGCCATTGTTGTGGTTGTGGAGCGCGCGTGGATGCAGGGCATGGATTGGTTGGTTCTTTGCTATTTTTTGACGTGAGGCGAGGGCGAGGTCAACGGAGTTCGTCGCGCGGGAACAAATAAAAGGTGGTTGTTTTTGTTCGGGGCCCAAATGTCTGAACGGGTTCTGTTTTGAGGCCCATGTTGTTTGTACTGGAACGAACCCGTGTTTTTAGGCCCATGTTGTTTGTACTGGAGCCAGGTTCTCTTTCCATTTGCAGCAGGCCCTGAAGCCAGAGCAGAGCAGAGTGCTGCTCTGATTCGTATCTGGAGCTTCAAACTCAAGCTTCTTTCTCGTTAAACTTGTTATAAACTCAACTAATAACTACCCTACTACTGGAGTAGAGTAGATATCATGTCAGTTCGGTTCGCGTCACGTCAGATTTGGATTGGGACGGAGGGAGTAGTACCGATTCCATATCATTTGCCTTGCTTGCAGTCAAAACCATAGCCAGTTTCCCCATGTTTCAATTGACCTGGTATATATATACTATAACTAAACCATAAGCCGGTTTCAAGTTTTAGTCAGATCAAGGAAAAGGATGTGGAAACAGAATCCCCCTTGAAATAGTAGTTGGTTTCATGTTGATGTAGCTTCTGAGACCAATATATGCTGGCCGGCAATGCAAACGTATATATGACACTGTGAAATTGGTACTCCATCTAGGCATAACTGCTCCTAGCTACATGCAATGCATCGAAAAGTCCCCATGATGAAGTGACCCACCAGACGCTTAATTATTATCCGAAGCAAGAAATCAATCGACTAGACTGCATGGGAGCCAATCACACTACAAGTTATGGCTCCCTTTAGTCTGAATCAGTTTTTCTTCTGTTGAAGGCATGAATGCACTGTTGACGATGAGTGATCACCACGGAAAAAAAAATGGGTAAATATGGTCAAGCAGCCCGCGCCGACCAGCTGCCTAACAAGTACCTTCGTTCGACAAGGAATAACGACGGCTGGACCGATCGACATGATCCATCTCTTGATTGTTGTTTCTAGTAGTAGCTGACGACCCAAATTAATCTATGTGCCATGCATTCAGTACGTACACAGCATGACGAGTCGACGTACACCAGGAAAGCGAGATGCTGCCCTGCCTCTGCCTATATATACATCGCCACCTTTGCGTTCCATTTCAGTCTCTTCTCTTTACTCGTAGCTGCAGGCTAGGCGCGACGACGAGCGGCAGACAACGTAATGGGGCGGTCGCCGTGCTGCGACAAGGCGGCGGTGAAGCGCGGGGCATGGTCGGCGGAGGAGGACGGCGGCGGCAGTGTAACACCCGATCCATACTATGCTACTGGGCCTTTGTACAATACCAAGACCAGGCCCAAGGCCCTAGCTCGGTCCAACAGCTGTAGAAGGAGGCGGCAGAAGCACCGGAGGAAATCAGATCACAAATATTCAGAAACACAATTGGGTTCATCCCCTTCTTCCTCCGTCGACTTCCTCACAGAGGAGCGGCTCAGGCGAGCTTGTCGTCCGCCTCGCTCGACGGCGACGCCCTGTCCACGTGCTCACGTCCCGGCAGTAGCTCGCCGGCGGCCACGGGTCGTGACAGGCAGCTGGCTGGCGCTGCCGCGAAAGGCCGGGCTGCGGCGGTGCGGCAAGAGCTGCTGCCTGCGCTGGCTCAACTACCTCCGCCCCGGCCTCCGCCGCGATGGCTTCACACCGGAGGAGGACACCGTCATCTGCGCGCTCTACTCCACCGTACGTCGGCAGCCGGTGGTCCTTCATCGCCGCCCACCTCCCCGGGAGGACCGACAACGGCGTCAAGAACTACTGGAACACACGCCTCAGGAAAAAGCTCTTCGCCGGCGGCCGTCATGGGCTCCGTCACGACGACGCAAATGCCAGCAATGTTTGAAGAAAAAGGCTGGTCCAGTGAAAAATATGTCAGATGCCTGTCGGTGAGGATCCCGTCCTCCATGCCTGCAGCCCACCATCCCCTTTCCCTCTCCGGCCCCAAAATCCAAAATCGATGAAATAATAGGTAGCGATTCACCAATAGGCTTTGGAAGGCCTTTGGGAGGCTTCCACCTCAGTCTGTAAGTGGTGCGGGCTTGTCCGCAAGCCCGCTTAGCGTGCCCCACTAAAAAAAATGCTAGTGGCGGTAGCGCCGGCCTGCATCTTCGCTGGCGCTTGAAGCAGGTAATTGTCGTTAAAACCAACGGACATCGTGATGTCGTCGCAAACGCCCTCATAAGAGCATCTTCAACAGGACATGAAAAATCAAGCCCTTACACCGGCCTTTACATTCGATCCCTTACAAAATGGTTCCAACTCCAGCAGCACGGCATCCCAGCGGCCTGCTAATTACATATTTCTGGAGCCTAACTGAGTGTGACTATAAGCAGCATTTGTAACCGTCAGCAAATACTTAATTATGCGCTCGCCTGCTCTGGACTCACTCAAGTCATCTATGCTACATCAATGGGAGATCAGGGAAGGATGGGTTGCTACACAACAGGAACAAATCAAGAAAATGGAAGAAACAAGTGAAGAAATGTGATCAATCTTGATGTCTTGATGACCAATCATGCAGCTTTGCGGAGAGCGGGAAAAATACATGAGCAGGAAGAAGAGGATCGAGCTGAGGCTGAGCAGATGTTAGTACTAGTAATCTCCGGCGATCGATCGAATGTTAGTACTAGTAATTACATGATGGGCGGCACGTGCTCCTTTGCGCGGAACACGTTGTGCTCGTTGATGATGTCGTTGACGGCTTTTTCGTTCGGCCCGTTCAAGGGCTTTGACGCAGTGTTTAGAATTTTGGTTTTAAAAAAATATTGGACATGGGCGATATAACAAAAACCGGCGAAAATCACTGAAATTTGAAGGAAATTTGGTCAAATTTTTCAAAACTGGTCCGAAACCGGTCAAACCAGCTGGTAATATCGAATACCGGCCCCACCGGTAAATCAAAATTCGGCCAAAAATCGCTGAATTTCCGCCGAAATTCTTTTCACTGCTCTGACGGCGCCTCCGCCGACCCACCGTATCCTGCTCCTGCTTGTTGCTCGGTCGGCGGCGATGTGGAAGAAGCCTCGACCGAGGACGTCTCTGGCGTCAGGGTGGCTTCAGCCGCGGTGGTCACCTGTTTCCCTGCGTTTGCCGCGGCGGCCTCCACCTGCTGCTGCACGCCCTCCTCTCCCTCCTCTCCACCGTCCTCGCCGCCGCCAAGGCCATCCCGGACCATTTGGAGGCCCTGTGCAAAATTATAGTTGAGAACTCAAACTTAAGTGAAATTTTAGGTACCGCGTATGTAGTATAAGATAAAATGCAATGGAAAATGCTTCTCGTACAACACATTTGTTTGATTATTCCAACTAAGTGTTCTAATCCTTTTGATTGATATACGAACCGTCACCCATGTAATTTCAATAATTAGATCATCTAGTCATAAAAAAAAAATATAACAAATAAGTTGTGCCTATATATAGCAATACTCAAACACCAACTTTATATGTTGTTTAATCATATGCATGATCTTCACTTGAAAAAGCATAATTTTTGAAGTGTTTTCAAACGAACTTGCAGGACTAGATTGATGAAATGAAATGAAATGATGAACTAATCAGTGAATAATAAAAGGTTGAAAGAGTAAAATGATCCGTACTACTTTATTTTAGAGGTGCCAAGCAATCGTCCATCATCGACCGGCAAACTAAAAAGGCCTACATATCCAGTGTTGAAGAGGCAACCGTATGCTTGGTTGCATATATACGTGGGAGAAAACTAAATATTGAAGCCGGCTGAATATACACTACCTGGACTATTTGGGCCCCTAAATTCTTGGGGCCCCTGTGCAGTCGCACATGCCCTGGGACGCGCCTGCCGCCGCCAAAGGACTTGCTCGCCGCGGCGAGGTGGCCGCCGGCGACGAGCAGGCAGCTGCAGAGGACCACGAGTGTTTGGCTGACGCGCGCCATGGCGTTCTACCGATCGTGAAAGTTCGAGGCAAAAGCGTACGGGTTCTTGTAGCCAGCTACGGGCGCCATTGTTGGTTGTGGAGCGCGCGTGGATGCAGGGCATGGATTGGTGGCGACGAGTGCTTCTTTGCTATTTTTTGACGTGAGGCGAGGGCGAGGTCAACGGAGATCGACGCGCGGGAACGAAGGGTGGTTGTTGTTTTTGTTTCCGGCCCAAATGTCTGGAGGGCCCTTATTCATACTGTACGGCAGATGTTTGAGGCCCATGTTGTTTGTACTGGAGCCAGGTTCCGTTTCCAATTTCCATTTGCAGCAGCCTGAAGCCAGAGCAGAGCAGTGCTGCTCTGATTACTCCATGTACTATACGGAGCTTCAAACTCAAGCTTCTTTCTCGTCAAACTTTGGTACTGGTGGAGTGGAGTAGATATCATTTCAGTTCGGTTCGCGTCACGTCAGATTTCAGTTCCCAGGTAGTACCGGTTGGATATCATTTGCCTTGCTTGCAGTCAAAACCATAGCCAGTTTCCCCATGTTTCAATTGACCTGGTATATACTATAACTAAACCATAAGCCGGTTTCAAGTTTTATTAGTCGGATCAAGAACAAGGATGTGAAAAGAATCCTCCTTGGTATAGTTGGTTTCCTGTTGATGTAGCTTCTCAGACCAACGCCGGCTGGCCATGCGACGTCTGACAGTGTGAAATTGGTACTACTCTATCTAGGCATCTCCTAGCTACATGCAATGCATCGAAAAGTCACCATGAAGTGACCCACCAGACGCTTAATTATTATCCGAAGCAATAAATCAATCTAGACTAGTAGTACATGGGAGCCAATCACACAAGTTATGGCTCCCTTTAGTCTAAATCAATTTTTCTTCAGTTGAAGGCATGCATGCACTGTTGACGATGAGTGATCACCACAGAAAAAGGATGGGTAAATATGGTCAAGCAGGCCGCCGTCCAGCTGCCTAACAAGTGCCTTCGTTCGCCAAGGAATAACGACGGCTGGACCGACATGATCCATCTCTAGCTTGATCCTTCTTCTAGTCGCTGATGACCCAAATCTCAAATCTGTGTGCCACGGAGGCTGCTCCTAGTTACTAGTACCATGCATTCAGTACGTACGGCGTCATGAGTCTTGCAAACAACACGAAATCGATCGATGCTGCTGCAGTCCACGTCACGATCGCGACTTGCAAGAAAGACTGCAGAACACGACAAGTGTATCTGCCTATATATGAAGTACGTCGATCGATCGCCACCTTTGTGTTCCATTTCAGTCTCTTAATTGGTAGCAGCTGCAGGTGATAAATATATACTGTAATGGGGCGGTCGCCGTGCTGCGACAAGGCTGCGGTGAAGCGCGGGGCGTGGTCGGCGGAGGAGGATGCGCGGCTGCGATCCTACATGGAGCGCCACGGCGGCGGCGGCGGCAGCTGGCTGGCGCTGCCGCCGAAGGCCGGCCTGCGGCGGTGCGGCAAGAGCTGCCGCCTGCGATGGCTCAACTACCTCCGCCCCGGCCTCCGGCGCGGCGGGTTCACGCCGGAGGAGGACCGCCTCATCTGCGCGCTCTACGCCGCCGTCGGCAGCCGGTGGTCCTTCATCGCCGCGCACCTCCCCGGGAGGACTGACAACGGCGTCAAGAACTACTGGAACGCGCGCCTCAAGAAGAAGCTCTTCGCCGGCGGCGGCGGCGAGCGTCGTGGATACCGTCATGACGACGCAAATGCCGGCAATGTTGATGATGCGCCGCCGCCGCCTTGTTGGAGCAGCCAACCGTACGCGTATGATGCCGTCATGGGTTGCGCCGGGGACGGCGGTGACGTCGTTCACACGAACGTTTGTGCCGGAGGCGTCTTCACAGACATGATCGCCGGCACGAACGCCGCCGCCGTGAATCAGTATGTAGACACCAGCTACTCCAGCGAACCGGCGGCGACAGAGCTCGACGAGATCTTTCGGTCCATCGGCACAACTGGATGCGACCACTCCGATATGTCTCAGAGCAGCTGCACGGACATGGAGGGCCTGAATTGGAATCATCACATCCAACAAGGTCAAAGTGTGGTACAGAATCATCTGGGTGTACCGTACACGTACTGGTGATGTAAATGAATAACACACGTTTGAAGGAAAACTGAAAGTACTATATGTATGCAGTATTTTTGGTTTTTTAGAACCTATTTTATCTTGGTTTTGTTGATGGATGTGTATACACTAGTATCCAAGCGCAGGGGTGTTCGTTTCCTCCCCTCTAAATTTTAGACCTCTAAAATCAAAGGGAATCTTGTCATTTAAGAGCATTAAATAAGATTTAATGACAAAACCTTTTTGACAGGTGAATGCTCATTTCGAGACGAATCTAATGAGCCTAATTAATCTATATTTTGCTACAGTAACCATCATCTAATTACGGCTTAATTACCCTCATTAGATTCGTGTCGCGAATTAGATCAGAGGTTCTACCGTTAGTTTTGTAATTAAACTTTATTTAATACTTCTAAATAATAAGATTCTCTTTTATGTGACCCACCTCTGAAACTTCAGGGAGTGAATACAGTACCATATCAAGGACTACTGGGACTTACCAGGAAACCCAAAACAACAACTTGTATAAGTCATCACTGAGCTCAGCAACTTGTTCAGTCTTGGTCAAGCTTAGAATTTGATAGACTCATGTAGAATTTCATGGTCACAGTTATGATGCATCTCTCTTTTGTCTATATGTGGTTATAAACATACATGGAGATGGTTTTTGTCAAATTCAAGGCTGCAGTTCCTGTTTCAAATACAGCTGGAGGTGCCTGAGGAAAACCGGACTCCACCTCAGGGTGCGAGTCCAGGTTAATTCAGTCCAAAGTACTGGCGGAGAGAAGGCCACGTGTAAAAATACAACCCCTACGTCACATATTAATTGACAAAAATGGGCAAAACAACGCAAACCATACAGCATCATAAATTTATTTTTGCGGCAGATCCACGCTAAGCATGATTGGTGAGGGAGACAGCAAAAAGTTGCTGCTGGTAAGTTCCCCAGAATGACACCAGCCCTTGTCCTATGCACTGGCGGCAACAGCAAGATTATTTCCTTTCACGGAAGAAACAGTGAAAAGACTGGAACTCACAGTAATCAAAGAGGAAGGAACACCACCAGAGACAAAACAAATATTCAGTGTAATCTTCGTGCCTTGGATGCACAAGGAACAACACAAAAGGTGATCACCTGGCAGATTTTGATGACTTGGCTGATCACAGCCATAAAATTTGGAAGGTGAATATGATTCCCAACAAGTACAACAGATACGGCAGCGCAATGCTAGATGCAGAACTGCCACGGTGCCACCAAATATGCTTATTTACAAATATTAATATAACAGTATAATCCTCCAAACACCAGTTGGTATCGAAATTGGTATAGTCCCCCGTAAGTCAAAATGATTACACACTGGTGATTTGGAAGGCTATCGCCAGACGATGACAGAATAACTCAAATACTAACCCATTAGATAGGAGGAACAACACCATTTCTAGGGAAAAAAAACATTTTGGTATCAAATATATATGTGCAAGTTTGAGGTCTGAAATAGTTTAATCTACCATAACATGTGCAGCCACACTAACTCAAACATCAATCAAACAAAAATACCAAAACTGAACCTCGCCAATCATGGCATGCTCTCTTAAATTTCTATGTTAAACTGTTTGCTTCAGTGAATGTAAGTATTATATATGCCACTGTACAATTACATGAGCGGAGAGGCAAAGGGGTTAGTGTTTAGTTAACTATCCAATTCTTCTTTCAAAACGAAAATCTAATTCTCTATACTGATAAACCTCTTTTCTGTAATCTGATGAGGAAAGTTATCGATCTCACAGCATTCTGCAGGCGGCTAACAGGGAGTCCTTTCAGTGTTGGGTGGGACAAGTCCCTTGCAGGATTCTCACAAGTTTCTTTCCCACTGGACTCACCAGAGCTAGAACCTTCCTCATCCCTACTGACAGTCTTAATTTTCTCCAAGGGTACGTCTTCAGTACAAGGGAATTGGCAATAAGCAGAATGGAGATGGTGGTGAATTTCATCTATTCTTCCGGACTGTTCATCTGCCCTGTCCATGTCAATTAAATCCTGCACACTCAAAATGCAGAAGTCAGTATCACAAGAGGACAGCTCACCTTCATAACACCTATGCCCATCCCAACATGACGATGCTAAGGAACTGATATTAACCTGTGCTGCAAAAGTCTTGAATAATGGAAGAAGTCGATTTCTGCAGTACTGATTGAATAAAAGAGTAAGGATTATAAGTGGTATCGTGAAGCCTGCAGCTACTGGTGATTCTTTAAGGCCAAATACACCAAGGCAGATGATCTGGGTCAGCACAAGTGAGAATATGACCGTGTTGTGTGCAATTGGCCAATATAAACCACCTGTGTCATACCTTGTGCGGTAAACATTGAGTAACTGAAATAAAAAGAAATAGAAGGAATTAGCATGTCAAAGCAATAGGGTTGAACCGTTGAACCATAATAAATAAGAGATTTTGACTTGCCAAATAATATTCATAAAACATGAATTTCACCGACCAACAACCCCCCCCCCCCCCCCCCCCCCCCCTCCCTTCACAAATTTTAACAGCATAAAAACAGTTGAAACTCTAAGAAGGTTGATAACAAAATTAGGCAAATGAGCAGAAGGCTTTATCTATCTTCTCACCTGATTGCGGTATACAACATAACCAAGGAAAAAGTACACCAGAAGAAAAGGTAAGATCAGAGGAGCCAATACGGAGCATGTGAAGCCTAATAGTCCAAACAACATAACTCTCGGTACTTCAGTGTGATAGGGAAATGACGGAACGAATTCTGTATCTTCTCTCATTCTCAAAATATATTTCCTTATGAAGTTCCATATCAGACCAAAGAGCTGCATAAGTTCGGAGGACAAACTGGCCCATCCTGAAGTCAGAACATAGGTGATGAAGAATGTAGCCTGAAAATGAATTCAATTTATTTTAACACCACACAATGATAGAGGAAAACTAAATACAAAATGCATATATTTCATTCTACAATAAAGGAAGTTTCAGTATCCGCACTTCAAAATTTGCTATTTCTAGATCCTGAAGACAAAATGTGTTCTATATTTTGATGTGATTTACCTGCCCAGGTACAGCTCTAGCAAGGTAGAGAGGGATGTCCTTTGGGTTTGTCAACACATTCACTTGGCTTATGACAGTACCAGATAAAACATTAACAAAGAATACGTTCCAAACTGTGAAGTACAGCACTTTACAGCAAGCACTTCTCTTTCTTTCACTGTGTGACGTAGTTCCCTCTAATGTAGAAAACAGCATCATAATTGGTGGAACGGTGTACAGAAAAATTTGCAGTATGACACTAGGAAGGTATCCAGTCACTAGCTGACTTATGTATGGCCTGCACATGGATAATAGTCAGTAATTATGGGGTGGGATTGAGAAAAAAACACTAGTATTGCTTATTTAACTAGCATCTCAACAACATCAGATCATCACATAATAAATCCAAATTTGTCATGACATTTTGTACGTACTTCTTCAATATTCCTTTCAGGAAAGGAAGCTTCTGTTGCAGTTGCTCTAGCTGAGTTAGTCCTTGTATAAATGTCACCGGTATCAGAAATAAGAACATAAAAACAATTGAACCTAGGAGTGTAGCTATACGACGAATCCAAAGCTGCTTATAAGGTAGCCAAAGATTGGACCAATACACATCATCGGGTTCTGGAGCTAGATTAATAACCCATTTCATTGGGTTAGATGTTTGAAGAATTTCTGATGCAACAAGTGCAGCATAACGCGTTTTGAAAAATACAAAAGCAGCCGTGCATTCCTGCATACAATTCCATAACAGCAGTTATTAATTTATTCTGATTTACAATAAATTTAGCAATAGAACAAATGTTTGCAAGTTGCGATCTTAACCTCATCCTGTAAGTTCAAGCCAGATTCACTATCAGTTTTCCCCCTGCTCTGTTCACATTCGGTGCTTAACAACTCAAACGATTTCGAAGAAGCCCCACAAAGACAACATCTGTAGGAAAGTGATCTGCATCCCTGGTCCACAGTATTGTCCTTGAAATCTTTGAATTTCCTATATGCCTTCTTTGCACCAGTCTGCCAATAAAATTACATCGAAAGCAGAGAGAGTTAAAAATATGCACAACAAAAGAAACGTCTGAAACAAAATGGATCGGACAATAGTTCATCAAATGGCGTAAAAGGAAAATAAAACACATAGGCTTAATAACTGCAAGAGGTCATTTTACTACGATAAGCACATATTTGTTAGCTTACCATTATCTTCTGAACTTTCCCAACTTTGTAAACAACTTGATGGAATAGGTAACTTGATGCATGGTACTTTGAGAAGTAATTAGAAACAACATTACTGCATGGTTCTTTATGTGCCTTTGGTATTCCACGAACAAGAACTGTAAAATGCCTTGGATTTGGAGTTGTGCTTGTGAGATGAAGGAGCCTTAACCTGGCAATGTGCTTGTACTCCTAAACCATAAGTGAAAAATCACCATCAAAATATCGTCCAGACTATGATATTATAGAACATACAAGCAGTTCATATGCATAAAGAACTTACAATGTATAGCAGAATGCATGCTACTCCAGAAATTATGTACAGGGCTAGACAATGGACCCAGAGCCTGCAATGAAACCAGCACATGACAATCTGATCATAAAAATCTACTATATTATGCCCATTTCTGAAGTTCTGATGAGTGAAGATGCATAGTATATTAATCAAACCAGATTTGAGCGAAAGCCATAAAACACACAAATACCAATATTATACACAAAAACAGCATTTTCAGCCATCGGTGCAGCCAGTTCATAAGATATTTAAAGGACTTTGGTCAGCTTACCATCTTGATTTCACTTCCACATTCCCGATTGTAAATATATCCAATGATTCTTTAGGAATTCGAAGATGTTGTATCTCCTGTCCAAAATAATTGAGTGGAAGAACTCCGAATACACACAGAAGTGCAGCAAGGGAAAAGATGCGTATGCTGTTAAAAATGAACAAATATATTAGTTTTGCCAATGTGGTTGTTAAGGCTCAACAGATGTATGAGTAAGAAAATCTCGGTACCAAGGGAACACTGAGGTGAATGAATATTTGTGTACCTGAACACTAGAATTCTATTGAAGACGACAGCATCCAAGCCAGCAGCAGCCAAGATCTCTTCTTCAGTACAGCGCAAGGCTTTAACAATCCATCCGGCAGATGGAACAAATCTCTCCAAAATAAAAGACCCTCGGAGGCGGTCATGCTCCTCAGCGATCCGCCGGCCAAAATAGACCCTGATGTTCGCTGGTTGCTTTCTCAGAACGGAGTAGAGGGACAGGAATAGCACACAGAAGGCAATGTTGATGCCCGCAGACGTCAGAAGCGCACTGATTTTCATCATTTTCGATCAAGTGTGTCGCGCACGACACAGTTTGTGTCATCTAAACATGCTTCGCACCCTCAGTGTTTGCAGGAAGAGAGTCCTGTTTAACACATTGAGTCCTCGTTTAACAGAAACATAAAGAGCTCACAGAGATGTAAGATGTGCTATGCATGACAGACTTAATATCATCTAAACCTTGAACATCATCCTTGGTACCCTTGCAGCCTTGCCTGCAGGAAGGTTGCTACTGTAACAGACTAGGTAAAGCCCCTAAGATGGTAGAATAAACAGCAGAGTATATGGGCAATCTGCATCAACTACAGCCTACAGGTCGACCTGTTATTACAGATTCGATGGCGTGTGGACCGAACGCCAAGTTCATGTAACAAACCAGGTTGTTCTGTATTGTAGATTTGTAGCGGTATCAAGGACTATGTGAACGTGGCAAACTGGACGAATCCAACAGGCCCAGACCATTGCTTTACTTAACTGGCAGATTCGAATTCGTTGGTCGGAATGGACTGGCGTGCGAGCACCAGCAACGAACACTAGGCTAGCACGCGAGGAACCATGATTCCTCCCAACTAGATACCTAACAAAAAAATACCTTTAAAATCCTGTCCACTTAAAATACAGCAGCCGCAGCCTGGTTCCAACGAACCGCTGCCAGACATTAAGTTGTGAACTTCATTGCCCCCAAGAGAAAAAAAAAGTGTGTGTGCACTTGGGTAATCGAAGAACAAATGCTTGAGCAAGCTGTTAGATTCTGTTAAACATCATCGTTTACTCGATTCCGAGGGAGCCAAGGCAAGGGAGCAATCCGAGGTACATCAAATGAGAAGATGGAGCATGAAGTAGGAATCAGTTACCTTTGACTGGAAGGCCGCTCAATACTGGAAACCGCCGCCCGATTCCGGGGGGGAAAGAAACCTGCGCCATGAATGACTGAATGAATGATGGAAGCAGAAAAAGAAATC
Organism: Eragrostis curvula; assembly: GCA_007726485.1. Classification (NCBI taxonomy): domain Eukaryota; kingdom Viridiplantae; phylum Streptophyta; class Magnoliopsida; order Poales; family Poaceae; genus Eragrostis; species Eragrostis curvula. The sequence continues at coordinate 609,958 of CM017444.1, read as the reverse complement.
AGACGAAGAAACAGAGATTAATCTGAAGCGGCAGGGGAGCAGAGCGGCCAACCTTGAGGAGCGCCGCCGCAATGGCGAGGAGATGGAACTTGGTTTTCCGCAAGAATTTGGAGGCTGGCGAGCGGGAGGAGAGAGAGGAGAGGAAGCACACACCACGGCCTGTGTGTTGGGAGTCGGGAGAGAAGAATCCAAAACCAACCTGGTTCTCCTGCGCAGCCCAGCGCGAGGGGGAAGAGAAGAAGACAGCGAGAGGAGTTGTTAACTCTCTGTTTCAAGTTTTCCTTTTTCCCTGTTTCTTCCTGAGAAAAAGGGATTTATTAATTGTGAGAGTTATGATTGGTTTGAATCGCGGATGGCGGTGGGGGCACGTGGTGGGCGCGGACTGGTCGGTGGGCCCACGCGCAGTGGCGGCGGATCCACCGGGATGCCACGTCGGCATCGCTTGGCCACGCGGGCGACGGGAGGTTGATGACGACCCGTTGGATTCAAGGTAACGGCTGCGATATCCAAGCATATGTTTCTTTTCTTTTTTTTTAATTCATTTTCTTCCTTTTGTAGTTTATGATGATTAATGAAGTACGATAATGGGCATGCTTTCAAGTGTAATTAACTCGATTTCTTATTTCTGACCACTTGCTTGACAATGCTTATACGTCTTGAGACAGCAATGCAACCTTCTTATCTTGCTGGGAAAGAGAACGCGTGAGAGCAGTTGAGGAGGAGGCTTACGCGAGAGAGAGTGTAGTTAACGGTGGTCATTATCTTGCCTAATTACACCCCCTGGGCACAAATGGCAGGTGTTTAGTGGCGTGGTGACTTCAGTGTGTTCCTTTTTCCACCTCCGTTACATCATCATGCAATGGATGGAACGGGCGGGAGAGCACGCCGGTGAGCTAACGTTGCACCACCGCCGGCCAGGCCAACCTCGACAGCAACAATGCATTTAATTTTGTGAGTCATTATCCGTTTCATTATAGATATACATGGCACTTTATTTACTAGAATAAAGAGAAAGAATGATCCTTTGTCACTTTCAGTGGTGACGAAAACCAGTGGACACGCGCGCTCGCCATCTAGATATCACTAGAAATGCGTACGGATGCATCATCATTCCATTTTATTCAAAGATTTCGGCACTGTCCGGTAAAATACACGCAAGCCGTCCGGGCTCACGGCGTCAAATTGTCAATTGGTGCTTCCATCGTTTAGAGAACAGAGATGAAGAAAATAAAAAAGAGAAAGGGACAGGGAAAACTCGTCAACTGTAATCAATCCGTGCAATGAAAAAATTGGGATATATAGAGACGCTTCTACTCTACCCGGTCCTGGCTCAGTACTTGTTGTGAAAGTCTTATTATGATGGCCACGGCGTCACGTATATATGTCGGCACGGCCGGCGGAAAGGGAGCGTGCCACGTACATAGTGCATGTTTGTCACGCGTGCCTTAGCTTGCTAATCCACGGGTTCATGGAGCCGTTCAACGACGTGGCTAATCGGTCACTTGACATTTTTGACCTGGATTATTGGCAGCAACCGGCCTCACCGTCCCAGCAAACATCGTTTTCGTACACAGCGTCGTATGATGTGTGAAGGTGACGCCATAGATGCCCCCAAAATTCAAGGGTTGGCGACCACGGGCAGAAAGCTAACTGTAACTTTGCTCTAAATAAAATTCTGTTGTTCCGCTAACAACTTTCCATCTGAAACCAAGAACAGAATCTTGGCTGAATGAGGCCCAACTAGAGTAGTGCGTTGGCCCACGTACAAGTGACCGTGCGTCTTAGGCCCAGCAACTTTCAAGGACTGGCTGAATGGCTCGCCTCAGCGATGATCAGCTTGCTGAACTGCTTGGCTACACGTTGTTCGACACCAGCGTCTCCCCCTTCAGCTCCTAGAGAAAAAAAAAACTAACGTCCATTAAGAACATAGTGCGTGCTCTAACATCAATTAACCTGGCTTCACTATCTCATGCTCCCAGCAAACATCGTTTAATTTGCCTAAAGAAGTACATCGACATCTTATATATGAATGTTCCAATGGACTCAACTCCTATAACTATACCGAGTGTATGTGGTTCTATTGAATCCTTAGTCTCGATTGATCCGCTTATCAGCCATAAAATCCAACAAGATTTAGGTGAGGTAATCATCCAATTATCACAAAGGCCAATTATCAAGATCGGTGAGGCAACAGAAACGATATATCATTCATCCACACACACATTAGTCTCATTCATTCAATCACCAAAACACTCATATTTTAAGGATTTCCATCACCAATGGTCATATATCTTACACCATGTTTGATTTCAGTATATAAATGCTTCATCCTTGAACCAAATGTTAAATATCACATGTTTACATGTTTTTTGTTACATTTCCACTATATATATATGGTTCTTGATTTTCGTCAGCTAACTAAAGGATGACAGAATAATAGTAATTAATCTCAAGATCTATTAGTCTAATCTCTCATGACTCTCATAAGGATTACAAACAAAATGATAATTGTAAAATTTTAAAGTTTAGGAATGATGTCCTGTATTCTATATACATATCATCCTAGAATGTTTGTTGTGTAGCATTAATAGGATGATCGTAGAGTGCATTGCAACAACGGGTCTCTTGACCCCACCCATTAACTTTGCAAATGTAACAAAATAGCATTGTCATGTTAGCATCTTGCTTTAAAGATAAAATTAAGACGTATGCATGCTCAGATATTGAAATCAGAGGGATTTCATGTCTACAACATGTCATATGCCCTTATCCAAATCAAATACTATCTATGTTCTCATTTATACGATTTTTGTTCTTGTTTTTGTCAAATAGGAGAAGGCTTGTAGGATTCTGATATAATTTCATCATCTCGTTCAATAAGTGTATAATTAGCATGTGATGATTTTTGGCTTCTCCAGAGAATAGGTAGGGGAGCTAACTCGTTCCATTTATAAATAAAAAAAAACAGGGCACCGAGACAGGAGCTACAACTCATGTGAGAGTAGAGAGAAAAAAAGAACAGTAGCAAATGAATGAAGCATGACCTCTTTCCCCTCACTGCGCTCTTTTATAAGACAACGAACTCCCTCTAGGCATTGATATTTACATAACTAAAAAAAAAGTAAGCGCATATAGATTTGAATCGCGATGCATTCAAAATTTTGAATAACACTATAGTCATGCCCATATAATGGAACGCATATGGAGTATAGACAGTGACATTTTTCTACCACGTTGCAAAAAAAAAAAAGGAAGAAAAATGACACCTTTTTTTTTTTTTTTTTTTACCTTTTTACAGTTTCATCTTTGTAATTTCTCTACGATCCTTGGGTAGGGCATCGCTATCAACAAGCCTTAGGCTCAGCTTCTTGTCACTTTTGTCAGTTGGCTTTTGTGAGATCCAAAAGTTAGATGCAGTCAAAAGTCAAAAGCCAGAAGCCATCCGATTTTTAGAGACATCCGATTTTTGGATCCGATTTTAGAGACATCCGATTTTTGGATCTTCCAAAACCCAACTAACAAAAAAGACGAAAAGCTGAAACAAGCAAGCCTTTAATGAAAGGAGTCTATCGCCCACGAGAAGAAGCTCGCACCCGCGAGTAGACCTAGCGTTTGATAGTAATTATCCCTTTGTTTCAAAATAAAAGTCATGGAACCTACGTATTTCACAATTTAAACATTAACTGACCATAATTTGGATGTAAATTTAATCGAAGTTAAGATGGTTTTATTCAGGGCAAGACTAGAACCAGAATATGGTTCCATTTGGGACGGTGAGAGTATCGACCAGGACGTGTGCCGCGCCGAGTAAACTGGTAGGTAGCTAGCGTACGGTCTTGTCCAGGCCGAAGCGTTTGGTGAAGAATGCGTCGCGCACCCAGGCGGGCGACGCGGCGAGCGCGGCGAAGAGCAGCGTCATGTGTCCGTACACGATCTCCCTCGGCGGCCGCGCGCTGAGCACCCTTCGCGCCACCACCCGCGCGAAGGTCCCCGCGTCCGTGGCCTTCCCGGACTGCGACGCCCCCGCGCGCTCCTCGATCGCCGCCGCGAACTCCCGGTACATCCGCCACTGATCCTTCTGCCCCGCCGCCATCAGCTGCGCCGCGTTGGCGTGGCCCAGCCCCGACCTCACGGCGCCGGGACCACCTTCACGACGTGCACCCCGAACGGCCGGAGCTCCAGCCGCAGCGCGTCCGTGGCCGCGTGCACCGCCGCCTTCGACGCGCAGTACGGCGCCGCCCAGGGAGTCGCCGCGTTGCCCACCACGCTGCCGACGTTCACCACGCGCCCGGACCGCGCCGCGGCCATGTGCGGCGCCACGGCGCGCACCATGCGCACCTGGCCCAGGAAGTTCACGTCCATGGCGCGCCGCACCGACTCCGAACGCAGCTCGGCCAGCGGGCCCGTGCACCCGATCCCGGCGTTGTTCACCAGCACGTCGATCCGCCCGTGCGCCGCCATCACGCGGGACACGGCCGCCGCCACGCTCTCGTCGGAGGTCACGTCCAGCGGCAGCGTGTCGGATTCGCCGCCGGCGAGGTCGGCCACGCGGTCGGGGATGTCGGTGGCGACGACGCGGCAGCCGAGCTCCGAGAAGGCGTGGCAGTACTCGTAGCCGATGCCGCCCTTGGCGCAACCCGTGATCAGCACCACCGGACCCCCCTTACTGCTACTGCTAGCGTCGACATTACTGCTAGAGTCGTTCTTCGCCATGGGCTGCAATTTGCATGCATGCAACCTCTTGCAAGCGCACCCCTGTTGGTACTACACATACGTGTTGCGATTGGGTGTTCGTATATATACGTGCTCGAGAACATTTAACTACTCTGCCCGTTGCAATCGGGATGTCCGTCAAGCTGATTCACACGGGGGAATATGCACGATGGATATGCGACCATTCTTGGCCCCTTTCCCTTGGGTACATTGCGTTCTTTGAATTAGTTTTACAGCTAAAAAATTACGCTTTGAATTGGTGTTCGTTCTGCTTGTACATGTTAATGTCGCCTTCGTCTTGGGAGCTCCGGCCGTCGTGGTGTTTCAGGTTAGTTTTCACTTTTCAGCGATCTTCCGCGCCGGCTGACGAGATCCTGCTGCCTCCCGAAGCCCAACGATGGACATGGACCACAGACGCTTATGCGGTGATACTAGTGCTGAGCTGGTGCTAATCAGGACGCCACATCAATCCAAACTTGGTCATGCTCACAAGCAAATATGGCGACTCTGACACTGTTGCTCGGTTGGATCAGTGTTCAGTAATCCTTTTTTTGGACTGGCACTGTTCCTTGATGTGGATGCTTCTTCAGAAGCACAGTGAAGCGATAAGCATCGATCGGCACAGAAATTTTCTACTACCTGAGATGTTCTTTGCTACTACCTGATTGACGACATATCACTGTCATGTAAAGGTGCGCTCAAAGTGCATCCCCAGGGGCCAGGGTCGTCGCCACAGCCAGCCATGAGACTCTGCTTCACACGACAGCATGTTATTATCAGATGAAGGTACAGAAAAATAGAGCACAACGCAAGTTTCCTCCTTCCAGTCATTTTCTGATGAACCTACTTGTACAAACCTATGGGATTTTTCCCTAAAAATAAAAACCTGTGGGAATCAGAAATTAGCACGGAAGTTTCATCATTAATAGTGTCACCTGTTTTGTTGAACAAAGGCCAGTCAATATTCCAACCTTCCTCAAGGACCGTATCTGGTGGTATATAGCTCAGAGACAAGAATTTGCCTTGTAATACGGTAGGCCGTATAGTCACATCAATGGAACAATCGTGTATGACTAATTTAGGACTAACACGCTCGTATCAGAACCCTATACATAATGGTCAAATCATTGAAGTATGTACTATTCAAATTTATGATCGCTGAATTCCTCCCCAATAACATTTTTATTTCGATTATTGTAATTAATACTCTACATTGTAGAAGAACTACAGACAGAGAGCTATTCTATTTGTAATCAGTTGCTTGCTCATCTGGTGTCCTTCTTTTGTACGCCATTAACGGTCAACATAGCTGGTTTTGGCATTTCTCATGCTATCTTACTCACATGAGGGATTTCCTAACTCCTTGATAGCTACTGTCTCTATGAAAGATTTTATACTTACATATATGTTTTCCTCCAAAAAGAAAAACAGTTTAAGAGAATTAAGTCATGTTTTGTCTACTCCTCCCTCCTTAGCATTTCACACCCAAGTTGGTGTTGTCTATTTGCATGCGTAAAAGTCATGTTTTTGCTTGACTCTTGTATTGTTACTTAGCAGCTAGCTAGGTCACAAGAGGGATCTCATGTTTGTAACATGCCATTTATCCCTATTGGAATCAGATACAATATACCCAACATGGTTAGTTGATTATATTAACTCTGAACATCTTTTCCATAGATTGAATTGTGGATAGTTCACATGTTTATACTCTTGTACATTTTTTAATCAGATGTACCAACCAAATCATGTCCCGCAGCCAGTACATCGTACCTAAAAAATTCAGATAAGTTTGATCGATCTCAGCACGAAAAAAGATCAAGAAGAATCCAAATTGAGATAAACAAAAGAAAGGGAGAAAGGTCAAGCCGTCACTGTTGAAGCTCTATCTACCGTAACAAACCTGCATTTTCATGCACTTAATTCCAACCATTCCTTGCCCTCTTGCATTTCCTCCTAGCTGCTTGTACTTAATTTATGAAAAAACAAACACCATTTCCATTTTTATTTGTAGCTATCTCAATAAGAAGGAATACACATACGCACCATCCATTAGCCTTCCATGGCATGCACGTCCTAATTGACTCCTAAACCGTAACCGCCGAGCATAAACACCATTTGCTCACACGTTCGGCATGCAGGGAGAACGCATTGACGGATGCATGCATGAACCACTAGTCCACTACTGCTAAATGCTCTCCCTTCTCGCTAATAACCTCCTCTCTTCTCCTCTCCCCTGCTTGGAAAGTGGAAACCAACCACCCGTCTCTTCCTCTTCGTCTTCCTCCCGCACCAAAGCAACACGGCAAGAAAGTGAGCCGGAGAGGCCGTGTCCCTGCGTGTGCGCGAAGGTGCACGAAGAAGTAGTTGCCGTCCATGGGCCAGGAGGAAGCCGTGAAGACGCCGGCAACCGTGGTCGTCGCATGGGAGCTTCCAGCCAAGACGGCCGCGGATGAAGACCGTGACGTGCTGCCGGAGAGCCCGAGGAAGCCGGCGAAGCCACCGGCGCGGCGGCTCTCCGTTCCGCCGCCGCCGGGCCGGCCATCGATGCATGGCGCGAGGAGCTTCTCGAGGGGGCGCGCCGTCCGGCCGGAGGACGACCCCTTCCTCGCCGCGTACCTGGCGTGCACCAGGAGCGGCAGCGGTGGCGCCGGCAGCGGCAGGAAGAACGGCAGCGGTGGCGCGCCGCGGCCGGAGCCCAAGGGCCGGAGGCGGTTCACCTGGGCCGGGCTCGGGCTCTCCTGCAAGGGCTCCGGCGCGGCGGTGGAACAGAGCATGGTGAAGCTTGCAAAACGGCCGGAGCTGGATCCTAGCAGAGACGCTTAATCATCATCGATCAGTTCATCCTATGTTCTAGTTTGTGTTCTTGCTCTTCCTGGTTGTTAAGGTTTCATGTGCCGAGTTTGGTTGCTTGAATTAGAAAGTTAGAAAGACATGTTTATGTTTGGTGAAAGTAGCTAGCATCACTTGTGAAAGGTCACATCCTCTGTTTATTAGATTCAGATCATTTTTGAGTTGCATCATGCTTCTTTGTCCCTTCTCTCGTCCTAGATGGATTACCTTAGCTTTTGACAGTGAATGTCGTCTGTGTGATGCTCTGATTGTGAGCGTCCAACTTGATAAAGACAAAATTTGACTCTGACAGGATTTTGTTGTGTATTATTTCCATGAAAAACTACATAGATGCATGTCAATTCCCTGTCCCTACAACTCTGGTTCCCCAGCAGAAGGTCTAAAGGAGCCTCTTGAACCCTCTTGAACGATGATCGACCAGTCAGAGACTCAGAGGTGATGGAGTTGTTCAAGAACTGCAATTTGGAGTATGAATCCCTCGTGAAAATATCACTGAACGAGTGAGCGCCTACGTTAGAAAATGCATAATCGTCGAGTACTAGCATGGTGGGAGTCTGGTCTGTCAAAATTAGATATTTCTAGACATTCAAGTAGACCTTCATATTTTGTCTCCCAACTTGTTTCAATCAGCTGTCAGAATTGAGACGATTTTGGTGATCACGCTACTACAGGCACAAAACAGCATGGTGACTCTTGCCAGTGGCGGAGCTGGAAAAGAATTTAAGGAGGGGGGGGGGGGGGGGGGGGGGGGGGGGGGCGAACACGGTCAACATTAAGGTTAAAAAGTTTCGCAATTTTTTGCGAACAAATTAGCAATTTTGTGCCAATTTTTCACTGTCCGCGCACACAACTAGCTATGAGTATATCTTATAATAGGTAACAAATCAAGTAAAGACCTTGCAGCTTCCTAAACAATATTTTAGTTGCATGGCTAGTGTTTTGCCTGTATGAAAAAAAAAGCTAGCATTTTTTTAAATATACTGGTATTATTTTCTTTTTGGCGATCCTACTAGTACTAACAGTAAATTGAATTATACAAAAATAAATTAGTCTGTATACATGCGGACGATGTCGTATCAACAGCCTGTAGTATAAGACTAACGGCATGGCCTGCCATTGTGCAGCAATCGTTTTATTTTCAAGGAAACATTGTTGTGCAACCTTCGTGTAACACTGAGTCCCGCTCTAGGCCTTGCTTGGCCTCCACCTGTGTTGATAAAATAGTCTAACGGGCCACCAGCTCCTAAGACTAGGCCTACAGATGAAATAATCTAATGGCCCACGGCCCAAAAACGGTTCGCTGTCTGCCCGTCTTCTTCGTGAGTCGTCTACCTCCTGCCGTCGTCTGTCCTCTGTACTCCTCCCCCCATGGCGCAGCACAGCTAAGCCTAGCCAACAATGGAATACTCAGTACTCCTCAGTAATTTTCCAGCCGATAGGGGGGGGCCATGGCCCCTGCCGCGCCCCCCCCCCCCCCCCCCCCCCCCAGCTCCGCCACTGACTCTTGCATAGATCAGGATTTTGAGGTCGTTATTCATAAGATGGAGCTGACATGACATGCATTATTAGTTCCAAACCGACAAGCATTGAGCAACTCCAATGGCATGAAGAGCGAGTGTCAGAGGGAATGCCACATCAGAGTTGGCAGTTTTTGGATTACAGGCCACTCCAACCGATGCCCTACACTTGAAAGAAAACCTTGGGCATCAGAGAAATGATTGTGCGTGTGTGTTTTAATGGAACTATTGTGATTTTTCTTACAACAAATTTGTAAAATTGGTTGAGACATCTGACGGCTCAAGGTTTCTGGTATGGACTCTCTGTTGATCTCTTCTCTTTACCTGACAAGGAAGTTTTAGGCGAGATTAGTTGTACCGGATAAGGAAACCTTGTCATCTGGGGAGATCTTGGGCACATAGAGTAGTAGGTCGATTCCTAATGTTGACATACAAGAAAGGCAAATAAAGTACTGCTTGCCTACTCGCATTGCAGTGCGTTGTACATCAGTTGTGGGCACAATGCCACCTCCGAAAAACCGACTGAAACTTACCACCGAACCGGAAAGAGAGAAGAAAGATTGAACGAGAAAATGTTGGGCCTATTGTGCTCAATTTCTGTGACACAAACACTCGATCGGTAAAAAATCGGTCCATCATACTGGATGTGACAGAATGACAGATTGAATAGTGACACTCCATCAAGTATTTGCCACTCCACGCAAAAAAAAAAACACTTTCAATGACAAGTGAGTAAACGGCCGAGAAAACCGGTGCACATCGGGCTGCATAAATTACTCAGTGGCAAAATCATGGAATTAAACTCTACATCCATGAAGTATACTGGGTGAAGCCAAAAATTTACAGCGTACTAATTATGTGCATAAATTTTTGTATCAGTATAGTACTAATCATTTATGGAGTACTGGGTAAAGCTATAAAATTTTGTTAAGGAGGGTCATATAGTAACAAATCAATCTTGAGGGGGGATGGGGGCGTTGGCCCCCTCAACCTACTGTTCCACTAGCCTTTGTCGTCGCTCTTAGTGTCAAAGTCGACAAGCTCAGGCTCCAGCTCCCAGTGACTTTCAGCTCCATCCCCACAGGCTGTAAATTTACTGTCAGGAAAGTCAGCAAATTTAATGAACATCGCGTCCCGCTCTCGACTGATACAGGCAAGGTGATGCTTCACTGGCTTCGGTCACAGTTTATCACCCGCCGACGATCGATATGATGAGGAGCTACTGAGAAGTGATGAGGGAGGGTTGGTGGTAGTTAGACGGATCCTCTGTGATCCTTTGCGCTCTTTGAACTGGACATAGAGTGCCTGCGATCCTCTGTGCGAGAGTTGGGCCGAGGTGAGAAAACTGCTCATGAGCAGCCCACTTCACGTGAAGGAAAACGACCCATTTAGTTACATTACAGGACTTGGCTCTTCTCAATGCGTAACCGGAGAGAGCAATTTTTTCTTCCAAAATGATTGGAGAGAGCAATTTTTTCTTCTAAAAGGATTGGATAAAGAGCAGAGGCGGAGCTATGTTGTGACCAACAGAGGCCGTTTTCTCACATCCCTTGTTAGTGTTCTTTAGAACAAATTATAAAATTGTTTGAGACATCTGACGGATCAAGGTTTCTGGTATCGACTATTTTGTTGATCTCTTCACTTTACCTGACAAGGAAGTTTTAGGCGAGATTAGTTGTACCAGATAAAGAACTCTTGTTATCTTGGGAAATCCAGGACATAAAGAGTAGGGGTCGATTCCTAATGTTGACACACAAGAGAGGCAAATAAAAGGACTGCTTGACTACTCGCATTGCAGTGCGTTATACTACATGAGTTGTGGGGGCACAATGCAAGCTCTGAAAAACCAACTGAAACTTGCAACCGAACCGGGAAGAGGGAGGGAGGGAGAGAGAGAGAGAAGACCGAACGAGAACATGTTGGGCCTATTGTACTTAATTTCTGTGACAAAATGCACAACACTGGATCGGTAAAAAATAGGCCCATCATACATTTCAGTTCAGATCGAGCTCCCCGGTACAAAGATTGAACAGTGTCACTCCATCCAGTATTTGCCACTCCTATCCAGTTTCACTGACAAGTGAGATGAGCGCGATTCAGAGAGCACGCAAGCAGAGGAGCATGTCACGCACGGCCTCCCACCTGACCTCCTCGAAGATCATGGCCTCGATGCTCTCGCCGACCCAACGGGCCTCCTCTTCCCCGATGCGCCACCGCCATTCCCGCGCTGATCTTGATAGGTCGAGCTCCACCAGCCTCGGGATGTCCGCCGCGATCCTAAAACTTGTCGCCGGGATCCGGGAGATGTCCGCCGCGATCCTCTCCCAGGCGGACACGACAGCCTGCTGCTCTGTCGTCGCCAAGGACTCGCCGCTCTTCGTCTGAAACTTGTCGTCGTCTTCTCCTTCCGCCGCGTGAACCTTGCCGCCACTGTTGCTGTAGAAGGTGAAGCGTGAGGAGGTGGTGGCACCGCGGCCGTGGTGATCGGGCGGCGTCGAGCTCCCTGAGGTCGACGGCTTCGAGTCGTCCTCCTCGTCCCCTGTAACAAGCAGGAAACAGAGTGATGTGTTAGTTAAGGAGCGGCACGAGAGAAAATGCAGAGAAGAAGAGAAAATGAAGCAGGGCACTTGCAGTGGTTGAGCTCGTCGGATTGCAGCTGCAGAACGGACACCGGGCTGAGGTGCCTCTCGCTGTCGCCAAATTCCGTCGCGACATCGTATTCGTTGCCAATGTCGCCGCCGGCGCGCGGCAGCCGTCGGAACCTCTCACGGGCGCCGCACGAGAAGCAGCCGGCGAGGTCCCACCGCAGCGCCATCCTCACAGCCTTTCCCCCGCACACCACGGTCGTACCGAGCGCCGTCCTACCACCTCGCCGCCCTATCTCGCTGACGGAGCCACCACCGCCGGTGCGGTCGTACAAGCCGCGCAGCCGCCGCCAGCAGACCTCTGCCACCGAACGGCACTGCGGGGCGCCGCCGCGGTGGACGAGGAACGGCTCCTGCTGCTCCCGGAGCAGCTCGGAGAGCTTCCGGCCATGGCAGTTGTTGGCCATTGCTGAGCTCACTCACGCTCTTGAGAAGCTGAGACCGGGGCGCGTGTTGTTTTCTCGAGAGCTGCAGCTGTGTAGTAGTCGAGGAGGAGGGCACTGACCAGCCAATTCAGTCACTAGCTCTGCTCCCTCTCATGGCGTCAAGTCATGGAGTGGTGTGTCTATGGATGATCTGATCAACGCTCCCAGTGGTCTGGTCAGTCCATCAAAATGGCCGGCTTTGGATGGCGACCGGTGCGAATGTAAAGTTGGTCATGTCTCTTCTATCTTCTCCTTCCTCTTGTACACGTAAAGCAAAAGGAAGGGCCTCCGCTGACTGGTTCCCCAAGAGCTAGTACCTTTCACTGCTCCTCACCAAAAGAGGCAGGGGGTTGCTGAACAACTGGTGGGGAAAAGTTCGTAGCGGTGGAGCCATGTGCCGCAATTGGCAGTGGCAAAAACCAGAAAATAAAAGGCAAAAAAAGATTGTCCTTTGATCTGATGCTGATGCTGTTTGCTCCACAGCGAGCACAGAGCCACTTTCGATAATGAATTCATTTCATTTCTGTCTGGAAATAAACAACAACTATGCCACTACCCTTCTCATGGATTCAGGCTTTATTTATTCGATTTCTATTTAAACAGACAATGTTTCGGTCATGAGACGTTTAAAATGGTTAATCGTTGACTCTCGGAGACTCCAGAGTGCGGTTTTACTAATGTTAACTGCAAATGCAGAGACCTGTACCGGACAGAGCAGGGGCAAGGTCAGAGAAGAGACAAGGGCAAGGCTCCATGGTGAAATCAAACAAGAATGCGGCAGTCAATGTGCCCAGTATACTCACAGACTGCAAGAGCAGCAGCTTCAGATGGTCAGGTTTTCAATCTTTCAGATGGAGAGACCGAGAGAGCCTGCTCATTGAAAACACGTGATATCATCATCGTTGAATCAGAATTCTTTTTCGAAATATTAGAATCAGAATTCTTCAGTACGGGCGTTAAAGTAGAGTCACCTCTGTGATTATATATCTCTGCAGCCTGTTCTACAGAGGGAGCTGAAGGCCCGCACCAGATGCAGATGGGCTCCATGGACGGCACCTCCTCTCTTTTTCTCGCAGTGCAGGCCCCGGACAGAAACAACTTTTTCACCCAGCTCAGATCAGAGCCATGCATGCATGCGTAGCAGGCAAGCAGCAGTGTGTAGGGGGAGGAGCAGGATTGCGTGTGAGTCCGTGCATTGCATGTCCTTCCATTGGGCGCCTTTCCGCTGTGCAACTGCAGAGCAGCTGAGAGCCTTCTGTGCAAGGACACAACACAGCGAAACGAGAGGTAGAGGAGAAGATGAGCGATGGGTAGCACGCCGGATGGGCGGAGCCACAGTAGTTCAAGGGTGTTCATCTGAACACCCATAACTTCTCGTAAAAAGAAATATGCTTTGACAATGTGAATAAAAGCATGGATATTTGATGTAAAATTCGTTTTTTTAGCTAACTTAGAACTACCAGCTGATGATTGCTATTGCAAGAACTTATATCTTTAAAAGAATCGTGCAGGCGGAGTAGAGCTCCGAACTTGTTTTTCCATGAAAAATTGTAAGGGTAGCATCCATGATGGTGCCGCCGGTAGGGGGGCTTAAGCCCCTTAGTCTCTGCTTGCGGTAAATTCGCCACTTCTTTTGTGCTATAGGACGGTGGCTCCGAACACCCATCATTAAAATCTTGGCTCCGCCATTGATGCCGGTGCAGTGCAGGTGGTTAGTTTTGCAGCTCTATCCATTGAATCAGCAACAGGTCTACCTGCGTTTTTCAGTGTTGGCGTTTGCATATTCAAAAATTCCCCTGAAACTCTTGGCAGATTTACTTCTCAGTTCTGGAACTATTGCAAGTTGACTTGAATGTCTGGTCTGCCATTCCGTGTCTATGCAATTATCCAGCAAGTATCTGACTGTATTTCAGTTGCTGTTGCTCCGTAGCTGACGACGGTCGAGGTGTTCTTGTGTTTGGGGCTCTCCTGCCGCATGGCATGCTATCCAGCCAATCAGCCATTGTTGCCCATTTCAAATTTTGGTGAGAATTTGTACTTGTGACCGAAAGCTTTGACACAGAACCAAGATTTGAATCGACTTGTGCACCGGGCTCTCCTGTTTTCTGCAGGATCTTCCCTCATCACCTCTCTTTTCCTGCCATTCTTTCAATCTAAAGCACCAAACCAGCCTGCATTGCTTGCTCGCACCAGCCTGCTTGTGACTGCTGTACGCACAAAGCAGCTTTTGCTTCCGCTGCTAAAACAGGGAGGCTGTTATGCCATCTTGCCTCCTCTGTCCCCTCTCACTCTTCTTACGTAAGCTCTTTCAGAGACGTGTCTATCTTCAATGTGCATGTACCGTGGAAGATTGTTAGTGCTTCATTCACAAGTGCGGGTGCAGGTGGTTAGTTTGCAGCTCGGATCTATCTGTGGATCAGCAGCCGGTGTCGACCTGCATTTTTCAATGTTGGCGTTTGCAGATTCAAAAATCCTTTGAATCTACTAGTATTTCTCTGCAGATTTCTTTTGAGCTCTGAAACTATCGCAGGTTGATTTGCATGTCTGGTCTGACATCCGGTGCCTACGCAATTCGTGTGGTACAGTATTTTGACGTATTTCAGTTGCTGCTGCTGCTGCTCTGTAACGGAGTTTTTTGTGTGTGTGTTTGGTGCTCTCCTGGCCGAGTAAGTGTTTTGATTACAAGCTTGCTGGGTTTACCAGCTTGACAAAGTAGTGGCTAATATTACACCAGAAGGTGACTGCAGTGTTTCAACAATGATTACCAAACAAAATCAATCTAGCTTGCTACAAAAAGAAGTCTTCATGGCCATCAGTTCTTCGTGTTTGGTACTCTTTGTGTCCATCGACGTAGGCCTCAGTCTTAGACTCCAGTTTTGACCTGTCTTACACTCACAGCAGTATGCACTCTCTAGTTTTCCATTGAGAAGAGAGTTTTCTGTAGAAGTTCAGTTGCTTGTTTTACCAACACTTTCTCGATTGCCATCTTGTTTTTGGTTTCCACAGCACCCAGGCCACTATGGAAAAGATAGCCAGTTAGTTAGCATATCATTCATGTTTTCATGTATCCTATCCCATCCCAAGGCTTCCTTGATAGAGACTCATTCCGACAAAAATGGCTGAACCACATTTAAAACTATCTTATGTGGTCAGTAAATTCAGGGACTCGACATATCTAAGATGCTGTTTTTATCTCCTTTCCAGCATTTGTTCTTCAGTTGAAATCCTGCCCGGTAAACCGAACCACAGAAGACCCTTCACTTTCACCGGGAGTTTGCTTTTCCAGAGTTTTTGTTTCTCCGTATTGTAAATGACAAGCCAACAAATCCAATTTTTAAGTATGGTAATGATTTGTACCAGCAAAATTGTTGAGACTACCTTTTTTCAATTTCCATTGGTTCAAAGTTTCTTCTGAATTCACAAGTCCAGTGGCTAGTGCATAGAGCTGGGCAAAGTCCGTAAGGAAATGGGCCATATACTAAGTCTTCAACTATCGGAGACGAAAGCCTCCCACAGCGATTTGGCTAACGTTGCTTACTGCGGTGTCAACACGTCGATTTTTCTCCCGATGTGGTTCGTCGTTGGTTTGGGCGGCCGGTCATGGGCTGTGTTCACGTTCTGGCTCGTGTTGGGCTGCTTGTCGCGTTGTCCGGCCTCCAGTTCGGCCCCTTTCTGGCCCGAGCCTGTCTTTTGGGCTGCTCCTCCCTTCTGCTGGTCCGCGGACCTGGTTTTCCTGGCTCCTTCTTCGTTCACATTGCCCCCCTTTGCAGCCCGACGACAAGGCCCAATACAACCAGGCGCATGTACCTGCCCACTGCAGCCACACAAATGTTCCAGGTCCATAACGAGAAGGAAAAGCACCACCAAAGCCTGGATACGAAACAAATGCAAAACTTCTCTAAAAAAACAAATGCAAAACGGCCTACGCCAATAGTGCGCGGCGGAGCGCGCCCGATAATTCTAATCTTCTATCATCGACCGGGCTAGTGCCAACTATCTGGCCCATTGGTTTTCGAACAAAGCCCTTCCCGCCCGCCTAACGGCCGATCGGTATGGAGCACACAAAAATATCACAAACTCTTGGAGCAGGAATGCAACATCGCAGGACCTTGAGTGGTATTGGCTGTATTATAATCGGAGGAAGGCAACTCTAACGTTTATCGGTCTTGGAGTTGGGTCATCCTTGGGTCCTTGCTACCTTTATAACAAGTTCAGCTCGCTTCGTTCTGCAGTGTCACATAGAGACACTTTGGCCCCCTTACTTTGAGTTTGTGCACAGCAGCAGATTTCACCATGATCGCAGGAGCTCCTCGTCGAATCCAATGGAAATTAGACTCTAGGTTCCAAGGCCTTACTAGTCAGAACCCACAAGAAGACGAAACAAGCAGAGTTCGCACGGATCAAAATAGTATAAATCATTGTATTGCTGCTCAGGGCGCCTCAGCTCTTACACCCACCGACCCCCCGCGCCTCAGCTCACCCAACCATGTGGGCGCATCCGCTAATGCAAAACCTCGCCAATCTCCGCCTGGAGATGGACGCGTTCTTTAGGTCTTCAGCTCTCGTAGCGTCTGGCCTGGCATTCCCAACGGCGTTGGGTGGTCGTCGGAGGAATGTCGCGAGAAGTACTGCAATCTCGTGCAGTATTTCATGTTGACGGGAGGCATGTAGGAGTAGGTTGATAGGTTAGAATCATTGTTGGAATCACTATGGTTAAACTAGCTACTATTTATCTTATGCACGAATTCCACAGGGGTGACAATAGCGAGGGGCTAGAGGGGGCCAGCGCCCCCCTCCCCTCCCCCAAGCGTGCACGCCATAATACATAAGGTACTCAAGATTGATTTTGTTACTACATGGGCCCCTCAATAAAATTTTCTGGCTTCAACCCAGGTACTCCATATATAATTAGTATTAAACTGGATGATCAGTTAGCCGTTCCTGGTTCCTGACACATGTACATTTCATTTGTTCCTCTGCTCGAGGTAAGTCTTCAAAGTGTCACGCAACTTCATGGTACCTTTCTACCACCAGCACCAAATGCTCTCAAAAAAACACCATAATCATCTCTTGCAATCTCAGCAACTGCTGCAATGGTGGAGTTGTTAGAGATGGCAGCGTCGATGTTAATCTTTGTAACCCCCCCCCCCCCCCCCCCCCCTCCCGACGGCAGCGGGATCCAACAAGTTATCTCAACCTCTACATGGCTTAGACATCTCCAACTCTTAACGTATCTCTCAACAAAACTGGACCTGTTGAGGTCTCAACAAAACTCAACGTCATCTATTGAATATATTGATTTTCTAGCTTACAATGCAACAAAATAATAAATAAATAAATATATTGATATTCTAGCCTCTGTATTAAATGATGCATGTAGATATGATTATTACATAAGAAACAACTCTATTCTATATCGCATACATGCTTAGGAAAAAAGAGCACGCGTGCGCACGCACACACATTATGGGCCTCATCACTAGATGCATGTCCTTGATCAAACGCTATATGTCTCGACCGTCATGCACGGCTTTCCTGCCACTGAGCCAAAAGCACCTTGCAAAACTCTAGTGTTGCATATTAGCCCCGGATGAAATATGAACCTTCACCTTCAAAACCTAACCTTCCTCACGCAAATCCAATTTGCTGTCATTGAACTCAAACCCATCGGAGATCTCACTGAGGATGTGCGACAGCAGCAGATGGCTTAGAATTGGATTGTACATGGAAGATCCAAGCATGCTGACATGCTGTTGACGACCAAATTTGGCAGTTTAGTTTATTTTGGCTTGATTAGGCACTTAAGTAATTGATTGGCTGGAAGCTAATGATTTTCTCTTGCTATTAGTATGCTGAACATGTTTTGCAGGAAAATAAAGCAAGGTTGGAGTTGCTTATACCTCGGACAGGTTTCGGCTTTTGTCGGCCTATTCCAGAAATCGGAGTTTGATTTATTTTTTTTTGTGATTACACAGTACAACTCAGACACTCACAACGCACGTACACTCATCCCTATGAACGCACATACGCAAACCTTACCCTTATGAGCATCTTCGAAGACTGAGCCGGTAAATCCTCCGGATTGACGAAGTCACTACTGGCGCTTCGCTGTCGACGGCCACGTCGCCTACCGCTGAAAGCACAAATACCGTTAAATCCTAGAAAATTCACTCCCACCGGGAGTCGAACCCAAGACCTCAAAGGTGCTACTCGGATACCTTAACCACTAGACTAAGTCCCCTTTCACAAATCTGAGTTTGATTTTGTCTGTCACTTTCCGAGACTTGAGTCGGTCAGAAGGATGTTCGCGTACAGGATTGGGACTTCGGTGCATAAGCAAGAGATTTACGTGGGACCAGCAAGGACGTATACGTGCATGCGTGTATGGAAAAAAAAACTAGCTTGTGCATCTGGCCGAGTAGAATATTCCTTAATTCGGTTGGTTTAAGGAGCTGATTATATTATGTAAACATGACGTGAGCTCTAAGGAGATTTATTCCAACGCATCCAAAGCGAAGTCCAAGCTGCCCTATAAATACAATAGGGTCACGGCCGATTGACTATACCCAATCGAAAAAATAATCAATCTTTTTTTCTCTTATCTCTTTGTCTTATTTTTCCAACCTTAATTGCTGTTCTTCCTTCGTCTCGACGGTGATCGAGGACGTTCTAGCTAGCCTGCTGATGCTAGAACAACCTGCTTGCTCCGACAGGATCCCTCCTCGGTGGGTGTTCATTGGTTCCACGGCGAAATCCGTGGAAAACGGTCAGACCGGTTTCGCAAACAGGTCAGACCGTTTTTTGCAGACTACAGCACAAGTTGCAAGTCTGCGAGTTGCACGTTTGCGTGCTCGTGTGAGCGGCGCGTTTTTATTCCATTGGATGGGTTTCTTTTCACCGGTGGTTTAAGGAAGCAGAGCTAGAGGACCGCCTTTACAAAAATATGTAGCTGTATAGCTGCAAAGATATCAAACAGTGTCAATCGGGCTATACAAAAGGCGCCATTAGCAATTGAAAACCACAAATGAAAGTCAGGTTTGGCTTCTCTTATATTATTATATGACCGTGTAATCTAGGCTTTGGTATACACAACCAACGGATTAGCTCAAAAGCAATTTATTTAATGCAATAGTATATCCGTTCAAGGATTTATGGTCACTAGATATAGTCTTGTTTGTTTTCGTTAAACTATAGCTTGGTATGCAAAAACAACCAAGCTATCATAGAGGCATTTTAATGTGATAGTATCCACTCAAGGATCCTTGGTCATTGTACTTTGCTTTGGCTAGAATATCCAAAGCGTCAGCAATATTAATTTAAAGATTTTTGTTTGTTTATTATACTTTGATTTTTGGTTTCCATATGCTAAAGAAATGTGTTCTTGGGTTGGTATAAAGAAGGAACATGGTATCCATTCAAGGATTTTAATGTGACAGTACTCCTAATCCTTGCAATCGAGATGTATGGAACTTAAGGCCTGTTTGAATCCTCCTCCTAAACTTTTTGCTGGCTAATTTTAGTCATTTTGGATCCAAACATGCCACCTCAACCCTCCTAAAAGTGACTAAACATATGAAAAAGCAAGAAACACATAAAAAGAGCAAGAAAAGTCCAAAAGTCAAAGACATTAGTCAGGAATCCAAACATATACCTCCTAAACATTTAGCTAGATAAACATTAGCCCGCTAAATGTTTATGGTACGTTTGTATACAAAGTATTTTTTTTTTGTAGTTTTCAGGCTAAACCATGGTTTCAAGAAAAAAACTCTAGTATTGAAAACTCTAGGATGTTTGGGTGTCAAATTTACTGCACTTTTGAAAACCAAAGTATCCTCAATACCATGGTATTTTTAGAGTTTCTAAAAATCCACTCTCTAGCTCTTCATTTAATCGAAATATAGTTGATACTTGCTCGTGACTATTCATGCATAGTTTTATAAGATATATTTCTCCCTGTTATCTCAAAAGACATCTCACATAATTGTCGTGCAAGCTGAGAAAAAAAAAATGTTGGATGATGAGACGACAAGGCAAAACATATGGTACGAAGTGCATAAAGATAGTTAAGATAATACGCCTGTTCATAGCATGCCATTAATTGGATTCCTATCAGCTTAGCAAGTTAAAATGAACACATGCGGTGAAATATTCTAACGTTACCAAACACACCAGGGTTTTGTTAAAACATAACAAAACCGTGGTATCTAAGAACCGTAGTATTTTTCAGATATGCTAACCAAAACTGTAGTTTTTGAATACTATGGTTTGTAAATACTTCAACACCCAAACAGGGCCTTAGTTGGCTAATTTAGCTGGCTAGAGGGTCCAAACAAGGCCTTATAACAAATGTACCTCATATATGTTGTGTGCCTATTTGTTCTCCAAGATTTCTAATAATTAACTTTTTTGTTCTTTATTAGATTTAATGCAGAATTCATAATTCATCCAAAGAAATATGTTTATTTTATATGAAATATATTTTATTGTGCCATACCATTGACAACAAAAATTGGTAGGTTCTCCTATATATCAGATGAAGGCTAGAATATCCAATTTATTTTATAGCGGTGTGTGTATTCTAGGCTTGGTACACTCAGCCAACAGACTACCGCAGACACATGCACTTTAGTGTGAAAATATTCATTCAAGGATTTATGGTTGTTAGACTAGTCTGATTTGGCTTCTCTTATATTTTAAAAGTGTGTATTCTCTAGGCTTGATAGACAAAACCAACAGACTAGCACAGAAACATTTTAATGTGATAGTATCCATTAAAGGGTTCATGGCCTTTAGATTGCATATGGCTTATCTTATGTTATAGCAATTTGTATTCTAGGATTCGCATATACAACCAAGCATTTTAATATGATAGTATCCATTCAAAATGTGTTCAACATGGCTAGCATGGAAGCATTTTTCATGCCAAGATATCTTTGTTTAAGGAATAATGGGTATTATATATTCAGGCCCAAGCTAGATTATCTTCTCTTATGCTATAAATAGATGTTCGCTCTCCAACTTGAAGTACCAAAACAAATACTTGGCTCCAGTAACATCAACATCATACTTGTACTGATGGATATGAAATATAGTATGCTACAATTTCTACAATTTCTGGCCCTTACTTTAGTTTTTAGTATGTTAACAACTCATCAAGCTTGGGCTGAGAAAGAATGCTATACGGGAAAAGAATTGCTCAAGTTTCGGTGCAAGAAAACCATTGCAGTTATTGGTGACTATGTCCCTCCTGATTCCCCATGCATTAGAACTGTGCAACAATCTGATATGGCTTGCATCTGTGGCATCATCACACCCAGAGAGGAGATCCGTAGCATAAGCATACAGAAGTTTCTTCGTTGCACGCACTTACAATAGGCCTCTCCCATTGCCTGGAATGAAATGTGGAAGTAAGTATAACTATTCTTTTTTTCAAAAGATTTTACTACCATGCATATGTCGATGGTACATTATGATATGATTTAACTTTGTTTTTCAGGTCATATCATTGAACCACCATTGTCGCCGCCGCCATCAATGTAACATCCATGAGAGTTTACAAGGCAAGCAACCCAAGGAAGACTCATGAAAAAAAAACATGGGCTTAGCTTGCTTTCTTGCCGTTGCCTTTGCCATGATACAAGAGGATGAATAATAATGGAAACATTGTCTTGAATAATATGGACTACTACAAAACATCTCAAGGGAGTCAAGGTGATTGAGACAGATAAACAATATTTGACTGCTTAAAGATTCAGTATAGTCAGTTCTTGTTACCACTGACGCCGTACTCGCTCGTTCCGCGCAATAATTCAATCTATGAATAATTTAAAAGTGACCACATGCATGATTAAAAAATGACCAAATAACAAAGCAAGATCCAAAATCATTACATATAAATATTGCTGGTATGGAGCAGCCAGTAGACATCTAAAACTCTACCCATCCTATAGTCCACTATCTACTAAATTTCCTTATGCGTGCCCATCCAAAAACCCAGTTGAGGCTCTACTGCTTATTCACAAACAACATGTTGGGTATAACATTATTGTTTGAAAATACAAAAATATGAAACGTTGCACACATATGCACTAGAGGAAAAATTTTGTTTATTTTGTCAAAAAAGAAGAAGAAGATGAAGCTCGAACTGAAAAACAGTATAAATCATTGCTTCTCAAAACACCTCAACTCTCAAACCCACTTGTCCCCGCACCTCAGCTCTCCCAACCATGTGGCTGAAGGTGAAGGTGGTTATTATGCAGCTCGGATCTTTCTGTGGGTCTGCATTTTTCAATGTTGGCGTTTGCAGATTCAAAAATACTTTGAATCTACTTACTAGAATTTCTTTGCAGATTTTCTTTGAGCTCTGACACTCTCGCAGGTTGATTTGCATGTCTGGTCTGACATTCTGTGCCTATGCAATTCGTGTGGTGCAGTATTTTGACCGTATTTCAGTTGCTGCTGCTGCTCTGTCTGTAACTGAGTTTTTTTTTTGTGTGTTTGATGCTCTCGTGGCCGAATGGTATGTGTTAGGGATATAAGCGTTTTGATCACAAGCTTGCTGGTAATCAAAAGGGCTATCTTACGTGGTCAGTGGTTTCAGGGACTCCAGCATTTGTTCTTCAGTTGAAGTCCTGTCCGGCAAACCGAACCATTGGGAGTTTGCTTTTCCAGAGTTTTTTATTGTAAATGTATATTTGTGTCAGCAAGTCGTTGAGACTGAACCTTTTCCGTTGGTCCAAAGTTCCTTCTGAATTCAGTTACAGACAGAGCAGCAGCAGCAACTAAATGGGCCACATCTTGTATCATCTGCTGGGCTATCTGGCGAATTGGTGATCCCAGCTGCTCGGCCCATTCATTACTCTTGCGATCGGCGGCGGCTCCCTTGAGTTGTGCCAGCCATGCAGTGTCGTCGCGCGCGTTCAAAGGCAGCATTACCCAAAGGAGGGCTGGGCAGTGGGCACAGAAGATCACCACGACACCACCGGACCGTCGTCGTCAGTTCCTCACTCACTCCCTCGCTCGCTCAGCACCACCACCGCCACCAGATCGAGGAAGCATGACGTGGCCCAAGCCCGTTACCTTGGAGCTCGCCCGTCTCCGGCTGGAGATGGACGACACCTTCAGGACAGCGTCGGCGAGGCGATGGATCCAGCGGCCATCAAGGCCGCAAAGATCCTGCTCCTTATCAAGTCTGATACTAGCTACTAGTTGATCGGATAGGTGTTCCTGGACCCTGGTTGATCACCTAGCTACCTAGCTGGATGATCCATCCATCAGCTGCTTGCTGACTTGCTGTTCCGCTCGATCCGATACGCACGTACCCTAAAAAGTGTTCATTTGTTCCTGCTTCATAAGCTAGCTGTTCCAGTAAGGCTTTCACAGCACAGTGATGACCATGCATGCTTTTTAAATAAAAAATAATATATGCAAGGATTAACGTGACCTTTTTAAATGTTTTGTTTTGGATGACACAGCCCGATCGTAAATAATACAGTAACATTATTGTTGTAATAGTAATAAAAACAATGCATGGCGAGCCGGGCCTGGGCCTTTTTTTCCCCGGCCGGCCCTTTGTTTTCTCAAAGGAAAATATCGCCCCAGACTAGCTACCTACCTTTCTCAGCTAGCTAGCTCCCACAAAAATATCACGTAAACCAGCAGCGCGTCCCCTGCCAAGCTCCACTCCACATCTCTCATGTTCAACACGTACGCCATCGTGCACGGAACTAGCGCCTGCCAAATACAGCTTCAATTCAATTCCGGGCAGTCGTCTCGTCGCTCGTGGCCGGCGCCAGGAAAAACCAAATTAAGCAAAGAGTGTGCTGGCGGACACCTGACGTTTCGGTTAACTCGGCCCAGGTTAACATTTTCATCACGCACGTAAACGCCCATATCCGTACGGCCCAGCTGACTTGTCTGCCATGGAGTAGATAATCTAGTCTGCATTTTGATAGTGCCGTGTCGTTTGGAGATTTAGTTACAACATGCTTGACAACGACGACTACGATGACGCTGACATATAGCGTGCGCCCCAGTCGATCATAATGGCTGCAGTATCAGACCAAATTGGGCTAATGGGCTTGTATTCATTCCAATGCATGAGCCAGTTCTCAAATTGGCCCATATAAGCATATTACAAAAGTTTTTTTTTTTTTTAAAAAAAAGTAGGATAACCTTCGATGTGCCAAAGATTAGGGCAATTAAAAGATAAATTTCGATTGTCCTGATTAAGATCATTCCTAGCTAGAATCGTGGGTGTAATGTTTTCCTCTCGAGGAATGTATTGAGTTAAGCCTTGCATTTTATTTTCAGACGATCCTTCATATCCTAGGCTGCGCATGAAGTATTCTCGAGTCAGGGTGTCCTGTTGATATTCCTGCATAAAAGTGAATAGTGATTTGCAGTCAGAGAGGATGGTGTAGTTTTTTATCTGTAACTCTTTTACAATGATCATCCCCAGAAGCTAGCATGCTCAATATTTCAGCATGGATTGGAAAGCGTGCTAGATATTTGTTGTTTGCTGAATGTGCAGAGACCAGCACGCATCCTGACCTGCATACACATTTGGAGAAGGAAACCAAGCTTCAAGGAGGGAAAGTGCTTGGTTATGATTTATTCATATCTAAAACCTCATCAAGATTGTAGGCTTCATATATGTGCCGCATTAGACTCAAAGATGACTAAGAGAATGGACCAATGTTTGTTTTGGAACCTAAAATTCATTTCTTGCTTTCCAAATGAACCAAAGAATGTAACAAGCAAGGTCAACATCTTCAGAAGAATTTGGATTATTGAAACTGAGATAGATAATATTCGCACAAGAGCCATGAAGCCGGTCAGTTTTAATGCTAATTGGAGAGGCAAACCACATGGGTCTATAAAAACTGCAGTGAAAAAAATAAGTGTTCATCATTTTTTGTAGAATTTCATCTGGCGCAAAAACAAGATATTTGTGTATTGTTCTGTTAACACGCTTGGCAGAGGCAATGTTTTTGGTCATGAGCTTCCAAATAAACATTAGAACTCTTGGAAGGATTCTTCTTCTTTTTTTCCAAATAAGATTGACAACCTGTTTAGCTCGAGGAGATAAGTTAGTGGCACTAACAACACTTGATTTTAGTGGCACTAACAATAAGGCTAGAATATACTAGATTTTAGCTCATTCAAATATACCATCTTAACTCAGTTTAATTTATAAAACTTTTGAAATGTATATTTTTTATATTTTGAACAGTTGAAAAAATATGGGTGTTACATTATGTTTATTTCATGAATTATATTTTATTGCGATAGTATCATTGACATTGAGATATACCAGATTAAGGATATAATATCCAATTGAAGTGTGTATTCGAGGCTTAGTACACTCAATCGATAGACTAGCGCAAACACATTTTAATGTGATAGTATCCGTTCAAGGATCCATGGTTATTAAGTTGTAGTCTTGTATGGATTCTCTTATATTTTAGAAGTGTGCAGTCTTGGCTCGATAGACACAACCAACTGACTATCACATAAGTATTTTAATGCGAGTATCCGTTCAAGGATTCATAGTCATTAATTAGATTGTATCCAGATTCAGGTTCTCTTATGCTATACAAGTGTGTATTCTACAATTGGTATACACAACCAACAAGATATCATAGAAGCATTTTAATGCGATAAAATCCACTCAAGGATCCTTGGTCAGACTATAGAGGTGTGCATTTTAATGTGCACATAAGTAACATGGTAGCATGGAGGCATTTAAATGTCAAGCTATGCTTGTTTTAGGATTAATGGGCATTATATTGTGGCCCATATTTCATATCTCCAACAATATCTCAACAATACATTTATATTATGAATTATATTTTATTGCACCGGTTTAATTGACAACAAAATCTGTAGGTTATGCGATATATCAGATGAAGGCTAGAATATCCAATTAATTTTATCTAAGTGTGTATTCTAGGCACTCACAAACAGACAAGCACATATGACACAAGCATTTTAATGCGATAGTATCCGTTCATGGATTCATGGTCCTTAGATCAGTCTGGTTTGGTTTCTTTTATACTCCCTCCGTTCATTATTAGATGTCGTTTTGGAGTTGGGCACGGGAATAAGGAGAAGTGAAAAAGGTGGGTGCACTGAAAACGAAGAGGAGAGAGATAGAGATAGAGGTGTAGTGGAAAGAGAGAATATTGTATTGGGAAGAGGGAAAGGTGCATTGAGAAGTGAGAATGACATGTAATTTGAGAAAAATGGGTAGGGCTAGAATGACATGTATTGTTGAATGGAGGGAGTATTTTAGAAGTGTGTGTATTCGAGGCTTGATAGACACAACAAATAGACTACAGCACAAAAGCATTTCAATGTGATAGTATCCATTTAAGGATTTGTGGTTGTTATATTGTATTCAGATGGCTTCTCTTAAGTTATACCAAGCATTTTTAATGTAATAGTATCCATTCAAGGATTCCTGGTCAGAATGTAGAGGTGTGCATTTTATTGTATAGATAAGCAACATGGTAGCATGAAGGCATTTTAATGCCAAGCTATGCCTAAGATTCTTAGAATTAATGGGCATTATATTAATTGTGACCCATATTTTCTTCTCGTCTCCTATAAATAGAAGTTCGCTCTCCAACTTGGCATATACCAAAACAATACTTGGCTCCGGTAACAACAACATCATAGTTGAACCGATGGCTATGAAAATTATACTGCAATTTCTGGTCCTTGCTTTAGTTTTTAATATGTTAACCACTCATCGGGCTTGGGCTGAGGACGATTGCTATGACGATAAAGAATTGATTAAGGCCCAGTGCAAGGAAACACTTGCAGTTCTGGGTGATTATGTCCTTCCTAAGCCCGAATGTGTTAGAGCTGTGCAAAAATCTGATATGGCTTGCATCTGTCGCATCATCAAATCCCATGAGGAGCTCCAGGTATGCATAATCAAGTTTCTTCGTCTTGCACGAGCTTACAACAGGCCTCTCCCATCGCCTGGAAACAAATGTGGAAGTAAGTATTTGTAACCATTCAATTCATATTTTTTTTTTCAGAAGATTTAAGTACGATGCAAATGTCGATAATATATGCTAATATGAATTAACTTGTTTTTCAGCTTATACTATTCCATTTCCACCACCATCGAAGTCACATCTGTGAGAATTTAACCAAGGAAGAATGATGGAAAAAAAGAGGGTTTGGCTTGCTTTCTTTTCATGGCCTTTGTCATGATATAAGTGGATGAATAATAATGGGAACATTTCCTTATGCAATATGTGGGTTCAGTTGCAGTACAATCTTTTCTTGAAATGCGAGGGCACTTAAAAATACTTATTTATCTTGATAACACCTGTTTAACCCTTATAACCTAACGAATCTGACATGAGCATAGCGATAAAGAGATTTGGTCACACAGGATAGTGAAAACTGAAATGGGAAACACCTCTATTGTTCCCATCTAGTTTCAAAGGAAGTAAAATTGGACACATAACTCAGTCCAAACAGTGTGTCTATGCAAACAAATACTACTTTCTCCATTCCAGTTTAAGTGTCATTCTAGCAACCAACATTTTTTTTTCACATTAGGTGTCATTCTCATTTTCCAATACAACTCTCTCTATCTCTTTCCTTCTTCACCGCTCATCGTTTTTTATGGGGACAACATGGGTCTGAGCAAACCTAAATGGCAGGTGCAATCAAAGGATCTTAAGGTGATAGAAATAGAGGTGATATGGCAATGTGGAAGCATCTTCATAGAAATAGAAGTAGAGTGATGTGCAATGTGGAAGCATTTTTATAGCAATTAGGACACTTGATGGGTTGCATCTGTATAAGGTATACAAATATGAGTAAATTATCACTTCAAGCACCCACAAGTAGCTAGAAATGTGAAACTAATAAGACGGGGTTTCAAATGACATCTTGTTTTAGTCAAATCTCTGTTTAATTCTATAGTATGTGGCACTAGACATAAAAATTATTCTTTTTTGGATGTAGATCCATATATGTAAGAACACTTCATCAGTTCGTAGTGTTAGTTCCACTTACCTCCTTCATGCATCATGCATGCATCATCAAATTATGCAACTGAAACAAGAACCAACTCGTGACGAAGCCAAGAAGTAGATTACAAGAAGAAAACAACAAGAATGGCATCTGAATGTCGATGCCACTCAAAAGTACTTTCTTACGGTTATTGCTTAAGCAGTCAGACCTCAACTTCTACTGACGACACGGTTTCAAAAAGTATATGTACCGGTCCAAATCCAACATCACCATTCACCACGAACAACGTTACATGAGGGCCACCCATGTCAGCCTCACACGCACTGTTCCTTTTCACCGGAGGTTTAAGGAATCAGAGGTAGAGGACCACCTTTTCAAAAGCTAGTACGTATCGGCAAAGGTGTCAAAAACAGTGCCGAGCTATACAACGAAGGCGCCACCATTAGCAAGTGTAAACCACAATTTAGGAGACGTAAAACACATCGCTTGTACCGCGCGCTTTCGATCGACGTGCGGCGACGGCGACAAGGCACCACCAGCAGCAGGCAGCAGCTGGCGATTAAATAAGAAAGCCGCCATGGTGGCGTCGTCATTGTTCCGCCTTGAGAACGACATGATGAATTAACACGCACGTATGCTCGAAATTTAAAGAAGCTAGAGCTAGAAACATTGTAGAATGCTCCGAAGCATCTCATCACTTTCGT
Organism: Eragrostis curvula; assembly: GCA_007726485.1. NCBI lineage: Eukaryota > Viridiplantae > Streptophyta > Magnoliopsida > Poales > Poaceae > Eragrostis > Eragrostis curvula. The sequence goes on along the minus strand of CM017444.1, from coordinate 581,102 downwards.
TAGTCCACCTCAAGGTAGAAAATGTGCCGGACAAGCATATATGCAATTCCTACTCTGACGTCGTCAGTGACGACCTCAAAATTCTCAACTTGAGCGTGACAAGCACCAAACATCGATCGATCTCACACAGATTTTGACAGCGTAAATTAAGAGGAAATTGACCGAGATGCATGAATAGAGGGCACATAAATGACGCGAGAGTAGGTAAAATTTCGTCGCAGAGACATCAAATGGATTCATTTCGTTTGCGTTATATCGTTGTCCGTGCAGATATGCATATGTTAGTAGTCGTGCACGGATCAGTACGTGCCAATTCGTCCGCGTTCATTTTGTTTCATCAAGAATCGCATGCTTTACTAGTGGTGTATCTACATGAATATTCAGCTTAATTATGCTGCTGCTGATTAGAGTCCTCTTAATTTGATTCGTTCCAGCCAGTTGACCCAGTCAAAAACATCCGCACGTGTGGGCGTGCGTGCATGCATATATGCATGCCACCCCAGGCACGCCCTGCTACGCGATGAGCGAGGCCAGATTCTGCAGCTCGAAGCCGCCGGCGCCGGCGCCGGAAGTGGCGGCGGCGTAGAGCTGCCGGAGCGCCAGGGCGCGGCGCGCGGCGGCGAGGCGGCGGGCCAGGGCGGTGCCCTCGGCGCGCATCTGGTCGTTGGCGAGGCGGACGAGCGCGGTGCGCGCCTGCAGGCCGCGGAGGAGCGCGGCGAGGTCGCGGTTGCCGGCGCGGAGGCGGGCGGCGCGGCCGCGCATCTCCTGGAGGTGCTGCTGCTTGCGCGCGCGGGACCGGCGCGCCGACTCCCGGTTCGAGATCTTGCGCCGGAGCCGCCGCTCCTCGTCGGCGGCGCAGGCCGACGTCTCCTCCTCCAAAGGCGGCGGCGTGGCGGCCACCGTCATCGTGTCCTGCTCCGATGAAGGGGGTGAAGGCGTCTGGTGGTCCTCTGGCACGACGAGGCCGAAGCCGATGTCGGCGAGGAAGGCCTCGAGGGCGGGATCAGAGAGGAAGGGCAGGGCCATGGCTAATTGGCTAGGGGTAGAATGGTAATTAGCAACTTACTAGAGGGGGCTTGAGTGGTAAGAGAGGGAAAAGGGAGGGAAGAAGTGAAGGAAGGCCGTATTTATAGGCGGTTTTGGGCAGGGCGAGGCTGTGTTACGTGGGCCCCGTTTCATAGTGCTAATCGACGTGGCAACTTTCTTCTTCTTTAGAAAAAGTTTGAATCGACGGGTGGATTGTCCTGGCGTACAACTTTACGTCGTAAATATACTCCAAAAATGAAATTCCATAACCAATGACTATTTGTCAAGTCATTTACCAGTCAAAAACCTTAATTATCCAGTCGTCTAGCAACATTAATTCCCAAAAAGATTGAATGAATAAACTAAAGTACAAGCTGGTCTCACTTGCTTCAGGTTGTCAGTATTCTAACAGTCAAATTTCAAACATGCATCGGATAGGTCATGTTTCCAAATTCTAAGAATTATTGCATTTCTTACAATTTCTACGACATTTGTCCGGAAAGTTCACTCTGATTTCAATCTAGCGGAATATTGTGATAAAAGTTTTAGTTACCTCAAGAATAAATAGACCTTAGCAAAGAAGGTGAAAGTTTGGTAGGTACTCATAGGAGGAGAGAGAGACGCATATGCGAGCACATCATTTGTTGGCCAAAGCACAACTTTGGAAACATTTGAGCGAGGTGGTGAGAGTGACACGCATGGAACCGGAGTCGGAGTGGGTTGGTTGGTGCCAAGGTAGTAGAACAACATATGACTAGCCCAACCTAATTGAGAAGCCTCTAAACCTTAGTCACTAAGGAAGATCCAGAAACTGACTATCAGATCCTTCTTCTTCTGGCTCTTGAGATTTTGATAGGATCATTGGTCACGTCTTTTTCTTTCACTCATGTTCGATCAGGAACGAGAAATGGATCGGATTCGATAATCCTTTTTTTTTAGGGAAAGGATTCTAGCTATAAAGTTTTCTGGGGGGGGGGAATAAAATTTTAATTGTTATGCTTGCTTAATTGAGACCGAGCAGTTATGCTTTTGAGGGTTGAAATTAATTAAGGATACCATTGTTTAAGTTATACACCATGGGTCGTATTGCTTAATTAACAAATTCATTCTCATTTTCTAATCTAATTAATCAATTTTGCAGGTGCGAGCCAATGTCGACTTAATCTTATAAATCAGAGCTACTACAACGTACTCCGTGTGAATGAATTCGCAATCTACTTTCTCTTAGTCTTGTTTATAGCCGGACAAGTTTTAGGCAGTAGGCGTGTAGCCTGGCCAGATAGTAAAAAGCTTAATCCACACTGTGCTGCTGAAAAGGATTGTCTTCCATTGACCCCATGCATGTCATGCACGACCACTAACTTCTAGAGACCATCGATCGAGAGCTGCAACCTTTCTAGATTTTTAAGCTGAGTGAGCCTAGTGTGTACCGATCGACCAGTACTTTAATTTTAGGTACTGTTTATATATTAGGCCGCTGAAAGCAACTGCAGGTTACATATTCAAAGACGCGGTATATATTCTGCTTCGTCATGCAGCAGTACAAAATATCTGGTCAGGAATGTGTGCTCTCAGCCACTAGAACGGCATCGTCAATTCATTGTCCGTATCAACTAAAGTTAACTGGTTAGCTAGAAAGAAATACTCTCATCAAAATGGAATATTCCGGTGCTGCAAGGCATGTCAAGCAAGTAATCTTTCCATTTGTTTGCAGACAAGGATTTATGCCATTCGTATACGAGTCACTTGCTTGCTGCTATATATCAGATAAAGTTTTCAAAAGACACTGCTAACTCCCTATGAGGAAATGCATGGACTTCTGCTTACAAAACTTTCATTTAACAGTGTGAATGTAAGTAAAGGCTGGTTGCATGCTTGAGGCAGACCAAAGCCTTCAGATAGAAGGAAAGAGGGTTGCCTGCACTGCCTTGGAAACACTGCAAGTCCTAATCTACTCTGTTAACTGCAGCCCTAAAAAAGGCAAACACTGTATCACTACTGTTCACTACAAGTACTTAGATCTGCTGTCTGTTTGAGTGAGAGTACTACCAAAGCTGCCACCTTTATGCTTGAGCAAGTGGGCGGCACGACAGAGCAAATGCTAAGCAGAAAGAGACCAATGTAACGTACAGAATTGCCTGATAACAAACGGAAATGATTGCGAGCTACATGATCAGTGGCAGTTTTGTTCAGTTGATTAGCGGCTAAAGGAGGGAGTTATGTTAGTTAATCGTTTGCTGCCGGACAGATGGCGTGCATGTGTCGCTAGGTAGCTGCAAAGCGCATTCTCGTGTCTGCATCTGCCTGCAGAAAATGCAGGAGCTGCATGCATTGCATCGGATCATGGGCGCACGATCAATGAGACGAGAGATGGGATCTAACGAGCTGGGCGGCCACATGGTGTGTCCTCGGGATTTCGGGGATAAAAGCAGCCTTTTCCAAGGGAATCTAGCTGGGAAATCTTAAATCTCAGTTTGCTTGTTTTGTTGGGCAGGGACAATGAACTGGGGATGAGATTTTAGGCCAGGTGTCCAACCATTGCAGCATGCAACTTTATTGTTGTATATACTAGTGTGTATTATAATATTTCCCTTGTTTGCCAAGTTCTTTTTTGAACCTTGGTCCCTGTAATTTATTTGTTCTCATGTTGTTTGATTACAGGAATATAGATTCCCTTCTTCCTCGCAAAGGTAGGTAACCAACGAGATGATGATGGAAAAGGAAGAAAGCGGACGGTGAAAATTACATGAAGGCACATGGAGGGAGCTCGTCCGTTGTTAGCAAGAAATGGGCAAGGGATGGGCTAAAGGCCAGATTCCAAGAGAGTTCAGAGCTACAATGCACGTGGCTCTGCGACATAATTTGGATGGAAACTGCTGTTGTGTAGTCATCTAAATCATTGTTCATTTTAGTTGCTGCTCCCTGTTGCAGCTCTCAGTAACTATACCGTGGAGGCTTGTAGTGGGCTTTAAGGCAAACATTAACGTAAGAGAATGGTAGGCTTGGGCCGTCTAATAGTTATAGATCGAGATTCAGTGGGTCCAATGTACTGTATCCCAGATGCCATATTTTATTCCCCTAAAAAAAAAGATGCCATATTTTATTTGTAAAATTATTTCTTTTGGTGAAGACTGTTGTTTTGTAAATTTATGTCATATTGTGGAAAATTCCAAGAAAAATCAGTGGATGGTACAGATAGGAGAACCAGAAACCGTCCGCCATGTCTCTTTGGGAGCATAAACTCTTATGGATGAAGCTAGAAGAATGTTGCTTCATGCCCAAAAAAAAAGAAAAAAAAAGTGGGTTGTACTTGTGCATTATTTGTTCTCAGGCATTACTTTTCAGGAATATAATACGTAGTGCCCAAGCAAATTGGCCAAGCATAGCCTATGTTAATGCGCGGCGAATCGAACCATGCAGCACAGGAGAAAAAAGAAATGTAGAATAAGCATGAGAATATCGCCGTGGCGAATAACTCAACGCCGGCCTAGCTAGCTAGACCTATCCAGAGTCCAGACTGATTGAGCAAACACAAGTGTCCAGTGTTCCTACAAGTGTAATTTCTCCTTTTCGAGATAAATAGATTTTTTTTTTTTTGTAAAACCTTCTAGGTACGAACAAGTTTTACCACTCCAATCGGTCTTGATGAAAAGATCTTAATTTGTATATATTCAAAGAACAAATAGTAGCGTGTACACTACAGCTAGATGCATACAACATATTGTTTCAAACTGCATGCTTCTTAAAATTTAATTTACATCTTGCAATGCAAGCGGCGTAAACATCAGCGGCAATACATAACTATATGGAAGTCTGTGCTACATCTTGACGCAAATTAATACGCACAAGCAGCTCTGACGTAACTCAAGCAAGATCAACTGATCACGCACACGTACAGTTTGCAACTGACCACGCACGCACAAGCACAAACTGCTAGTTGATCGCGTCGTTCTCCCAACAACCGAGCCCGCGCCGCTTGCCCTGCTTCCCGTTCGCGGCCGGCGCCCTCCTCCTGCCGCTCGACGTCGCCGCGGTTGGGCTGCCGCGGAGCATCAAGGGCGCCGCTTCCTCGTCGTCGTCCTCCTTGGTGCGGACCTCGACGCAGGCGCACCGCTCCAGGGACGCGAAGAACGCGGCCGCGATGCCGCCGCCGACCACCCCGGCCGCGCGCCCCAGCGGCCGGCCGCAGCCGTGGTGCCCGCCATGGGCAGGCGGCGCCGCCGGGGGCGGGAGCCCGCGCGTTCGCGTCGGGCCGCGGCGACAGGGGAAGGGCGCGCACCGCGGCGAGGAGGAAGAGGAGGAGGCGGTGAGGGTTGGCATGATCAGATTGATCAGGATTCCGGAGCTCTGGCGAGTCGTGTGCTCCGTGAGTCGCGATCACTTGACTGGGCTTGGCTACGCCTCTTAAAAAGGAAAACGGAAGCGAATAAAGCGGGCTCCACGTCCCCTCGCCCACCGTTGCGGTTCCTTTCTTCGCGCCAACTACTTCAGTTAAATCCGTTGCATCTCTGTTTCCTTTTCCAGTTTTGCCCTTTGTTACGTTAACTAATAACTCTGGCCGAAGAGTATGAACAGCCAACTATTGTAACGCATAGACATAGCTAACTATTCACCTTTTCTTCTGGTCAAAGGCCGGGATGCCTTTTTCCCATTATCTAAAAAAACTCACCTTTTCTTCTAGAGCTCTGTATGTTGGTATTTGGTAATGGGCCAAAAAGAGCCCGGCCTTTGAGCCTGCATGCAGGTCCTGCTTCGATTGCTGGTCGAATTTGATCATGTTTTTTTTTTAAAAAAAAATAAATAAATAAAAATGATGATGTAGAAGGAGATTTCCAGCCCCAACATGTGAAGTAGACAGGTGATAGTAGGATCCGCAAAGGATGAGATAGATGTGCTCTGCACGCTGGAACGGCTCGCTCACAGACCAACTAGCCGCAAAGGATGGCATGCATGCTGTTCAATTCTGCCCAAATTGAAGATCAGTGTCATTTCGTGGCTGCAAATCTGGTCATCTTCTCTAATTTTTCTTCTGTTTTGCTAATCATCTGACCATTTCCGTGTTGCGCATAAGCCCAAGTCACATGGCAACAGATATTTTCAGGTAAAGGTCCCGTCCCGTCACAACTGGACAACGAATGTGAAAGGGACACACGAAAATACTGGACTCATCAAAACTGAACCAAGACTTTTGCGTGTGGCCGAGCATTCAGGTAGTAAATCCATGGCTTGGTGGTGACTGATGCCAGCCCTTTTATTAGATGATGGAGTGGAGCGAGCATTGTAGTAGCAGCAACAGCAGCCAGGAATTTTGTGCCATTTCTGCGTAGAAATTACAGCCCCATAGACAACTGTGATCTGATCGATCCGGTTCATCCTCTGCTTGCTTGATATCTCCTGGCAGTGCCACGCTCCGCTGTCGACAACTCCAGTTGGAGCATGAATTGTCTGTCGTCCATCCAACATGCTTGCCAAGCTGCAGAGCGTTTGCTGATGAGTGGCCAATAATTGCAGTGTAGATAAGAGAGTGCAGGTGAGAACTCGGATGGAGCTTGGCTGACCCACGGAGTGCTAATTTGGCAAAGGTTGGCGCGTGCAAAAGTCTTCGATTCGGCCGGGAGAATAAAGATCGATGCCGTCGTTCATGCGCGCCACAACAGCCGCTGCTGGCTCCCCCTGATACTGATGTGTGACAGACGCAGCTGCTGAAAATAAAAAATCTTGAGCGAATCTACCACCTGAATTTTGCGTTATCATGAACAGACTACACTTTGCAGCTAGCATCAAGCTTTGTTTCTTTCATCGGCTCATCAGATTAGATGCTTACGACGACGTTGTGCCTGTCCCGTGTGAAAAGCAGAGGAGGAGGCTTTGGTACCAGCTGCCGCGTCCACACCCTGAATTCTGGTCCCGAACCCAGAATCCCAGACCATCTAGGATAGATCAGTTCGGTGACAAGATCGCATGCATCCGTGGACCGTATCCATATCTGCTCGATCCAGCTGGTAGCTTGGACGGTGTCCGAGTGTGACAGTGGGCGAGTGGTGCTACACGATGCCTGCACAGACAGCTCTGTTTCGCCACTGTGTCTCGCGATCGCACTCACGTCGCCACTCTCGTCTGCATTATACTACTACTCCTATATAGATGGAGATCGGCACTGCAAAAGTTCAGAGGCATTCGCATACACACACCACAGCCACGCTCTGCTTTTTCTGAGCCATGGCCGCGCATCACTGCCTCGTCGTCCGCACACTGCTCCTCCTATCCGTCGTCTTGGTGGCCTTCGCCGCGCGCGACTTGGACGGCGCCAACCCGCTCCCGGCGCCGGCCGGAAGGCCAGGGCCTTATTACGGCTACGGCGGCGGCGGCGGCATCCCGGGCTTCCCGCCCGGTGGCTTCTACGGCGGCGTTCCAGGCAACGGCAACGGCGGCTTCGGCGGCGGCGGCGGGTGGGGCGCGGGGTACGGCGGGTACGCGCACGGCGGCGTGGAGGTGCCGACGGTGGTGTGCCAGGAGAAGGGCCCCTGCTACGGAAAGAAGGTGACGTGCCCAAAGAAGTGCTTCTGGTCGTACAGCCGCTCCGGCAACGGCTACGGCGCGGGCGGCGGCGGCGGCTCCTGCACCGTCGACTGCAAGTACAAGTGTGCCGCCTCTTGCTGATGATCTACCTTCATTTCAGACACGTCGGTCACCCCGTGCTAGCCAGAGTTTTTAGTAGTACGAGCTAGCTGACCTTGCCACCCTGTATGTTTGTGGCACGTATGAGGTTTGCATATGTAACTACGTACAAAGTTTGAATAAAGTGAGTGGTTTAAAGGGACAGCCCAAGCAGTAGCAGGAAAACATATGTTACTAGTGTATCTCCAAATCCTGTTGATCTCTGATGCATATTCAGCATCGTGTTCTGACAGACGCCAAATCATGGATCCAGTGTCCACTGCAAGTGGAGCATCCCACAGCCGCCAATTCAGCTCCGTTCATGTACAATATGCAAAAAATCAAATGATATAGCTAGATAATTTCTTAACTGGTACAACCTTTTTCTTATTGTCGACAAACTAGAAAATGCAAGCATTTCAGCAAAGCACAGTTTGATCCTTCATATAACTTCACAAGAAGAGGAGAGGAGGGAGCTGACCCTGTGAGGGAAGGCCTACTTTCATGGGCTACTTTCCGTAATCTACTTTTCCAAATGGGCTTTGGGCCCCAAAATTTACAAACTGGTTTACCGTTCTTAAGAAAGGTAAACTTAATTAAGCATGGAAGGGGATGTAGCTCAAATGGTAGAGCGCTCGCTTTGCATGCGAGAGGCACGGGGTTCGATCCCCCGCATCTCCAAATAATTTTATTTATTTTTTTTTGCTCGCCACACCAAAGAGTACTCCAAACATTTGGATGGTGTTATATTTCTTCTTAAAATATTACAGAAACTCATCTAATATTTGATATTTTCAATGATGTTTCTAGAGAAAATAAAACATATTGATAGTGTTATGGATTACATGGTTATTATAATGACTAGCATGGATGCAATTGTTATGGATTCTCACAAGATTGGGTCAATTATTTCAATGTCAACTTCCTTGAATTTTCCGTTATGGATTTAAAGTGTAACATGTTTTATACTGCGTTATAATCAATAATCGGTGCTAATGAACGACGAACAATTAATCACGTATTGAGATCTTATTTAGGTAAATAAATCATTTTTGAACATCATGCACTTGAACAACATATGCTTAGGAACAATTCGTGAATATTAGAATATTTGTATACCTATTTCTAAAAGCTTGTATCCACTACTAGCTAGCGACCGCATCACTGTATGGTCATGTGGTTTCATCTAAACATCGGAAAAGACCAACCTTATGATTCAGTTTAATAAACTTGCTACCTAATTTGTGTGGCTAGTCTTTCCCAAGCAAGATCTGATCTATAGGTGCTCATTTGTTTCGTGCGGCTATAATTGGAATCGGTTGTCTTGACATAATTTTATGTGTTTGAGTTTGTATAGATGAAAGCTAATGATAGTAAATGTGAATTAAATTTTCTTCATTTGATAAAATCAAATACCATTTTTGCATTGTAATCTCAGCCCATTCCCAAGGATCATGTTTTTATGTCAAGAATCGAATATTGTTAGAAACTTTTGTGTTGTGGCATGTGTAATTGGTTCTGGCTGCAAACTAGTTGTTAGTGATCTCGGCTTCTTATGGACTAGTGCAAAAAATTATATTGTTTTATAAATAGTAACCGTATACTTGCTGCTCATGTGGGTATCTACGGCTTCCTTGTAAAGCTCACACCTAAGAGGGTAGCCCATGTTGACCACGAATTTCTGAACAGGATCAAGGCATGGTAGCAGGCAGAAAGCAGTTGTGACTGAGTGCGTTCAAAGTCTTGTTCCAAGGAAAGAAAATTCAGATGGCATGCTCGTTACTAGTAGTATTGCCGAGTACTGTGTCGCCGCCGTATGGTGTCTGCTAAGCCATTCCCCCCAATTCGAGATGAGATGAGCTTGATGAGGTACTACCGGCCGGAAAGGAGAAGGATGCAACGCAGCGGTCAGCAGGTTTGACCGCACGGGGAGGTCGGTCAACGCGTTTGAATCCAACGCCGCAACCTTTGAAAGGAATCAACAACACGGCCTCGTACGGACGACTTGTTTGACTGAGAAAAAGAAAAAAAAAATGCTGCTGTTGATTTGATCTGAACATTCAGAAAGCGAGGGTTCGTTACATTAGGTGCATTTGTTGTCAGTTGCTCCTCTTGTACAAGCAAGCAATGAGCTGTGCCAATGGAAGCGAGCGAGAGCTCCAAAGCGCAGTCTGTGCAACTAAAATATCGAACCAATCCGCTGGACACGAAGCTAGGTATACGCAGAGTGCAGTGGCAACATGAAAAGAAAAATCGAAATTGTAGTGATTAGTCTCATTTCCACCTCATAAGCACCACCTGAACTCAGTCACGTGCAGCACTCGGATCTTCGAAGCGCTAACTTTGCCTTGAGGTGATTTTACGCTCAAGACCATGATCATTTCAGAGGTAACAAAAAGGAGAAACAGAGCAAGATCCTTGCAGTTCATTCCATGAATAGTGACTGTATGTTAACAACTTTATTCATTCGGTCATGCTCATCGTCACAAGGCTGCAATCCTCGCGAGCAAGCGAGTGTTCTATTTTCAGCAGCTGAGAGATGAGAGTACACCACATTCATCGGTACTGTTTCTACAAGAACGGCGCTACTGCCTAGTAAACATTGGCTATGGTAGAACAGAGTAAAGCAGAGTATGTATATGCTGCGAGATTAATTCTGACTAGAAGAACGAACTGGGAATCCGACGAAGAAGAAAGAAGCTTGTCATGCATCCGTCCATGTGTACGTACACTTTTGTGACCTGATGATCCCTCCCGGCATCAGAAGAAACCAACCACCTTCCCTTGTTGATCTACAGCAGCACGGTTGATCAGTAGCTACATGAGGGCGCCGTTGCCACCGTGGTCCATCCCCGCCATCGGGTACGAGAACCAGCTGGGCGCGTAGAGCTGCTGCTGCTGTTGGTGGTGGTCCTCGGCGCCGGCGGCGCGCACGGCCACCGGCTGCACCGGCGGCATCTGGTGGTGGTGGGGATGATGCTGCCTGGCGGGCGGCGCGCCGGTGAGCCTCTGCACCAGGTCGCGGAACTCCCGGGGCTCCACGCGGTACACCTTGGGCGGCGGAGGCGGCGGCGCGGCGGTGCCCGTGCCTCCTCCGCGCCATGGCTTGGCCGGCGGCTTCTGGACGGCACGGAGCGCCGCCTCGTGGCGCCTCACGTCGGCGTGCACGTCCATTAATTTTGATGCGAGGAGCAGCGAGCGAGAGAGGATTATAGAAGAGCTCGACCGACGAAGAAGAAGGAAGAAGCAGAGGGAATGAAGGCGATGGAGTTGGGGATGAGGGCGGAGATGAGATATATACATACGTGTGCCATGGTGTGGATCGTGGAAGGAAGACGAAAGCGAGAGGTGGTGGCGGGTGAGGAAACGCAACACGTGGTTGGACGCCGGAGTGGGCCGGTCAATGCTGGCTGCCTTCCCCTCTCCTCTCTCTCTCTCTCTCTCTCTGTTCTGTGCCTAATTAACGACGAGAAGAGAGAGAGAAGAGAGATGGCGTGCGTGTCTTGGATCCGTCGCCACCTGGACCTGGGTGTTACCGACCACCTAGGTATGCTCCTCCGTTCCTGATGTGATGTGCTCCCGTCCTTGCTTATCCTCTCTACTACCCCATCACATGTGCTCTGCATTTTCTCTTCTTCTTTTAATCAGCAAAACAGGAACTCTGCATTATTCTTTTCTCCAAGCTATATGCAGTAGTAGTTGCCACGATCTTACCATGCTTCTTTTTTTTTTGGGCGAAAGACCCATCTTATCATGTTCCGATTGAACAAAACATAATTGTGTCTTCCAAACTAACGAGTAGCTGGTACTGTTCTTTGGTACTGCTGGTCCCTGGCTGAAACTATTTTTCAATAAAATAGAATTTTCCGTGCGCACGTCTCCGGTGCCACACTTGATGGAGAATGCCACCCTTTTGATGATTTTGTCCTTTCACAAAGGAAAAGAAATGGGTGCATGCAGCCTGTGTTTCCCACATGTTCAATGCAGAACAGGGGACGGTTTTGTTTCTCATTATTCAGGCAGCGCGCGGTAGGTGTGCTCCCTCCGCCAACCGCGTCCGAACCGAACGAACAACTCTGCAAGCAAGCAAGCCAACAGCGACACGTGGACGCATGCAGCTGCCCAGCCCGAGCTTTCTCTCACAGCAATACAAAAAGAAAAAGAAGAAGCGGAAACACTGAATAATTTTTTTCCCATTGCGATGATAATGTGGACGGCTGGATGCATGGAGCCGAGGAATGCGGCGTTCAGCTCCATTCCATCCCATTTGCTGCTGCTGCTGCTGCCTGTAGTAGATGTAGATGGGCATGATCGACGCAGAGCAGAGTTGAAGTTGAAGCAGCCAGCAGTCCAAGTCAACACATTTTTTATCGTCGTTCAGTATTGAGCAATGAACCAGTCGGTCGGTCGGCCAGTCAGTGATGAAGAAATAAAGGAATCAAGGAACGCGTTATCGCACGATCGAGTCTATGCTCCCAGAAGCACGCCCATTAGCTCTTTTCATTCTTTTTATCTTGTGATGACAAGTGATGTTGCAGTCAAAAAGGAAGACGACGACCGCGAAGGAGGGTCGTCGGCCAGCTTGGGCTGAACCGGACCACGAGCGGCCCAACACGCGGGTCCAGCCAGAGAATGCCCGCCTCACCGGCCCATTTCCCTTAAGCATCAGCAACCTTCAGTCATTCAGGCAACGCGACAGAGCAGGCTTGGCTTCCACGACGGACGGCGACGTCACAAGCAAAAAAACAATAAAGGATGACCTATGCTATGCGCTGCCGTCATTCAGATCTTCGTCTCTCTTCTCTCGAAAGCAGAAAGAAAAAAGAAGGAAGTAAAGAAAACGACCTGCCTGTCACGCTGGCCTCCAGTGGAAATTTCGCATACCTCCGTCGCACAAGGGCCAAACTCCTTGTTGCTTCTCGATCGGTCCGTCCTATGCATCACCAGCCAAAACACTACTAAACTCGACCGCTTCAATCGCCTCGTGTACTGCGGACTATCTGAATAACAACGCTTGCTTGAACGTACTTATAAACGGCCTGAACTTTCAAACTAATTACAGAGTACAGTACAAACTGCTACTGCCCGCCAGTTTCAGCAACCTGGTTGATCGATCGATCATCGCCTCGATGTACTGCTGCCTCATGCGTCAAACTGCGCACATGCAGGCACTGAAAATAACACGAGGACTTGGGCCGACCATGGGTACTCTGCCACCCGGGTTGGATCCCTGATGAAAGCCCGGGCCTTAAGACCCTATTTTTTTACTTTAAAAAATAAAATAAATAAAGAATACGAGGACAAGAAGAAACACCAACGAACTCAACAACTGTATGAAGCGCAAGCAACGGCAGCATTGAAACATCCGCTTCAAAATGTTGTGTGCAAAGCAAGCGACTCCCCCTTGCCTCTGATAGCTCAGGCTCATAATATCAAACCCTTATTAAATGGCAACACAATTCCCTCCCTGGTCAAGTGAAGAAAACGACAGTTTTATTATCTTGCCTGTATATAGGTTTAAAGTTTGAAACATTCCAACAGATGCCGCAGCTTTATCTTGGCCACGTAATGGCGTCATGAGTCGATATGTATCTGATATTCTGAACATTTACCTGGGGATATGCTTATGCATCTCTTCCTTTGAGTATTCACGCCTTTGCTGACCCCATCCCTCTTCCCTTGTTCGCTGTCCCGCTCCAGAAATCTCCAGGAAAATGGATGAGCAGCCGCTGGAATCCGAGTCCACATGGCCCCGCCGAAATGTGGACAACTAGTCAGGAGAGTAACCTTCAACCCACAGAAACTGATAACTGAAATGAACCATTGGTTTCCTTTTTCCTCTAGGCCCCTTTCTACTTACCTTAATTGCGTAAACTGATGATGGTGGTGCATGCTCTTTGATTTTGTTTTTGACTTATTCGTTTTTTATTTTTAGTTGACAATAAGCTCAAAAAAAATGTTGAAAAGGACATTTATGAGAAAACTGAAGGGGATTAATTTCCTCAACCTCAAGACATGCCAAAGTTATATGTTCTAAATGATGCGTAACCATAATAGTTGTGGAAGTATGCTATGTGTTTTTACTAAAAAAAAAAAACACCAAAGCTATGCATCTGACCGTCTAGTGATCTTCTAACAAGGCACAAGTTATGCCAGAGTTATTTGGTTTTTAACAAGTCACAAGTTGTTATTGTTATGCAGATAATCTTTAGGGGAACATACTGAATTCGTTTCTAGACACTGTTGCAAAAGGAGGAGGGCCGCGCCCAAGTGAAATGGGGGTGCCGTGTGCTTGAATCAGTAGTTATGCAAATCTTTGCAAATAATGGATGGAGGTTTAGTAATCGTCTCGCCTATTAGCTGGAGCCCGGAAGAGGATCTTCCTTTTGTTTTACTTGTTTTTTGTGTCATTAGTGACATCTTGGTGTGTAATAATAAATTACTCTGACAACTACATGCATTTATCGATGCAGAGGCTGAAATATTGAAATAAATTTCTTTTTTTCTAAAAAAATGCATGTGACCGTCTTGTCCAACTTATCTCATAATCATAGGTATAATTCAGTTGATTGTTTTGCGCACACATTAATTGATCTCACAGGAGTGGCTCGTGAAGCATTTGCATTTCGCTGACGAAACACACTTTTCCCGTGACAATCGACAATGCAATCTGTAGCTTCAGCTGGTCATTCACCTCCCACTCAGCCGATTGCGAACTACAATATTGGCTTACGACTACGACTATGGTTGACTTGGGTGGGTGCTCATCTTTCAGAAAGGTTTGCCCTTGGTCCTTTTCCATTGAACAAAAAGTGGGCAAAAAGACTAACCATGCACACGGACTCACACGGACGCAAGAGTCAAAAGAAGGGAGCTGACGAGTAACTATAGCTAATAAGTCGAATATAGGAGGTGTTAATTGAAACAAATTCTTGAAAAGAAACTGAAACCCCTCAACTAGGAAAGGAAAGGAGGAATCCATGATCTCTGCAGAATAGCCTGCCAAACCCAAACCCCCCCTCTGCTCGGCTGCGTGCGTTATCTTGCTGCCTCTGTTGGTTGATTTGTCGGATGATGCTTGTGCCCAACACGTAGACGCCACCTGCGAGCCGGAGGAGGAGGACGAAGCCGGCCTTTCCAGCGAGCTCCTCGTGTCCGTTTCTTGCCGCTGCTGCTCTGTTCCAATCGGGCTGAGCTGAGCGCCACCGCCACCGTCGAAGCCTCCGCCCACCACGCCGGAACAAAGGTCTGTTTCCAAATCTCTGCTTGCTTGATCACTTGATTTCTTTAAAAAAAACTTGGCCCGATGATTCGGTACCGTGCTCTGTTCTCCTTTTCCTATGGTGATTTGCTCTGCTCCGGTGATCTCGTCGTCTTTATGCGTTTCTTGGCTCTCCGCCAAAGAATCCACCTGCTCCATCTTTCCAGAACCGTTACTGTTCTGGTCGGGGGGCCGCAAGCTGAACTGCTCCTCAGAATTCTCTCGGGTTTTCTCAGTTACGAATCAGGGAAGGAAAAAAAAAAACTGCTCCTTTGACCTGAATTTTGGGCTTGGTACTAACCACTACTCTGCTTCTGCGACACGACCCTCTCGTTCGTTCAAAGTTTTTGGGTTCGATTTATATTTCACTAGAAATGAAACAACCGCCCTGAATTTCCCGTCCTCTTATCTGCGAATTTGCTCCTAAACAAAGTAGCCTCTCGGCTCTCGCTAGGCAGCAGCACTTTGCAGCAGCTAAAAATCTCTCCTTTGTTTTTGGTCGATCAGCATGCAGGGCATGGTGGTAGTGGACGGGGCCGGCAATGGCAAGGACGCGTCCACCAACAATCCCACGACGACGAGGCCGCCGCCGAAGCTCCTCCGGCCGCTCCTCCTGGTCGCGGTGCTGGCCACGGCGTTCCTCGCCGCGGTGGTCCTCCTCCTCGGCGCCGGCGCCGGCGCCGGCATGACCTCCCCGGCGCTCCCGAACCTCGACGCCCTGCGCCGTCCCGCGGCGTGCGCGCGTAACGAGGACAAGGAGGCGTCATCGGCGTCTGGGCTGCGGCGGTGGACGCGGGCTCCGGCGAGCGCGTGGCACAACATGAGCGACGAGGAGCTTCTGTGGGCGGCGTCGTGGCGGCCGAGCGTGCGGCGGTACCCGTACCGTCGCGTGCCCAAGGTGGCGTTCATGTTCCTGACGCGGGGCCCGCTGCCGCTCGCGCCGCTCTGGGAGGGCTTCTTCGCCGGCGCCGGCAGCAGGGACCACTTCTCCGTCTACGTCCACGCCACGCCGGGATACCGCCCAAACTTCCCGCCCACCTCCGTCTTCTACCGCCGGCAGGTGCCCAGCCAGGTACGTACTACGCCATTGCTCTGCTCTCGACTCGATCGCAATTGAATTCCAGTTTCGCTTTTGCCGTGTTTCGTTTCGTTCAACCCGGCGCGGCGCGGCGCGTCCGATGGTGGGTATCGGACGGCGGCGAGGCGTGCACGGCGCGTCAGGTCAAGGGAAAAGTTGACAACGATGACCATTTAATAAAAGTCTTCTCAATTTGCCGGTCAATTTGCTTTGGCTTATGCAACCATCACCAAGGAATAGTCGGAATCTTCCAAGCTGCACTTTCTATAGTTCTTCTACTAGTGATGTGGAAAATTCTGAATTCCAGACACAAAATGTTGAACACAACTCACCATCATCATCTCCTGATGACTGACAGTGAACAAATGAAACAGGTGACGCGGTGGGGCGACCCGAGCATGTGCGACGCGGAGCGTCGTCTGCTGGCGAACGCGCTGCTGGAGCCGGGGAACGAGCGCTTCGTCCTGCTCTCCGAAACCTGCGTGCCGCTCTTCGCCTTCCCGGTGGCGTACACGTACCTGACCCGGTCCCGCCACAGCTTCGTGGGCGCCTTCGACGACCCGGGCCCGCACGGCCGCGGCCGCTACCGCCCCGCCCTAGCCCCGGAGGTGCGGCGCAGCCAGTGGCGCAAGGGCGCGCAGTGGTTCGAGCTCGACCGCGCCCTCGCCGTCGACGTCGTCGCCGACGCCCGCTACTACCCCAAGTTCAGGGAGCACTGCAGGCCGCCGTGCTACGTCGACGAGCACTACCTGCCCACCGTGCTGTCAGTGGAAGCGCCGGACCGTATCGCCAACCGCAGCGTCACGTGGGTAGATTGGTCACGCGGCGGCGCGCACCCGGCCACGTTCGGCGCCGCCGACGTCGACGAGGCGTTTCTGAAAAGGCTCACCTCCTCCGCCGCGGCGGACGGGGAGCAGAGGTCGGGGAAGGAGAGGCCGTGCACGTACAATGGGCAGCCGGCGGAGGTGTGCTACCTCTTCGCCAGGAAGTTCGCGCCCAGCGCGCTGGAGCCGCTGCTCAAGCTCGCGCCCAAGATGCTCGGGTACGGCGGCGGCTCAACAAGGAACAATTCGGCTGCAAAAAGGATCGGATAGAACATTTCCATTTCCTATCCGGCGGCTGCAGGGAGGTAGAATGCGCGATGGATGGATGATATTGGGGCTGCCTGCCACCATGATATCGACTTACAAGATGCCGGAACCATCGGTGTACAAGCAACGTGTTCTGCTGTTCATCGATGGATGTATAGATATAGCAGATCAATTACTACTACTTAACCCACAGGAGCATCATTTTTTAGCAATGAGATTAAAGGAATTTTTTTGTCACATAATACTTAGATGACATTTACTACTAAGCAGGTTGCATTTCAAAATTTTGAAATAAATACTACTAGCCTATAATGCAATTTCATGGTGGATGTAAACATGGTCCGAGCCTCCTCTGCCACGTTCCAGCGTCGTTTCCTTGGTTCGTCCTCTCGATCCCACCAGTCTCATCCAGCGCCGTTAAACCCCGCCCGCGCCCGCCTCGTGCAGTCCGCCAGCAGATCCAGCCAGCTCCCCGAATCCGACATCTCCCTCCCTCCCTCCTGCTCTCCCCCACTGAAGCCGCGGCCGCCGCCGTTGCCACGCACGCGCTCTCGAGCAAGGCGAGGTCACAGGTGATCCGCTCTCTCTCTCTCTCTCTCTCTCTCTCTCTCTCTCTCTGTTCCTCCCCGCACCTGATCCCCTGTTTCTCTCTCATTCTCTTGACGGATTGCGGTGGCGTCCTTCACTAATTCATTGCCTTGCTCGACTTGCGAATTGTAGGCCGGAGTAGCTCGGGATCCGGACCGCCGGCCATGGCTTCGGACAACGGCATCGCCCCGAGAGGTACTCTCCTCACCCTGCTCTCGTTCAATGCCGTGTCAACTTGGGTGTGCCCTGCCGGTGTGTAGAAACAAGTCGCGCAATCAACTCGTACAGCTCAAACTACAATTCAGACACGGAGAAAATCATGAACTACTGCTCCAGACAAGTGATTTATTAACAGTAATAATTGCAGCAAGTGTGCCGCGACCAAACTAATTTAGTTGTCTCGAGGATCATGCATGGCGCATTCCAGATGATTTTGCATTGAAGAACAACCTTTCTTTGCCTGCTCACAGATGTCTGTGTTGTTGGGGTTGCACGCACACCTATGGGTGGCTTCCTTGGCGCCCTGTCTTCGCTGCCCGCGACGAAACTCGGCTCTGTCGCAATTGAAGGTAACACCAACACCTTCTCTGTACACACATCTCAGTTCTGAAGAAGGTCTGTTTTGTTTACTCTCATGTTACTGACATGATCACTGTCGAATTCTTCAGCTGCTCTCAAAAGAGCAAATGTGGATCCGGCCCTTGTGCAGGAGGTCTTCTTTGGCAATGTCTTGAGTGCTAACTTGGGCCAGGCTCCTGCAAGGCAAGCCGCACTGGGTGCAGGAATACCAAACACTGTCGTTTGCACGACTGTTAACAAAGTCTGCGCCTCTGGAATGAAAGGTTTGATTTTGTTTTTCAGTGGCTGCTCACAAGGTATGCGAGGCAAGAAATTTTATTGGATGTTGATCTTGTTTTTTTTCCCCTTCTGCAGCTGCTATGTTTGCCGCACAGTCGATTCAGCTGGGTGTCAACGATATTG
Source organism: Eragrostis curvula (assembly GCA_007726485.1). Classification (NCBI taxonomy): domain Eukaryota; kingdom Viridiplantae; phylum Streptophyta; class Magnoliopsida; order Poales; family Poaceae; genus Eragrostis; species Eragrostis curvula. The sequence continues at coordinate 562,420 of CM017444.1, read as the reverse complement.
TCGTGGCGGGTGGCATGGAAAGCATGTCTAATGCCCCAAAATATATTGCTGAAGCGAGGTATACAAACTGTTCTCTCGGTCATGGATTGGTTGTTTTATGCGTCTGAGAAGCTTACTAGTTTAGTTTCAACTGCAGGAAAGGATCTCGTTTTGGACATGATACTCTTGTTGATGCCATGCTTAAGGACGGCCTTTGGGATGTGTACAATGACTGTGCCATGGGAGTGTGCGCTGAGCTTTGCGCTGACAATCATGCCCTAACAAGAGAAGACCAGGTCTCACACTTTAGATATTAGTAAAATGCTTTCTGTTGTCATGTCATATTCTACTAATATTTTTTTAGACAAAAGGGTGCCATCTCTGGCAATTCTTCTGAGAGAGACCTGATACATTTTGTCATTATCACTGTGTTCCATGCATTTTGAATGGTCATCCATGCTCTTTCTTCATCTTCAGTACACAACATTAGACTTTGCACCGAAATTATTTTACCATTTCCGTATTTCTTCTCATAAATATGATACAATAGAGTTGAAGTTGTGAGATGTCTTGGAAATCTTCCTGGATTTGATGCAATGCTTTTCATCTATTTTTGCAGTAATTATGTTTGCTGTTTCTGACGTGTTTGATGTTACTTATTTCGACACAGGATGCTTTTGCTATTCAAAGCAATGAGCGTGGAATTGCTGCTCGAGACAGTGGTGCTTTTTCATGGGAAATTGTTCCGGTGATTTTTTATCTCTATGCCAAAGCTACCAATTGTATGTTGCCTGCTTTGATTTCACTATATAAAGTGTAATATTTGCCCAGATTGAAGTTCCTGTTGGAAGAGGGAAACCACCAGTAGTTGTTGATAAAGATGAAAGCCTGGACAAGGTAAATTTTCTCATACAACAGAAGTGTCATGCTAAATTAATAAAATAAAATAAAGTTAACGGTGGAGACCAAGGGTAACAAGTGTGAAATCAGAACTAAGAATACTGCGGGTGAAAACGATGTCTGACTCTCAGATGATTATCAGGGATCAACTGTAACTAGTGTATAGAAAGAGAGACTGGGATGGACTTCTGTTTATACAAAATACCGCCTTGCATAGTGGGCTCTGCTATTAATTAATGTAGGATCAATTTAATTGGCTAGGAGAAACCATCCTATTCTTAGACATTAGCCAATGCTATGAGGCTTCACATGAAATTTCACTAATGTCTTTACATTTATTTATCTCTTAGTTTGACCCAGTAAAACTGAAGAAACTGCGCCCAAGTTTCAAGGAGAATGGTGGCACTGTTACAGCTGGAAATGCTTCTAGTATAAGGTGCTTCACATGCACTTTATTTCTCAGATATTCGAAATTCTCATCATGCTTATTTCCCCTGCTTTCATCAGTAGGGCTTACCGTATTGTGATAGCAAAAGTACTGTGCAGAGATCTGAAAGATTCGCTATTTCATTATTGACTGTTGAACTTCTTTCATTCTATACTGTGCCTACATTTTGTTCACTGTTGCATGCAATATTCGAACTTATGTTTGTTCTCACAAACATAAATGACGACATTTTTTTCTTTGCGATTCTAACTGAAATTGATTTATTTCACAATAAAGCAAAATATTCTTGTAATGTGAACAGAATGCATGCTTTGTGAAAATAGGCTATGACTTCAGCCTATTCTGCACTGGTTTCCTCTTTCTTAGTCGGCTCTCCTGCCGAATTCCCTGGTGTTTGTGGTGTAGGCTTCTATGTTCAGTCATATCTTATTTGTTTTACATGGAACAGTGATGGCGCTGCAGCTTTAGTTTTGGTGAGTGGGCAGAAGGCTCAAGAGCTTGGACTGCAAGTCTTTGCAAGGATAAAAGGATATGCAGATGCTGCTCAAGTAAGCCACAATAACAGTTCTTATCTCATGAGTAGAGCAGCTCATCTTGATATTTACATTGTGGTTTAAATGTTTGAGATGTTGGAATTCACATTCCCTGCAACAATTAATATTGTTTATTTCAGAAACCAAAGGTTAGTAACAATTGATCTTTGTACCTTGGGATATATCTTTTGACTTAGTGTTGTCATACAGGCTCCAGAGTTATTTACAACCACGCCAGCACTTGCCATACGAAAGGCTATTGCAAATGCTGGATTGGAGTCATCTCATGTTGATTTTTATGAGATTAATGAAGCCTTTGCGGTATGTATTATAATATTTATAGTTTGTTTGCTATTTAATTTTTGTATTAATCTCTATTTCTACTTTTCCATACAGGCTGTTGCTCTAGCAAATCAAAAGCTTCTCGGGATTCCATCAGTAAGTCCTGCCTTTATGAAATTATTGTTGTTGTTGATCTAAAACTTGAAATCATTTTCAGAAAGTACACCCTGGTTGGCTTTTATGGTTACATCGGAAATCTCTTCTATGCTAACAGCACCTATCCTTGCAGGAAAAGATCAATGTACATGGCGGAGCTGTATCTTTAGGACACCCTCTTGGGTGCAGTGGTGCTCGCATTTTGGTCACCCTTCTTGGTGTAAGTTTTATCTGAAGATGCTGTGCTTTCTTATCTTCAGACTTACCTTCCTTTTTCAACAAAAATATAAATTTATCTGTAAATTAATGGTGAATTTTATTAAATACTTGACCATATTTTACATGGTTCGCCTTGAAGGGTAAATTATCTGTACAATTGCTTATGGATTATGCTGTGATTGTACTCTGCAAATAGGATCTTAGTTTAGCCTAATAACAAGTGTCAAATATCATTTGCTCTATTCTATTTTTGATCCTTCCTGGTTCTCTCTGCTGTCATTATTTTGTTACATGACATATATGGTAACCATGCCTCGTAATTCTTTATATAAATATAGTTAAGATTATTGTTGCTTATTTTTGTAACAGGTTCTTAGGGAGAAGGGTGGCAAAATAGGTGTCGCTGGCGTCTGCAATGGCGGAGGCGGAGCATCTGCTCTTGTTCTTGAGCTCGCATAAGAAATCTGAACCTTGTAAGACTGAAATACCACCAATCTAGAGTTCAAATGCATTCATTTATTACATGATAAAATCTTAAAATTTGCAGTAACATGTATCAAACGATACATTAAGATTGGCTTCACAGTGTATATCCCCTTGTACAAATTTCGGCCATGCCACTAATTGGGGGCAATTTGATATTGCAGGTGCAATCCGCTAGTTAGCATCAGTTGCCAAGGAGAGCTTGTACTCTTTAAGTTGATTGGTTTTACTATTTTTTTGTTGTAGCCCATTGAATTGAATATTCTTAGCTTAAGTTGGTAATAAAGCGTGTTGTGCTGCCAGAGTTATTAGTTGCATCCTCAGCGTTTTATGCTGCGATATTATATATTCGAAAAGCATCTTCCTTGGATATTTTTGTTTCGGCCTGGAGCGCTCCAGAGGCGGTAACGCACAGTTCCCTGCCCTCGAACGGTCTTGCGCCGTTGCGCGTCTGGTTCGGCTAGTCGGCGCCGCCTCAAGCTCTCGGTCTCAGATCCGCGTGGGGTCCACATCACCGGCGTCATGAGCCGCTGCAGGACGTGATCAGCCACCGGTCTCTTGTGGTCGACAGGGAAGCAGTCAATGACAGTTAGGTTTGAACAAAAGCAGCCACCACCTTGTTGATTAAGAAAGATCTTTGCCTTCTCTTCGCATAGCACTTACCCCTGTGTGCGGGAGTGAATGTCCACAATTCTAGTAGAAGTGGCTCATGGCACAATATAATCGACCCTGCCAATAATGAGAACAAGCATGATCCTGAGCCCTTGAGCACCCTGAACTGACCCTGCCAATTCTAGTAGATTGCTGAAGAAGGGCTCCCCAAAACCAAGTCCCACCAGCAAAGGAAATTTTGGAGCAAATTACTTATTTCCCCCCATCCTAAGAAGTCATCACTTATCTGCCCTCCAAAAGACCTGCTTCCCATGCATACCCAATATTTGAAGCTTAATCCCTTTTATGTCCTTTACCGTTTGACACGTCAGCAAAGCCTCTTTTTACAGGTTCATTTGTAACTCCACAGCGTTAGTTTTGTCCAAATGCCCAACTTGCCCTCGTCTCTTTCCTCGACCAGGCGAACGACACATGGATCGTTTATTCGCATCGACACCGAACGAAGTAAAACAGAGGGAAAAAATTCACCGCCGCCTCCAGCCCGATGGGGGCCTCGCCAGAGCCGAGCCCCTCCTCTCCCGGTGCGGATCCTCCTCCTGGTGGCGTTCCAGCTGCTGCTGCGCAGGTGCCCTGCGCGGCTCCCCCCGTTCCCGTTAGTTGGTCCCAGGTCGCCGCTCTCAATCGCGTTGGCCGTCCATTGGACTCGTTCCTCCCGTCCTCCACAACAGGTAGACGATGCTGACTTGAGTTCGTTCTGTCGATTTGTTCATGGAGTGCCTGCGTAGCACCATGGTAGATCGATCTGCTACTGGAAGATGTGCTTGCTCTCTGAAAGCAAAGTTGATTGGGGAAAAATGGTTTTGCGGCAACCCAAACAGGTTCAGCCATTCTTGCAATACAGAAAACATGATCAAATCGAAAATGGCTTGAACAGCCATCATAATTTTGCCTTGGTAAAATATTGAATTTCAGATTTGACTTCATATAACATTCCTTCAATACAGCGTGAGCTGCTTTAGCACTGACCCATCTCTCTGCAAGTCTGTGTCTCTCTGCAAGATTTGCACTGACTCATCTCTCTGCAAGTCTGTGTCCAAGCTGCATTAGCACGGACTCATCTTTTTGAATGTGCTTTCGAATGATAGTTATTGATGTGTGAAAACAGTATTGTAGCTGTCCCATTAAAATGTTTGTTCCATGCATTCATTTTAGGGGGGAAGTGAGAAGTTATCAAATCTGAACCAAATGAGGGCAAATAAGAGATGTTGTATTGAATTTTGATCAGTTTGAGGGCAAATAAGGGATGTCTTGCTCAAGGGTAAATTCGTCCATATAATAAAAACTAACAGCAGTAGATGGAAAAGGACATAAAAGGGATAGATGTTCAAAATCTGGGTACACACCGGAACTCGACATCTTTGGGGGCATATAAAGGATGAGCTCTTAGAATGGGGGGAAATAAGTAATTTGCTCATTTTGAATGGTGTCATTAAAAATGACGATAACAATCTGCCTGTGGGGCACTATCAAAAGGTAATCAAATATTTGCAGGAGGAGCAGGACACGTGGATGCGCTCTCAGGGTAGCGCATGTGCAGACAGATCCATGCAGAAAGAAAGAGAGCTCCATCGTCGTTTACCCCGGTGCTTACAAATTGGGCTCCCGATCAGGCAAGCAGAGAACACATGATCTGCAGCAAGGACAGACGTCAAGCAGAGGAAATGGACGCACAAACCTTTCATCATGCAATGCTGCAGCGGTAGGTCTCTATACTAATCTCCTGCATGCCTCTCCTGAATTCCTCAATGGCACAGTGTATATCCAGGAGTAGCAGCAGCTCGACCCATTTCCAGCCTCCCATTTCGTAACACTGCGATGTGAACATCTGCTTCCTCTGTTGAGCTTCACATGCTCAGCCATGGTCCATCACGCCCTGCTGCACCCACTTCCTCTTCATCTCTTGTGGCTGCAGAAGCATCCATCACATAGGACAAAGGAGCAGTGAAGCACGGTACAAATGGTGGTAACAGTCATACTATTAAGATGTACATTACTGCTCCTCTGTAACTGTAATATGTTAACTGAGGCATGTGAGTTGTGCCTGTGAAGATGCATGGTCACCGTCTCACCGGAGCTTTGGATTAACCAGCTGAAACCAAGGATGGCACAGATTCCCCGCCTCGGTTTACTGCGTGATACTCCGTCCACGTCCTGCTGTTAAGTTGCTGCCGCTGTATACAACATTTGATTACTGCTGCTCTGCCTTGGATTTTTGTTTCTTTCATGCTTGAGAATAGAGCCAGTTATGTGTTCCATGTGCACCTTTGCTTGGGAAGAAGAAAAAGGAATGCGATGGAATTTTACGTGATACGATGAGTGTACTGGTTCATAAAAAGTTCCCTAAAGTATTGCCTTGACCATAATTTAGCTAGCTAGATGCATGTTTTGTCAGGGAAAATAGATTTTGCAGGATCATGGCGCTCATTAGCAGCATTGGAGAAGATGGTCCTAAGTCTGTTGTTCAGCAGTTCATTTTTGTCAAAATCGTTTTACTAATCAAGTTTGCAACTGATCGCATTGAAATGGTTGAAACACTGTTGTTTAGTTACTGCCATCCTTTTTGCGTTTCAGAAGGAAAAAAGAAAAGTATCAGTACCATTTCAGGTTCAGCTTTCAGCTCATAATCTCATAAAGATAGCCTTTTTATCAATCAATCTGACAGCGACCGCAAGATGAAGAAAGTATCGACCCACATCATGACAGAGCAGCAGTTTGGGTCAGCAAAATTTGTTCTTTTTTTGCCATAGTAATAATCTCAGATCATGAACCCAAGAACAGCAGACTAGTTTAGTAAATAATAATCTAATAAGAGAACAGGGATCTGTTGATCACTCTGTTGCAAGCAAAGAGGATTCCGATCCCTTGTTGTTCATCTCCTCCTCCGCGTTCCATCATCGCCGGGGCCTATGTACAAAAATATTACACGAGTTGTTGTGGTTGTTGTTGGGGTGTCATGAGTCACCTCGCAGGATTGGGTTCGCCGATGGATGTTCAGTTCAGAGGTCCTTCTTGCCGTCGTCGTCGCAGACGCCGCGCTTGCCGTAGCAATGCAGGAAGACCCAGAGCAGCGCGCCGTTGAGCAGGGTGTTGAATACCCAGGCGCCGATACCGCTGCACCCGCCGGCGACGCCGCCGAAGTGCATCCACACGACGCCGACGTGGCAGGCGAGGTTGCACCCGAGCAGCGCCAGCTGGCAGGCGAGCGCGACGGGGGCGCCTCGGGCGGCGCGCGCGGCGGGGAGGCCCGCGCCGACCCAGAATCTGAACCCGAAGGCGACGGCGTGGGCGAGCGTGGAGGCGAGGATGGCGAGCACCTGGAACGACTGCGAGAACTCGAGCCAGAGGAACGCCATGGCGATGGAGGCGGCGTGCGCGAACACCCTCGCCGTGGCCCCTCGCCGGCGCTGCAGGACGGCGACGACTCCGCGCGCCGCGTGGAGGTAGCGGGAGAGGTAGTAGGCGTAGGACCAGAAGAAGACGCGGCCCGAGGAGCGCGTCCCCGGCGGGAAGCAGAGCAGCCACCGGAACGGCGTCGTGCGGCTGCGCCCGCGCCACGACCACCGCGTGTCCCGTATCTCCGCCGCCGCCGACAGAAGCGTCCCCGCGAAGATGGCCGCGGAGACGGCCGCCATCAGCAGCGCGTGCGCCGGCGGCACGGGGCCCAGCGGGAGCGGCCGCCGGCGGCGGAGGACGGCGCCGAGGAAGGCGTCGAGGGCGAGGCAGAGCGCGACGTAGGAGGCGAGGAAGCCGAGGAGGAAGGCCCAGGTGGAGAACCACAGGTGGGTCGGGCTCCACCGGAATCCCACGATGGCCGGGTGCTCGGCGAGCCAGTAGGCGGCGCCGCCCAGCACGTCGCCGGCCATATGGATCGCGAGAAAGAGGAGGAGGGAAAGGTGGTTGTGGGTGTACGGTGTGGAGGATGGATGGAAAGGGATTTGGGGAAGACGGTGATGGATATATATAGCCCTCCCCCTTCGCCATTAGAGAGAGAGATCGGTTGGTTTCTCCTCGCCTCTCTCCTCTTCCATCTGTCTGTCGGTCAAGCCTCCTCTGCTCTCCCTGATTTTCTTCTGTTTTTTCATTCCCTTCTCGAATTAATTATTCTTTTCTGTTTTTGACTTTTATTGGTTTTCTAGTAGTAGATGATGATATATATTGTGTTTCTAGACGACAGACCCTGAAGTTCGTCTATATTTAGACCTGGTTGTGGATCCTTTTTTTTTAATAGCATGAAAATTGAAGCACGGTTTGCATGCTTTGCCGGCTCAGCTTGAACAGCTCAAACTTTTGTCACCCGTCCGTCATGCATTTTGGCATTTGTTGGTCTTGAGGATCCGTATGCGCTCCCTGTTTGCAGTCTCAGAGTCATGAGAAATCTGTGTCTCAGCGATCAATAACTTGTCTCTCGAAATGAAACACTCCCTATCCATGGGTCACTTGGTTATCGCTGTAATTGTGTGATAAATAGTTGGATTTATTATTCACCTGGAACAGAATATAGGGAGGGACAAAGAGAGCGATCCATCTCTTTGAAGGAAATGCGAATAAAAGAAGGCAATACAATATTCAGGTGGCCTAGAAAGACCCCTGTTGAATCTTCAAAGACAAAAAAATTACTACAACCCTTAACAAAGGCTGCTGCTTACGTTTGTTTAAGAAATCCGTTTGCAGGCAAGAGGATGCATGGTCGGCGGTCGGCACCGTTTCCACTTTCCTCTGCATTTGATAATCTCCTAGTCCTCGGTTTAACAAACTGCTCCTCCAAAGCCACTTAATTAATTATTCATCTCCTGCCGTGCGATACGGGTGTCGCGTAATCAATCCGAGATTATTTATGAGGGGCGCGTCAGTTGCCCTGTCCTTTCTGAAACCGCTTTGCGAGCTGTGACTGTCTCTTCTTCCGGCCTGAAAAACAATGGATTCTACTGTTCTAGACGCCACACCTGACCACCAAAAGTCTGGATGGACGATGCTTATCGATGATTAGAATTTTTCAAAGCATGCATGCGCTGACCCAGGAATATCGACCTAGTACTCCTCTATGCATGTCATATGTAGGAGTACTATGAATCTTGATCTACCTACATTTCTCATTAGAAAAAAACTTGATATCAATGATACGCTCATTGCTTAAAAAAAACTAGAAGAGAGGAAGAAAAGGACAGACACGGAACAAAGGAGTAGACATGTGTCTCTGAACAAGTGCACATCATACGTCCTTTGGGCTCTCTCTCCTATGTCAAGTCGTTTGTGTACGTGTGTGCCAACTGCCAAGTCGGTAGCTGTGGATTTGCATGAAGAAAAATGAGGAGCAAGCTGTTGTGGATGGACCAGGTGGTCGGGTCACCGGTTCGTCCAGCATCGCCATTCTAGAATCTTTGACAGATGAAGCACCTCACTTACTGAAACAGCTAGTGGAGGAACCAAGGGAATCCACGACTTAACATTTTCCTTCTTAGGTTTGCTGATGGATTTCTCTTTCTAGAAATCATATAAAGTCTGGGTTGCTTCATTCTCTGCAACTCTTAATAATATCAGCTCGTGATTATGACTAAAAATCGACAGCAACGTGAGCTTTGCAGTAGCATAATGCCTGAAAAAAAGATTCCGAGATGCCCCAGCTTTAGAGTTTCATCACTAGAGAGATATAGAAGTGGATGTTGCTGCTCTACCAACCTTTGGCTTTTCACTTTGGAGCGAGACCTGAAAATAAACACTTTCCGGTTTGGAATATTAGGTTGTTGTCAGATTGTCAAAAGAAAGTAAGCACGGGATGGAATTTCTCTTTACTTAGATATGCATGCAACAGCATCATGTCCATGGCGTGTCCTAGACTAAACGGCTATTGTTACCCCACATATATACGTCTGGAGTTTTACAAAGCGTTTGTGCTCTAGATCACGCCGCGCCCCAAGTGGGTTGAAAGATTTTTTTAAAAAAATGTTGTTTCTAGATCAGGAGATGCCTTTGTTTCGTATGAGAAAGGAAAGTGATTCCTTGTAGCTCAGGACTGAGTGTGCCGTGCCAGTATTCATTCTTTGAGAAGAGAAGAAATTATCGTCGTCACTAATGACGGTACCAAGGAGGCCATGGCTGTGAGCCAATGAACCCTCCGTCCAATTCAGAGAAAAGGTGAAAAGCATATGGAAGGAGATGGATCCATCGGTCGGGTTCCTTTCATGCGTATCGAGCAGGGCGACGGCAACCAACCGTAGAGCGGGAAAAAGAAACAGGTAGGGGGGTCGACAAGACGAGGACGATGAACAGTACGCAACTGATGATGTCCCTAGAATTTTCAACGATCGAAGTCAGTACTAGTGCAGTGGTAGCAGCTTGGACTGATGGACGTGAGGCAAGTGCGCGTACGCCGTGGGTTGCATGTCGTCGCCGCAACAAAGCTGTCGCTTACTCGACGGATGCATCCATCGAGGTCCAATTAAGTAGCAGTAATAATGGTGATGGTGAAATAAAAGTACTACTACTAGCTAGCTAGGGAGACTAATCGCGCGCGGGGACTAATGAATGGTGATCCTTTTTAGAAGAGGAAAGGATGGTGATCTATGTGATGACAGCCTCCTAATCTGTCGTATCTGTTGAACCACGTTTCCTTGGTGTTGAAAGGGATCGATGGACGTTGATTGATGCGGGGCTGTGTTCAAAGTGATTCAATCGTTCATTCTGTGGAGAAGATGAGTGTAGTAGTAGCACATACTCCTACAGGTTATTGATAAGACGTGGATGCAGGCAATGCGACAGCTATATTAATCTGTCTCATGTTCATACATGTCTCCAGGCAGCGGTTGATCTGTCCAATCCTGTGTTGGAAGCGTGTCCACGCCCCAACCTTCAATGATCCAACAAAATGACAACACGCTTTAAGTTGGTGATTAACCATCCGTGTTTTCAACGTGCGTGGTTCCTCTGGACGGACGGAAGAGAAGATGAATGACAGGGTTTAACGATAAGGATTCGTGTTGTTTGCAAACGTGTTCCAGCTGTTGTACTGCACCATTACAAGGTTTAGGAATTGGAAGCGTGTCCACCCACCTCAAATTCTTCGATCGGTGCACATTGCAGCAAACTAGTATAGCGTGTTTCACACGGCCGGTTTCACTGACCTGTTTGTTCGTCTTCTACAGCAACAGAAGCTTCCATCGCCGGAGAATATGGGCCGTAATATCTTTGTGGCCATCTAGACGATGGATCGTTGATCGGATGGACGGCAGCCGATCCGGGCCGACGTGTCATCCTATCGTGGCCCATTTCAGGCCCCATTTTAGGGCGGGCGGTACGGGACAAATAGCTCGTGGAAAATGTGCTCGACTTGAACTGGGGACCAAGCAGCGAAAGGCTTCATTTGCACGCAAAATGTTTCTCTTGTTAGGCTAGAAAAGCCCATTCAAGCGAGAATGACCAGACTGGGCCACAACTACCCCAAGCCCAACGAGGGAGTAACTGTACGCGTACATGTACGAATACAGAAATACCGCGTATATGCAGTGAGTCAGTCAGTTAATTAATTAATCGCGTGGGTCTTCGTCTCCCGTGCGTGGGCGGGCGTGGCTGTCCCGAAGCTTCTCTCTCGCCTCTCGTCCACTCCACCGCACCGCCCCGCCGACAAGCGCACCGCACCGCCCCGCCGACAAGCGCACCGCACCGCAGGTAATTTCCTCTTCCTCCTTTTCCCTTCCCTTGTGGCTTGCCTTGGTAGATTCGCAGCACCGCGCTTACTCTTTCCTTGGGTTGGAATTTCGGGTCAGATCGCCGCCGGCTCCTGCCCCTCACCGTGCGTGCGGTTATTCTTCGGCGCGAAGCGGGGCTTCCTTCTTCCTCTCCTGCCTCTCGGCTCGACCCACCCCCTACCTGTAGCAGGAGGTATACCAATCTATCTTCCTGCCTTCCATTCCCGTTCTGCTGATCTATCCCACGGCTTGCGCTGTTCGATGGTTAATTTTTAGCTTCGTGGGCTTTATTAGGGAATGACCTTGATTGGAGTTCGCTACGCTTGCCCTTTGTCAGATCGCGTTTTTTTCTTCTTCTTTTTCTTGCTGATTAATTTAGCATGTGCCCCTCCTCGGATTCAGTTCGGCTCAATTCGTGCAGCGATTTCGTCGTCTAGGCGCTTCCTCATGCCCAGATCTCAGAGAATGGCTTTGGATCCTTTTGTCTTTCCATTGGACCGAGTAGCTCTGGCTTGCTCCTGAAATGCACAACTTAGTTTCTCCACTCTTTATTAATTTCCTGACTCTTACTGTAGTAAAGCTTACATGTGCTAGTTGCAACTAATTGCAGGCTCCAACTAATCTCTCCTCTGTGCTCAATTAGGCCTGTTTCTGGGCAAGAATTTAGTGCCTTCCCCTACAATATATATGGTGGAATGGCTGCACTATGATGACATGGATCACTAGCTTTGAAGCAAGTGGTATTCCATTTCTCGTGATGTGGCAAGTTCAATCTGAAATGCTATTGCATTGACAATTCATTTGTGTTTTTTCTCTTTTTGTAATGAAACTATGGCGCTTGTTTACACAGCCTCAACAATTTATTGATTAGAGAAGTGCAGTGGGCAGAGGGGGGAAGAGCAGGGAAGGTGGCTATTCCATTTCTCGTGATTTTATTCGTGACTATATATTCCCTTAGATGGCTGTAGGCATTCATGTTCTTTCCGGGGGGAAAAAAAAAAGCCCTGATGTGAATATGTAGCTCACCCTGTCCATTAGTGTTATATGCGTGTCTGGTGAATGTAAATAGTCGACTGGGGATGTCAAAAGGCAGTCAGATGCGTTGGCTAAGCAGCTGATTCCTCTGTGTATATACAGGTTGATAGTCTGTTGTGCAACTGATCAAGGGAAGATACATCTTGTAGTTAGTTTGGCACATTACTTGGTTCAAAATGTGGCTGATCGATGGTTGGAATTTCTTGTTAGGAACTCTAGCGGGAATAGATGGAGTAGACGGTAAATCTCAATTCGAAACGAACATTATGTAGTAATAATAGTTAGGAAGCCTTTTTCCTACTCCCGGGTGTAGTTACTCCCATATTTGTATTTCACAATCTAAAAGGTATATGTGCATACTTGAGGTTTCTAAAAAAAGTATGTACACATACTTGATTTTTAAAAGTGGTATGTGGACATACTCTTTTTTTATATATGAGGATACATCAAGTATGTGGGCATACTCCTTTTTCTATACAGGAAACGTAATATATAACAAGGTGCAAAAAAAATGAGAGTTCCACTCAAAATTTTTCATGGTTATCACTTTGAAAAATCTTATTTTGGGTATGTGTGCATACCCAAAATGATAAATGGGTATGTACACATACCCAAGGTGGTTTTTTAAATGTGGGAGTAACTACACCCGGGAGTAAAATGGATTTTCCCTAATAGTTATATATGTTGGATAAGTAAAAGAGAATAAATGTGGCAGTGGGGAATCTTCAAGGGCGGATTCGTATTTATTTTGGCTGATCAATGTGTTGGAAATGTGGCTAATCCGAATGTTTGAATCTCAGTTCAAAACAAAATATTTGTTAATGTTTACAGTTGGATTCTTGTTACTTATTGTTTTAATTTCATCCATTGCAGCCCGTATTGATTCCAGGAACGCGTATTATGGCGGCAAATGTTGGGGAGTCAACTAGCGGCAGTGGCAGTGGCGGTGATGCTGGGGGCAGCTTCGAGTGCAACATATGCTTTGAGCTGCCACAGGAGCCTATCGTAACGCTCTGTGGGCACCTGTTCTGCTGGCCATGCCTTTACAAATGGCTGCGCATCCATTCGCACTCACCTGAGTGCCCAGTGTGCAAGGCTGTAGTTGAGGAGGATAAGCTTGTGCCCCTCTACGGCCGTGGCAAGGATCGCGTTGACCCCAGGTCAAAGAGTGTTCCCGGGGCTGAAATTCCCAACCGTCCGGCTGGACAGAGGCCTGCAACAGCTCCGCAGGCTGATCCTAACAACCACTTCCCCAACGCCAATCAGAACCCATGGTTCATGGGTGGAGGCATCCCGCTGGCCAATGCACGATGGGGGAATTACACGTTCTCAGCTGCGTTTGGGGGTCTGTTCCCCCTGCTCAGCTTCCAGGTGCATGGGTTCCCAGATGCAACAGCTTACGGGCAGCCAGCTGGGTTTCCTTACGGATACGGCCACGGCCACGGCCACGGGCATGCATTTCATGGCGCCCATGCTGGACATGCTCATGCAGCTCCCCGGCACGCGCCGAATGGGCAACAGCAGCAGGCGGATGTGTACCTGAAGGCGTTGCTCATCTTGGTTGGTTTTCTTGTGATTGCAAGCCTCATCACATTCTAGATTTGTTGGTGTAATGAGTTATTGGGTTGCTAGTTATAAGAGAGACAGTTCTGATGTGGTGTGCAAGATATTGCTGCTTCCATACATGACCAAACCTGAGTGGTGCGTTTGCATTAAAAGTGTTGATAGAATTCCTGTATATACTGTTTGGATGCAGTTCCAGCTGGTGGAGCATCTGCATACTGTGGTTTGATGATGATACATGAATGAATAATTTGAAAGCTCTGTTTGAATGAAGTGTAGCAATTTATAAACTTTTGAGTGTTGTGCATAATGTGCAATTGTTGGGGAGTCCTATACTCGATGTCCACAGTCCTGGTACCTCTGAGAAGTGTGATGGACCTTACAAACTTTTCCCTACCTGTGCTCACTGGCTTCGTCATTTCAAATTTCGAATCACTCTAGTTGAATTCCAGTTCCAGAGGGCATCGCAATTTCTTTTGCCTTATAGAGTGTCGAGAAAATCAGGAGACCGGGCTGGGCTGGGCTGGGCTGGGTCTGCAGGAAAAGTAGGGTGTCAGAGTACTGAAGGAAAAGTGGAGCACGTGTCGAGCTCCCATTGCACACCTCGCCTGCGCTTCCCGCCTTCTTTTCCCGAAAGCAAGCCGGCCCCCAACCCACTCCACTCCACTCCTCTCCTCTCCTCTCCTCTCCTCGGCTTCTTCTCCGACCCATTCGAGGCGAGGCGACGCAAACACTCTCTTCCCCATAGCAAGCGGAGAGGAGGCGAGCCGGAGCTACCAGCCATGCGCCGCCGCCGGGACCCGACGCCGTCCGACGCCTTCAAGATCCTCCTCGGCAAAGGTTCCAACTTGCGCTTTTTGCAATCCGCTCCTCTTCCCCCACTAAACCCTCTTCCTCCCCCATATTCCTGACTGCTTCTCTCCTGCTCGTGACTTCGTGCAGATGTTGACAAGTGGCCTCAGGAGGCGAGGTTCCTCGCCGCTGCCTGCGATGGCGACGTTCGCCGCCTCAAAGGTAACTCCCACGCACACACCCCTTTCTCTGTTTCCGCCCTTCTGTATGCCGCGCGTTCCTCCACCGCGGCCCAAAGTCGCCTCTTTTCGTTTATTTTTTGGCGTTATATCTCGATTCTGGAATCGGAGGTAGTAGGGAGGATTCCATCTAAAAGTTAGGGTTTGTTAGGATTTAGACTGGCTTGATTAGTGTCTACGTACATGGATGGGGAAAATGAAACATGGTAGTTATGACTAAATACTAAAGTTTGTGAGGGTTGGATGTTTTATTACAAATAAATTTGACAACTTGCAACTTGTACTACTGCTATATGGCTGCTGCTTAATAACCTTAAGTTTGGATGCTGAACTCGCATTGGTTCCGTTTTTAAAGAAACCAGGGGTGTTTGACTTTGAACCGATCATTTCTATACAAAATGTTAGGGGACTGCTGCTTCGTACGCTCATTTTTTTTTATGATTCACCTCTGCTAAATTTGTTCTCCTGTTCTGTTGGCTTGTTTGCTGAAGAGATGGCAAAGAGCATGGACAAGGAGGGGAAAGGGATTCAGGTTACCCTGGCCAACACCAACTTCGTTGGCACATATGCCCTCCATGCTGCTTGTGACTCGGGCAGCCTCCGTGTCCTCCGCTATCTGGTCGAGGACCTCAACATGGACGTCAACAAGCCTGACACTCTTCGAGGTGACCCATTGGAGTTCCCACGCTCCTATAACGCCCCCCCCCCCGGTGTAGCTACGTGGTATCTAATTCATTTTACTTAAATTGCATTGACCATGTGCTCATGTTGCTAGAATTTTCGCCCGCGATGCACGCCGCAAGCTATGGGAACCTTCCTGCCTTGAGGTTTCTTCTTGATCATGGCGCTGATATGCATTACATGCGTAAGGAAATTACTATTCTCCATGCAGCTGTTGAGAAAGGTATGCAAAAAGCTTGGGCACTGATATGTTCATAAGATTTATAGCCATGAGTATTGCTTATCTGCCACCTGATTCCCCCTCCTCCATCCTCAAGTCCTCCATGCGAGGAACATTTGGCCTTTCTTGTCTTAAGTGCTACAATGTCATTCTGATGGAAATCCTGCAGCTTGATGTTTGTGATCTTTAATAAATTAATACCATCTCGTTTTCCTTCTTTTGTTCTGTAACTACCTTCCACCAATAGATTTTATATGTTTTGTGGACTATAGTTCAGTCTTGATGGATATGCTAATATAATGGTTGGTTTCTTTAAGTAAGCTCATTGGCAAAAGGCTGGTTCTTCTTGATGATCTTTTGATGTCAAATAATAACGCAACCCCATCCTTGTGAGCTTTTGATGTCAATCAACTTGTTTATGTTGATTAGTCTTCAGAAACTGTTGAGAATATATGCCGCAGCGGAATCCAAAATTTCGGCCCTCAGTTTTTAAAAATTACGCAACCCCATCATCCACGTCTTGTTGTTTGTAGGCATTGTATTTGTTCAATCATTTTACATATCATCCACAAGGATTTCTGGCAGCTAAAGCTACTTTTCTTCCTAGGTGATTTGTTAAGCTAGTGTCATAACCGCTGGTTTCCCTTGTATTTCGTTTGGAGAAGTGTGACCTAACTTTTCATGTTAGTTCTTGCGGGCTTCATCTTAGCCTACGCCAACTTGGCTGGGACTAAAAAGGCTTTGTTGTTATTGTTGTTCTTGAACTGTGACCTAATATAACTGCTTCGTCCTAGCTATGATTTTTTTGGTTGCCCATAAATTGTTAATTTACTATACATTGTATGACCATCTCTTTTCATATGTTTCTTCAGGCCAGTCTGAAATAGTAAAATTTCTGCTTTCTAGAGGAGCTCCTGTTGATGTGGAATCAAATTTCTTGACCCCAGTGCAAACTGCTGCTCACAGAGGATATACTGTTATTCTGAAGATGTTGTTGGAGCACAATGGAGATGTAATTTGCCAAATATATTCTTTTTTTCCAGTCAGAAAAATTATTATTTTTACCTGTTTTAGTCTCTCAACATTACTTGTTTTTCCCTGAATGCTGCGTGCTTGACTGCTCTCTCTCACTGATGCCCCTGATTCTCTGACAAACTAATGGGATCAGGAGGAACTTATTACTTACACTCTAACAAAAGAATTCACTTCTCCTTCCTTACCAAATTCTCTCTTTTCTAGGATTCTATCATCATGTTGGCATTAATGTTGATGTTCTTTACTTCTTTTGGTTCTTCCAGCCCAACAAGCATTATACTCAATTTACTGCTCTGGAATTGGCATTAGAGTCTTCTTCTGTGCCTTGTGTGAAGCTTTTGGTTCAGGTATAATGTTCTCTGATTGCGATTGCAATAGGATATTTCTAACCGACGTTGAGTATGTCTGCGATTGCAATAGAAAGCATATGATTGTTTTATCTTCTCTAATTACGTTTTGTAGGCTGGTGCTGATGTGAATGTCTCTAGATCCTTTCATCCTTTGGCAAAAGCTGCAGAGAAAGGCTTGACTGAAGCTATCAAGTGCTTGGTGGAAGCTGGTGCAAATGCAAATGTTCCTGACACAGTAAGGCTTCTCATTTTGTTATGCCACTCTAGTGTTGAGCTGGACTCTATAGCTTCAGTAGCCCTCCCTATTTAGAAGTAATTGTGCATTCTGAACAAATACATATTTAGGCAATTAATTTGATGGTGGTTTGGTATTGTTAGTATGGAGAGAATAGTAGCTCAATTTGTTTTCTTCTCTTTTAATTTTCAATATTTTTTTTTGTTTGTTCAACAGTTAGGTAGACTGCCAGTAGAGTTGGCCGCTGAGTATGGTACATGGGAAGACGTTGAGATTCTATTTCCTGTCACTTCTCCCATTCCAACAGTTCCAGATTGGAGCGTCCATGGAATAATTAGTCATGTATACACGGAAGTCATGCAAAGAGAGGTATGTCATGGTAGCAATATCGTCAATCTTCAATTGCTCTGGTCCATGTTCTCTTCCTGTGCTTTGTTGGTGAGAACTCAGAGTAATAAAACTTGAGAAATGAAGAACCTGTGATTTTCTGATTCCTGACCTATACGCATGTGTATTTGCATGCACGATGCATCCACATTGCGCCTGAATTTTTTTTTTTTTGAGTGCCTGTTTTTCGTTTCATAATGCTCTCTTGAGCAACTTGTTTTGTTCACCATTCCTGAATACCTTTTTTTTTTTAATAATGCTCTCTTGGATAACTAGTTTTGTTCCAATGGTGATTACCAAAGTTAGATACTGTTAAGGAACATGCAAAGCATTTCTATTTCTCACAAAACATGCTTCATAAGCAACATTCTCAATCATTCTAATTTACAATGTCTGAGCAAAGCAAGAGCCGGCATTTTAAAGCAATTCATAAGCTAAAACTTTCTCATATCTTTTCGCTTCAGCTTATGACTTGTTATATTACTGTTTTTTTGCTGCATGCCAGAATCCTTGGATTTATATCTGGTTCATTTTATTATGAAATATTTAGGACGATGATATTGTCAAGAAAAGAAAGTCTGACCTGAAGAGACAAGCAGGTGATGCATTTAGGAAGGAAGATTATCTAAATGCATCACTGCTCTACACACAGGTATATTCCTAGACAACATGCTTATTTGGAGGTACATCCATGGATCATGTTCCTCCTTCACGACTGATGTTATTTGCCTACCTCTGTATATTGGATTCAGTGTGCAGTTGTCTGTGTGCTTGGACCCTCTAAGATGAAGGGGAAAAAATACTCACAAGCTGTTTTTTCTTATCCCTTTGCATTCATTTAGGTGATCTCATTGTTAGACAAAATTTCCCCAGATTCCTTTATATACCGTCCATGTGACTCTTTAAATAAGGTGAATTCATGTCTGCCCCACAGTTTTAATCTTGACTGTCCTCAATAAAGGAAAAAAAAAAGAAGCAATACATCATGTTCCGGCATCCCGGTCCCTTTCTTTGGGTGGATTTCTACATGTGAATTGTTCATTTATCTACTATTTTGATTGTCAGCCACTGCATTTGAGGACAAAATTACAGATGGTTGGCCTATATTGAGCACTGTTTTTGGAGTGTGGTGACAGCGAATTTGACTATGTTTGGTTTACTGCAGGCACTGAAGGTTGATCACTTTGACGGCACATTGTTCTCAAACAGGAGCCTTTGCTGGCTGCGCCTTGGTGAGGGGGAGAAGGCTTTGGATGATGCAGTGAAATGTGTAATGCTGCGCCCAAAGTGGGGAAAGGCCTACTACCGGAAAGGAGCAGCTCTAATGCTTCTGAAGGTGCATCAATAGAATGCAGTCTGACAATTTCGCTGTCCTTTCTACTTGTTATTTAATAAGTTGATTGATAATGTACTTGTCTTCCTTAGGACTATGAAGATGCTTATAACACGCTCTCTCGTGGTCTGGATTTGGACCCTGAAAGTGAAGAGATGGAAAAGTTGTTTTGGTAAGACATTCATCTTTTCCTCTTGTTTTTTACCTTCAACGGTACGGATTTGTCTGATTCGCGGCTATTGGTCATGATGCTACTCCGTTTTAGTACTTGGTTTACACGACATTTGGTCACTGATGTTATCAACTGGTGTTTCTTGTAGGGAGGCGATGGAACTGAAGTGCTGCCCGCAAGAAGCTGACGCAGAAAGTGGAAGCTCCTAATTTTTGTTTCTGAAACATGGATGGAGACAAATTAAACACTCATCAGTGGGTTGCCTATCATTTACACCTTAGGTTGCTAGGTTACGAACGATGGCCCCATCTTTTTGTGGTGTGGAGATTATGGAGTGACATGATCTTCGACTAGTTGCGGCTACAAACATTATCACACGCTGCTTTGTGGATGGAAGCATATGCCAGTGCATGATGAATCTGTTAGCTGGGATGATAAATTCACATAATTCCTTTGCAATTTGAAATGCTATATACTGCTATGTTACATGATGGATAACTAGCACTCGATGAACAAGAAATGGGCGTTGATCGATATGCTTTGCTTTCGCCCTCGTGTTTTCTGTTTCCCTCATGCGCGCATACCTGTCCATGCGTCAGTTCTTCATGAGTTTACAATTTGGGTTGTTTTTCCTATTCGATCTAGACCGAGGGATCAGGCTGGGCTGGGTAAACCAGACGGCTTTTTTGCTCGAAACAGAGCAGCAGAAAGGGAAAAGAGGAGCAGCACATTGCGGGTTGCTTTCTGTCACCTCTGCCTTCTCTTCTTCCCCAGGGAAGAGGAGGAGCATGTTACCCGTAGGAACTCTGTTAAGGAGTAAAGGATGAACACCAGGAAGTACCAGGGCCCTAAGTAACCATTACTTTACATTATGGTGCTCAAATCACAAGCTTTACATGTATAGTATAATGTGTTTATATCTTTACAAGATCCTTTACCCTATCACCCCCCAACATCTACGCTATATTACATTTCCTGCTATACCTCCAATCTGGATCCAATTGAGACTACAGGCTACAACCCAAATCTCATTTAGGCATGTTATTCACCCAGTGGGTGTTACAAATCCATTTTGCCCATGGCCTGAGGTATAAGCATTCAGGCCACAAAATCATGCAGAAGAGGTGACTGTTCAAACCGTTGCCGTTGATCCATCTGATTCATCGATTCGTAGTCTGAAGATGCAACGCTAACTCCAAGAGGAGCGGTAGCATTGTAGATATCGTCTCCAACACCGGGGAAGCTCTGCTGGGCGTTAGGAACTGAGAGGTTGCTGCTGGAATGCTGTAAGCCCAGTGTAAGTGATACGTTGCCGTTTCCGTATCTCCCAAGCTCTGCCAAATGGTAGGCCATGAACCGGGCGTTCTCATCAGGATGATGCACAACAGCATTATGGAGGAGGAGGCCACCATCTGCTTCGTTTGATCTTTGGTCCTTCAGCATCAGGTTCATGAAACTCTCATCAGGGTTGGCCTCATTCTGGAACCCAACAGGTGCTCCACCAACGTTCACAGTCCCTATGCTGGCTCTCGACTCGCCCAGCTGGCTGGTCTCACAAGCTCGAGGTGTAGAACTTTTCAGGTCTTCCTTGTCTTCAGAAGATGCCACTTTAGCTTTGCTTCTGGGCACATTGTCAGAGGAAGAGTTGGAGTCTTGCTCTATATCACCAATCTCTTCTTTGTACATGTCCTCAATCATCGGTTTCCAAAGGCGGACGCGGGCATTGATGAACCAATTTGAAATCTGGAGAGACACGAGGATGTCAAAGGATAAGACTCTTGAACAAAGAAAAATGGCTTATATGAGGCACCAAGCAACAAGCATCGATTAGGAAATAGAAGTGACAAATTTAAGATAGAAACTTCAGGTACATGATGAAGAATAATGTTGCTAGACAGGCTCCGGTAATTCACATACAGATTTTTTTTTTGGGAACATTCACATACAGATTTGAGTTGCACTAACCAACATAATCATATCAGCTAATATGTGCATGCGAATTTGAACACATGATACGGAATTAAAAAAAAATACCTGGCTCCTTGTCAAGCCTGTTTGCCTTGCTAGCATCAACTTTTCAGAATCTTTTGGGTACCTGCAAAAACATCAGAAATATTGATGAGGAACGAGAACCAAAGTTATATTCGCACTAAAGAAACAAAGGGATTATTGATCAATGGGCAAAAGAAAACGACTTACGGGTGAAGGAAATGTTCAAAGAGCCAAGCACGAAGAATGGTGACGGAGTTTTCAGGCAGTCCCCTCTGTGGCCTCCAAGCGTTTTGTGGAATCATACCGTACTGTTGGAAAGCTCTCTGCTGCCGTAGCTGTTGGTCAATGTACCGCAGACGAGTCAATTTTCCTTCCTTGCCAGATGAATTTTCCTCCTCACCAAGCTTCTTCCTGATGACATTGATCTGGTCATTGATAGCATCCTTCAGGCACCGGAAATGTCGTGATATTGTATGAAGAGCGACTGCAGTGTAAGGCTTGGCAGCTCCAGGCCCCGCAACCACATCGAAAGACGAAACCACAGTCTGCATTTGATGGTAATAATGCTTGTATTTCCGATCAACCTGCAATATGTTTCAAAAAATGTAAAGTTTATATTAGCAAGACTATGAACCAAATTGCTAACATTAGGAAGTTATGACACATGTTTCCTATAACTTGTGGCGCATTAATTGTCTACAAGTAAAGTTAATTGCTGTTGGAA
Organism: Eragrostis curvula; assembly: GCA_007726485.1. Classification (NCBI taxonomy): domain Eukaryota; kingdom Viridiplantae; phylum Streptophyta; class Magnoliopsida; order Poales; family Poaceae; genus Eragrostis; species Eragrostis curvula. The sequence goes on along the minus strand of CM017444.1, from coordinate 540,308 downwards.
TTTATTTCAGAGGAAAAGCACATGATTACTATACAACAGTATCACCCACCTCATCCAACATTGCCATCAGTTTTGCCATCTTGTTCTGAAGCTCTTGCTTCTCAGCAGTAGAAAGCTCAGGTGCCGTGTTGGCAGCAGATTCCTGTGGATTAGAGGACACACCCTCACTTTTGGGTCCTCCCTCAGTCTCCGTACCATCTGTCTTTCCGGCATCACCTTGTTCTTTCTGAGCTTTCTGCTTAATATTCTTCCAAACATTCACAACTTCATCAAGCAGTTCTTGTGCCGCCTTCAGATACCTTGAGTTACGGATCGCACGTGAGGCCTCAGACTGCATACTCTTCATCCGGATGTCATCAACTCGGAGGCTGTCATGGTAAGATTGGGGCGACAACATGTCTGGCTTGACAGACCAGTATGGCAAAGAAGGTGCCAGGATTTGTGTGTTGAGGCTCAGAGATAAACCTTGCCCTTGCACAGGGGGAACGTTTGATGGACTGTGGTTGTTCAGAACACCAAACTCAAGCTGTGCACTATTGTGGGCATCATCATGGATGAGATTGGCAGTGCTACTTTGTGATCCATCCATCATATGCATCAACATCTCGTTTTTCATATCTTTGACAGAACTGAAAGAGTGTTGCCCCTGGTGGGACCCAAGCATGTCAGACTCCCTTGCAGATGAGTCTTGGGACATTACTGAAGGGTGGCCAGGGTCAGGTATCTCCATGCAATTCTGCTGAGATTGCAAGATGCCACTGAACTCCGTATATGGTCCGGAAGTAGGATTGTTCAGATAAAGCAAGTTCCCTAGAGCCGATGGCATAGGATAAGATGCACCACCCGGGTCTCTCGAGTACATGTTCTGCGAATCTCTTTCAGTACCAGGGCTCGAGTAATAAGTAGCCATCTCACAATTTTGGTCACTTATTGATCAAGATTACTGCAACAGGTATGCAGAACAACCCTGGATACCGCTCAATGAATCTTGCAGCACAAGATTGAACCCTTTCGCTTACAGTTCGCCTGCAGTAGAGTGAACTGAAATGGATCAGTAAGAAGCTTCAGTAAAACTCAAGACTGATAGGGTTTTTCTTTTCAGCAATATCAAATGGCATGCTAATATCATGAAGTAGAACTACAAGTGTTCGTCAAGCAGTTCAGTGAAACAAATTCAACAGACTCTTTGTCGAAAGCTTTCCAAAAAAAAAAAAGAAAAAAATATATATTTAAGGGATAGCAGAAGCAACAAGAGGCTAATCACAGTTCAGATATCAGAATTGATGCTCATGCTAAATTTTCACTTGAACTCCTGCCTGATAGAAATATAGTGCTGTGCGGATTTTGCCCAAGAAGTGGGAAAAATATGAAGTGAAAATGTTACAAGCCAATTGGCAGGCTGTAAGCACATGTGGCCCTTCCACTTTTAGATTGGATCAAGAAAGTTTTCGGCTTTGTGCCCCTCCTCCGTTATCATGATAAACAAGAATATATGCTTGTGAATTCCACCAAGATAAACAATCGCACAACACAGAAAACCAATATCTTTCCGAAACACAGTTGCATGGAACTCCATCTATGTGAAAAACTCAGTATTACGAAAAGGATAATTGCACGAATAGTTTTGTTGGAGTCTGGATGAATGATTCCTTGAGAAAGTAATGATCGTTTTTCAGTAGTTACCTTGTTCAGCCAACAGAATGGGAGTCCCCAAATATGTTCACTGGCGTGTTACCGATGGAAGCAAAGCTTTTCTGTCAATCTGCAAGAAGAGATTAAATTGCTTAGTGTACTAGTCCACAGTCCGTAAAATAATCTCTCTAGAGAGCAAGTTTTACGACATAAAAGAGGTGAAACTAGGAGAGAAGTCCAAGGCAAAAACTTTGCTGTTATAAGCTACTACAGGACGAATGAAGGACTTGATATTGATGAAATTTCCGGCGTAAACACTTGCAGTGCCAGTAGCTTTGAACACGGGAACTACCACTAAGGGCATGGCTTTCATGCAAACATCAAACGAGGAACGAAGAAAAAAAATTCAATAACTCAGTCAGAAATCCTATTCAGCAGAAGCTTCCCCGCACAAGAGAAACAGGCAACTATACCAAAAATGAGCTGGTTGCCAGGTTGAGGAGGAGGTAGGAAACACAGAATTCTGATTTCTGGATTGATTAAAGAGGTTTGCAACCATCCGTAGTCAGTACAGCAAGAAAGGGAAGAACTTGGGTGAGCGCATGTCACCTCAAGGTCAAAAAGGACCATCTTTTTCTCCCGAGCCTTCGATTCTACAAGAAAATTTCAACACCAGCGCAAGATAACCTCATCATCCGTACCCAACCAAAATCCACAAACAAGGATTATTCGGAGCTCAAAATTATCGAAATTCGGAAGGGGGGCATCAGCACTCAATACTCTATCAATCCAAGAAATCAAGGGCAGCTTCGGAATTCAGAGGAACTCCACCAGCGAACCGAAGCAAACAAGAGCAGAAACAGGAAGACATACATGCAGGGAACAAGCAATTCTTGCAGCTGCAGCAGAAGCTAGGAAGAGGAGGAGGAGCAGATGATACAAGGGAAAGCAATAAGAAAATAGTAGGGGAGACCTGAGCAGATGGTGCTCCTCTCATGGGTAGCAGCCAAGCAGGCAGGGATTGCCTTCACAGCAGAGCGAGGCTGATCTTCTTCGGGGCTCGGCTAAGAGGGAGGGAGGCGAAGGCCGGAAGAAAGATAATCAATCCTCCCAATATGGGGACAAAATCGGATCCCCAGATTAAATTAACAATTCCAGAAAGAAAAAGGAGCAAGGGAGCAGGGAGCTCCCTTCTGTCTCTCTCTCTCTCTCTTTCTCCCTCCCTGCACCTGCAGCTAGCTGATGAGCTCTCCCCTCTCTCTAGCCTCTCTCCTCTCCTCTGCTCCGTGTTGCCTAAATAAATGAAAAAGAAGCTCGCACCACCCACTAACAGCAGCACCAAATATGGAACAATGCGAACCTCTAAAAGAAATAGTTTTTCCTCCTTTTATTAATTAGTTGTTGTGCTGAGCAGGATTATACTGGCTTTAGCTACTGTTTGCAGCTTGGAGTTATTTGCTGGTGTAACCACCACAGGCGGGCGGGAGGCTTCGGCTACTTGTCCATCCAGTTGTTTCTTTACGACAAAGCCTATGCAGCTACACATAGCATATGTCTTGCTACTCCTGTGCACCAATACTTACGGTTAAAGTATTTTTCTTCCTTTGAACTGGTACGTAGGAGTGGTTCACTAGTAAAAAATTCAATCTTTGTTTGGAAACTCAGATGAAAATCCATCGCTTTTACCTTGCACCATTGCATTGCAGATTTGGAGTTGGGCTAGTGCACTTGGCTTTTTGGTTTGATGCCAGCTATAGCTGACGGGCGAGATTTGCAGAATCATGAAATCATTTGAGGACAAAGACATGGAGGCGAGAGGATTTATCACGTGTGACATCAACGCCCCAATGAGAGAACCAAAAACAATTAGTGGTGGGTCACAGCCATTTCTCTTCCTTGGGTGGTTCATGTGGTCCACGAGCTTACGCGATGGCACGGGTCCACCAACCAAACCAAACCGAACCGATCCTCCTCGTTTTCTTTCTTCTACACCAAATTGCAGAGCTGGCTAGCCGCCTGGCTGCATAATATTGATGAAATAATGAAGGCCTTGAATTGAAGCTTGTAGTTAGCAGTGGCAACACCTCAGTAGCCAGGGCATAGCAGATTAATTTGGTTCTATCAGATGCAGTGAACAAGACAAAAATGGTTGCATGAGTAAAGGGTGCAGAATATTCCACAAGATAAAAGTACTTGAGTTCACAAGGAATTTTCCTTACTACACGAAACCCAAGATATTTCTCAAGATATATTTTACCTCCACCAAGCTATTAGAAGTAGCGGTGATAAAAATTGTTGTGAGAAGAATACAATATCAAAAGGTTGTCAAATGTAACACTTTGGAATAGCAACTTCCCTGGTTCAGACTGAGATGATAATAATAATAATAAAATAACACATCCACAAATTTACCTTGCGGTGAAAGTCATGCGGTGCGGTAGCAGCAACTTTTTACCTTCTTGTGATCACACCTGGTAGCAACCATATATTATGACCTTTGTACACGTGAACCGTCACACAGACATAATCCCCATGTATCCAATGAACCAGGACAGAGATATGACGCTAATTAAGTACTCACCCTAACGGTGGTTAACTTAGTAAGCTCTCTTCAAATCAAAGATTGCATGCATTGGGACGGATGGTGCAACGGGCTTGCTGTGCACACATTGAGGTTGGGAGTGGGTGTTGTGGTTAGGGATGGATGCCCTCTCCTAACAACCAGTGGGTGGACCTAAAATAAATCAATAATCCAGCCTTGTCTTAGACTTTAAATTACAAATCCATCCTCCCTACCTGCTTGCTGTGTAGTGCCTTCCTCTCCTTTTTATCCTACCGGCTACTTCTACCATCTACTACCCCATCTTTTTCCTTTTTTACTTTCCTGTGACCACCCACTACTTAATCTCTTTCACTTTTAAGTTTGTGATCAGGATATGTAACATACTTTAAACATGAACGAAAATCACATGTATGGAAAATCAGGGAAAACAGATTTCACAAGAAAAGAAACTCACCTGAGTAATCAGAGTTCGATCATGTCTAGTAGTACATCCGAATAATGTTATTCCTAGGATTTTTATCAAGATGCGAAAGATTGTATAGCTATTTGCAGTGTCATAACATATTAAAGAAAGGCATGAACACAATAATTAAAAAATAATTGAATAATATCTAATCAATCTGGATGACGAATCTTATATATGGTGCCTTGTTAGACAGGAGAAACACTTTCATTGGATGTTTTATTTTTTGAGGGGAAACCGGCAGAGTCATCTTGCAAGTTGAAGCCAGTTCCAGCAACCATATCCACCATTGATAGCTTATTCTAATGGGTGGGTTCAAGATAAAGTTATCACCATGACTAATTTGATCGGTAAGTTGTTCTTTCGCAACCTTCGTAAGCTCTTCTCCTTTTGTCGTAACAAATGGTCATTGTGGTTTTCTGTAAAAAGACTGTCCAACAACATCGAACCATGGTAAATTAAATTTCCTCACATTAAAAAAACAGTCGGAATCATTCCTAACTTTCATTGACAAGCAGGAGCTATCAAATAAGGATCTCAATTTGCACTTACGTTAATCTGGACGAACATTACAGCTCTTTGTTTAGATACTAAGCCGTTGCTGAAATTGCAGTGACGTGTGTTGATCAATTGTTATTATTAGCCACACAAATGGTAGGCGAGTAGCAGTTGCTGTCATGGTCCTTGAATTTAGTGTGGGGGCTGTTCCTGCTTGCTTACTCATCCTTCCTCCCTCAACTATTCTTTTTCCTAACCCATTTGTCTATTATATGTGTCTTCCTCTCTGATTGCTTTCAATCACAGAAGCTTCTCTTTGAATTAGGTGTCCGGGATGCGCCACGTGGACACCGCTTATCGGACAAATCAACCTTGGCTGTCAAACTTTTTAGTTTATAGTACTACTATATTCTTAGTCTCCGTCATCAATCAATAATATTAAACTAATAGAAGCTTATTACCAGCTGATCTGGACCTTCTTGGTTTGGTTTCCATGTGCGAAGCAAATCTTGTTCCATGCCTCAGACAGATCTGAAGAAGAATCACATAGTCCATGAGTAGTAATACAGGCTAAGCTGTGGATATGCTTTCTTATAGAGACCATGAGTAAAGTAACTTGTTTAACCTTATATACACTTGATTGCCATGGAGGTTTTATGCTAAATGGTACAAGATAACTGTTGTACAGATGTGAGGAGGGATAGAACTGTGAACAGAAAAAAAAAATATGATTGGTCATTGCTGTAAGCTGTTCAAGAAAATACTCTGTAATTTCGGCCTCATCATTTTTACACTAGCTAGTGTGTGAGGAGAAAAATAGGCCTGTATGCTACATATATCTCGTTTGATTCGTATGCTGTGTCAGTTTGCAAACGACTCCAGCGATGCGCAACAAACGATACAGACAATATACATAATAAATCTTGCGATAAAATCCAAAGTCCACATATGATTAACTTAAATTGACTTAACCAACTAGATCACCATCATGATCCTATAAATTAAAATTTGTCTCAACCATGTCATCATCCAAACTACCAACAGTTATATATTATCACTAAAATATAATGGCTTGCAGTCCGGAGGATCAGAAACTTCTAAACAATGCACTGATTGTGCCCCTATTTTAGGCGCACCTGGACAAACAAGTCTTGTCAAATGCTGACTAAACAAATACTTGAGTGTTTGTGCCACACAAGCAAGATCCTATTCTTTATTGGCTTATTATTAACTACAAGGGAAATTTCCCAAGGGATTAATTATTTGTGTTGTTTACTTCATCTTGGCAGCTCTAGGTCAGGGAATATCCATCCTTGAATATGCAGAGAGCAAACGGGGATCTTAGACCGTGTCAAACACTAAAATATGTCCAAATTAAACCATAGAGTGGGTTCGACTACGGGAAGCGTCATGAAAACGCGAAGCCTGTTTGGCTTCAAACCCTTCATCCTTCCTAATGACACAAATCATCTCAACTTAATTAGTGATGGTACTGCCCCCTTGCCCCCTTGAAAATCTGCTACAGATGAGCGAGAGGCGATCATAGTGTGTCCCCAAATCTGTGCTGCGGCTGAGTAGTTTGAGTTTTCCTCAAAAAATTGACAGGGACTTCATCAATTCCACCAACCTTTATCAGCATCAACGAATGAAGTATATATGATGCCAAGCACTTGCTAAATTAATCTGATTTTGTTCCCCATTGCGAAAAGCACATTGCTATACTTAGACATTGTCGACGTCTACTTTTCTTAACCCCTAAAATATTTGTGAAAGGGAAATCGAAGCTGGAACCCTGATGGACTTTGTGACCTTTTGATGACTTATGATTAGCGTCAACTACATTCTATCCATAAGCTGCCTAGTTTTCAGGTGTTAGAACAGCTAGCTACTGGTACATATCATGGTGCGTGTACATGTCAATCATGGTCGAAATCGACCTAACAATTCGGCATCTCTGTCGGTCGCGCCAGCGGATGCATTTTGGGAACAAAAAATACGCAGAAAAGCTCTGTTCGGATAGAGACCAAGATGACAAGTTTCGGCAACTCTGAGGCACAAACAACTTTTCGTTGCGCCGACGGCGATAGATGCATGTAAACGCGAACGACTGAACCATCAAGCCGACAGGGAGCAGAGCTATCCTTGTTCATATCGATATATCAGTCATAAGCACAAGGATGTCCATGACCAAGTTTTAAGACCCAGACATCCCTCTCCGTCGATCTCTATCCATCTTCCTCCTTTGTTTTCCTTTTCTATTTTGGAACAAGCACATCAATTTAACTGCTAATATGTTCACTTCGTGGCACTAAATTAAAGAAGAATATAGTTTCCTTCCATTTCGTAAGGAACTTGTACTTAAGCATGTGAGGTCATCAGGATGACTGTAGGCCATGCTATTACATCATGGGGAGTACACAGGTACTAGCTTGTCAAGTATACAAGGAGGAGCACACTTTTACATTGGTCAAAGCTTCCCTCTTTGTTCAGTGCCAGGATGACAGGAAGCCTATACATTGGGAGAGATTCTAGGGCTGCTTGGTGACTTGGTCCAGTGGAAGGTACATAGTACAGTGGTGCACAAAGCCGCATATACACCAATGAGGAGAGGATGCTACTGTTGTTTTGCCCTGTCACCATTTACTGCTCAACAAATTTGCCACAATAGCCTGGACATCTATATGTGGCTACTGCTACGAACAACCATAGCCTTTTGGAGCAATTGTTTGCTGGTCGTTGCACTCATGTGGCACCTACAATAGTTCCATTTCTATGTGTGAAATTTATCTTGGTCAGCAAACATGTTTGAGCTCTACAAAAAACATGTATGTAGCTCTTTGTCCAATACATTGGACAAGGACATTCAACTGTGTGGCCAACTCCCTAAAAATTCCGTAGGAACAAGAGATAGAGATCCCAATACAGCTCCGATCGGCTGAGTTTTTTTTTAATATCTTTTTGGAAAATAGAGCAGGAGGATCCAATAGGCATTTAAAAGCCACAATTGCAGTTGATCTAATTATAGCTGTTCTGAAACCATTGTCTGATCTGTTTTGAACAGAAACCTAATTATGCTGCCTCTCAATACCCTTCTTCGGTTTTTCGGAGTTGCACATTATCTTTTATTAGACTGAAGAGTACACACAATGGTCCAGCCAGAAACAAAGGGTGTGTTCGTTGCACTGTTTAGACCCCTTTAAAATTTAGCTCTAAAGAGAATCTTATTATTTAGGAGTATTAAATAAAGTTTAATGACAAAATCTTTTTACAGATGGGTACATCTTTACGAGACGAATCTAATGAGCCTAATTAATCTATGTTTTGCTACAGTGATGCTACAGTAAATATCGTCTAATCACAGCTTAACTACCCTCGTTAAATTCGTCTCGCGATTTAGAGGGGGGGTTCTGCGGTTAGTTTTGTAATTAAACTTTATTTAAGACAAGATTCTTTTTGTTTAAACCCTCTAAATTTTAGACTCTAAAACGCCGAACACGCCCAAAAGTTTTACACATGGTAACAGGAAACCTTGGGTGTTATTTATGTCCTCTCCAGACCTTTTCCAGTACCATCAGAACACAGATGATCAGAGGATGCAGATGCACTAACGCAACGTTGCAGCTTTGTTCTGTTCATCACAACATTCTGTTAAGATGGCAAGGCACTAGTAGGGATCAATTGCAATCTGACTAGCATTACAACATGTGCCTCCAAAACCTGGTACTGGCAGACAAGGTAGAGAAAAGGTTTGTTGAGACAGAGATGCTGACTGGTTCACGGGTCCCCATTGACACCATCAACGGGTCCAGATTAGCCTGAGCACCCCAGCTACAAGGCTATATAGGCAGGCAGGCAGATGCAGGCATGTCATGTGTAGCTTCTTTCAACAAGTTGAGGCACCAGTATACGATAGGTTCACTGAATGCATGCACATACAGAGAAACGGGCAGGCCATTATCAACTCTACCTCTCTCTCTCCAGAATGAGAAGTTGATGATGATGTCTTTCTCTGGCATCTCACAGGATCATTTGAACACACTCAAATGTATGATTATGGGGGTGCAGGTGGAAGAGTTGCCAATGCCGGCCATCAATTATAGATGATTATCATCTCTTGTATTCTGTAGATGGTTAGGTAGGAGTAACTATTACCTGTCAAAAGCTACAAACAGAGTATCTATTGGGAAGTCTCTGATCATGCTACTCTCCTCTCATTTGGTTGGATACTAGCCAGCTAGATTAGGGTTTATATTGTCCATTTGTCGATGATCGGTGTAATGTTCTTTTTGCAACTTTGCTGGGAATTAGTAGATTATGAAGTGTGTAGGGTGTTGCCGGTCACGACGCGTCATCTTTTAACATATCAAATATGTAAACATATATTTGCTAGGTGTGCAGCTACCGTGTTAGCTAAACGCAGCTCCTAAGGCTTTTAAAAGGCCTAGACTTTTGGATCCTTCACTATAGAGCAAAAGCCGATGAATCGCAAAGTGGACAAATCCTCTATCAGAAGATATGATAGACAATTCCCTAAACAGATCATCATAACGATTTCATCATCAGTACTGGAAGAATTGGAGGAAGTTTACAAGTCGTGATTCTGTACGCCACATTTGCATGATTTTTTTCTGGATAAAAAGTGTGCACTTGTACATTCGCTTACCTGTGCGTATGTGTATGATCTCAGGATAAGCAGGTTGCTCAAACAAAGTCATTATTCAGGATAAGCAGCTAGTACTATAGTACTGTAGGCTCGTCAGCATTGGTGACTAGAGGGGACTGATTAACAAATCCATGTAGCACCGTGGACTGCAGGATAATGACCCCTTACTTGTACTACCGGCGTTTTAGTTGCAGCACGCGAATGCAAAGGTAGTTAGAGGTTGGAGGCCGGGGATTAATTAGTTTCCCTCGTGAAAAAGATGCTCAATTTTCATTGGTATATATCGAGGGAGTTATCGACAGCAAAACAGTTTGGGTTGAACTCAAGTACTACTGCAAATTTATGAGGTCGATGTATCGTACAAGAATACTTGATAGATGATGTATGCATATATCATGGGCCACAAAAAAGATGAGGTCTCCCACTTTTTCGGGGACAGAGTACAGTGCCTACCATTTGCATTTCTTGGTGAGGAGATCATTGCGAACCCAATCACATTCAGGAGCACACCAACTAGAAAACCGGTACTGGAGGAGGATACAGGCCGGTGTACGTGGACTGTGGACATGGCGCCATTGTCCAATCCTGATTCGCCCCATTCTTTTCAGTTGTCATTTTTCGATTATTTATTTAGGAGCCTTACTTATGATGTCTGTTAACTAAGCCGGCTAGGAGATGATTCCGAATTTATGATGAAAACATTATTGCAGGCATGGACCATAGCCCCTTGGCGTGAGGGAACCGATCAGCGCGTAGAAAATGGTGTGTGGTCCGCGTTTGTCTCAATAATTGGAAAGAATCTAGATGCACCAGAGCTTAAGCTTCATCTTTCTTTGTCGACAAAGGGGAAAGGGAAGGCGTTGGTCAAGCTTTGGATCATCATGGGCGAGGAGCGAGCGAGCTAAACAGCCAGCCCATCTGGCCCACGAAACCTAGAAATGATTCTTTGTTTCTTTGCTTTTCTTTCCGTTTGGCAGAGTTCCATGGCCGGCTCTGTTTGCAGCTGACGCATACTGTACTGTCCTATTGGAACAAATAAAATTCAAGAAGGGAATGAATAGTACCTTGTGCTGTATTAGCACGATTCAGCAGAGAGTGAGAAGTCCAACAGGATGTTTCTTCTGTTCTTCACCGCGAAGTGCAAGAACGGGATTGCAGTTGCTATCTTGTGGAAAGCAGAGCCTGCACCATGGCATGCATTGATCTTTAAGATGGATCTTACAAATACAGTTAGTTGCAGAAAAGAACAATGACACCTTGAAAAAAAATACCTCCACACGAAATTCCAGGCGAGTTGCAGCAACGAACAATGACACCTTGCAGGGGATCCATGAATTATCGTTGGATTTTTACATGTCCGTGAGTGCCATTCCACCATCAAGCAATCGGGATTTAGATCCGTATGAATGACGGATCCATTCCTTGACTCCACGGTTTTTCCTGGGAATTTCCATGGATCCCTGCCATCGGCGCTCGGCGATCATGGAGCTGCTGCGCGTCAAGGGAACCCTGGGGTTCTCGGCTCCCCGGGCCTGGAGACGAGACGCCATTGATCCAACAGAACACCACCATTAGAGGCACTGCCGAATTCCGACCCAGATCGACCTGCTTCAGTCATCCGCCGCCGCCGTTGCCGGAAGGGACGGGGGAGAGATCGATCTAGCGCCCTTCCGAGAGGAATGAGGATGCGCCCGCCTTCTTGCCACAGTGGAGGAGCGCTCCCTGCGCCAGATATCCATTTTTTGTGCCGAGGAACGAGAATTTTGGCGACGAGGCGGTCGTCGCCGTCGCCGGACGGGAACGAGGAGAGCTCTCCGCCGCGACGCGCCGAACGGGGAAAGAGCTCGGTGGTTATTAGCGAATGGGGGCTATTTTGTGAAACATCATATACATATAGGGGGTTATATGTAAGATATTGGATCGCGATCAATAGTCGCGATCCAACTTAGGGGGTTCTATGCAAAACTCGAGTTGACCGTTTTCAACAAACCTGCGGGTTACTTGCTGCCGTTAGATGCAAATTATACGGCACAGATCGAGATCTCGATGGGACTGGTCAAGAGCTTGGTCCACGGCCATGGCGTCTCCGGTGATCTCGCCGACGCCGAGCCCGCCTCGATCGGAGCTAAGCTCAGACGGAACGTCGCCGCCACGCTATGCCATGCCCTGCCGGCCGGATCGCTCTTATCGCCCCCAAACGACGCCATGGGAACGAGGTGATCTTCCGCCACGAAACACAGTCAGTCGATAGATTGCTGCGAGCTTGCAAAGATGAAGCATTCCTATGGCGTTGTCGATTGCCTCCTGATGATCACAGCGTCTCGGACGCATGGTGTAATTTCTTTCGTGTAAATATGTAACCATACACAGAGCTTTCTCTTTTCCCTCAAACCCGACATCATGTAAATAACTTTTGAGCCAACTGGGCTACCATTAATCTTAATGGATTTCAGGTGGGGACGCGATCCCCCCCGTTGACCTTCAAAAAAAAAAACGACGCCATGGCTCCAGTGCCTCGACGCAGACGAACATGGCGTCTTCCTCCTCCGTCTAACCAACGAAACGCCGCCGCTTGCCGTAGCCCTGCCTCCGCCGCCGGACACCTTCATAAAGCCACGCCGCCATGGCGATCAGTTGAACCGCCTCGTATTCAACATGAAGGAAATGATCTTTCCGGTCCCGTCGTCGGCGACAAGATCGTCAAGATGGCCCCTTGGTCTTTCAAAAAAGATAGCCCCTTACATCTCCGTCGAGTATCAGATCAACACCACTACACCAGCCATGACAGTGTTTCTGTTATACTACTATTCAAGATCATACGTGTTCGCCAAAAAAAGATGCTGACGAAACATTTCCCCTGCAGGCCTGCAGCTGCTATCAAGGGATCTCACATCGTACCAGTTCTTGATCCGATTCTCCGGCTACATATTCAGGACTGGAGTTAATTCGTGGCGTACAACCTATTTTTGAACATGCAGTAATCCCTTCAACTTCATTCCAAAGTCACCGCTGGTACATATAGCCTGACAAATTCTTTGTGCTGCTCTATATTTGTACCTGACATTGAGGCTAAATTCAGAAAGCTTTGCTCTTGTGTACCATACGTGCTTACTTCACTCCCACTTAACACTGACCTCAATTCAGGATCCACAAGTTCGCAGCCGTCAGACGTGCACGGACACGCATCAACCCATGTATAAATCATCAAGGCCTCGATGGCTCGATATCTTGGAACACCATCACCTAATCTCTCCTTTTTGTTAAAAGTTCAGACAAATGGCAAGCAAACTATGCGATGCCACGTCCAAGCCTCGGCGGTTTGATCTTACCATGTCAAGGAGGACGAGACGACCATCAAGCTTGGCTGCCGATTGCGATCAAGCTATGGAGGGATCAAAGACAACAATGATACAGTCGCAGCAACAAGATCTAGATGAGGGCGCCGAGCTGAAGACAGGGCCGACAGAACAATCTGAAGATACAGAGCATCAGCGCAGGACTTCTGAAGAAACTGAGGAGCAGACATCACCGCAAAAGAAAACGTTGGAGGAGGAAGATGAGACACAGCAGCTGCATCAGTGCCGAGATAACAGCTTTCGCCGTCTTTCGCTGCAGGAGTTGATAGAAGACGAGGCCCTCGGCGGCGAGAAGCAGGACAAGGCCACCGGAGACCTGGAAGAGAATGCTGTCCATGATGTCGGGGAGGCAGCAGCAGCTGCAGGAGGAGGAGGTGAAAAAAAGCAGCCTGACCAAGTGGCTGGAAGGAAGATGATTGGAATGGTGCGCCGGTACGTGAGAGTCCGATCCACCAAGTCCAAGCATGCGTCGGAGAAGAAGGCTGTGGTGCCTGCATGTTGAAGATACAGCATGTCCATACGATTTGGTTGAGGTCAGCCAAATTTTAACTGAACCGTGTAAACTCGCCATCAGTATATATATTGTGTAACTCGTTTGTTTGGGGAAGAACGTGCTGTTTACTAGTAACTGTGTAAGAAAGCAAGTACACAAAGCTGTGGAAGTGTTGCTAGTAACTATGTAAGAAAGCAAGTACACGAAGCTGTGGAAATTCAAGCATGCAACACAGTTGCAGGTGTTGCACAGGGTTTCTCAGTTGTACCTGGCAGTTTTCAAATATATGTATCCATGATGCTTTCAGCTGAAGATGTCTATATATTCCTAACAAAAATTTTGAACCTCCTTAAAATTAAACAAAAAACTAATTGTCCAAATAAGTTGAACTATATGCCATGGATATTTGTGGCATCCATTCAGAATATTTAGCACTTGCATAAGAACAAATAAAAACATCCAAACCTCATACTAGGTGAAAGGGACATCTTCGTTGCTGCTCAGTCATGGTGCCAATGTGAATTTCAGGCAGATTTGTAGGAAATACAGGACTTCAAATTACGAAAGTTTTTAGTACCAAGTGGAGTACTTTACAAGCTCTTTTTATTTCTTTCTATATAAAGCAAGCAAACTGATGGCTATTCCTCACTTATGGAAGAGAAGAACAAAGGTTCTATGAGCTTCACCATTTTCAGTTGAGAAAAGCATCTTCTCTGGCCCAAATAATATCACGCTGATGCTTCCTCACTATTAGTAAACTTGTCAAGGAATGACAGTATCTCAGAATTCACCCTCTCTGGCTGCTCTTGCTGGATGAAATGGTGGCCCTCGATGATGGCAACCTCAAGATGTGGAACGTTTGACTGTAAGCCGCCGCTCTTGACGTACTGCTCGGTTCCGAAGGACTTGAGGCCGACGTCCTTGTCCGCAAGAATGAACTTGGCAGGCACTGTAATCTTCGCTCCATTCCAAGGTGCAGTAAGCCTCCAGTTCCTGCATGTCCGTTTAATTGTTTGTTACCACTGCATAACATATAATCAAATACTTTAAACAGGACACAAGGCAAGGAAATTACGTGTCCAGCATGCGGTAGTAGTTGAGGGGTCCGGTGAACCCGGACTTGTCAAACTTTTCGGCGTACTGGCCGAGTTCTTCCTCGGTCATCCAGGGAAGTGGCGACGCAGGTGCCTCGAGAAAATCGATGATCTCCACTCCAGGAGGAGCGATGAGTTCGTCGATCTCAATGGCGTAGAACTTCTTCAGGACGGTGGCAACATCGTAGCGTGCAAACGCACGTTCAGCTCTTCCAGGCTCCTGATGATACATACATGTATTTTTTTTCGATGCAGGCAGTATTAGACAGACAGGGCAGTGCAAGCTGCTTCAAGCTCGTTTCAGGAGGGACGAGAATTGAAGGAAGGAGATGATGAACACCTACCTGGAACTGCACGACGTAGAAGCCATCGCCGATCGCCGCCAAAGATTCGGTGGTCGGAGCAGGCCCGCGGGGGAAGAAGGGCACGCACAGGGCGACGACGGCGCGCACCAGGTCCGGCCGGAGCAGGCTGAGGTGCCACGCCAGCAGCGCGCCCCAGTCGTGGCCCACCACGAGAACTTTGGGGACGCCGAGGTGGCTGAGGAGCGCCACGAGGTCGCCGACGACGTGGAAGACGGAGTAGGCGGCCGGGTCGGCGGGGGCGTCGGAGTCGCCGTAGCCGCGGAGGTCGGGGGCGATGGCGCGGAAGCCGCGCGCGGCGAGCGCCGGCATCTGGCGGCGCCACGAGAGCCAGAGCTCCGGGAAGCCGTGCAGGAGGAGCACCACCGGGCCGTCGACGGGGCCCTGCTCGGCGACGTGGAGGGAGACGCCGTTCACGTCCGCGTTCCAGTGACGCACCGCCATGCTGCTTGCCTCCCTGCCCCTGCTCTGCTCTGCTCTGCTGTGTCACTCGCTCCTCCAGCTAGTCAGTGGAAACACAGGACACACCAGCGAAGAGAGCTTCTTTCTCGAGAATTTACAGGAGCACAAATGTTTTATTACGTGCACAAGAGTGAGCACAATATGCCTACTAAGATACCAATGTCACAGGCGAACTAAAGCGACAAATTGCCGGCGCAGACTGAAGCCCCGGCCGGCGGCAAGCATTCTTGATCACCAGAAATCTTTATTACGGAGATATAAACTCGTATTCTCAGGGGAAAAAAAATTCTTTGAAAGCTACTTATTTGGCTGCCAGTTTAGGGGGACAATGGACAAAGTCCAGCTGCGAGCGTGACAAGTTGAAGTGGGAAGAAAAATCTACCACTCTAAGGCAATGTATCTGAATGCACACCTTATCCACTTTTCATGATGATACTTTGATTTCAAAAATCCAAAAATCATAGCATATTCATGTACTTATTAGAAGCAACAGAACGACAGAATTTCAATTACAGACCTCAGCTTCCTAACAATCCAAGATGTCCAGGTAAATTTCCACCTCGACTTACAAGGCGCTCCTTTGGAGAATTTACAAGCAAGCCAACAGATGGCTGCCTCATTTATTTCCAGCTCAAAATTTTACTTTTCAGTTCTGATATCTCAAGAGAAAAATTCTCTGGCTCCCAAAGAACTTGAATCTCAAGCAATTGTCTGTACAGTATATCAGCCAATAGGTTACAGGAACCAAAAAAAAAAAACATGACACGAAATACTCAGGAGTACGTTCCCACGTATCGTCAGTTCCATCTGGCGATCCTGCAGTTCTGGGTTTGCCGTGTCAAAAAAGCGTAACCCAGAACCCACAACAAGGATTCCGGAAGCAGGACATGGAAATGGAATGATGACTTGCTCAGGGATACATCACAATTTTCTCCATAGTAGCAGCAAATAAAACAGACTGCAAGCCTGCGACAAGCTGAGCACAACTCCAGACTTGGAATGAATATAAAAACTGAAATAAGCAACGCAGAAAATATGAAAACAATCCACAGGCACAACTCCAGAATTTCGAAATCTTTGTCACTACAGATAGTGATACGGGTTTACAAAGTATAAGCTAGCAGATAAATGAGAACAAGACGATGGACAATCAGCCAAAACTTTCACTCGGCTAATGCCAGAAGCTATGGTCCACTCTAACAGAAGCTATGCAGAGCTTCCTTCTCTAGGCCTTCCTGGTTGCGATCTGAGACTCAGCCTGCACAACAATTTATATCCAAAACATCAGGATGAATCACAGAAACATTGAAAAGAACAGATAAACCAGGTGCTGAAATGCAATCAGCGTTGCATGCCTACCTCTTTCTTCACTGCCTCTTCCTTCTCCGACAAGATCAGCTCAATGTGGCAGGGGGAGGACATGTAAGCTGCAAAATAGTTCATGACAATCATTCAAGGTCTAACAAAACATGATAGCAAAACTTCATTAGACAAACTTACGGTTGATGCGTCCATGAGCACGGTAGGTCCTGCGCCGCTGCTTCTGAGCCTGGTTCACTTGAATGTGCGAAATGTAGAGGGTGTCAACGTCCAGACCTTTGACCTATGATGTCAGAATATTAGTTAAGAAATTTTTTATTCTCCATGTCAAGCTTCTCTAGATTTCATCACTTGAAAAAGAGACACCGAAAACTCTATGACACCAGAGAAAGCTGAATTTTATACCTCAGCGTTGCTCTCTGCATTCTTCAGAAGATCCAGAATGAACCTAGCAGACTTAGCCGGCCAGCGTCCCTGCCCATTTGGCTGGCGGTTCTTAGCCTGAGCGGTGCGCCCAACACCACCACAGTACCTGCGGAAGGGAATGGCTTGCTTGTGGGCAATCACATCCTCAAGGTACCTTTTGGCCTTGGTGAGTGGCAACTTCCTCAGGGCAAACGCTGTCTCACGGGTGTTCTGCAGATACAAAAATATAGCATAAATTAACACAGAGCATCACAACAAAGAGCTACTCTAGATATATCATATACTTGCATTTTTGTAACACAGAAACTTGTTATAACAACTAATACTAGCACAGATAGACACAAAAGAAATGTCTCGGCACAGCTGATAGCTGAGAAAACAAAGAAATGTACCATCATTTACTGAACCCATTGGCATGGAATGTCCAACACATGGACATGACCACAGGTTCACCCAATAACGATGAACATGATATACCTAAAGTTTACGGGGATACTGCTAGTACAGTGCACAGCATCCTGCTTTTTTACTTTAGGATAATGAAAGCAGAGGCGGCATGAGCGTCGGGAATCATGTGGTTCAAACATACCACTACACTAGCTATGGTTCAAAACCAGCCAGAGCACGAATTATGGATGGAGAACCAAGCAACCTGTGCCTACGTACTGGATCATACTAATACCTCAAGTAACTAAATTAACTAAATCTTGTAGACCTAAACATACACAGGAACCCACAAAACAGTATTCGAACTAAAGCAATCGGGCCTATCAAGTCATTGAAATGCGTTTATTGCTGGTAGGGAGGAATCACTCACCTTGAAGTGAACACGGAGATCCCGGCCCATGGCCTTGGAGGCTGCAACGCGTCACAAAGAAACACGAAAACGGATGAGAATCCCGCAGATCCACATATCACACAGAATATCAAAACGGAAATCATGCTGCAGGGAGCTTACACTTGGTGGGATTGACGGGCTCCGTCGAGTACTTCACCTGGAACCAAAAACAAAGAATCACACGACCCGTCAGGACTGGACCAAGCCATTGGAAACACGAGCGGTGATGAAGGGAAGAAGGGAGGGAGATCAGACCATGGCTGCGGCCGGCGAAGAGACCTCGATGCGGCAGAGGGGCGGCGGCAGGAGCAACGGCTGAAGAAGAAAGCGGCGGCGGCGCGAGAGAATGGCTTATATAGGAGCACCGAAGCTATAAGCAAAAACCCTAACGGGCTTTTGATGGGCCAAGATGTGCGCACGGTCTGAAATGAAGGCCACGATACATATGCAGGACACGGTCTGAAATGAAGGCCACGATACATATGCAGGACACAACGGACCTGTATAATGGGCTGTAGTCCATGGGCCTAACAGCTACACGACCCAACACATAGCATATTCTTGTACCTATAGCAGTACTCCTCAGTAAGCAACTGAACAGTGAAATTTCAATAACACCCTCATCCGTTTCGTAACAAATCTTTTTATCAAAAAAAAAAAACAGAAAGTTTCCTAAAAATTCAAGATGTGGAAGTGACCTTCGACATCTACTTACAAAGCGCTATTGGAGAGTTGGAGCAAATGGGTTGGAAAGTAAACATGCCTTGTATTCCTACAAGCAAAGCCAATAAACGGCTGCCTCTCATTTATTTCGAGCTCAAATTTCACATTATTCAGTTCAGAAATCTCAAGGAAAAAAAAAATCTCAGGGTTCCACAGAACTGAGGGTCATCTTAATTATACAATCTTTTTGTCAGGCTCGATTGAGAGTAACATCAGGATGATGCCTCCTCACCGGTAAACTTGTCGAGGTAGGAAAGTATCTCAAGGTTCACTTTGTCAGCCTGCTCTTGCTGGAGGAAATGGTGACCGTCGATGATGGAAACCTCAAGATCTGGAACATTGGATTTGAATCCCCCGCTCTTGATGTAGTGCTCAATTCCGAAGGACTGGGCACCGATGTCCTTATCACCAGCAATGAATTTCACTGGAACTGTGATTTTTGCACCGTTCCAGGGAGCCATAAGCCTCCAATTCCTGCATTTACCATGCATCCCTGAAGAGTTAAATTGAGCATAAGGATGGCATAAACGGGAGGTAATGCAAGGAAGTTTACATGTCCATCATGCGGTAGTAGTTAAGAGGTCCAGTGAACCCAGACTTGTGAAATTTCTCCGCATACTGCCCCAGTTCTTCATCGGTGATCCAGGGTAAAGGTGAGGAAGGTGCCTCAAGAAAGTCAATAATCTCTACTCCAGGAGGAGCAGTGAGGTCGTCAAGTTGAATGGAGTAGAACTTCTTCAGGACAGTTGCAACATCATGACGAGCAAATGCTTTTTCAGCTCTTCCTGGCTCCTGCAAACATAAATTTTGACATAAATGATTGTGCTCAATATAGAGTACTAGAACAAGACGCGGCCTATTGCCACCGGGTTCCCTGACCTGAACAAAAGGTTTGAAGCAAAGCATACAATACGGAGCTTGGCAAGACATTCAGTTACTGGCATGCAAACTAGTCACTCAATTTATCGTTTGCACTAAATTGTATGGGGTTCTTTGAATCAGTGTATGTATGGGCCAGAGTTTTCGTTCCACACGACCAAGTGGCTTCACACGAAGAAGAATAAATGGATGCAAAAATTAAATCAGAGGATCTGCTTGGGCGGGGCAACGGATATGATCACCTGGAACTGTGTGATGTAGAAGCCATCACCCAGCGCGGCAAAGGTTTCTGTAAACGCGTAAGGGGGGCGGGGGAAGAAAGGCACCCCCAGGACGACGACGGCGCGCACCCGGTCCGGCCGGAACAGGCACAAATGCCACGCCACCTGCGCGCCCCAGTCGTGCCCCACCACCAACACCTTGGGGAGGCGGAGGTGGTCGAGTAGCGCCACGATGTCGCCGACGATGTGGAAGATGGTGTACGCGGCGGGGTCGGCGGGCGCGCTGGAGTCGCCGTAGCCGCGGAGGTCGGGGGCGATGGCGCGGAAGCCGCGGGCGGCGAGCGCCGGCATCTGGTGGCGCCAGGAGAGCCAGAGCTCCGGGAAGCCGTGCAGGAGGAGCACCGCCGGCCCATCGGCGGGGCCCTGCTCGGCGACGTGGAGAGAGATGCCGTTGACGTCCGCGTTCCAGTGCCGCACCTCGCCTGCGCCGCCGGCCTCCATGCTTGACTGCTTGCTTGATCCGCCGCTCTTGCTTCCTCTGCTACGTCAGTCAACGGTGTGTGTGATCAGTCCCACAAGACACACGGCTCACATTCTTTAACACCGAAATGTCATAGATTTTTCACCTAAAAAAAAGAGAAGAAATGTCATAGATTTTTCATCTAAAAAAAAGGAAGAAATGTCATAGATTTTTAAATTTCCTTTTGCAGAGAAATAAGGAACCAATTTATGGTGAAAATGCATTTGTTTTTTTTTCGTGTGGAATATATATTTATATAAGTTGCACTTTTTAACAAAATTCTAGCTTTGGTGCTGATTTGGATCTGCTTCTCGTGCAATCAATTTTTTAATTTTTTTTCAGAAGATGGAGCTTTCATGTGCAGTGAGTTGATTAGGTGCCGGAGTTGAAAAAGGGAAAAAAAAAATCATAAGCGATGATGTCATGTTGAATTGTTGATGCCACCAAACAGACAGGCCAGGGGCTCTAGACAGGACCTGGATGTATTATCAAGCTGATGCATTTTTTGCTACTATAAATTGTCTCCGCATAACTGGCGCATTTTCTGTTCGAAGTAAGCTACTATGAAGCAGCTATGAAGCAGAGAAGGCCTCTGCGAGAATGGCAGCCATGAATTGTACACTCAATTAGCATCCCTTATATTAGAATTCTACTAAGATATCTTGAGACAGAAACTATTGCAACACTCACTTCTTGTCTGGATGATGCATCGATTTCAAAATTCCCAAACCATATCATATTCTACATTCTTGTCTGGACGATGCATTGAGTTAAGAATTCCCAAACCATAGCATATTCCTGTACCTATAGAAGTTGTAAGCAACAGAACAGTATAGAAGCAAGCAACTGAACAGTGAAATCTCAATTACACACTCCTCAGTTTGCTAACAAATCTATTATCCAAAAAAAAGTTTCCTAACAATCCAAGAGGTCAAAGTGACTTTCCACCTCTGCTTACAAAGGGCAATTTTGGAGAGTTGGAGCAAATGGGTTGGAAAGTAAGCATGCCCCTTATATCCTACAAAGCAAGCCAACAAAAGGCTATCTCTCGTTTATTTCCAGCTCAAATTTAACATTTTTAGTTCAGAAATCTGAATGGAAAAAAAAATCGCAGGGTCCCAGTCCCATAGAACTGAAGGCTATCTTAAAATCGTTTTGTTAGGCTCGAGTTAGAGTAACATCATGCTGATGCCTCCTCACTAGTAAACTTGTGGAGATAGGAAAGTATCTCATGATTCACTTTGTCAGGCTGCTCTTGCTGGATGAAATGGTGACCGTCGATGATGGAAACCTCAAGATCTGGAACATTAGACTTGAATGCCCCGCTCTTGATGTAGTGCTCAATTCCGAAGGACTGGACACCGATATTCTTATCACCAGCAATGAGTTTGGCAGGCACTGTGATTTTTGCACCGTTCCAGGGAGCCATAAGCCTCCAATTCCTGCATTTACCATGCATTGCTGAAGAGTTAAATTGAACACAAGGATGGCCTAAACAGGATATAATGCAAGGAAGTTTACATGTCCATCATGCGGTAGTAGTTGAGAGGTCCAGTGAACCCAGACTTCTGAAACTTTTCCGCATACTGCCCCAGCTCTTCCTCGGTCATCCAGGGTAAAGGTGAGGAGGGTGCCTCAAGAAAGTCAATAAACTCTACTCCAGGAGGAGCAGTGGGGTCGTCAAATTGAATGGAGTAGAACTTCTTTAGGACAGTTGCAACATCATGACGAGCAAATGCCTTTTCAGCCCTTCCAGGCTCCTGCAGACATAAATTTTGGCATAAATGATTGTGCTAAATATAGAGCATTAGAACAAAGATGTGGTCTATTGCCTGCGGCTCCCTGACGTTGACAAAAAAAAAAAAAATTGAAGCAATGCATACAAATACGTAGCTTATTGCAAAATTATTGATGTATTTGGTCACCGTTTTTGTCGAAGAGACAGAAGATTTTAAATTGTTGCGGCAATTTTAAGAAGACATACATACTGATTGATTGTATTCGAACCAAAAATGTCACTAGATGGAGGCAAGGAATGTAGCGTTAATGTAGTTTCAGAGACAAGTAGCATATCATTTCAGTTCAGATTAGCAGTGCAAAGCTTATTAAGACATTCAGTTACCGACACGCAAACTAGTGATCCAATTTATCGTTTGCACTAAATTTTATGGGGTTCTTTGAATCAATGTATGGGCAAGAGTTTCCATTCCACACGACCAAGTGACTTCCAATGGATGCTAAAATCAAATCTATTTGAGGGAGCGGGGCAAAGAAGATGATCACCTGAAACTGTGTGATGTAGAATCCATCACCCCGCGCGGCGAAGGCCTCTGTCGTCGAGACAGGGGCGCGGGGGAAGAACGGCACCCCAAGGGTGACGACGGCGCGCAGCCGGTCCGGCCGGAACAGGCACAGGTGCCACGTCACCAGCGCGCCCCAGTCGTGCCCCACCACGAACACCTACGGACCGGTAGGACGCGGTGATGTATTAGCTTGCTTGCTTGGCCAACAGAGAAAGAAACCTTGGGCTGGAAAAATGCGTCACCTTTGGGAGGCGGAGGTGGTCGAGGAGCGCCACGATGTCGCCAACGATGTGGAAGATGGAGTAGGCGGCCAGGTCGGCCGGTACGCTGGAGTCGCCGTAGCCGCGGAGGTCGGGGGCGATGGCGCGGAAGCCGCGCGCGGCGAGCGCGGCCATCTGGTGGCGCCACGAGAGCCAGAGCTCCGGGAAGCCGTGGAGGAGGAGCACCGCCGGCCCAGCGGCGGGGCCTTGCTCGGCTACGTGGAGAGAAATTCCGTTGACGTCGGCGTTCCAGTGCCGCACCTCGCCCGCTCCGCTGGCCTCCATGCCTGTCTTGGCTGCTTGTTTGATCCGCCGCTCTTGCTTCCTCTAGCTACGGCGGTCAACGGTGTGTATGATCAGTCCAACAACAACAACAGAGATTTTAAGAACGAAATGCCAGAGATTTTAAATTTCCTTTTTCAAAGAAATAAGGATTCGAATTATATTGTTTTGTTCTTTAGCGTGGAATACAAGTCACCATTTTTAAAAAGTCAACTCTAGATATTTGGATCTGCTTCTGGTGCAATCAAATTCTTTAAAAAAAATAAAAAATAGAAGATGGAGCTTTCATGTGTAGTGAGCTGACGAGAAGATTAGGTGCCAGAGTTGCAAAAAGAAAAGAAATTATACGCGATGATGTCATGTGGAATTGTTGATGCCAGCAAACAGACAGGCCAGGGACTCTATACAGGACCTGGATCTATCATCGAGCTGATGCATTTTTTGCTTCTATAAATCATCTCTGCAAAACCGGTGCATTTTCTGTTCGCACAAGCTATGAAGCAACTGTGATACAAAGGAGGCCTCTGCGAGGATGGCAAACGTGAATTGTACAGTCATCCACCGTACCAGAATTCCAAAAAAGATATCTTAAGACAAACTATTGCAACACTCACTTTCAGACCATATATTTCATTCTAATTTTAGCACACGCATAAGAATATAGACAACTTGTGCGAGAAACCATCAGACTGCAGACAGGAAGGCAAAAAAGTTTATAGCAAACCATAGTTAAACCTGCATTCCTTTTGAGATTGTTTTCGGTGATTCGACAGGGTACATTCTTGCTTATTCTATATATATATTTGATGGTGATGATATATTCTCAGACCTGGCACATGTGCAACTCATTTACATACCACCACAGCAAGGTAAGCTTTGCAGTCCAATAGAGGGGTGCTTAAAATTAAGCCTAAATCATCTCTATGTCCCCTTAGAAGAAACGCTGGCAGGCAACAGGACCAATGCCCGTTACACTTTGTCATCATGGAACCACCACCTTGTCTCCTTCGGAGACCTTCCGTTGCGGCAGTTCCTAACATAGCGATCGTTGTCTTGTGGGCGTTGCTGCAACCAATACAATGGAAAAAGTTGGATGCAAGCTACCAAGTGTGAAATAAGTTTTTGATAAATCAAGTGAGGTGAGCAAATGTAACCTTTGCTGGTGAACTAGACAGCATAGACAAGATACTGATGCAGACAGAACTCACAGTCATCGCTGGTGACCAGGAGTCATACAATATATCTGCAGACAAGAGTAGCAGTTATTACATCATATGTGCAATGCAGGAAATCATAGTTCATTGCCATCAGAGATTCACCAACATTACTTTCTTCTAATTCACAATATCGGAGATGCCTCTGAGAAAACTATATTTCATACCATAAATTGCCAGTGTTAAACTTGAGGCTAATTAATCCATTGTTGATGAGATGTTGATAAATTGATGCACAAAGAGTAATTACTGATGTAAGTTATTATTGATTCTTAAACATGACAATTCAGAAATACGTTTGTCACAACATTCCATTAAAGAGCCAGATAGGTTGCAAATAAAGATATTCTACTGGTGGTCGCTGGACAAGACGAGCGCACATATTATGTTTACATGCACCTACATTAGATACACATGGATAGGAAGGGTGATCAAGGTTCAGAAAATAAATGATATGATGACCACATAAAGTTGCATGGATGACTCGTGACTGCAATGTCAGGCAAGAGAACGAAAGGTGACTGGAAGGCATACATGACATGCCAATAAGGTGGAGACTTGAGATTCGAGTTTGTATTTATAGGGCTACCAACAGCTAATTTGCGAATTAGGTTTAGTAGTTACTATTATTTTAGGAAACGACATAGCAAAATGGCAGATTTTCTAAGCACGGAAAGAACTGAGCAAGTATTTCTACTAGTAACAAATAAACAAGTCCATCACTGACCCACTAATATCTAATTTCACATGTATCCTATTCCTTTTGCATATGATCGTTAAAACAAGTATATGCTAATATCATGCATGTTCGCGTTGACTTGCAATTCTTGAAATAATATATGCATACAACAAGGACACAACCCATGTGCACATTATGATTACATGTGATATGTTAAGGATAATGCCAAAAACAACCTTTTCACATGGCTACTTGATGTGCTCCATATCCTAAGCTATGATAAATTATTAGTTCATTACCCTAATCCTATACACTGGTTCATAGAATGTAAGTAATAAGGAGAAAGATGAGAACTAGTATTCTAGATGCAAAAAGTTTATAAGTAAATTCGAACAAGCGTGCTTTCATTCAACTATATATCCATATCAAGTCCATCATCAACTTTACAGAGGCTTATTTTGCAGGGAGAAGAAACACATATGCAAGTGTTAGAAAACCAAACATGCTTCCACACCTAATGTGTTGTCTCCTGCAACATTCTGCCTATTTCTGCACAAAAACAGGGAAGTTCCTATCCATGTCCAGACTCTACTCATTATTTAAGTAATTCATGGAGAATGTTTTAAAAGAACCGTGGATTGGAACCAACTGGGCATTCTCATCACTCTCTTTTTTTAATTCTTAACTGCAATCAAGAAAAGAACACTTAAATATGACGGAAAGTCAACTGGCATGAAAATAAACCATTGAATTTTTTTCCCTTTCTTGTTTTCAAGTTAACATGACCACAAGATGAAACATTTTTCAGAAAATAACTAATAAAAAGAAATTTTTTGCAACTCAAAGGGTAAATGAATAGAATCCTTGGCACGGATTTTTTTTAAAACAAAAAATCCTTAGCAACAGTTTCTCTACCAATTATGCATTCTCATCATTTTTTGAACTCTTAACTGCAACCAAGAAAAGAACACTTAAATACGACAGAAAGTCAACTGGCATGAAAATAAGGCTTGTTTTTATTATGCGCACATGCATAGATATATGCCTATCTGACCACTAACCGTAAGAACTTTTTCCCCTTCTTGTTTTCAAGGTAATGTGACCAGAAGATGGGATATTTTCAGAAAATAACCAAAAGAAATTTGTGCAACTAGAAGGGTATATACAATTGGCACGAAATGACAAAACTAACACAGAAAAGGAATAATAGCCTGTGATTTAAGGAGGAACAGAACAGAAGATTGTTTAACATTATGCTATATGAATAACAGTTGCAGATGCATTGAGGGTATCTGTAGTATTAAAAGCAAGGAGGAAGGATAACTGGCCTAGCCAACAACATCAAGTCATTAAGATTACTTTCAAAGGGTGGATACAAAACACGGGCACCTCAGCAATGTCATGCATTTAGCAGTGCAATCAAGACTCTATAGCAATAGAAGGAAAAGGCGTGTTGAGGCATCTCAGTCGCATTGCCTACTATAAAACTATAAAAGCACAATTAGCTAAGCTGGCAACTTTCCTCAAAAATGGAATCTTAGCACCTAACTGACAGCTAGATGGAAGATTAGGTCAGGCAAAGAACATTCGCACAAGGCCATAGCCATGTAGCTAGCTAATCAAAAGAACGAAATATAGTGTCACACACAAATCTTCTCCGCGAGGGAAGAACAAAGAATTTGCTTTACCTAAGCAGATGTGCCCGTTGCTGTAAATGTGTGGATGCATCGGCGCCGGATTGAGGAAAATAACCTGCAAGCAGAAGACAAAATTATCATCCAATCACATGAAATGAAAGAAATAGAACCAGGGATGAGAAACAAGAGTAAGGTGTAATCTTTGTGAAAAACGCAACCTGAGGTGCCTCCATAGGATAATGCTCGGGAAAGTCGACCTGCAGCTGGTACGTCTCGCCAGCATAGAGGGTGCCCGGTGCCCCAGTGACCTCGATTACCCACCTGTTCACTCATCCAAAGAGAATTCTCCTGTTACACAAGTAATCCCAATCCGGCACCACAAAGTAACGACTGTGATAAAACAGTTACGAAAAATCCCTACAGATCAAGAACAACGAGTAGGAGAAACGGGATAATCAAGCCCATCTGCAAGATGGGAACATGTTGTACCTCTACCCGAACCAAAATTCCAAGATAATTTTAACAAAAAGGAAGGAAGACGTAAGAAGGGGAATTGCAGCGATGCGGTCAGAAAGGCGGCACCTTTGGAGGTTATCGGAGACCTTGTGCTTGAAGCCGGCGGGGGGGCTGACCTGCCACTCGGCGAGCTCCTTCTGCAGCCGATTGCAAGCGATCTTGCTCAGCGCCTGCACAAGCGAAAAGGGGGGCGGATTACAGCCGAATCGAGAAGAAAAACCACCGCCCAATCGCTCCCCGGGAGTCGAATCCGACGGATTGGGGGAAGACGGGGCTAGGGTCCGGTACCTTTCGGGAAGGGGAGGAGGAGCTCGTCATGGTGGGGGGCCTGGGTTCTTGGGGAAGGGAATCGAATTATGGAAGGGACGGGGGAAGGGGAAGAAAGGCCAAGGGAGAAGAGAACGCCACAGCAGTCGTCCCCTTCTTTATTTCCTCGGTTTCGACTCGAGTGGGATGCTACCTTTTCTTTTTCTTTTTTTTATATTTTCTAATTTTTCATTTATCTCCTGTCTACATGTAGAAAAAAGAAAAAGAATGTGTTGAAGAAGAACAATAGCTTGTTGGTGGCTTCAAAGCGGATGGATTCATACGACCCAAACTCACACATAGGTTCACGGTGAGCTTGATTCGTAATTCATGTCTTTTAATCCAGGAGTATATAATCTGCAAAGAGAATATATCTTACCACACGGACAACCTTGATGGTGCTCCCTGTATATTCTAATGGTAATGACTGATGCGCAATGGTGGAGAGGTTAGGTTACAATTTTTTCTTCCAATAATGTTTTGGGTAATCTCCCAACAACTTCCTATGTCATCAATCTGACTCCCCCAATGGCATAACTGTTGATGCCATGGAAGGAATAAGAGCTTCTTATCTGCAAACAAACTATAAGGTCTGTCAAAGGAGAAACATATCTTTAAAACCGTTTATCCACGGAGTCCCCAATTTATATCTTTAGCCGCTATTACTAATGTATTATATTTGTAAAATATAATTAAAAAATGTAAGTTTATATTAATGATATAATTTTATATGTATGACTTTAAAGTTTTCAAAATGAATATTTAAATGAGTTTTCTATGTAAGTTTGAAGGATTATCTCTTGAACATTGCGTCCTTGGGACTAAAAGCAGACATGCCCACGACCATAATCATACTGCAAACTCTAAATATATTCAAATACATTGTTTGATGCAATTCCCTGAGATTTATCGATAATGTTGCGCATCTTCTTGTTGTTGTTGTTTGAGGGAATTAACATGATTTGTAGACGACGTAATTATGGGAAAACCTGCTGGTGAAGTTAGCACGTTGACAGATGAAGCAGTCGTACAACCCGCGGCACAGGCAGTACACCGGGCGGTACGTATAGCACGATTCGAAATTTATGCAGTCGATCTAGTGCAATTCCAACTTGGTCCACATTCAGACATTCTTGTTGTGTTACCGGCGCGTGCGACATGTGTTCAGCAAGTTGCCAAATCCAACATGTTTTGATCGTGATATATGCCAAATCCGTGGGACATGATTTGGAGTCGATTAGCTGCAGGCATTTTATCCATTCGATTGGTGTTGAAATGGAATTTTGCCTGCATTACGGATTATAGTAGTCGTGCTTTCCGGTTGTTGACGGCCCAGGAAGCTGTATGAGATGACCCATTTTAGTTGGCCCAGTTGATTGGGCCTGCTCCAAAAATGGCCCAGTCGACGACTCGACAAGAAAACAGAGCATCATCGTGCCTTTCCTCAAAAAAGAAAAGAAAAAAAAAAAGAAACAGAGCATCATGCCTCGTACATGCTCTTATTATATGCGCTGTAGACACCTCAATCATGAACAAAACAATCATCACGTGATTATTGTTTTTTCTCAATTTCGTGAATGAGTAGTACAACTCCAGGCTCCAGCTCACATTGAACTGGTTGACCTTTTTTTTTTCTTCAGTTGAAAAGAAACAGGTTACATGTTGGCACGGAAAGAAGAAGCAGCATTTGATGAGGGAGTAGGTTACAAGGTCCCAAGAGAGAGAGAGAGAACTCAAGACGAGGAGTCGTCGTTGGTGGGCATCCAGTACCTGTTGGTGAGCCACACGCCGTCGGCGACGACCTTTGCGCCGTCGTGGTTGCGGTGCCATGCGTAGTATGCGTGCGTGCGGTTCTTGATGTCGAGCGTGGCGTGCCCGAAGCTGGCCTCCCGGAACGCCGAGTAGGCCGGCTGCGGCCTCGTGAAGTTGTCGGCGATGCCCTCGATGTTGCCGCCGTCGCCGATGGTCACGTACACCGGCGCCGCAGCGTCCCGGACAGGAGTGGCCTTGTTGTTGATGATGTCGTAGGCGACGTTGGAGACGCGGTGGCTGCGCTCGTAGGCGTGGACGTGGCCGGCGAGGACGAGGTCGGCCTTGGCGTCGACGAGCCAGCGCTCGAACTGCACACGCATCGTTTCTCCTTCCATGTAGTGGTACCCGTTGCTGTTGTACCACGGCGAGTGCATGAGAATAATAAGCCATGGCGTCTCTGTCCTGTTCACCTTCTTGAGCTCCTGCTGCAGCCATGTCCATTGCGGCGTGTACTTGCCGTAGGCGGAGTAGGAGGCGAGCACGACGACGTGCGCCGACGCCATCTTGACCGAGTACCAGAAGGGCTGCGTGCTGCCGGCGGCCTTGTACGGCGTCGGGTAGCGGTGGGTGAAGGGCTTGAACGGCGTGTCCTCGCCGATCTCCGGCGCGAAGTCCAGCTCGTGGTTGCCGGCCGTCCAGATCCACGGCTGGTACGCCACGCTGCGCTCCACGAACCGCGCCCACGTGTCCCACCGCTTGTTGTCGTGCAGCGGGTAGTTGTCCGCGTACGAGAGGTCGCCCATGAACAGCACCGCGTCGCCGCCGTTCTCCTCGTAGTGCGACAGCGTCCGGTTCGAGTCGAACGTCTGACCAAGGTCGCCTGCATTGCATTGTTTCATTGTTCATGTCATCGGTTAGTACACTTTGTTTGGTCTGTTCCGCCCTACTGCTGGTCAATGGATCCAGGGCTGGCTGGATCCATTGAACATCGATCTCGCCATCAAAGACTTTGCAGATGGCAACAGTCAGCATGTGACAGATTAGTTTTATTTTTTTTTCAGATAATAAAATCATGTATCATGGGGCAGTCTCCAGCTGGATTAAAAAACTGACCATGCGGCATCAAGCATTGGATCCTACAATCTCGATCACAATGCTCGTCTTGGAACCTTCCTAGGTTGTGTAGGACAGAGATATAGTATGATGCCAGTGAAGATGAACAGAGATTTGGTTCTCAATGAATGCAAGAGGGAAGAAGAAACTGAGTTGTTGTTACCTATGAGCCCGAACTTGATGGGCACATCAGGCCCCGGCTTCGGCGGCGTGGTGAACCAGAACGTCCTCACCGTGTGCCCGAACCCCATGGCGTAGTAGTACTTGGTGCTATGCTGCCATGCCAAGAGTATCAGTCAGTGAGTCCACAGTAATGGCCGGCGGCCATGGCTGCAATGCTTTGTACTGCTTCTTCTTGACCAAAGGGAAAAAAAACAAAGTACAAAGACTAGGAGGAACCTTGAGGTTCTTGAGGGTGCAGTGGTGGATGAATCCTGATGTGTAGTTGAAGTAGTTGTAGCGCGTGTGCGTGCCCTGCGCCCGCATCTCCAGCTTGTCCGGGGCGGCGCCGTACATGACCGTGCTGCTGCCCAGCTTGTTCGCCGTCACCCACGACACGATCATCGCCGTGCCCGTCTGGTCGCCCAGCGTGATGTGCACCTGAGCCACGAAGAGAGAGTTTAGTTTTAGCAGCAAGAACAACGGGGCAAAGAAGCAGAGATGGCCGGCCGGGAAAAATCCTACTTGCTGCGGCGCATTGTACCCCGGCGGCACGCGGAAGACGTCGGCGTCCATCGGCATGTCCACCGTCGCCTCCAGCTTCCGCCGGTACGCGCTCGTCACTCCGGCATCGGCGCTCGCCGCCGCCGCCGCCGCCAGCAGGAGCGCCGCCACGAGGCTCAGCCGCCGGCGACCGCCCACCATCTCGCCTCTTCCCCTGCTTCTCCCTCCCCTGTTTTCGTTGCCCACCTCCCAAAGACTTGAGAAACAGAGTCCAAGTCGATGCACGGAGCCCTCGGAAAACTGGTGGTTTAAATAGATCCCTCGTGAGATTAGCTACTGATGTATTTGGGTTTAACAGAGTCCTAATCTGCACAATTCGTGGGGAATATCCCTTCAATTGTGCTTTTAGGCCGAGTAGAGCTCCAGATCGACAAGTAATCTCCCTACTTAAATGCACTCAATCGATCCAGATTAGCGTGTTCCGTTGATGCATTTGATTAAGGACTTCCAAGTTGACTTTTTTTTTAAAAAAAATAATCATATTTTGGACTCGTCGTTTGGGACCAAGAATATTGGCGTCTCTGCCGGGTTCTCACGACGCCGGACAAATGCATCGTCTTCATTCGTGTCAGTGTGGGCGCGCGCAGCATGGCCGCATATAATAGCCGGCCAGTTTGACCAATCAATCTCAAGCAACCGCACAGCACGGTGGCGACGATGATGAGACGACTTCGATGCTCCCGTTGCACGAGATCATTGATCACCTTCAATTTTGATGATCAACTGGCCTGTTCATGCAATGCCCGTAGCTGCCAGTCTCCCCAACTTGGGCTAATCATAAATTATTCGCGACCGGTAGTATAGATCTTGAAGGACCCGTGGACATGAACAAAAGGAGATTGTAGCTTGTGCCAAAGCCATAAAGACCTCTCCTTTTCATCGATTCAGCTCCACTTTTTTTCCCTACTTCTTTGCCACACAGTACCAAAAAGTTGAGGTCATGCCACTAGATGCCTTCACAAATTTTGGCCCCTTTTTTTTTTCCCTGACAGCAAAAGGTCAGGTCTGGCAAACATGAGGCATATATCACCTTTGTGGCTTGGCTTGTCATCATCTTTTTCCTATAACGAAAGGTGTCTTTTAGACGCAATAATAACTGGCGTCAAATTGGGAGAGGCTTAAAGTTCTTAGCTCCAATGAACGGATGAATGAGTAACACACGGCAAAATTTGACTTTAGAAATGCAGAGGTTTATTGTATGGAAGTCTTTGTCCTGCTTGACGGGGCATCATCAGGTCAGTCTTTCACATTGATGCATACATCGCCAATTCTCAAAGATGATGAAGATGACGAGGAAGTAACCTCACATCACATGTCACGAGTAGGCTTCAATAATTCGATGGAGCCCTTCAATGCACAGCCATCTAAG
This sequence comes from Eragrostis curvula, assembly GCA_007726485.1. Classification (NCBI taxonomy): domain Eukaryota; kingdom Viridiplantae; phylum Streptophyta; class Magnoliopsida; order Poales; family Poaceae; genus Eragrostis; species Eragrostis curvula. The sequence continues at coordinate 507,641 of CM017444.1, read as the reverse complement.
CTAGCTTGTGCGACCAAACGTTTCGGCCGCCTGTTGCAAAGCATATTCCTTCTCCGGATCTCATCGTGATGTCATGTACCCATTGACTATAGAACATATATACTTGCTAAAAATGAACGAAACAAAAGCATATTCCACCCCTGTTTTCCAACAAACGTTTTCGAGCCTGTAATTAATAATTTTTTGATGTTGATTTCGCTTTCTGAATGAATGGTGTTGGCATGACATTTTCGCGGGAGGTTCTGATTGTCGCCAGTTTCACTGTCAAGGCATCTTGAGAGTGGACTCGGGGCAACTTGCGATGCTGAAAAAGAAGATAAAGAGCACCGGTCGATAGGTCGAGTTCTTGAGGAAGATAGTGGAAAAGACGGATATTTATGATGGGTCCATGCGTATCTTTGCTCCTTTTGCCCCTCTATCTATATCTTTCTCTGCTAAATTCCACATGAAAATGATGGAAAAAGGATCGTTGGACGTTACCAGTGTGGTCGTATCAATGCAAGATGAACTGTTTATTTGTAACTTTTAGAGCATGGAGCAACAAAGTCGTAGTATGAATTAGGCGAATGAGGCGGCGGAGGTGAGGATGAGTGTCTCGTCGTGGTTGGGCATGTGGTATCTGTTGGTGAACCACATGGTGTCGGCGGCGACCTTGTTGCCGTCGTGGTTGCGGTACCACGCGTAGTAGGCGTGCGTCCGGTTCTTGATGTCCAGCACGGCGTGCCCGAAGCTGTACTCCCGGAACGCGGAGTAGGGCGGCTGCGGCCAGGTGAGCTCGTCGGCGAGTCCCTCGACGTTGCCGCCGTCGCCGATGGTGACGTAGACCGGCGCGCGTCGGTCGGCGACGGGCGTGCACTTGCCGTCGGTGACGTTGTACCTGATGTTGGAGAAGCGGTGGCTGCGCTCGTACGCGTGGACGTGGCCGGCGAAGACGATGTCGACGCGGGCGTCGACGGCCATCTGCTCGAGCTGCACGCGGAAGGGCTCCCCTTCCATGTAGTGGAAGTTGTTGCTGTTGTACCACGGCACGTGCGTCGTGATGAACAGCCATGGCGTCTGCGTGCGGTTGACACGGTCCTTGAGCTCGGCCTCGAGCCACTTGAACTGCGGCGTGTACTTGGTGAAGCCCGAGTAGGAGGACAGCACGATGATGTGGGCCGGGCCGATTTTCACGGAGTACCAGAGCGGCTCAGACGACCCGCTGGCCTTGTAGGGGGTCGGGTACCGGTGGGTGAAGGGCTTGAACGCCGGCGACCCTTCTCCGAGCTCCGGGGCGTAGTCGATCTCGTGGTTGCCGGCGGTCCAGATCCAGGGCTGGTACGCGAGGCTGCGCTCGGCGAAGCGGCCCCACGTGTCCCACCGGCGGTTGTCGTGGTAAGGGTGCTTGTCGGCGTAGGAGAGGTCGCCGACGAACAGCACGGCGTCGCCCGGGTGCGTCTCGTAGTGCGTCAGCGTGCTGTTCGAGTCCGACGTCTGCCCCAGGTCGCCGATCAGGCCGAACCGGACGGGAACGTCGGGCCCCGGCGCCGGCGGCGTCGTGAACCAGAACGTCCGCACCGCGTCGTCGCCTCCAGACCCGACGGCGTAGTAATACCGGGTGGCGTGCTCCAGGTTCTGCAGCGTGCAGTGGTGGATGAATCCGGACGTGTAGTTGTAGTAGGAGTAGCGCGTGTAGCTGCCCTCGGCTGTCAGCTCCAGCGCGTCCATGCCTGCGCGGCCGTAGCGGACGGTGCTGCTGGCCACCTCGACGGTGACCCAGGACACGGTCATGGCGGTGCCCGTCTGGTCGCCCAGCGTGATGTGCACCTGCTGCGGCGCGTTCTTGCCAGGAGGCACCGCGAACACGTCGGCGTCCAGCGGCATGTCCTCCGACGCAACCGCCTTGCGACGGTACGTGCTCGTCACGCCCCGATGGGTATACTTGTGGGCCGCCTCACCCTGCTGCTGCACGGCGAGGAGGAGCGCCACAAGAAGCAGTGCACCGGCGACATGGGGAGGAATGCCCATCTCCGCGACCACCTGGAAATTCTTTCTGTAGCTAATTTCCTATTGTACTGTGGCGGGCACCATGGCACCGGCAGCTTAAATAGAGAGAGAGAGAGGCACGCACATGCCATGCGATGGAGCAACGCGAGAGCGTGTGTCGTCCATGGATGTACGTACCCTACCGATACATGTTCAAACCACGGCCGCGCCTACTTGTTGTATTGGGCGACGCGGATCTGTCGATGAGCAACAACGCATCAATTGATTGGTTACCTTACGATCGATCGATGGATCGAATCCAATCCGAGCGTGTCAACTTCGTACTAGATTTAGAGAGCAACGTCATGTTTGTCCCAATGCATGCATTGCTGCTGGCTTTCGACTCATTCATCATTGCTTCGAATAATGTGACAGAGGATACATGCCTACCTAGACCCGGCCGAGGAGTACGTCCGATCGATGACGGCGTATTGTCGAATCAGCAACGTGCAGGCCAGGGTGCGTGTGGCTCGTAGGTGCCGTGCGATGCCATCCACGGATGTATACATCCATGCATTCACTGCCCGATCGATACGAGCCGCAACTGTCCATCTCGCTGTATCTCTCAATCTGTCTTCATTGTACGAGTTGTACCACATGATTTTTGTCACGTGGACTTTAGACGGTGGTGGGTTCAAGAGGAAACGACATATCCGTAGGCCAGGCGCACTCGATCGATGTTTTGCCGCTCACACAATAAAAATCGTCACATCTTTTCTTCTTACACAAAAGAATCATTCCATTCAGTTTCGTAGCGTCCATAAATCTTCCACTTACTGTATATGTGGTGGATTGCATCCCTAATATATGGAATTAAAGTTTTCACTCCTTTGCTCCCATACCACAGACTCCCATATTCCCAACAACATAACCACAATTTTTTCCACAAGAGAAACAAAATAATTACCTGTTGTCTTCTTTGAGATTTGGCATCACCTTGAATCCAAACAATGAGTCCATACGAGCTCAAACCTAGAACCAGAGAGAAAAAAAAAAGAGAATCTTCTAGCACATACTGTGAAGAGATAAGAAAAATATATAAAAAAGAAAATATACATGTTTCGCTCTGTTTGGTACTTGAACAATTAAGTTCATCATAACGGAATTAGCACATGTGAATATCAGTGTATGCTCAAAGAAAAAAGACGTGTGAATATCAGTAACAAGAAAATATATATACGCTTACACTTTGCAGGCGATGCAGAAAGCAGAACAACCATGAAAAAGGCCAACACGAGCTGTTTGCCGCTGCATATGGTCGACATATTGAATCGTCAGGAACTGGACGGGGACTCGCGATATGTGAGGCAAAGAATTAGATCGATCGAATGTGCTCTGTTGGCCTTTATTGCCTGCCTTTATATACATCGATGGCCCGTGCTAATTTGTGCAATATTTTGATACGGACGATCTCTTGCCGTGTATGGGATTACGGACCATTTTGATCCCGTTCCTTCTACGGACGACAAATATTCATGCATGCATTGCAAGACAAACATCTCTTGATCTCTGAAAGTTCATGTCTTGGTTTGACCTTTGCCCTAGCTTCACCCGTCGATCAATGGAAACCCAGCTCAGCTGGTGGTCCCCTGGTACGTTCGGGGCCTTCGGGCTATGTGCATTAGGCAGTCTTGCGTAGGCGGAGTCGCAGCTAGTAGAAGCGTACTTGTTGCAATATTGGACAACGGCCATCTATCGATGAGCAACCATGCGTCAATTGATATGATCACCTTGCGATCGATGGAATTCAATCCGACCGTGTCAACTACCTAATACTAGATACGAGTATATATATATATATTTTTTTTTAAAGACTCGGAATCACTTTGTGACCCGGTATATATTAATAAGAAGAAGGTGCCTTATATTAAGGGAAACGAGGCCAAACCGTACAAGTGTAAAAGAAAAACTAAGCTAAAAAGAAAAAGAAAACCACAAAAGAACATAGGATGGAGCCCGTCATATGTCATCGTTGCCACCCCTCCAAAATAGCTCCGACTTCACAATGATAGACCTGAGCCTTTGCCTCGCTCATGCTCCAGATCGATCGCGCCATCCACCAAACAATCATCACTTGTGTTATCGTTGCCAACCTCATCGCACTCACGATCGAGCAGCTCCGACTTCCCAAGGAAAAATGCCTGATGAGATCCTCAATGGAAAAGAAGCCTCACGACACAAAAGCCTCATCCCGCGACGTCGATGTTGCTACCGTCATGTGGACGCTCCGACTTCCCCCAAGAGGGTTATCGTTGCCTCCAAACAACCAAGAAGTCGAATCTGATGCCTCAATGGCGGTGAAGAGAATCTCTTAGGTGGCGCCTTCAAGAAGAATTCGATGCTCATGACACCGTCGTCACCCAACCTAGCAAGCTAGGTTTGGGGTTTCCCCCAAGAACTCTCCTGGAGGGGTGGGGCAGCGACACCACAGCAATGTCTCCAACAAGATAAACTACGCACCATGGCGTCGTCATTGCCGACATTATAAGCAAGGTTTCCCCTGGTTCCTGTGCTTCCCCACCACCACCTCCGCGCCACATTCCGCTCCAAAGTAGCAACACCAGCGCCACCAACACAACCACTGTACCAAGCACCACCGGCCTTTGCGCCGTCAATGGACGCCATCACAACCAGCCTCCACCCTCTGCACCAACAGCTCCCTAAGGCACCCGGATGCAACAACCACACGCCTCACCATGCCAGCCTCCACCTCAACCACGCCACTGCTGGCCTCCACCTCAAGCCCACTGTCGGCCTCCACCATGACCACACATCACTGGCGCCATGCTCGTTGCACACATCACAAGAGCCAGTCACATGCACGGCCGCCAACTCGTCGCTGCGGCCGTCGCACACACTCCACGCTGCTGCGCCCTGCTGCGTGCACGCCATGCCCACGGCCGTCATCCCGTGCGCATCCCCCGCGGCCACGGCGACCAGGGCCTCGCCCGCCGCCGCACTCCTCGCGTCGCGCCCGCCGCACGCGCATCTCGCGCCGGCAGCATGCGCGCCGCCGGATCTAGGCGTTGCCGCCTCAAATATACGAGTATATTTAGAGAGTGACATCATGTTTGTCCATTGCATGAGTTGCTTTCAACCAATTGATGAATGTTTGAAGTAATGTGGCAGAGGATACATACCTAGGCCCGGCCGAGGAGTACGTACCATGACGGGCGTAGGGTCGAATCAACAGCCAGCAGGCCAGGCGCGTGTGGCACATAGGCACCATGCCTAATCCGCTTTAGCGCGACATATCCATCCACGCACTCACTGTCGGATCGATTCCAGCCTCAAGTGTCAATTTCGCTGTATCTGTCGGTCTATCTTCATTGCACGAGTTATAGTACATGATTATTATCGTCACGAGGAGTTTAGACAGTGGGCGCAGGAGGAAACGGACATATCCGTAGTCCAGGACCACTCGATCGATATTTTGCAGCTAACACAACAAAATCGCCAGATGTTTTGTTGCACAACAACATTGTAGGGAATCGTGGAGTTTCGTAGCGTTCAGGTGACTCCAATGATCCTGTCCATTCACCGTCCATTAATCTTGTATTTACCTGTTTTCAACAAATCAACAAAATAAAAAAAATCGAACATATAGCAACAAATCTTGGTTTAAGGTAGTTAGTATCACTGCTCTAGTACCACCTTCTACTTACCTTTCCTCAACTTTTATATACACTAAGACTACGATGATTTTTATTACTAATTAAATTGAGTTAGCACCATTAGTATCAACAGAGATCATAGCTACAGGTAACTAATTAACACTCCACTTACTTGAGAACTGTTACTTGATGAGATGTTTGGAAATCTCCGAAGGAAGATAGTAGCGCCTAAAACAGGAGTTCTTCCTGTGGTCAAGCTCGCGCACGCCGCTCAGCTTCTTGTCCATCGTGTTAACAGCGATAACCCATCCCTTATTGTCCTTGACATCCACCTTGGACAAGAAATAGATGACATCACCGTCCATGCCCAGCCCCAATGCAGGGTGAGCCGTAATCAGCCGCCTCAAGCTCCATTTCGCTTCCTCTGGGTCAGCACCGTGCCTTGGCAGAGGCAGCAGCAGTTCAGAATGTCTTGGGTCCTCGACGACAATGTCCGTGACATCAACCGTGCAATCCTTGCGCCAATCCTTCCACGAAGACATTGGTACTGGCATGGTCCAGATGTTGGCCTTCCAGTAGTAAGCGACGCCTTCGTCGTCGTCGGAGTCGGAGTCAGATTCAGAGCCGGCGGAGTGGTCAGCCGGGCGTTGCAGAGATGACAACGGGACATCCCCCGGACGAGTTTCCATCTCGACGTACTTGATCTTGATGTCCTGGTCATGGCACGCGACGACGGTGATGTCCCTGTACCTGTGCGGGCATCCTCTGCAGAAGTTCCTTCTGTTGCTCCTGGCCGGCTTGGGCAGCGGCATGTCACGGAGCACGAGTTTGTCATCGTCGTCGAGCACGTCGCAGAAGAGGATGCCCTTCCAGAGATCCACCCAGCCGACGGTACCGTTTGGGCCACCGAGCGTGATCACCTTGGTGGTGTCGTGGAAGATGGCCGTGTCGGGGACGGGGAGCACCGCGTCTCTCTGCGGCGCGTCCACGCGCAGCCGCCTGCTTGACCAGAAGCCGGTGCCGGAGTCGTAGCGCTGGAAGTTGAACTCCTTGGCGTTGATGGTGTTCCTGAGGCAGGCGACGACGAAGCAGCAGCCATGATGAGAGCCTGCAGGGAGGATGGCGGCTTCGTTGTCTTGGAAGCGGAAGTGCGGCTTGGGGAGCAGGCGCAGGGACGGCTGCTGCGGATGCGCTGCCACGTAGACAAAGTAGTCGTAGTCCTCGTTGAGGTTACGCGCGCCGGGGGTCGGGATACGGATGAGGGCGAACTCGGCGTTCGTGCTGATCACGTGGGGAGCCTCACGGACGCACCGGACGGCGGCGGTGCCGGCGGTGGGGCCGGAGAGGGTGCCGACGTTTGGGCCGGCGACGGGGCCCGGGAAGTGTACGACGAAGTAGGAGAGGCGCGGGGCGCGGGCGAGTACGAAGGACACGTGGACGGGGTTGCCGGTGCTCATGATGGCGGCGGCGGTGGTGGCGTTGGAGGCGGCGGCGGCGGAGATGTACGCTCTGTCGTCGAGGAGCACCGAGCTTGGATTCAGGCGACCATCCTCGGTTGGAATCGGTGGAGGGTCCAAGCAGGGGACGAAGTCATCCATGGCGATGGAGTAAGGACGACGGCGACGGCGACGGCGACGATCCGACCGGTGATGACGACGGCTCGGATCGTGGATCCCCTGTTTTCGCGCAACTGATCAGTGTTGTGTGTGTTTCAGTCCTGGGCTGGCACGGCAGGCGGAACAGGCCCTGATTAGCACGAAAAAAAGACACCGGCATTGCAATAAGGAAGCAATAACGTACGGCCTTGCAGCCCAACTCGTCGATGGCCCAGCTGAGAGTCCATCTGTGCGTGCCTGTGCCCACCATCATCGTATTGTCGTTTGGGATAACCACCATGAAGATCCAAGACGTTGCGGCAGCTCACGTGCGTTGTTTTGTTTTGGACCCATCGTCCATGGCAGTTGGGAGATGTATCATGGGTACACTGGTACAGTTCATAGAAATCATAATTTGTACTACATCACTATAGAAGATATTTCAAAAGTACTTTTCAGTAGTATTCCATGGTTGTTGACTGAAAAACAATTTTTGCAGTACTAGTATAGTGCAGCGCGGACCACCAATACGTTAGTGCTGCTTTGGTTAGGTCCACCCCCACGAAAAAGAGAAGGTGCTCTTGCTAAGATCGAAGCTGCCTTTTGAACTGTATGAAAGGAGTAACTCTAACATTTGTCATATTATAACTTGTAGTACGTGCACAGCACAGAACAAGCTTCATCATAGTCGAAATGTACGACTGCATATAGATCAATGTTCACACAAGGCAAAAACTGTACGCCGAAAGCTGTCGCAAGTTTTTCCTCGGAGATACTATGAAAGGCACGAAAAAGAATCCGTCGGATACGTCCCTGCATCACGAGAGTCAACAGAAGAATGGAGTAGTAGTCTGTAGATGGCATATATTATTCCCACATGTCTATGCGGCCGAAGGGGCTATCCAACGAACCACATTCGCCACTTTTTCGTCGAGATTCGAGCGCTGGCCCCACGCGTTGTTTCTTTTTTGCTGACATGTCCCAACTAGGTCAAACGGTGCCGCGCTTAAGCTGTTCGCAAGTGGTAGCCTAATTTGATGGCTTTTCAGTAGTGCATTCACTGCTCGAACAGCTCGAACAGCTCATTCACTCCACCCATTCTTCCATCTCAAGCCTCCTCATGGCCTCTAGCAATGGTCTCCGGCCGCCGGACCTTTCCCGTCCTCGTCCGCCACCCACAGGTCCCAATTCGTCTGGTGCCATGGGTCCCGGCAATGGCGTCGCCGCACCGGAACTTTTCAGACCCGCCCGTCCGTCCACATCCAGTTGTTCTCGGCCGATCCATGTCACTGGTGTTCCCGGCCCGCCCGTCTTGTTCGGTGCCGTCGGCAATGGCTCTTCTTCATCTTCTGCCGTGGATTCCGTTCTTCTTTCTGGGGTAGGGCAGGAGCCAGTCGGATTGGTTCCTGCTCCGTTCGGTGCTGGTGCTCATGGGATCGTCGCCTCTGCGATGAGATTTCTACATCCATGCTGGTTGGTTTCCCCCGGTTCCGCACTTCCCCAAGTTTTGTCTCAGTACACAATTCCCCTTCCATGCAGGTCTCTTGTGTTGCCGCCCGTCCGGTGTGTTCGTTGCCTCCCCGTTCAGTCCTGGTTGCCATGGAGTCCCCGGCGCTGGTATTCAGGTACTCGGATTTTCCCCTTCCGCTTGCTCCCGCACCCTGCAACACCGGAGTTGGTTTCAGTAGTCCCAATTCACTCTTCCCCATCATCGTCTCTTTCAGTCTTGCTGTCAGTTCATCGCAAGCCAATGTCTGTTCCAATTTAACTCCTGCTCCCACTTTGTACTACCCCACTTAGTCCTGCTGTCAGTTGAACTCGCAATCAATTCACAATTTCAGCCAAGTCTACAACCGGGAAGCCTGCTAAATGGCGACTTTTATTTAGCAATTTAGTTATTTTATATGCAGAGTTAGCCTCCACATCTGAAGATATTTTGTGCATTAGGCTCCACATATGAAGTAGCAATTGATTTCTGCATATTATCACAGTATAGTTACTCTTGTATGTACCATTTGAAGCTGTTCTTGTAGTGTCAATTTCATGGTAGATTGTGTGTGATGTTCGATCCTAAGTTGATTTTTTTTTAAAAAATAAAAAGTAAAATTGGACTTTGAATCAGAGTTCTGCTAATCTGCTTTCCCTGCTACAGTTGTCTGCCATTGTGTTTGAGCTCCTATGATTCGAGATGGAACTTTAAAGCATTAGCTGGTAGTTGCCTCAAGTTAATACTGTTAAACAGATTAGCTGGTATGTTGCCTGTAGAAAAGAAAGAAAAAAAACTAAAACCAGGGTACTGAAATCTGTCTTATAATCAGTAAAAAGGTTGTTCAAGAGTATGTTAAGATTGATAATTGGTCATGTAAGAGTATCAAAATAATACTATACATATTGAAATTTTGAATTGTTCCTTAGTCGAGTAGGGGAGCAAAATAATACTTTTACAGGCAGCATTTAGTGTATGGGTTTTCATGTTAGTAATCTACTTATGAAGATTTTGAGTTCTCTATCAACACTCAGTTCTACCACAAAATCTGCCAACATTAGCCAAGCTGAGGAGAACAGTGCCTAAATGTAGTTGGCTTCCTTCCTCGTTTTCCTAATGTTTTTAATATTATTTCTCTGTCTTGGAGAAAAACTGCATAACTAAAAGGTATGTCGTCATCTAGGCAATTGGGAATCAATGAAAAGGCACCTAGAGTAACACATAATTTGAGCGTAGTTTCTATATTGTGCTCTTGTTACATTTTAGCATCTTTATTGGACTTGAAATGTTCCACCCATCAACTCTGGAAATGTTTTGTGGTTTTAGATAAGAATCATGGAAAAGTAAGTGCAAAGCATCCATGGAAGATTTTTCTGCCTTATAGATATGGTTTGCATCCAGCTGATCCAACTTCATAAAACATCTATTTGATTTCATTCCATTACTTTCTCTGCTGCACCACACTTGATTCACAAGCAAAATATATAAATTGTTCTTGCACACACACCCATTCTCCATATGTGGCTTGATTATAAGTTACTATGAGGGTATTATCTAAAGATTTGTCTGGTGGTTGAGACCCCGGAAGTTCCAGGCAACATACATTTTTTGTATATCAATGATTTTTCCAGTATATCTAGTGGCTTGCAAAGTCTCCATGGTTCTGTGGTTTCAGATGTGGACTTTGTCCAACTCAAATAGCAACGAAGAAGAAATACAAAGGTACAAAACATTTTAGACGTCATCTTACTCAAAACCATTGTCATAATTTTTTTGTTTCTAATTTCCACCTTTTTATTTACTCACAGGAATTGGATTGTGTACCAATAACCAAGGTACCTGGAGACTACATGATTGTATCTGATTGAAAGGTTCTCCTAAAACACGTACTTGCTCAGGTACAAAATAAATAATGTTGTATGCAGTGGTAATCTGCTGACACATATGAAGAGAATTGCAGCTGGTGGTACCTGCTTAGGTTCTAATGAATTGGTGTTCCTATTTTTGAATCAAAATTTTGAGAGGGAAAGTAGGATGGCTGAGCCTGCTGGCTCTATATATGCCGACCTGGTAAAAGGGGTCATCATCTAAACCAGCTCAGAGCAAGGTAGCAAGGTAGCAAGATGTCTGATCAGCTGAGCACAAGCCAGATCAATAATCATGCATGCATCTCCTACTTCACTGATGAGGTACACAAAAACATGTTGTTCTTCGCTGCCTTGTTACTTTGCTTAACCGTTCATTAATTGGAGTATTTTATCTGCTCTGTTTTCTTTGGATCTAAAACAGATTCGTTCATCACTGGGCGGGTAAGCGCTGTTGGAGGGCCATTGGAAGACGACGTTGAAGTCTCTAGTGCTTACAACCCTAATCAGTTATTCTTCATAACTGAATTTTTTCCTTACATAGAGTACTGGAAGAAGAGAATGCAATCTCGCTGTTGACTCATGGAAGAAGAAAATGCTGCAAGTTGATCTTGTGTTGTGGAGGCCTCGGTGTCTTGTCTCTGCTTACTAGTCATCTTTAGATCCAGATAACATGTTTGTTAACTGGTGTAGTTGGTCTCTAATTTGCAACCTTTTGGTTTGGTTCAGTTAACGTCTTTTGCGACCATGAAGCACCATCTCAGTTGTGCCATTTAATTTTTAGGTATCCTTCACGGAAATATATTGCTGCGCACATAAATGCCACAAAGAATAAATTATTGAGTTCACTTTAGAAGATGGTATTAGTTCAGCTCACATGATTTATTGACCTCACATTTGTTGCGAAAGGTGGCAGGACAAAGTGTTCAGCACACTTCGAGTGCATATAGGGAGCTGAAGTGTGCTACAGTATGTTGGAACAAAAAGTTATTGCACTATTGCAGTTCTAACTGCATTGAAGCATGTAGGCTATCAACTGGTTTCATCTAGTGCACTGTAGCTTTTTATTGCTGTGAGCTGTGATCCCTTGTTTCACGGAGATTCAAACATTTGAAATCCATCCTTTTTTTTAATAGTCATTTCAAATCCATCCTGAGAGAGGGAAAATAGATGCACTGTAGAACCTCCTTCCAGCATTTGGTCCTTGCTTACAAATACGAGTAATAAGCTGCTTCGGCAAGAAAGGGCAAGCGACCAAGGGCAGATCACCGCACCGATTGCTTCCTGATTCCTAAAAAAGGAGAACCTGTGTATGAAGAGGTCGCCATGGTAAAGCTGGGCAGCAAGGAGAGAAGGAAGAGCTCAACGCTGGTGAGGAATCGAAGAGATGGCTGCCTGGACAGTGTAGAGAAGAGGGGAACAGTAAATTAGTACCTGTTGCTTTTACAACTATAGAGTAGGGCTGCCTCACCCAGTGATGCACGTCGCCTTGCATAGCATGCTTTGGGCACATGAACAGTAGGCCTAGAAGCATTGGGACAGGTTAGGGAAGCCCCCACACCCTCATCCCACCAACTTTCCAGATATTATTATACACATATGTCAGAAAAAATGAACATTACCAACAACAAATAGTAAACACAAATGCATCATGCCCATGGTAATGCATCAGCTTGTACTAGTGAGCTCTTCGATTATTCAGATCAGCCTTCTTGTTTAATGCATTACCAACTATCAGCAATAGTCACCCAACATCCCTCTCGCCACTTTTCAGCTCCCTATATAGTACCGCTAAAATGTTCCACGCACAGGCACATGGACAAGGTATTTCAGTATTAGTTGTTTTGATCCAGAATCAACTAGAAGGTACAAACGGCACGTAATTGTACCAATTCCTTCCAATCAACTAGTGTACGAAATGATTATAACAAAACAAGGTACTAATACATTAAAAGTTTTGCTTAAATTAACCACGAGCTTACAACATGGATTCCTATTACATAGTAAATCCTGCTTAAAGTTAGCATGATATTACAAAACCGTGTCTAAAATATTTCATATCAGCAAAATAGCACAAACATGTCCAAATTAGTAGCTACTCAACAATTGGCAAGCCAGCTTTTGGAGATTCACTTGAAAAGCTGGTTTCTCTTGGTTGCCATCCATTGCAAGCAATTCAGTCAATAGAATCATCTTGAACTCTTCAAATGATTCCTGCAACACAAAGAAGGCTTTGTTATTAACCTCAAGTGTCATTCGGTTTATCACATTTGTGAGATTATCACTACAACAGAAATAAGCATGTTAATTTTATAATGTCTTACTTCTTTACTTCATATGTGTTTCAGCTAAATATTTTTCTTGTTATTATTTTGAAAGAACCTGCCATAGATTATTTCCCACACAGTAACTATCCGAAATCATTGATGCTTTGGAAACAGTCCTATGAAATCCAGACAAATAGATTAATTGTAATAATGTATTATTTGTAAACTAGATAATAGCCTCTGGACAATATAAAGTGAACTTTTTCCTGCATCGTTTCTAGTTTGTTCATAACTTTCCAACAACTTTTCAGGATATATAGACCACAAAGCCAAATTACAAGCTGACAAACTAATCGATCAACTTGGAACTTTCAGAAGCTTGAACTTTGATAATATAAACAGATCTTCCAATATTTCCCTAACTGAACTACTAGTTATCTGAAAGGACAAAAGTTCCAGCTTACAGGCAACTACTCGTGTACAAATGTTCTACTTGAAATATTGCACCTTACAGGCAACAACTGGAGTTCCAGCTTTCAGATAGCTAGGTTACAGGCAACCTGAAATGTTGCACCTTAGTCAGGCAACAACTGAAGTACTAAAATTCCAGCTTACAGGCAACTACTCTTGTACAAATGTTGCTAGCTTATTCATAACTTTATAACAACTTTTCAGGATATATAGATCACAAAGCCAAATTAGCAGTTCACAAAGTAATCGATAAACCTGGAACTTTCAGAAGCTTGAAATTTGATAACAGAAACAAATCTTTTAATATTTCCATAACTGAAGTACCAGTTATCTGAAAGGACTAAAGAACTGAAAGGAACCTGCGGGAGCTAGCTCTTCAGTCAATACTCCTAGCTACAGTACAGCTACACACCAACACCAGACAGAAGCAAATAATGATGGGCAACAAGAAGAAGGACGACACCTTCGGGCTGAATGATGATGAAGAATTGGTACACTTTCTACTACCTTTCTATCAGCATTTCATGAATCAACCACTGCCAAAAGAAACGTGCATCTGTACAGAACCTTTGGTGTAGAGGTTAGTTCTAAGCAATCACCAAGACGGGATAAAAGAAAACAGATCTGAAATCCATGAAAAATGTAGCTGCTTGACTTTTCGATAGAACCAACACATCAGCAAGCTAGCTCTATTCGTGGATAAGGTACCTGGCGAACGAGATGTCCATTGCATCCCATGGCTTGAGGTTTCTTGCCGGCGAGCTTGGCGCATCCATGGAGCTGGTGCCTCCTATGGTGGCGGCGCCTCCCGCGGAGCTTGGGGTTCCAGCTGGGCTCGCCATGGGCAGCGGAATGGGAGCAGAGCACAGCAGCGGCGCTGGAGACGACGGCGGCGATGGGTGGAACCGTGGAAGTGTGGGTGGGGAAGACGAAAAGGGGGACGCCGCACTTTATGTCGTCCCGGCCAGATGTGGGGACCACCACGAATCGTTACCCGTTGAGCAAACATCCTCGTACTTAATCCCTCCTACTAATCCGTTGACCCGTGTGGGGGCAGCACCGCCAGCGTGGGAACTTTTCCCGTGCATGCCGCACCTTTTACGCGGATCTCAAGAAAACTGGAGAAACAGCAGTCGTCGGATAAGCCCTCCGGCCGCATAGCCATGTGGGATTTTCGTTCTCATGGTTCTTCACATGGAGAGACAAGGCAAAAAATATAGCTCATTGACAATACAAGCCAAACCACCAAAATGGAAAAGACTCCGACCGGATCACCTTCGGTTCTTCTTCTCAAACCAAAAGAGCTTCCCCGTGCCTTGATGTGCCCAACCAGTCACAAAGAAAAGAATGGTTGCAAGTTGCAACACTTCCACAGCGTACACACCATGTAATGGCGATAGCTTATCGGTTTGTGCCTCCTCGCCTCCTCGACGATGCAATACGTGCTCGTGGAAGCCCCAGAATAGCCACCAGCCCACCGATGAAAGATGCACCAGCTGCGACAGCAAACGCAGGTGCATTACCACCGCCGAAGAGTTGATCCCACGGACCACTGCCAAGTGACACAATAACCTGCAGGTGAATATATGTCAGTTATATCATCCAAGATTGCAGGATCAACAATGAACATATGCACGACCTCATTCAAACTGACGTTCTTCGTATTTTGGGAAATAAGATGCACATATCAATTGCCATGCTATAATTTTTACCAATCCATGCTAATGCTAAACTTAATGCAACCGCACATTCACTAATTACCTTTTGTTTTTACTCTCCACTCACAAGTTTGAACTTTGGAGGGTCCAATTTTACAACAACAGATCTCGCAAATTCCTTTGATAAACAGTACACCAATTTAAAATCTGATGACCGTTCTGATTTACACAGCAGAATATCAAGTTCTAACCCAAGTACCTAACACACTCCTGCCTGATTTACCCAACACATATACTCAGTCTTTAATTTCCCAGGGAATCACAAAATGAAAATATGAATGTGTTCTTAATCTAGAATTTAGATTTCAAGTTTAGGTTGATTCTGATTACATGTTCTTTAGATTTTCCTAGTAGAGACTAGCTAATTTATCTGTAGCCGCCGCTGTTCCCTTTTGATATTAAAATGAAAAATCTAGCCTAAATTAGGCGCATCACTTACTTTACATAAGAAAATAGTACTTATCCTCTGAAATTCTTACGTAAATTCCGAAGGGCTTTGTGTTGATTTGTATGTGCCACTCAAAGTGCCAGGAGATTCAAACTTTTGTTCATGATAAAAGCAGCAATCATCAGCAAAGACTAAGAAGGAATTTGATGGGGCAACGCAACTCAGCAGCCACCCTCAGGTCTCTCTCCCTTGACCATTTATCTCTCTTGCCATGAACACAAAAATTATTGTGATCTGAAGTCTAGTGCGAAACTGACATGTTCATGTTCAGCAATATCTTCTCTGAGGGACATCCTACTCCTACATGGTATCATCCTTTCCCCTATATATATGCCCTTTGTAGATCTTTGGGATAAGATAAGCAAGCACAACAAGTTGAAAGAAACCCATTAGTAGAACCCTCTTGCACCCTCTCCAATGAAACGGTGATATGGCCTTCAAGCGGTCATCATTTTCTCCCAAGGGTGTCCATGTATATGTTGCCACTTGTTTTCTACCATTATTCTCTATGGTAAATTTCAATTAAAATATCAGATTTGCTAAAATTTCATCTAGACAAGGATACAGACTTAAAACTAGTTGACAACACGCTCCTAAAATTATCCTGGAAGAGCGACATAACAGAATGGTCACAACTGATATATTCAGCATATGGGAATGTCATGACTCGTATCTTTGCCCCATCTTAATGGTAATGTAAAAATAAAAAATTAAGCCATATCATGGTCTTCCTGTAAATTGGCACTGAAACTTAGGAATAAAGTATCGATAGACAAACAGCATTATTACGAAGCATTAAGCTTTTAACAGATCTTAAAGTAAGCGCCCACCAGTTGATCAACCATCTGTTCTGAACTTGTAATAACTGATGGTAGCTCACATATATTCGCTGGCTTACAAATAGACAGATAGAGGCCCTTGATTTGTCATGTTACAGTTTCTATCCAGTATAGAAGTCTACAACGCACTGCAACAGTTACCTGTATCTTCCCTACCTTAGAGCAGTTTCGAAATGTTAATTAGATGGGATTAATTTGGTAATATAGGAGTTCAAACTAAATTTTCAACAGCCTACTTTTCATGAAGGTACATTAACTTTTTCGTGCTTCATCTAGAGAAAAATGTTTCCTTCTTCTATAAGAAATGGGGCTTCCTGTAAGCAGCTGATTCAGCATGGTTTCACTTGGGATTTCCACAACATCTTATATACTAAGAAATAAGTCCATTTCCAAGATTGATTGTCATGGGCATAGATGAGGCATCCCTGAACCCAAGTGGTGCAACGGCGTCAACTAGAGGCAGCCACACCACAACGGTAGGGACAGGAGACATACAAGGAACTCTTGGCAGATTTTTGCTTAATGAATTAACTCTAAGGAATAAATCCCTAAACTATTCACTAGCAGTAAACTCCATTGTCAGAGTGGCCGACCATAACATCCATATATGGAGTACGATTGAACAAAGTCAAGGGAAGAGCATAAAAGTGGTCATTACCTGTGGTATCACGATAGCTAAATTGAGAATGCCCATCGCTAGACCTGCAAGGGGAAAAAACTTCTAAGAACACACAACCATAATGATTTAAGGATTACAAATGGAAAATACCTTGGCCAAGACCCAGATTCTCAACACGACTAGCAGCCATGGCATATGGTATACTGTACGTGATCTGTAACAACAAAAATGAGTGCATCATACGGACAGCGTAGGATAGAATGCAACAGGAAGAAAATTATTCCGGCAAGGAACAATTCTGTTACTCACCGCCAGAGGTGCTCCTAGAATTGTAAAAACCACAAGAGAAGCAATGACAATGCCAATTGGAGGTTCTCCATTGGGTAGATAATCCATGTTCTTTGCTACATACGTTATTACAAGCATTGCCACAAAGCACAAAGCCATCAGGATATTGGAGACACCCCATACTAGTCCAGCTCCCCACTTTCTACATAACTTCTCTAGTACAACAGAGGTGAATCCCAGAAGGACAGAGTTTAGCATGAGACCAAAAGAACCCATTCTCACACCATCATGGTACCTTTGAGTCTCTTCAGGGATGTCTGGGCTTCCTCGGTAGATCTCTCGGCCCATCCAATCGGTATCAAAGAGGATAAAAGGAAACCATCCAATCCATGTAAGGGCAGTGACAATCAAAACCATATAAACTGGCAATGTAAAGTATCTGAATGACCCAAAAAGTTCCCAGAGGAAAGCTTCTTCTTCGTGGCTCGGACGTTCTGCTTCATCACTTCCAAAAGATTGAGGCTCTTGCACGGACGCTACAGTAATGTATGTAGTAACCACCAAAATGATAATATCGAGAAGAAAAGCAGACTTGAGGTTGGCGCAACTAATGCCGCAGGATGGCGTAACAGTGAAAGGAAATATCCTATACCAGCCACTGTATGCCCCGGTGGCATATCCGAGTATGTTTCCCAGGGCCATGAAGAGTGAAAAGTATGCATTGGCAATTCGAGTCCTTCTTGGGTCATTCTCTGCAGTATAAAGGATTGGAAAGGAGTCATTTTCCAGAGAAATGTGTCTTGGCACTGCTCAACACAATAATGGTTACATATGAATTTGAACATATCAATATTCCCAAACAGATTCAAGTTGAACATATTACCAGCCTACCCACTCACGGAGGACTGAGGAAACTAAAGCAGGCGCATCAAATTATGCATGAAGCCCTAATCAGAATTCTGAGAACTGAAAAGCTCCTCTGAGCTCTGATCTGCACTCATATTGAGCGATTTATAGATAAGCTTGACCGAAAATAACCGCTCACTTTATATTTCTATGGGTGTTTATTCAAAAACGAAGGGAAAAAAACTCCACTATCACCGTGACATCAGGCATTGGCAGATTATGCCATCACAGAGTAGTTGCATCACGGTGCTTCATGGCCTAAAAGTGGAGAGCAAGAGCGCAGCCTCAAATCAAACCATTTGCAGCCTTGTAGTCATTAAATGAGGGCCCTTCATACCTGGCTGTTAGCAAAAGAAGCCATCCTTCCTATGATTCTACACTTGGGGCAATGATAGTGTACCACCTAAATATCTCTCCCTGTGGTGGCCTAGCTGAATAGGAAAGGATCCCTTGACCTCCCCACACTCATCCTCAATCTCACATAAACAAAAAAGTGTAGAGGATGGCTAGATGGGGGAAACAACAACTGACGGTGACATTTGTACGAGCTCAAATTATACAAAGATTGCACAGCGTGTCGTTTTATGGTTTTGTTGTTGTCCAGCTCTGCTAATCTTAATACTAATGATGGGCCAGCTGGCAAGGCAAAACGAAAAGAAAATGCATGGCCATACATAATTTGGAGAGGCAAGTAGCAAGTCGTGTAAAACGAGTTCGGCAACGTCGCATCGTAGCAAGAATCTGAAGCTAAAAGGGAAAGCGATAGGGAGGCTGCTCTTCTCTTGTTCACGCTCGAAAAATCGGAGGCCATTTTACGGCGAGCTCCTCACGACTGGGCCGAATTGCTTTCTCCAACATTGGTCGAGCAAAAGCTTCTGAAGCGAAACTGAATGATCTGGTCGATTGCGTAAGCAATTGTGCGAAATCAAAACAGAAAAAAAGGAAAATTGCAATCGCGTCCCTCGGCCACAGGAAGACGAAATGGAAGAAGAAGATGAGTTACCGACCGGTGAGGTCCGCGAGGAAGGCCCTGCAGGGTCCCTGCGTGGCGTTGTTGCCGACGTCGAGCAGCCAGAATCCGATGAGGTAGACGAGGATGGCGCCAAGGCGCGTGGAGCCCGGGGTGATGTCGTCGCCAAAGAGGCGGCCGAGGTCCGCGGAAAAGCCGACGATGAGGACGGCGGCTGCGATTGAGGCCGCGCCCGCGGCGATGAAGGGGCGGCGGCGGCCGAGCGGGGAGGCGGGGGCGAGGCGGTCGGAGAGGTGGCCGACGAGGGGCTGGACGAGGAGGCCGGAGAGCGGGCCGCAGAGCCAGACGAGGCTGGCGAAGGCGTGCGGGATGCCCAGCTCCTGCACGTAGGGCGTGAGCAGGGACAGCTGCAGAGCCCACCCGAACTGCACGCCGCACGCCACCGACGCCGCACGCAGCAGCTTGCGGAGAGGGACCTTCCGCGCGGGGGGCGCCACCGCCGCCGGCTGCGGCCGCCGCGGCATCCCTTCCTCCCCTTTGCTGCTCTGATTCGATCAGAGGAGAGGAAGAGGAGGGCAGGTGGTAAGCCTCTAGTGAATTCAGTTGATTGAATTTTGTTGACAGAGAAAGAAGAAGAAGAAGGACAGCAAGAAGCAAGGAAGCAAAACTTTTTTCCTCTTTGCTAGATGCCACGGCAACCGCTGTCACGGTGGCCCACGGCAGGAATGGAGCCGACTCGCGCCCGTTCCACGACATGTGCCTCCGTGTCTTTGTACAACATTTCTTTTCTCAAGCCACAAATCATCGACCACGTCTCCCCTTCCGCAAATAAAAAATATCTCCAATCTTATACACGAGAACAATATTAGCCTAGATTTCTCTATACCTCGCAGACTTTGAGTAGATCAAAATCAACTCCATGCTGGTGCATAGGGCAAGAGTTTATCATTCTTGTCTGAAACATCGTAATTGAAGATTTATCACTTCTAACTAGCTAATTTGCCTGAAAAATGCGTCTCCATAAAAAGTGAAGGAATAATTTATTTGTTCAGTCGCCACCGTCAACTTTACCATCAACAACTACCTATTGGCCTACTTGCAATAACGTGTCAATATGAGTTGAAACAGAAACAAGTATAATAAACTACATTATTACTTTTCGTAATAGAAAGGCATAGTTGTTCATATAGTCACACATACTCCAATCCCTTGTTTATTTACTGAGAACTTTATATTTGCGAGTTACACTGAAAAAATCATACATCTTCAAGCTACAATACCTAGGAGTATAAAGCTTTTGTTGTTTTTTTTATAATATTAAGTGTGATGTTGCAAAAAAAAAATCATTGAGGGTTATTTTATTTTATTTTATTTTGAAGGTCTAGAAAGATCTCCATTACATACATCGAAATTCTTACAAAACGACCCTTAGAAACAATCTACACATAGGTCCTTATGAAAGCCAAACAGAAATGAAAGAAATTTGAAATTGCATTGGAGTCCTCCGGGCAATTTGCCAACAACACCTCTTTCGAATCACAAAGAAAAAAACCACCACAGACAACTTCGACAACGGAATTTTCCAAGAAGACACCTCCGTCCATGGATGGGACCAAGCAGTGAAGATGACAAGAAGACGTCGAGCAACTGCATCATAGATGGGAAAGGACCGCTTGATGTACGGAGACTCACACTCCAGCGGTCCACCTAGAGGTCGCTGCCGATTGAAACTCGCTTGAAGGCTGGTCATTGCATCTCAGGAGGGGGCCCTCTGGATTCCAGAGGTCCGGTGCGGTGGCACCGTTTACACGCCCCAGGGCCGGCCCTGAGGAGGGGAGAAGAGAGGGAAAATGATGCCTAATTCTTGTATTTTAGAGAATACTTGTCTTTTTTAGGAAGTGTTCTTGATCTCTTATGAATACGTCGTTATAGTGGTCGTAGAAGTGATTCAAAGACGAATCACCACTAGAAAAACAGATTTTAACGGCAGTTTACGAGGTAAACCGTCACTAAAAATACCCCCTGATTTGTAGAGGCTGTTCATCTTGTGACTACCGCTGCAAAATCATTTTCAGCGCAGTCTTTCCCATGATTGCCGCTGGCTTGTACGTGCAGCCCATCCCCTAGCATACGACCTCTAAGCACGTGAATCCTAGCCGCTCCTCGCCATCTCTCATTCTGCCGTTGTGTGTTCCTCCTTATCTGCCCCCTCCCCTCTGGAGATTTTTACAATTTCACCCATAAAATCAGCGAGTTTCGTATAATTCCCCGGCCAAACGCCTAAACCGGCTATATTAGACGTTTTCTTTTCTTTTTAATTTACTAGTAGAATGTCCGTGCGATACCACGGGAGCCGAATATTGCGTAGCGGCATATGATATCGCACGAATGCAAGACATAGTTGCGTTGTGTATAGCAATAGAGTACAAAATTATTTCTAGGAAAGGTTTCTCTACTCCTAGTTTTTTTTATCACTTCTTTATTCCTATTGAATGCCTGTGCGATGCCACGAAAGCCAAAGATTGAGAACCGGTACATGGTATGAATGGATGCATAATTTTATGCAAGCTGTCGGCCTATGAAGTCCCATCTAGCCCCATCTAGCCCAACAAGATATGATGGTTCATATTTTATATGTCAAACTCAACAATAGCTCAAGTGATATTCATACACAATTGACCATTTTAAGCCCAAGATTGAGTACTTGTACATAGTATCGAACGAATGAGTTTATGCTAGTTGTTGGCCTATGAAGTCTCATCTAGCCTAACAAGACGTCGTGGTTCATATTTATATGTGAAACCCAACAATGGCCAAAGTGATATTCATACACAATTTTAAGTCTAAGATTGCGTACCGGTGACACTATCTCAGACACTCATGCACCTCCGACACTCATGCTCGCACCTCCGACACTATCTCAGACACTCATGCACCTTCAACACTCATGCTCGCACCTCCAACACTCATAATCACACCTCCGACTGCTCGCACCCCTGACACTACCTCAGACACTCATGCACCTCCGACGCCCATGCCCGCACCTCCGACACCCAACATGCCCGCAGCTCTGACACTTAATGCAACGTACTTGCAAAGATAAAAAGGGGAGTAAAAAACATATTTGTTAATCACATTGCTTCTTTTTCGATGTCCCAAAACTGTACTTCACTTCAAAATGAGGAGCTCGCATATTTATTAGAAACACAGTAAACATTTACATATCACAGCTAAAAGTAGAAAAGGTTGTTATAACCTGTCTGTTATGAATAGCACTTGTATTTATCATGAGGGCAAAAGACCCAAATATATACATGTACAGGTGTAGGTAAATATGCACAAAACCTCTTATACAATGGGGAAAATACAAGAATACATATACATCTAACACCACCCCTCAAACTCAGGGTGGATCAATAACACTGAGTTTGGAGAGATAGAACCTGTGTCGAGCGCTAGTTTGTGCCTTTGTAAATAAATCAGCCAACTGAATCTCTGAAGGCACATACTGAGGAGCAACAATACCATCCTGTACCTGCGCTCGTGTATAAAAAGCATCAACCAGCCTGTTCGTTTCGCTGCAGCTGCGGCTGCAGCTGCAGAAAAATAACTGCGAATACTGTAGCTGCTGCTGGAACACTGTAGCTGCTGCAAAGCAGCGAGACGAACACGCTAAACATCAACATGCTTACTGCATGCTTCACCGGATCACGAGCCATACTGATAGCATCTGTACTGTCAGATAAAAGAGGAGTCGGCATAGAAACAGAAACACCAAAATCCTCAAGCAACCACCGCAACCAAGTAACCTCTGCTGTCACAAGAGCCATAGCACGCAACTCAGCCTCTGCACTCGAACAAGAAACTGCTGTCTGCTTCTTAGTCTTCCAAGCAATGAGAGAACCACCAAAAAACACACAAAAATCAGAAAGAGATCGACGATCAGAGGAATCACTAGCCCAGGTAGCATCACAATATGCCTGAAGCTGTAAAGAGCTAGAGCAAGCGACGAGATATAGTCCCACGAAGATAACGCAGAACACGAAACAAGTGAGTATAGTGGAGCTGGGTGGGAGCTGAAACAAACTGACTCAGGATATGCACAGAATGCGAGATATCAGGACGAGTAACACCAAGATAAACAAGACTCCCTACAATATGATGATATCGAGTAGGATCAGTGAGAGACTCACCATCAGTGACACAAAGATGAACATTGAGCTCCATAGGAGTCTCAACAGTCCGACGATTAGTGAGAGAAGCATGATCAAGAAGGTCATGAATGTACTTTTCTTGGGACAGATAAAACCCCTCAGGTGTAGAGGAAATCTCAATCCCAAGGAAGTAACGAAGAGGACCAAGATCAGACATCAAAAACTGCTCACTGAGACGCGCCTTAACAAAGGCGATATACTCAGAATCATCTCCTGTAATGATCATATCATCAACATAAAGAAGAAGAAGAGTCCGACCACGAGCAGAAGTATGAACAAACATCGCAAGATCATGATGACTGGCAGAAAAGCCATCAGCAGTGATGACGAGGAGCCTGCTTAAGGCCATAAAGTGAGCGACGAAGACGACAAACCATGCCCTCAGGAACAGAATACCCAGGTGGAGGATGCATCTACACCTCCTCATGCAACTCACCATTAAGAAAGGCATTCTTGACATCAAGCTGAGAGATGGACCACTCACGTACAGAGGCCACAGCAAGAAGAGTGCGAACAGTGGTCATATGAGCAACAGGCGTAAAAGTCTCATCATAGTCACGGCCATGCTCCTGCTGAAAACCACGAGCCACAAGACGAGCCTTATAGCGCTCAAGAGAACCATCGGAGCGAGTCTTAACCTTATAGACCCACTTACAGGTAATAGGACGAACACGTGCAGGAAGAGGAACAAGGTCCCACGTGTCTGTACGCTCAAGAGCAGCAATCTCCTCTGCCATAGCATGCTGCCATTCCTAATTAAGAATAGCATCACGATAAGAGGTAGGTTCAGAAAGAACCGTAGTAGAATAGGCAGAAAGAGAGAGAAAATCAGGACGCTGATGGATACGAGCACCACGTCTGATAAGCTGCTCGGGTGAAGGATCCTTTGACGAAGATGCATCAAGCATAGAAGATGGCCCATCAGGAGTGGAAGGCTCATCGGAAGAAGATGACACATCAGAGGATGCCGGAACACGTCGAATATAGACCTGCGTCACCGGTGGCTTCAAAGAATAGTCAGGGCCTACAGAAGGACCCGTAGAAGACTGTCCAGAAGGCACGGGTGAAGAAGACACCACAGAAGAAGGTGCCGGTGTCAATGAAGAAGGCACAATAGGAGAAGGTACCTGCGGAGGAGGCACCAGGCGAGTGCTGGCAATAGAGGCATCAGGCAAAGTCAAGAAGGAAAGTGGGCCAACTAAAGATGCAGAAGAGGTGTCTGAAGATGGACGAGGATAGTAAGGACGTGACTCGTCAAAAACAACATCTCGAGAAATCCGCATCCGACGACCAACGGGATCCCAACACCGATATCCCTTATGCTCAGCACTATAGCCTAGAAAAACACACTCAACAGACTGAGCGGTCAGCTTAGTGCGTTCGCGAGGTGCAAGAAACACATAGCATACACAGCCAAAAAGACGAAATCAGGCAACTTGCCGTAAAGATGCTCATATGGAATCCCTCCATGAAGAGCTGATGAAGGCTGAATATTAACCAAATAGTTGGCAGTAGAAACAGCCTCAGCCCAAAAATGAGCAGGAACACAAGAAGCAATCATAAGAGCACGAGCAGTCTCAAGAAGATGACGATGCTTGCGCTCAGCGACACCATTCTGGGCATGAGCACCAGGACATGAAAACTGAGCAAGAGTGCCTTGCTCAGAAAAAACCTGACGAAGAGCTCCAGAAAGATACTCTCCTGCGGAGTCGGCACGAAAGACACGAATAGAAGTGTCAAAATGAGCACGAATCATAGCAGTAAAAGTTTTATAGATGGATAAAGCCTCACTACGATGTTTCATAAAATAAATCCATGTGTGACGAGAAAAATCATCTATAAAAATTATATAATATCGTTGTCCCCCTGTAGAAACAAAGGGAGCAGGACCCCATACATCTGAATGAACAAGATCAAAAGGACGCTGTGACACTGACTCACTAGAATGGTAGGTAAGCTGTATCTGCTGGCCTAACCTACATCCCTGACACTGACCTAAAGACTCATGACCTGAAACAGACCCTAAAAGACCACGACGAATCAAAGCCGACAAGCGAGAGCCACAGATATGACCCAAGCGATGATGCCACTGAGCAAAAGACGAGGTCGACGAAGCAGCAAAGGCGGAGCCAACAAGACCAGCAGACACAGCGGAAGGAAGATGTAGCCAGTCGAGCTCCCAAAGACGCTGTAAATCACGGCGCTGGGGGCCAGTGCCAATCACCTGACCCGTGCAACGATCCTGAACATAACAAAAATCAGGATCAAGAATCACACGACAATCATAATCAGTAATTTGGCCGGCTGACATAAGCTGCATGGTCAAATCAGGAACACAAGAAACATCAGGGACGGAAAAAAAGTCAGATAAAAGAGTGCCCTTCCCAACAACAGAAAGAGGAGATCCATCAGCTGTATAAACAAAATGAGAACTAGGCGAAGAAACAATGGAAGAAAGACAAGAGCGATATGGAGTCATATGAAAAGAAGCATCGGAATCAAGAACCCATGGACAAGTACCTGGAGTAGAAGGAGGGCGAGATCCCGGAAGGGAAGACTGAGAAGCAGCAGTAGTACCAGTCGGTGCAGAAGGCTGAGTCACAGAACCAGCAGCTCCTGGTGACGGAGAGGCGACGAGGCGACCGAGCAACCTGATGATCTCCTGTGTGTCTGAACCAGTAGAACCCCTCTGAGAACCTCCAGTACTAGGGCTAGCAGCACCCTGTGAAGACCGACGAGAACGAGCCCGCTGTTCCTTCTTCTTCTTGAAACAATAAGCCTCCACATGACCCTCTTTACCACAATGATCACACTGAAGAGCACTACTGCCAGTACGGCTCCCAGAAGAAGGCGCCATGGAGGAAGGCACCACAGGAGGAGTAACAGCTGGAGGCAAAGGAGAACAAGGAGCCGACGGCGAAGAGCGAGCAGCCAACACTGAAGAGTACTGTAACAGACCAGCAGCACGAAGACGAGTCTCCTCATTACGAATCTCAGCAAGAGCCTCCATCAGAGTAACACAAGGGTGACGAGCAAGCAACTGAGCACGGCGTGGCTCAAACTCATCAAGAAGCCGAGTCAAGAAGTCATAGGTGCGACGAATCTCCAGAAACTTCTTCTGACTCTGGCAGGACTGACAAGTGCTGGGACCTGGGAGACAACTGAGGGCCAAGAGTGTCAATCTGACGCCAAATAGCAGATATATGACCATAGAAACCATCAACTGTGCCATCACCCTGTCGAACAAGCTGCTCCTCACGAACGGCAGCAAGAAAAGTGGACTGTCCAGTGGGCTCATAACGCTCGCGAAGAAAAGCCCACATCTGATGTGCATACTCAAACTCCACAATATCAGCAGAAAAACGATCCTCTATGCTAGCAACAAGAATAGAAGCAGCTCGAGCATCCTCATCAATCCAGGCCCTGTAGGTAGCAAACTGTGACTCATAGGAGGCCATCAGATCATCATAATCACCTTGCAACTTCTCAACACTAGCATCATGATCAGCAAGCAACTTGTCAAAATCCTTCTTCTCCTCAGTAGTAGCTGTCTCGGAGAGGACAGGCTTCACTGGAAGCACGAGTGGCGCGGGAGTAGTAGGACGAGGTGGACAAGGCAGGTCGCCAGTAAGAAACTCCCAAAGACGCATACCACGCATATGAATCCGAAGACGAGGAACCCAGTCACGATAGTTAGTGCCATTGAAAAGCACCGGGCAACGAAGAACGGGAACACCTCCGGATGTAGTCGAAGGAGCCATGTCGACGGCGAGAGCGCAAAAGAGAAAGCGGCGGGCGACGGCGAGAGTGCAGGAGAGAAGCGGCGCAAGCTGTAGTTTTTTTTCTCGGTGCCCTACAGTTTGTGTAAAAACGGCAGCAACAAAACAGTCGCTACAATCCGAGACGAACAGGAAGCAGTAGTCCCTTTTTTTTTTAGACGAGCCGAGCCGACCAGCTAGCCGAAGTGGCGAGCCGAGCCGCGAGCCGGCGTGACGAGCCGAGCCGCGAGCCGGTGGGACGAGCGGAGCCGCGACGACGCCGGCTCAAAAAGAAATCGAGCCGACGACAAGTTTGACGACGGCGGCGGCGGCAATCCCGTCAATTCCGGCGAGGATTGCAGGACTCCGGCGAGAACGATGGTGGCGTTGACGAATCCAGGTGTGGGCGCAGCGATTTGAGTCGACGGCGACGCGTCCCGGCAGAAGATCGGCGGCGAACAGGGGACGGCGGCGCGGCCAGATGACAGGACGACGGCGCGTCTGGACGAAGACGACGACGGTGAATCCTGGCGGCGCAACCAGAAGGCCAACAACGTGAAAACTTCAAGGGGAAGAAGCCGACGCAGATGGGAAGCTTCAGAACGAAAAAGCTCGCCGGACTTCAAGAACAGAAGTGCGGCAGAAAAATTGTTTGGTGGAGATCAGACGCAAGTGCAACGCCCAATATCACTAGGGAAGGAGAGAAAACCTAACCCTAGATTGGCTCTAATACCATGTTATGAATAGCACTTGTATTCATCATGAGAGCAAAAGGCCCAAATATATACATGTACAGGTGTAGGTAAATATGCACAAAACCCTTTATACAATGGGGAAAATACAAGAATACATATACATCTAACACTGTCTTCTTACCAAATTGAGCTAGCAACAATCCTCTTGCCAAAAGTACTTAAGCATGGACTCACTACGGGTGAAGCAGCAAGCGCCAAAACTGAAGAAAACTAAAACAAAAGACTAAACTAAAAAATAAGTGGATTTCACATCAGCTTCTAAGTACAACGATGCTGGTAGAGTTATATTCCACCTCGCTGGTGCATGGCGTAGTCAGTCCATCTTAACAAGAAAAACATGAATCGTGGGGAATGAAGGGCATGAGCATCTGCTGCCATTACAAAGATGTAAAAAAAAAAAAAAATCCTTAGAACCAAAGTATCTATGTAATCAGAGGCATGTAAGGGAATACAATACTGATGTTACAGGATCAGATCATTCCAAATCTTGACATCAATTATTTCTTTTTCTTTTTCCTTGTTGGGCTTGGAATCATCAAGGCAACAAATTAGGAACCCAAACTATCAGTCTCTATAATCAACAACAATGGAGCATAAACAGCCAGATGCTATAACAACCATGATCTAGATATTTATACTACTCACCTGCCAACAATGCAACAAAGAAATACATTGGGTGCATTATTGCACATACAACCACCTCGCTGTGGGCTATGATCCTGTCTGGTTGTAGATGATTCTACTCACTCCTCACTGACAAAAGGGATAAACCATAAGTTTCACGGTATTAATGACATTGAGAGATGACTTTAGTTCTTAAATCAGTCTATCTCCAGTCACCTAATAAATCCATTTTGACATTCCTATTATTATGAAAAGGGGCTTACCTTGGTGGCAGAATACTTTGACAAAATAGCATGACATTTTATACTTTGAAGGCCCAATGTTACCTTGCAATTTTATTATTTGTGAGCGCACTGGTGAATACATTATAAGGCACTGTAAAAACAGACAGTATATCAACAATATAAAGAAACTGAATAATTGCAGATTGATTACATTAAGAAATCTTAATGGTAACCTGGGTGCCATTACTGATTCATGTATAACTAATAGACAACATGCTATGATGTAATTAGATGACTGAATAGTGAAGAGTGAATAGTAAGTTCAACTGTTAGTCTGCAGAGTTACAGAGCAAAGCCATATTGCTATGACATGTGGAGCACACTGTATAACCTTTACAGAGTATAAAGGTTTACTGGATCCTGAAAAAGGCTCAAATTGCCAAAAACTGTTTTCAGGAATGACGTGAAAACCATGCAGTGCTTTCTGATGGTAAAATCTAATATTTCTGTCTTGGGATACAAACTGATGCAAGTGAGAGGGTCTCAGGATATGCCAAATACGACTATAAGAGTAATCATAGAATAGATGGTTCACAGTTTCTAAAACTGATGAGTAACCACACACGTGCATTGGAAAACTCTTTGAATAAATTAGCATGAAAAAGGCATTAAGAAAATCAAATTGATAGCACACAGAATATTGTACTGGACAATGAATGTATCTGCAAATGGAAATATCTCTCTTACTAAAATCCTACTTAGAGCATAAATTAGCGATGTTAGGGAGCAATATCCGGACAGAGCGACAATTGGCTCAACAATCACTGGAATGGCTAGATGAGCTGACTATCTGTGAGTTATGCTTACCAAGAGGTGACAACAGAAAATAAATAGCAGGAACACCAAATCAGTTGCAGATGGTCTGCAAGGGAAGCATCATCATGGAAAAATGAGAACAGATTAAACATTTTTTTCTCAAACAAAGAAGAAATTCAACATGACATAGCTGATCAACTCTGAAGCGCCTGATAAGCAAGCCTCTTTTTCTCCATTCTGGATACCATCCATACTCTGAAGTATTAAAAAAAAAGGAATAGTGAAAAATTGTTGTTACTGAAAACTATTTATTTTCAGTTTCATGGCAGCTTCATACTAAATAAAAGAAGAAAACCAGAAAGAGAAAAGAAGGATGAGCAACTGATGACCAAAGTAACATGGCCCAATCACTAAAAGGGGGCCTACTGTCAGTCACTATGAACTTTGAAGAAGAAAAAAAAGATACTTCTAAATGAGGGGCTGTTGTCAATCACTATAAAGCAAACCCATCTGCATGGATCATATCATTACTCAACAATGTAGCACAAAAAACTGCTAGTAACTAAAGGGCAGAAAGATTCATCAAGAAGGATTAGAGTCCCTACTAAGAAATCTTACTAACTACATCGACAATTCTTCAACTGGTTATATAAAAAAGCTAGAAATACAAATGCGAAGAAGAAACAATCTCACCTGATGAGGTCCTTAACAGAAGTTCCTCAGATTATAAACTTAGAAGAGTGCAAAGAGATGCAAATTTCTCCTTTTTTTTCTTTGACTGAAGTTTTTCCATCTTTACTGATTCTAGCTTCTTTTACTACACACTTATTATACAGTAGTTTGGTAAATACACATATCCAAGGAAATATGAGTTTTTTGAGGCAGCATGAAATGGAAATATTATACAGAAAATGTAGGTCAAGTGACAAGGGAATTAGTAATTAAGGTGCAACTGAATAAATTTTCAGCTGATGCAAGACACAATTTCTAAACCGATTTGGGAGTATAAATTCAGGCAAATAGTTTTTTTTTTTTTTGTGAAGAGTAGGCCAATAAATCTGGAATGAAGCAACACACATAAAAAGTTGGACTGGAAAAGCTTAGAAGTTGAGGCATTTGCACTCACTGCCGTCTTGTCTATTAATTCCTAAATCACCCATGGACAGACTGATCTGTTTCCTCAACGTGCTACTTATGCATATTTTGTCTCAGGGTGTGCGCCTGTGCGGTGGCAATGGAGAGAAGTGGCAACGGGCATGGTGCCCGCGGATATATAGCAGCTTCCTCTGCTGCCTGTGCCCGCGACTTGATTCCTCTGCCCGGCCGTGTCCGCGCCCCGTCACCCGCCACGGGCAGCGAACGACGCCCGTGCCCGCCATCCGAGGGCAAAACGTGCCCGCGGGCATGCCCGTATGCCCGGCGACGGCGGCAAGTCAAGGCGCAGTTGTGGAGGCGAGTCTGAGCGCGGTGTTGGCTGCTTGCAGCGCGGTGGCGAGCTCCGTGGATCTGAGAGGAGGAAGGAGCGCGACAAGATAGGGTGGGGAGGCGAAGGGCGGCGGCGAGCCAGCTACAAGGTTGCCCCATGCATGGATCGGAGAGACGGATGAATTGCTGGCGACGGGAGCGGAGGGCCAGATCTTGGGGAAGTGATTTGTGCTGGGGCTCATAGAGAAGGCACAAAATGCATGCCTGCCGTTTCGCTGCCTAGCTCCTGGCATATGTGCACCGCCGCACCGGCGGGCGGCGTGGATAAGACCGAAAGCCGATCGAGCGTGTCTCATAGAACAGGGGACGGTCCCTAACTCGCTATCCGTGGCCGTTTCTTCTTTTCATTTCTCTCGCTTCTTCCATAGCCGTTCCATTTGAGATCGCGCGGACCAGGCATCGGTCGCCGAGCGGAGACGTCAGCTCGAGAAGCGGTGGTGGGACGCAGAAGGACATGAGGGAGTTCTCTCTGGGACGCCGCGCGCTTTGGCTTGGTGGTGGCGTCCGGCGTGGTGGTAGACACGCATGAACCACCTTGTGGCGCTCGATCGGCGCGAGCGTCGTAGCCGACACCCTTCATGTTACCGTCCGGTAGCGAGGCGCAGGAGGACAAACAAAGCCCCGGCACGACCGGGTGAGCGCACTGAGCAGCCGGACGTCGCGCGACCAAGCGGCGGCAGGGCCGTAGACCCCTGCTCCCTCCTCCAACGCCGCAGTTGGCGAGGTAGAGGTGAGTCACCTCTACCTCAGGTGACGGGCGGTAGTTGATGAAACCACGGGAGGAGAGCACGTACGGTGGCCGACATCGTCGATCGGGGAGAAGTGGCAACTGGCATGTTCTCGCCATCTTGTTCAGCGGAGCCATGTAACGTCGCCAGTCGATCGCCAAGGGCTGGAATCTTGACATATTGTCGTCAGAAAATGTACCACGATAAGTCTACCACTAGACACTTCTGACTAAGAGCGTGTTCGTTTCGTTTAGGACTAAAGTTTAGTCCTAAGTTCTTGCTATTTAAATGTATTAAATAAAGTGTAATTATAAAACTTTTTGCAGAAACTTGAGCTACTTTGCGAGACGAATCTAATGAGAGTAATTAAGCTATGATTAGACGATGGTTACTGTAGCATCACTGTAGCAAAACATAGCTTAATTAGGCTCGTTAGATTCGTCTCGTAAATTAGCACCTATATGTAAAAAGGTTTTGTAATTAAACTTTATTTAATACTTTTAAATAGCAAGATTCTCTGAACTAAACTTTAGGACTAAAGGAAACGAACGGGTCCTTAGTATTTGCCGAGTGTCCGTTTGTTTGCCGAGTGTATTATATCGGGCACTCGGTAAAGAGTCTCTTTACCGAGCGATTTTTTAAAACGCTCGGCGAAAAAAAAAACACTCGGCAAAAATAATCTCCGAGTGTTTTCAAGTGACTGCTGCTAACTATTGATTCTTCTCTGTTTTTTTTTTCTTCCACAAGTGTTCTTAAACAAAAAATAAAGCTGCACTTGTGCCTGTATATAAAAAAAGGCATGCGAACCTTCATGCGACCAACAGGGCATGCTAACAATCGTACATTGGATCACAATAAAAAAAAATGTTAACCTTCGTGCGAACCTTTGTACACTGGATCACAATTTAGAAAAATGATATTATATCTACCAGACGCAACAGAGCGCGTCTAAGGGTTCGTTTGGTACAGTTCCAGATTCACCCAGAATCAGAAACGTTTCAGATTCTACCTAGAAACGTTTCAGAAATTGAAACAGAATCACTTCAAAAACCGTTTGGATGATTTTCTGGTTTCGGATTCATGAAAGAGAGGAGGAGGATCAAAATGACTCATTTAACCTCGATTGGACAATGTTGTTTCTACCACATTATAATATGTAATGAAGTCTCCACAATAGTCTCCAAAATATACATTATTTATAGAGATGTCATGGCAAAATACATGACATCATTATCCACATGTTTGGATGAAATAATGCTAATGAAATATTACAGTACACAATATTTATAATTGCCATTGCAAAATACAAATCTCATCGTAATTAGTTCAAAAGAAAAAAGAAAAAAAAAGAAATGAAGTATATTTGATGGGCTCATTGTACGTTTCTTGTGAACACTAGGCCCAGCCAGCCCAACTTCTGTGCGTCTTCTTCCTCAGGACAAGTAACGCATGATGTAGCTATCCATGGAAGAGAGAGAAAGGTAGAGATTGGGATCGATTGGTAGCGCTCCGCTTTAAATCTAGTGACTAATCGGAGGAGGAGAATTGGGGGAAATAGTCTACGGATCAGTAGCGATCCATTTGTGAGGTCAGATTTAAAGCGGAATAGCAGGCCAGGCTTCAGGCGGCGGCGCCGACGGACGAGCAGAGTCGGGCGAAGAGGGGCAAAGCAGTAATCGGGGAAGCGAATCGGAACGAATCGCCGTGGAACACCTCTTCTGCCGTTTCACGCTCGTAGGCAAAAAACTTGAAACGATTCACATCGATTCACTGTGAAACGTTTCGAAATTTTGCTCTTTGGTACCGTTCCAACCGATTCGATGGAGAATCAGAAACGATTCTTCCATCCAAACAGACCCTAAGACTTGCTAGTAATAATGAACGCAAAACAGCATCCCTGCGTCTCCGCATGGTCGCTGAATTTTTCTGGCATAAATCACAAACCCCGAATACAGAGTACAAGAAAGAACGTGACTGAAACAATTTGCTCGTATGAAAGAAAACAAAGGATCAGATCATATATTCAGTTCCAACAGTAGTTGTTGACGTTAGGACAAGCAAACTAGTTTGTCCTTAACGGCAATAATTTGCAACCGGAGGGAGGAGTAAAAGGATGCACAACGCCTAAACCTCCAACACAATTCAGTGGTGTCCATCACCCTGTCTTCACCAGAAATTACTTTACATGATAAGGGGAACAATTCCAAGGTATGATAAACTAGCTGGAAACCCGGGCGTTGCCCCGGGTTGCCAAATTGACGAACAAACTGGATTGAAAATAGGCGTGTTAAAATGAAAGGACGCTACCACAAAGTGTGTGATTTATATCAGCATGGTTATTCATGTTGCTAAACTTGCAAGAAACAACGATGGAGAGTATGCATTGAACTACCCTCTGATCAATTTGTTGAAAATTTAATTTGCAAAAGAAAATGGATCTTAGTTATCATGAGCTGGAAACTTTAGTTAAACAATATACGTAGGAGAACACAGTAGCCACAATTGTTTTCCAAAACCATTTAGGTTACAGTAAGGAAAATGAAAAAAAATAGCATAAGCAAGCGATATAGCTGAAATGAAGATTAGGTAACATATTCAAGTGCTATATTGATGCTTCATTGATAAACCATCGTGAAAAGTACCCATATGGACCTCCCAATTTATATGAGATGATAATCGTAAAGGTATGGAACTTTAACTAAACAAATTTATACAAATGGTGGAACATCTGCAAAATCAGAGAAATATGTATGAGACCTTTGCACTACATTTTATTATATAATTAGTAATTATTTCAATGCTAATCAGATTCATATATATATATATATATATATATATGAAACATTCTTTTAACATGATAGAAGGCAAGCATTACTTGGTGCAATGCCCTCTGTTACGAATACAGGAAAAAAAATGATAACCATGTTTCAATCAGGTGGCATAGGTAGCAGTTCAGAAGATCAAAGGGAAATCTGATAAATCACTTGTTATACACACCTATAACTTGCAATTTATGAAAGCTACCTGAAAACAATGATATACTAATTGCCTTACGATTTTGTAGAGAGCTTAGATTAAATCTGTTATAAAAGAAGAATACATCTGGATTCACACACAATTCTAGCGATATGGAAGATGAAGAGGCTGAATCGGTCGCATACAGCCATACACACATGCATGAAGGCATTAAGTACATATGCGTTATACGTATATGGAACAGAGAAACATTAGTGATGACGATCAGGTGATGAAATCCAGCTCTAAAGCAAACAACACAAAGAAAAATCTAGGCTGCAAATTTGCCTGTAATTAGAACCCCGGATTCACCAATATTCCAATCAATTTCTCATTTCTGATCGAGCTCTCAATCAGTTCGCCATTTTACCTGGAGGTGTTACTGTGTTAGTAAAATCGATCTTGAAAGTGTGACGTGGTGTGGATTACGTATGTACTTGGAGGTGCTAGTTAAATCAGTTCCCCATTTTACTTGGAGGTGCTAGCTAAAATTGGGACCAGGTCTACCAATGGTCTTAATTAGCAGTGCAAAAAAATAGGTGTGGATTACGTACGTACCCTCCATCCCGGATATGTTTCAGCCGGCTGGACGATATAGGCGAAGACCAAGATGGCAAGATCGACACGTCGCGATCAACGGGGAGCGCGGTGCATGCAGCAGGAGGGCCGCTGGGCATGGGGGCACCACAGAGGCCGCGCCCCATACCGAAGCGGACATGGCGTCGGCAGCTGCCGACGGCCAGCGCAGCCGAGCTTCTCCGCCCGACTCGATGCGGCGACGGCGGCGGACATGACCAGGCCTGGCTCGACAGGATGCGGGCCCAAATCAAGCACTGTCCGAGCGCACAGAGGACGGCGAGGGCGTCGAAGCACCATCCAGACCCGGTGGCGCCGACCGGCGGCAGCCGCGGCGCGGGAGCAGCAAAGCGAGATGGTGCTGGACCCTTCCAGAACTCGGCTGGGGATGCGGCTTGCCTGGGCTGGGGGAGCCGACGGGCAAAAAGAAGCGAGATGCAACCCGAACCTTGCGATCCTGATCAGACGGCTTTGGAGAGGGATGGGGCGAGGGGTACCGTAGTTTCTACAAAAAGAAGCGGCAACGTGTCACCACGATAGGAAACTGAGCCGTACATCTCCAAAGAATATAGAAGAAGGTAGATTGGCATACGATGATTCAAATATTCTCGATACAACGAACTGATCAATCAAGAAGGTGTTATCTTCGCAAAAAAAATTCAAGAAGCTGTTAGTCTCCTTAGAGTGCCATTGGCATCATATTCTCTACTCTACTTTTTGCACCGGGCCCTCAACTGGTAAGTCCCTTTTTTTAGGCCACCGGGCCACCGCTTGTAATATTTTTTTAATAACACCCTGTAATCAAGACAGAGCTAACGAATGAAGGGGGACAAAAATTTAAATTGAATAGATACATGAACAGTAACAGATAATATTGTAGTTTCACAACTACATGGATACATGCAATAGTAGAATATGGGGAAGAAAGTTAATTGTTGCACCTAACAGACGAACCTACATTTCAAAAGACACCAAAATTGTTGGGTGTTAACATCCAGTTGGCAGAACAATCACTAACCATGTTTGTGATGAAATGAAAGATACAAGCGGATGGAAAGGGACTACGCTTATAAACAAATGTTGCGCCTAAGGAATAATTTACTTCACTCTTGCTATCCTTTTTAACCAAAAAAAATCGAGCAGCACTATACGTCCTACCATAACAACAAAATGATAGGCGACAACAACTTGCCCATGCAGCGCACATCAAAATAGCAATTGGAAACAAGTTGGACAAATCAGGTCCTACTGTAGTGCCTACTAGTAATCCGCAAGAGAAATATAGGAGAAGAATCGAAATCTAGCAGACAAGAGATGGGCGGAGGAACCAAGGCATATGAGATCACAGCCGTCCATTCACTTGATGATCATCTAAGGGTCATGACACCTACGCACAGCCATTCCCCAAAAATAAAAGGTAAGAGCGGACTTCTCATCACTAATTTTAAACTGGCCATGGAACTCATGCATTGATTAAACTCTTAGACAGTCTCTATTGGCTATTCAATTGCTCCTTGCAGCATCTACCAGCAAAAGAACAAAATAACATTACCTATATCCCAGCAATGTTTTGTCTAGCAAGGATTACAATATTACGATTAATTATCTGAATCACATGTAATAAATAGCACAAGCAATCACTAATGCCAAGGGCAGGAGGCAAAAACTTAAAATTCTGAGCACAATTTAAACAGAAGGGAGTTCCTAGTTTTCATGGCTGATCATGACCAGAAGAAGCATCCAAAGCAAAACAAATAGAAGCAATAGGAAAACTCACCATCATTGTCCAAAGTAAAAGACTTGATCCCCCTCGCAAATTCCAGAGTCAGTTTAGACTCCTGTATTCTTCTCGTTTCCAGTGACAAAGTTGTCAAAAATGTTGTCTTCGAGCCAATGCTTAAATAAGGCTGAATTTAGATCAAACATTAGACTTACAGAACTATAATCATAAAGTTAATTTTAGAAGTTGAAACGAACCTTCAGTTTCCTAACAAGGGTGCACTTGTCATAACCCCCTTCAAACTTTTTAACCACTAAATTCAGATCAAACTTTTGTCTCCTATTTATCATTAACTCATAGCTTACAATAAAATATACTTTGATAAATGTGTGTTACAGTTTCATAGATCGATGTAGCCATGTACATCGAGGGGGACCTACATTCACTACTACACCATCTAACATAAGTTGGACATCATTTTATTTATGTTCCATTAATTATTAAATGAGGTAGAGTGGACCATGGATTTGTTGGAGTGATGAACATTGAATTAAGCAATTGATTAAGAGTCCAAGCCACTAGAAAATATGAGACATCTTGGATAACAAATTATTCATATAAAAAGAGGTCAACAATATGTTTTATAATTAATATGACGTGATATACAGTAGTCTCGCTCCTTTATAGTTCTCTTATGGTCACCTACATTACAAATACTATCGGTGACTTGCCAAGTGGAAAGCATACAATCATATTCTACGCAAGCATATTTTTATACCTTAATATAATCATCCAGTTTTATTCACTTTCTTAAAAATTAGGCATTGCTCATGCTACATACTAACTCTACAATCTCCATACTTCACATGAGGGGTGTCTATATGACCATTTATTTAGAAGTGAGCTAGAAATTTATTGGGTGATTAATGACAAACGGTTAAGGGAACCGAGTTCAATAAGTTTAGGAACAGGTGAAAGGTCCAATTGAAAGATTGTTCATAGAAAAGTGATCTCAAAATGAAGTAAAGAAGCAACTTATGTTAAATTTCTATAAAAAACTAAACAGTTGATAGGTTTTAATTAGAAATTGACCATGACACTCGAGAACGCATGGCGTGCAAACAAGAACAAGCTCGGCATAATATGCTGCAGAGTAGTGGTGCCAGCAGACGGTTTGCTAACAGCACTACTTAAAAGCGACATGCATCATAATAAGATTATAGTTTCTCCTGACAGGCCCCGCTATCTACTGTTTACAAATCATTGTTGCTACTAGTCAAAAATCAGTGGACCGTCCCATCGGTTCGATATCGCTTCGATAGCCTTGATCAAGCTATCTGTCTCGCTTATACTTCCTAAGCCTGTGCACCACCTACGCGTTTGCGAAGCAACAGAGCTTCCCGACTCTTCCTCGCCTCGCCGGTCTACCTTCCCCTCACCGCCGCTCCCTGCCGGCAAACGCCAACAAGCAATCATGCAGCCCCGCATCGACCCCGCCCGTCCTTCAAGGTGCGAAATGATTTGGGCTGCGGACACCTCCGATCCCCGGCATCGATCCCAATTCGGAGATCTAGACGGGGTGGCCGGCGACGTCAGCAGCGGCCGCTCTTGAGGATGAGCTCAGCAAAGCCCTCAAGGTTGGGAGATCGGTGAGCCGATGGCTCAGCATGTAGGATCCACAGACCGCCATCACCAGCTATGTCGTCTGCTCTTGGCCCTCAGCAGCGGCGGCGACACCGCGTCCCCGCACTACCGCACGGTCGTCGGCCGACCCCTCTGCTTGCATCCCTCGACCTGCTACTGCCGCAGTGTTGAATAATGACATTCCGATCGACACCCTACCCACCAAGTGTTCGACGATGTGTCTGAGTTACGGCATCTAGACGAGGAGAGCCAGCCCCGTCCAGGGTGGTGCCATGGTCTCCCTGCTTGCCACGATCCTGCAGATGAGGAAGGGTCCTTACTGTGGTTGTGCTGTACTAACTCAAGAGGTAAAAGACCCCCCTTCCTTCTCCCTGATCCATAATTATTTTTCCTGTCCTCCATATCTGAATCTCCCTCTTTTCTATTATTGTTTTAGTTTTGATGCGCACATCTGCTTGGGAAGGGCTGATTCAGATCAGAGGTTTAACGAGTAAATGACAAAAGGATTAGGATGTATGTCCTGTTTTTTACAGAGATCCATTTTCTGAATGATTGCTGCGGCAATGTGCCACGGGGTTACTATCTAATAAAAATATATTGACGTTGACAAAAATAAACAGTAATTAAGTTACCTTATTGTCAGGTCTATGTATTTGAATCTGGAAAAAGCAGTGAGATCTTGATGACTGATTATTCAAAGCCGTACCTTTCACAACTCTACAAACCAACACTTCAGTTAGAAACCTTTATATATTTCTATTAAATAATAAGAATTCCATCGTGTGTAAATTATTTTATCACCAAATTGTACAAACAGAATGAAAATATGCTACCTTTTCTTAATCGCTTTTCTCAATTCGTTAACAGCCATATCCCAATTCGCAATTATTTTAGAATCCGTCAGAGTTTTAAGTTCACCATTATATATTTCAAAAACACATAGCTTATAATAAAATATACTTATCATTAACTCATAGCTTACAATAAAATATACTCTGATAAATGTGTGTTACAGTTTCATAGATCGATGTAGCCATGTACATCGAGGGGGACCTACATTCACTACTACACCATCTAACATAAGTTGGACATCATTTTATTTATGTTCCATTAATTATTAAATGAGGTAGAGTGGACCATGGATTTGTTGGAGTGATGAACATTGAATTAAGCAATAGATTAAGAGTCCAAGCCACTAGAAAATATGAGACATCTTGGATAACAAATTATTCATATAAAAAGAGGTCAACAATATGTTTTATAATTAATATGACGTGATATACAGTAGTCTCGCTCCTTTATAGTTCTCTTATGGTCACCTACATTACAAATACTATAGGTGACTTGCCAAGTGGAAAGCATACAATCATATTCTACGCAAGCATATTTTTATACCTTAATATAATCATCCAGTTTTATTCACTTTCTTAAAA
Organism: Eragrostis curvula; assembly: GCA_007726485.1. Classification (NCBI taxonomy): domain Eukaryota; kingdom Viridiplantae; phylum Streptophyta; class Magnoliopsida; order Poales; family Poaceae; genus Eragrostis; species Eragrostis curvula. The sequence continues at coordinate 467,538 of CM017444.1, read as the reverse complement.
ATTAGGCATTGCTCATGCTACATACTAACTCTACAATCTCCATACTTCACATGAGGGGTGTCTATATGACCATTTATTTAGAAGTGAGCTAGAAATTTATTGGGTGATTAATGACAAACGGATAAGGGAACCGAGTTCAATAAGTTTAGGAACAGGTGAAAGGTCCAATTGAAAGATTGTTCATAGAAAAGTGATCTCAAAATGAAGTAAAGAAGCAACTTATGTTAAATTTCTATAAAAAACTAAATAGTTGATAGGTTTTAATTAGAAATTGACCATGACACTCGAGAACGCATGGCGTGCAAACAAGAACAAGCTCGGCATAATATGCTGCAGAGTAGTGGTGCCAGCAGACAAGATGATATCTTTTTTCATATAGCCCTTGGCAACTAAGAGTATTTGAAGAGAAAAAGAAGTCACCACGATCGCTCTCAAGGACATGAAATTACCACATTAATCGAAAAAAGCTATGAGCCGTTGGATTTTGTGAACATCTAACAGCCTAGATCAGATGAAGAGTCCATCTCAAATAAAACTGTAACTGAATTTAGAACGAAAAAATAAATCTCTACTACTTAATAAGTCTAAGAAGGGTCGTCAGCCGGAATTTTCAGACCTCTGCCGTTTGAGTTTGGGTCGAAATCGAATTTGAATTGAGTTTGATTTGGATTTGTAAGGACCGTGTGACCGAGAGGGGGGGGGGGTGAATCGGTGCACACTATAGATTTTTCTCTTGACACAAACGCTCACTCAACTCCTAGCAAGTAGGTCTAGTGTATGTAAAGAAGCACACTTAGGAGTGTCCTTAATCTAGTGAACTAGTAAGAGCAAAGCACTAACAACACAAGAGTAAACTAGTTCACTAGGTAGGAGCAAACCTAAGTTACACTACGAGATAGACAAGCACAAGGTGCTAGAAGAACTACTAGGCAAAGCACACTAAGTAGAGTCTTTAGATCAACTAGCAACCAAGATAAGCAAGAGCGTCACAAGCAAAAAGGATAGGCCAAGGATAACACCAAGAGCAACAAATAAACTAGGCAAACTCAAGTACTACTATCAAGAATAGTAAAGACGGTAAGTAAGTGCAAGTAGTAAAGAGAAAGAGATAGAAAGGCTCATGATGTTTTCCCGTGGGATCGGGAGGATGGCGCCTCCCCCTAGTCCACGTTGGGTCACTCCCGCCGGAGTCTCGACCCGTCCCTCCGCTCGAATGCGATCCCCTCTAGAGTATTCTTCACCCTCCGAGTGAAGACGCGGGCACGTCCCGCCGGCAACTCCGGATACTCCTCTGAGGGTAAGGATCCGCACGTGATGCGGTCCAAAGGGCGCTCTCTTCTTGTTGCTTCTTTCACATGGGAAGCACGAAGACCGTGTACAAACTTGCGGCGGCTTCCACACTTCTTGGCAAGCTCACCACCGACGCCTAACCGGTCTAGATCTTGCCATAGACCAAGAGTAACAGCTCTAGTTGACCCTCTCAAGCACTCACTAGCCTAGAGATCAAAGGATGCACATGGTGTCACTCTTCTCAAGCACTTGGATCACTCAAATCCCTTATAGTGCTTCTTCTTCCTTCACTTGGCTTCTTGACAGCACCTTCCCACCTTTGGACTGACCAAGAGCACCTCAAAGAGGCAAACAACCAGCTATTTATAGCCTCAAACCATCCAACTAGCCGTTGCACAAAAGTACCCAGTCGCAGTGAGGACCGTACTATACACCGTACTATACGGTCTCTACAGCACCGTATGGTACGGTCTCTATTCCAGCACTGTCCAGAGACTTCCTCTTCTCTGTTTCATCTCATCCAATGTAGACCGTACCATACGGTCTCGATGACCGTACTATACGGTCTCCTTTGCTTTCCTTCCAACAGAAACTTCCATCTTTCTGGAACTTCATCCTCTGTAGACCGTAGTATCCACTGTAGCACCCCACCTCAAATTAATGAGGGGTTTGGCTAACCAGGATCATAATCGGGTGATGCTCGACGAAGCGAGCCTCCAAATAACCACACACATAAGCATAAGTAAAATAGAGTACAAATTGAAATTTAGTTATTACAACTTTTATTCAAATTTGATTACATAAAAGAATTTGAAAAGCGTAGCGGAAGCGATATACAACTCGATGTATTACCCTATGATGAAGCACATTCAGCCCATAAACATGCTTCATTCTCTTGAGCCAAAGCATCACCTGCAAAAAGATTTAAACCACAAACCCTGAGCAACTAATACTCAGCAAGACTTACCTGTCAAAATGGCCTTCTAAGGCCGACTCCTAGCATGCAGGGGGCTGACCAAAGGTGTAGGAATAATTTGCATAAAAATAGCACTAAAAGTTGGTTCTTCTTTCAAATTTTAGCCAAATTAAAAGGGTTCTTGCATCAATGTAAATATTAGCAACCTAACTAAGCAATACATGGTTGCAATACAATTAATTGATGTATCAAAACAGCATATATACATCATCATGTGCACTTCTTACTACGATGTGACACAGTGAACAAGTGGTACTCAATAACCGCGAGGGACGGCGATTCGAATCGATTTACACCTGCAGGCGAAACCCAGAGTACACGACGTACGCACCCTCATAACGAGTCACGCACGACAACCTTTCACAAGATACCGTAGAGTCGGGCCGATTTCACCTCTCGCGGACATACGTCCTCCACGCGATACCCGCGCTAGGCAATCCGTGGTTAGACCGTGTGCCCTCCCTTCCTACACAAACCCGCAACCACCATACCATCTTCATCACCAAAAGAGAGGGGGTGCACCGTCCAACACATACAACATCGAGCTACATCAGTTTACTAGTCCCCATTCTACTAGCATGCATCCGGTACTGTTCAAACTTGCTCAGTGGGGCCACAACGAACGGACCTCAATCGACACAAACGGGGCTATGGCGAACAAGGGGAGCCTTGTCACCCCAACCTACACATGAAACTTCCCCGTTCGGTCTCAAATTCATTATCATCATCATGTGAGAGCATAAAGTAAATACGACCCCACTTACACCGAACGGTCTCCATACCACTCGATTTTCTATCGACGACACAACCTTATTAAGCCTAGCAAATTCTACCGAGCGGCTGTATAAAACTGAACCCACCCATAGGAGCATGTAAGGCAAATGCATCTACGGTTCCATACAACTCCTAAAACTTAAATGCACAATTCATGACTCGAAGTACATGTGAGAAAATGTAAAACTTTGTAAACATAGGAGTGCACCGGGGCTTGCCTTGGGTCTGGTGGTTAGCACACTCAAGCACGTTCAAGTCAGCGCCGGTCGCCTCGGCCTCGATTCCCACGTCCTCGGTTCCGGCGTCGTTCCCTAAATGAATGCAATCATATACACAAAGTCAAAGAGGGTTCATGGAACTTTCTTGACAAATATACTTGATGAAGTTGTTGTGCACAAAATGAAATGCTTGCTGGGTGATGGACGTGATTTTGGTACTCAGATGTTCAAAGATTTACATATCATGTTTCCGGTTTAGTCATTGTTTAGGTGTGTACAAAGAATTTCATTCTAAAATTCATAAAAGGCTTATGGGAGATATATAATTAATTTTGTATTTTGGTGTTGCAAGATACTCCTATGCACAGTAACATACCCAAAATTGGATGTCAAAATGTGCAGGGATAAAATGATAACAATGATTTTCTTCGACAATTAAAACTGAAATTACTCCTAAAATATAGTGAATTTCATGAAACTGTTTTGTGATCAGTTCAGGGAACTTATAGGGAGTATGTGTGCCAAAAATCAGAATTTTTGCATGTGTAGATATTTTTATAAAAATGACTTCCAGTTTCTCTCCTCTGAATTTTAGAAAATTAACTAAGAAGAACTCAGATGTTTATATTGTACCACTGGGTAGATATAGTCACAAGGAAGCCAATAAAATTTGTTTCACATTTTTCCGAGTTATATTGTTACAGATATGAATTATTGAAGTTTTTGACTATTTTCCCATTTTCTGGAATTTAGGTCGTGAACAGTAAAAACAGAGGAACAAAAACAGGCAGCCAGAAATCATCGAAATCCGTCGATCTGGGGTGCGTAATTGAACGGGAGATGACTCAAATGGATGCGTAGGGATGTTATGAAGCTATGTGTGCAAGGAATAGATCGGAAACGCACCATGAAGGGAGGAATCGACGACGGGATCGATGGATGTTCGGTGGGCAGCTTGATGAGGAACCACTTCGATTCTCTGGACTCCGCAAGGGATGATGACCAGGAGTGCTTGGAGACGATATACGAGCTCAGGAGGATGCTCTTGGCAGCATCACGACGGCCGTGATGACGCATCATAGCCACACGGTGAGCTCGGTCATGGAGGAGCTCCGTTCTTGCAACAGAGAGCGGGGGGAAAAAAATTGGACGGCGTCTCGTGCAGTGTGAAAGGAGGAAAAATTCGCATCTATCTCTTTGCTGAGGCGCAGTGGAGTGGGATTGGAGGTGGGGGTGAGTTCGAGCAGATTCTTGCATGGCTTCTTGAGGCGTGGGTCAAGCAGCGGAGCAGCACAGCCGCGTCGCGACGGCTTTTGAGCTCAAGAGGCAATGGCGCTGGCCAGGAGAAGGAGAAAAAAAACAGAAGCGCGACGAGTTGACCAAGAGAGAGGGAAGAAGATAGGAGCGATCTTGCATGCGAGCGTTGCTTGCTGTGATGGCCATCGAGTGTGCACGCGCGTGGGAGCAGAGCTGCAGCAGCGTGACGATGGCCACAGCGTGCGGCATGGGCGACGAACAGAGAGAGCAGCTAGAGGGAGAGGATGACAGCTGCGCCCCATACGTCCTTTTTCGTATTTTTCAAGTTAATTTCAAGCTGCTGATTTGAGATGGGCCAAACACAACCTTACAAAGCTCAGAAAAATCTGAGAAACTGTAGATATGGAGGCCAACTCAACAGGAACAAATTTTCTTTTTTGAAACTTTTCAAATTTCGTCCCAGAATTTGAATTAAAAATTATGTTAAGATGAAAATTGTTTGAATTCTTCCTGATTTATTTGGACTGCTTCCCTTTTTCATAAAATTTCTGACAAAAGATTCCAAATCCTATTTTTAGCCATAGAACCCAGGAAGATTTTTAGTTGAGCCCACTTTTGTGCAAAAGTTTTAAGTTATACCTCAAGCTCTATTTTGATAATATTTGGAAGAATTGTTTTTCATTTGAATTCTTGAACATGATCACTCGTACTTGTGATGGTTTTGCACTAAATGAGCTTGTAGACCTGTACTTAGGGTTTTTGAAAATCGGGGATGTTACATCCACCGTACTATACGGTCATTGGTACGGTCTTCATCATCTTCACTTCCAGAGACTTCATCTTCTCTGTGTCGATCTTCACGGTAGACCGTACCATACGGTCTCCACCACCGTACCATACGGTCTCTTCATCTCCTGATTCCAGAAACTCTGTCTTCTCTATCTGCATCTTCAGTATAGACCGTACCATACGGTCTGTACCACCGTATCCTACGGTCTCCATTTCAACTTCCTTCCAGAGACTCCCCTTCTCTGCGTTGAGCATCAACCTAGACCGTATCATACGGTCTCTAGCACCGTACTATACGGTCTCCATTCATCTGTCTTCCAGAAACTGCATCTTCTCTGTGTCGATCTTCAAGGTAGACCGTACCATACGGTCTCCAGCACCGTACTATACGGTCTTCATCCTTCTCTCTTCCAGAAACTTCAACTTCTCTGTCTGGAAACTCCATGTAGACCGTACTATACAGTCTCCTTGACCGTACCATACGGTCTCTACTGCAGAAGCTGAAACTTGATCTTCTCTTCGATCCTTGCTTCCAACTTCACTCTTCTTGATTCCTCAAACTTCTCTTCGGTCACTCTAGCCTCTGAGAGCCTCACATTGCATCCACCGATCTCTACACTAGTGTTTACCGAAGAGTACCAACTCGAACCCTCTTGATAGTACGGTGTTTCCTATGGACTCAAGCCTAACATTTAACCAAGCCAACACTTGCTTGGTTCTATCATATCATTAGCCTTGATCCATCTTCTCGACCATGACTCCATCAAGTCCGTCCTCGAGTTGATGAGGCAACCATTCATCCTTGACATGAGGTTTAGGTTGGTTGTTGTTGTACTTCCTTTTACGTGACCTAGAAGGATAAGACACTCAATGCACATGTTAGTCACACGCATGGTTCTCATCCATTCACTAAAACATTCATACCTTGGGATTTCCAAACTCCAATGGTCATGAAGCTTGCAGGATTCAAATGTCCGCTCTCTTAGCTCTTTTTAACAATACGAATCCTTTACAGAAACAGGTGTTGCGACGCTTCAGTGGTAAGACAACTACCTTGTAGTGAGGAGATGCGAGTTCGATTCTTGCGTGTAGCATGCATGTCAATTATTTTGTTTTTTATTTTGCGGCTGGTGTGGGCTGGGCTGGGCTGGGCTGAGCTGGGTCGAGCCCAATTAGGTGGTATACTAGACTAAATGCTGGCCTGCTTGTTTTATGATGGCAGCCCATTATGAGGTAATATTCCAGTTTTTTTACCTACCTTCTATTTATTTGATAAAAAAATCTTATATGGTCTTAAATTATTGCACTTGATTATCACACCTAATATTGTGAATTAATAAATTATATGTTTCCTAATATGAATATAAGTATAATCAATTTAAACATGTAGTATGTCAAAAAAAAAAAAGAATGTGGAATTATCCATGTTATAAACTTTAATCATATGAAGATGGTTTATGTCTTTTTTTAATAAAAAAGAATTACCATACTTGATGCACTTTATTATGAACAAATAATGTTGCTCTAGAGATTGCAAGTGTTTTTTTATCTAATTGTATTGTATTCATCATGTCAAAAATTATAATCTCATTAATTCTTTTCTCTTCCAGTGCATAGGCATACCACTATTGTTTAATAGAAAATTAGTAGATATTTGATCTCTATATTGTAAATTGATTCCCGTAGCAACGCACGGGCAAAATGCTAGTTAAAGAAAAAGTAAAAAAGGAATTCATGCACACATACCGTAAGCACGTACCAAAATTGGTCCCTCAGCATGTTTATTCGTATATATATCGTAGCCTTATCGAAACAAACTCTGTATTTATATGCTCCAGATTAATTAACTCATAGTCATGCCCATGTACAAGCCGACAAGACGATCTGTGGTGGCCATGCAAGAACTCAAGAACCAGATTGGTATACCCGTCGTCTTCCTCTCTGCCTCACTGTATGGAACTCGCACGGCCGCCGTCGAACGCGTCATCGCCGACCAGCGTGCCGTAAAATACCTTATGCGTGTGAATTGGTACCCTCAGACCTCGGCCTCCTCCCGACGGACACAGTAGCAACAATGGTAGATCGAGCTCGGTGATGATGAGTTGGCATCAGGCCAGTTCGAGGGCGGTGGCGGGGCGGAGGACCGGAAGCCAATGAGTTAGCGTAGCGGCGATGGAGGGCAGCGGCAGGGCATTGCAGGCCGGTAGAAGAGGATCCCATGGCGGGGGCCGCTGGGGACAACGCTGGAGGACGGGGCAGAGGCGTCTCGCTGGAGTTGAAGACGAAGGAGGGAGGTGGCGGGCGAACGTCAGCTTCCTGTAGCTTGGTCTACACAGAACATGCCTGTCGTCACCTGACGGCCGGGATACACACATATGCATGGATGCTCCACGAGGAGATGTGCATGAAGCTAGCAAGCCAACAAGATACAGAACTTGACCGGCCGGATATACATACGCATTTGCATGGATGATCCACGAGGAGATGTGCATGAAGCTAGCAAATGAACAAGATACAGAACTTGAATGGCATGATCGAGATTGAACTCATAGAGTTACAGCGTGAAGCAGTGGCGAGTCTAAGGGGTGGGCCGGGTGGGCCGCGGCCCACCCCCAGATTGAGCCCAGCTTCATTGCTAGCACTGTAGCACCCCGTGAACAGTAAAATTTTTCCTTTTTTCTCATTTTTCGGCCCACCCCCATCAGTCCAATTAATTTCCGGCCCACCCCCAGGCCCAGACGTGGACTCGCCACTGGCGTGAAGAGGCATGCAACAGATTGTTGAGATGAGGAGACTGGAAGCATTTTATAAATCATTACGAAGTGGAGATATCAGCACTTTGGACGGGTTTTGAGAGAGAGAGAGAGAGAGAGAGAGAGAGAGAGAGAGAGAGAGAGATGTTCAAGCTAAGTATATAACATCTCGACAATGTTTATATATTCAGCAGCGTTTTGGATGACGTAGGCATTTGAAAGCAGGAAGATGGTTTGAAGATCATGTAGTGTTTTTGAAGGTGTAACATGGAGCTGAGTAGCAGCTGTCGTTGATGAGTGAAAATTACACTTCTAGATCATGATATAAGTGATTTATACAATGTGTAATTGTCATTGTTTGAAAGAAGTTTTTGTATATAGCACGTCTAGCCGCGCGGGCCACCTGCTAGTTTTTTTTTTAAAAAAAAAGAAGAGTTATTCGTGACAAAAAAACAAAATTGACCTATCGCTTAATTTGCATCCATATGGGCAGCCATTCATGCATGCCTTATTTCTTTGACCTGAAACTTGCAATAAGTTAGCTGCAAATCCCTCCATGTGTGCGTGATCGAGCGCAACGGTGACCTGCACGTTCGCCGCGCCGAGCAGTATCACCAGCTCCTTGACGAACACGTACAGACACGAGCTCGACGTGGATCGGCGCGCCCCACCCGAAGTCCGTGTCGTACGCCATGAACCTGCTCGACGAGCCCGTGCGCGTGAACCTTTCCGTCGGAACCGGCGAACGTCTCGGGCCAGCCGTCCACTGCCGCGGCGGCGCGCGCGAGGCCGGCGCCGTCGTCGCACAGGTCACGTACGGCGGCCCTGGCGAAGCACGGCGCGACGCAGTTCCCGAAGTAGAGCTCGTCGACCGGCGGAGGTCCAGGTAGTAGGCGTCGGCGGCGGGGTCCAGGTTGTTCTTGGCGCGCACGATGGACGTCCACACCAGCGACGAAGGTGCTTGGATTTTCGCCGATGGCCTCGCTTTGTGTCAGTATCTGCCGCTTCCTTCACGGAATGGATCTCGTCGGCGCGGAGAAGGAAGCTTCTCCGGCACTGGTCAGGTGGGGTGCACAACGATGGCGATCTGGCCTGTTCAGTTGTTCATGTACAATTTTCTCAGGAAACGGAGCACTGAATCATATACTATATATAGTACGTACTCGGAGTAGCAGACTCGGAGTGATTGACTGTGAGATCGAGTAGTAGAAGTTACCACGTACCACAGGCAGCGTTGGCGCAATCGATCTTGCGGGCAGCCTCCTCTGCTCCGGGCCGGGGCACCTGATCGCCGTCCGGTTAAACGTCGGCGACTCGAGACCGGACGCAGCTTGCCATCCCGGCCGCCAGCGACACTGCAGACCACGCCCGAATGAATCGCCACACGGCCGGAAAGGCCGTCGGCCACCCCGACAACGGCGGAGTGCCCGTCGCCGACAACGGCCGGCCTCGTGACCTGCACGGGGACCGGCAGACGCCCCGCGTCCAGCACCGGGCCGAGCTGCATCAGCGCCTCCGTGTCTTGCTCGTCGCCGACGGCGAGACGGCGCATGTCATCGATGCTGCCGGAGTACTCTGCTGCTTCCATTCCACCAACTTGATGCCCGAGGCGACCGCGTCCCGTGAGCAGTCCACGACGACGTCGCCGGTGGACGGGCGGTAGGTGAGCTTACCGGCTAGGGGGATGAAGACGGCAAGCACGGCGGCGAGGGAGACCTGCAGGGAGCGGACGAGGGACGTGAAGGGCGGGACGTCGGGGCCCTCGTAGAAGAAGAGACGTTACATCGGTGCCCTGTCAATGAACAGGCCGTCCATGAACGAGAGCTTGATGAGGCCATCGTCCAGGAGCAGCGGCGGAGAGTAAACGGCGCCTTTGTGATCTTGGTTTGGGAGGACATTGGTGACGACGTTGAGAACTCGCACCCGGGAGCTCATGCTGCAGAGAGGACTCGATCGGTCGCAAGGCGACCGGATTGCTAACTAGCAAGTAATCAGTGATCAAAGGTTGCTGCTAACGAGTTTTTAAGACGGCCTGAAATTAACAATTGTTGCGATGATATCGAAGCTGGCAATTATTTTGAAGTTATATTATCCGGTCTTCTTCTAAGGCTTTTATTTTGTTTTCTAATAAAGTGAAGTGCGTCACTTGTCTCGGTGCATTTCTCCAAGTCTATGAACTTGCAAAATGCTTATTGGGGTCCTTTAACTTGTTCAATTGTGCTATCTACTTCTGATGAAAATTGTTAATTGGGCTTCATTTTTCTATTATTTATCTTCTAAAATCAATGGTTTAGTCTTGGAGTGTTATCTAGATCCCTAAACTTTCAAAATGCATATTCCGATTCTTGAACTTCCTAAACTGTGTAATCTAGGTTCAAAGTTACAAAATTACGCCTTGCCCTACCAATCTGGTCAAGTATCATCCTCTAGCATGCATGAGTTGCGATGGCAATGCTGATTTGGGAAGAGAAAGCGTATAACAAATCAATAGGGGTATTTTTGGTAATTTAGACTTAGATGGTTCAATTTAGTAAAAGTTCACATACCTAAAGATTCATTTTGAGACTGAACATAGATGGACTCTCTGTAATTATGCAGAGTTAGGAAAAAGTTACAGCTTCCCACTACAAACCGCGCAATCATCATTATTATTTAGTATTAATTCCAGCATCAAAATTTTTTATTATTATGAATTATTTAGGTATGCATCTTTGCGTACGGCGGACTGGGAAGACTTATTCGTTGATTGGAGAATTGGAGGGCAATGACCATGTCAATGCCGGTCTCATTCCGAGGGCACTAAAGCTCATCTTTGATCAAAGCAAAGACAACGAATATGTGATAAATGTACTTATCAATGCATCTCTTGGGATAAATGCATGGAAATAAAATATGACTAATATACTATTTCTTTTGTACAACATTTATCATTAACTCATAACTTACAATAAAATATTGTTTTATTAATTGGTACTATATAATTTCTAACATATGTCAATATAGCCAGCCACACGAAGGGGAGACCTATATTTTATACCACACCAAGTAGCACTACAAACCATAGATTTGTTTTTTTAGAATATAAACCATAGATTTGTTGGGAAACAATGATGAGCATATAATGAACATTGAACTGTCAAGCAATCGTATCACTAGCAGTTAATCCAAGCTACTAAAAAATATGAGGCATCTTGGGTGACATATTGTATACTTGATACGACATGATAGTTGTCTCACTCTTTTATGGTTACCTACATTACAAATACCAGTTTAGGTGATTTGCCAAGTGGAAAGCATACAATCGTATTCTATGCAAGCATCATTACCCAATTTATAATATTATTCATCCAATGTTATTTACCTTCTTCATAATTAAGCACTTCTCGTGCTCAAATTTAGCTCTACAATCTCCATACTGCACATGAGCAATGTCCAGCTGGCCTTTTTTTTTTCCAGAGCCAAGCTAGAAAATTATTGGATTTTGTGAAAGCGCATCTATGGCCTCATGTGGGTTTATGGTGTTTAATGACAAAAACATTAAGGGAAAGTACATTTAATAAGTTTATGACTAAGTGAAACGTCCAATTGGAATATTGTGTATATGTACTACAAAAACTTGTGTACTCGTCTAATTCTTTAGTGGAAAATCACTAAGTGAAGATGTTCCAATTGAATGGTGATCCTTAGAAATGAAGCGAAGAAAGCAACCTATCATAAATAGCTAGAAAAGAATGATGGTTTTTAGTGCTTAAATTTGATTGAATTGAGGCTATCTGTGCTACAGTATAAAGAGAGATGCCATGTTCAAAGTCCTATGATCGATGTCTCAGTGCTTTAATTTCCATTTAAATTTGCTTGAATTGAGGCTATATGCGCTATGAGCACTGCTACACATCCGACCAGATTTGCCCGACTAGCATCCAACTTTAGTATCCTACGCACGAGATCAGAGGCAGAGTTAAAATCACAGGAAGGCAACGGTGATTAAGACCCAGTCGTACGTGAGTCGAACAGCTGGGTCGGCTCTATAGCTTTTTCCATGCGCTATAATAAGATTATATTACTGTTTAGGGTATCCTTGAACTATAGGATAAAGTTCAATTTGTATCCTTGAACTATCGGCGAGGTCCCAAAAGAAACCCTAAACTTCAAAGTTAGACACATCTCCGGTGGAGAATGAGTCATGATATTGCCTTGAAAGATCTTTATTATTTTTTAAACAAATTATGAAAAAATTGTCACACGCATTGAGCTTGTTTGTCGGCCGGGGTCAATGACGGTGAGGACTCTCCTTGTTTAGGGGACAAAGGAGTGTCCTTGCTGGTTAGGGGACTTCAGATGGAGCATGCGAACCCAGTTACTGTGAGTCTGTGTAGACTCCTTTTCTGCATAATTGTTGTAAGAGACGTAGGACTGCATGCAGTGAGCAAACCCGGTAGGTCAAAGCTAGGATGCCAATGGCTTTCTTCTCCGGAAATGAGGAATTTTATCAGTGGCAAGCTTGTAATTATCTCATTATTGATTTGATAAATGAGCACATGTTTAGTTGATCAGTACATTTGGCCATGACACTGATCAATTCCTTTAAAGACAGAGAACACAACGATCACGATCGATGCACTTGGGCCAACAAACCATATATACAAACATGACTCAGACGATCAGTGTCATGTCGAGCCCTGCAGCTGCGACAAGAAGCTGCAGGCTTCGAAATCGTCCAGGCGCTCCCGGTCAAGCGCGACGGACGCCCCATCCGAAGTCCGTCTCGTACGCCATGAACCGGTGGGAGGAGCTGCAGCCACCGCTCGATCGGCGTCCCTGGCGAAGAGGGTCCTCCAGGCAGGTACACGTGGATATATTGCCTCCCGCACCGCCGCCGCGGCTCGCGCCGTCGTCGTCCCCGCGGCCGCGGAGCTCGCCCACCGTGGCCCTCGCGACGCACAACCTGATCGACGCAGTTGCCGATCGAAGAACGCGGCGAACACGAGGTAGACGTCGTCGCCGGCGTGGTTGAAGGAGTTGTTGGCGCGGATGATGGACGTCCAGCTAGCACAGCTTACATGTGGCTTCACGCCGCGGCGAGCCGCACCACCTCCTGTCCACGGTACTCGACGAGCCCGGGTAGCTCCATCCGTCGTCCAGAGCTGGAGCTCCGCGGCCGAGAGCCACGAACTCGCCGTGCACGAGAACCCTGACATGATCGACGAAGCTGCTCTCGGCGTCCCCGTGAAGCCTCGAGTCATGTCACCGTGTACGAACCTACCAGGGACGTCAGAGGGATTCGCAATGTTTAGAGCACCCGCAGTTGGAGCTTGATCTGTCATGTCACAATCATGTCATGTCAAGCATCGGCGCCTGGTTCAGAGAGTGGGTCCTGTTAAAGTAAAAAACAACCACACATTACTCACTATTCTCTCTCACTCATCTGCAAAAGAAACATTTGTTTATTCAATTGGAGATGTTGGAACCGGGTGCATGTACAAGCTGCTGAAGCCAAGTTTTTGGTTCAGGCACCGGTGGTTGCAATGAGCAGACTTCGGTGCTTGATGTAAAGATTCCTTCAGGCACCGGTTCGAGGCACACACTGCGGCTGGTCTTAGTAGCCTGAACCACGGAGGTGGTTACGTGCACGAATCGTGGAAAAAAAGGATCCAACGATCCTGGGTAGGTGGGTAGCTGTGGCATGTGCCGTGGGTAGGTGCCGCCCCCCCCCCCCCCCCCCCCCCCCCCCCCGCGTGCAGCCAGTAATTTCCGAATTTATTAATTCACAATATTATGTATGATAATCAAGTGTAATAATATAAGACCGTATAACATTTTTTTATCAAATAAATAGAAAGGTAGGTAAAAAAATTGGAATATTACCTCATAATGGGCTGCCATCACAAAACAAGCAGGCCAACATTTAGTCTAGTACCTCCTAATTGGGCTCGACCCAACTCAGCCCAGCCCAACCCACACCAGCCGCAAAATAAAAAACAAAATAATTGACATGCATGCTACACGCAAGAATCGAACTCGCGTCTCCTCCTCACTACAAGGTCGCTGTCTTACCACTGAGGCGTCGCAGCACCTGTTTCTGTAAAGGATTCGTATTGTTAAAAAGAGCTAAGAGAGCGGACATTTGAATCCAGATCAAACTCAATTCAAATTCGAATTCGACCCAAACTCAAACGGCAGAGGTCTGAAAATTCCGGCTGACGACCTTTCTTAGACTTATTAAGTAGTAGAGATTTATTTTTTCGTTCTAAATTTAGTTACAGTTTTATTTGAGATGGACTCTTCATCTAATCTAGGCCGTTAGATGTTCACAAAATCCAACGGCTCATAGCTTTTCTTTTTTTCCGATTAACGTGGTAATTTCATGCCCTTGAGAGCGAACGTGGTGGCTTCTTTTTCTCTTCAAATACTCTTAGTTGCCAAGGGCTATATGAAAAAGATATCATCTTGTCTGCTGGCACCACTACTCTGCAGCATATTATGCCGAGCTTGTTCTTGTTTGCACGCCATGCGTTCTCGAGTGTCATGGTCAATTTCTAATTAAAACCTATCAACTATTGATCCTTTCTAGAAATTTAACATAAGTTGCTTCTTTACTTCATTTTGAGATCACTTTTCTATGCACAATCTTTCAATTGGACCTTTCACCTGTTCCTAAACTTATTAAACTCGGTTCCCTTAACCATTTGTCATTAATCACCCAAAATCCAGATGAGGGCCCAATGCGCTTTCAAGAAATCCAATAAATTTCTAGCTCACTTCTAAATAAATGGTCATATAGACACCCCTCATGTGAAGTATGGAGATTGTAGAGTTAGTATGTAGCGTGAGCAATGCCTATTTTTTAAGAAAGTGAATAAAACTGGATGATTATATTAAGGTATAAAAATATGCTTGCGTAGAATATGATTGTATGCTTTCCACTTGGCAAGTCACCGATAGTATTTGTACTGTAGGTGACCATAAGAGAACTATAAAGGAGCGAGACTACTGTATATCACATCATATTAATTATAAAACATATTGTTTACCTCTTTTTATATGAATAATTTGTAACACACATTTATCAAAGTATATTTTATTGTAAGCTATGAGTTAATGATAAATATTGCAATTATTTTTATAATACGCACACAAAAGGATGGTAACACAATTAGAGAGAAATCCAACATAAATAACAGTGCTAACAAGGCTTGGCATACCTGCCGTGACGGCGATAGTGTAGGGACATTACCACTGTTGATAGCATCTAGCAAGGATGGGGCCTGTCAGGGTACTGACTCCAACGGGGTCCTTGATGAGCTGCAGCACCGCCATGGCTTCGGGGTCCATCATAATCTTCCTTTTCTCGTCATAATATAGTAGAGGCAGCCGCATAGGTCGCTTAGGGCTTCTGAGGCCATGATCGCCGTTCCTGGCCACGGGTGAGGCGTCCGCATGGCCGCCCATGATGGGGCTGCTTCCGTCATCACAACAATGCATACATTATAGAAGATGAGATAAAGCATGAGAGATGGGCAACGAGTATAAAACCTGTATAATCAAAGGGTTCATGCATATCTACAATGTTATCTCAAACTAAATGGCAAGAAGATGAACTACCATGCGTACATATCATTGCACAGTGCAAGTACTAGAACAAGTATTGGTAAACCATCACAAACAAATCAAACTCGGTGCAACGAGAAGTCATTTCACTCCATTGTCCAAAGCGTAGCAAACAAAAATAAACTAATTGTTCGCCTAATATGTACCGTGACTGAAACTCCTCTACTGAAGAAAGGAAAAAAAAACATTACTGATGGATAGAGATTAATTAAAGCAATATATGATCACAGTTGACTCAAAATGCAAAGCATACCCACGACCAGCAGCAGGATGTTCAGAACAAAATAATGCCCATGACCAGATCAAGTAGTTCCTGATTTGCCAAATTGCTAGATGTATTCGTGGCTTATAGTCAATAGGCTGACAAGTTAAACAATCAACAGTTCCAGTTCAACCACAGATGAGCAGAAGAATTCAAAGAATACTGCTGCTGAGCACAACAAAAAGGAGGAGTAGGGGATGTACCAGCCTGCCGTTTGCCAATGAGCAGGAGCAAAGCACATCTAATATGGACCTAACTTATCAGAACATCTAATATGGCATCTAGGTGTATGATTTATGCCGGCATTTCGCAGCACAGCACATTATCTAACTGCACAGTGGTCTAAGTTCAATTGAGGAGCCAGACGTATAGCCTTGAATGCTAACGCAAAATAGAACCACCACTACACTAACGGGCTGTAGTATTTACGATTGGACGGGATAACCTAGTTATCTAGCCTAATTACCAAACAGTTGGCGCACTGATAACCAGCCCTCCGCCACACCACCAGTTTAGGGAACACCAGAACCTTCCTTTCTCCCCCATCCCAGAAGAGAACCAGACGGAGCCCCCCAAGTCCACGGCCGCGAAGCATGTTCGTTTCGCTGCAGCTGCGTAGAAAAATAACTGCGAACACTGTAGCTGTTACTGAAACACTGTAGCTGCTGCAGAAGAAATAACTGTGAACACTGTAGCCGCTGCAAAGCAGCGAGACGAACAGGCGGGCGGGACAGCGGCGGGCGGCATGTCTGAGGAGCAGGCGAAGCGGCCCGCGGGCCTTCTTCTTTTACTCTCTTCCTTCCCTTCCCTCACCTCGCACGCACGAACATAGGAGCCGGGCGCCTTTTCCTTTCTCTCCCCCGTTCCATCCCCTCCTCCAAATCGACCAATAAAAAAAATATGAGCAGCTGTGCAATACTTTGTCCGGAGCTGAAGAGCTGATGACGTGGCCTGAACGCCGGAGATGGATCCAAGAGCTGCCGCATGCATGCCTTGTCGCGCACCTACGTGTCAGGGCGTGCGTCTCGCCTTACACTTGATAAATACACGTCAAATTCTGCTCCCTGTATTTGCTCGCTTGCCTTTGAATCCTTGATGTGAATGAACCATGGCCAACGGCGGCCAGCAACGTCCCCGATGGCTGGTCGCGGCAACGTTCCTGGCGCTCGCTGGTGTCCTCTTGGTCCTCTCGGGCCTGTCCCTGGTCACCTCCCTCGTTGGGCTCGCCGCGGCCATGCCGCTGTTTCTGGTCTTCAGCCCAGTGCTCGTTCCGGCGGGACTGCTGGTATCGTTTCTCACGGCGTGTGCCGCCATCTCCGGCGCTCTCGCCGTCGGGGCCTTGTCCCTGCTATACTCGCGGCCGCCGGACTTGGTCAAGGAAGGGAAGCGGCGCGTCGGTGAGCTGGCGGCGGTGGCCGGGGAGAAGACGCCGCACGCTGCGCTTGCCGTGGTGAACACCGGGCAGAGCGCCACCGACCATAAGAAGCCCGACAGGTACGAGCACTACGTCGCCGGCCGCATGGTACGCAACGCCTGCTAGTAGCTACTACACAATTTCCCAGCCGAGACTCAGATCCGATGGATGCTAATAACAGTGATTGTGCCAATGACACTAAAGAATAAGTGGCATGTCATGTCATCTAAGAACACGCATGGAGAGCAAGATCTTGTCTGTATGCCGTGTAGACCATTTATAACCAGTAATATTTGTAAGGGCTATCTGTAATGTCACATATCATCTCTTTCATCTGCATTTGCCAATAGTACGTACACTGCATAATTTATTATTACCACTACTACTACTGTACATGTAAAGATGTATGTATGGTGGAGTATGAACTATTCCTTGCTTCTTCCCTGTTGCTACAACCGGACATACTTCCCCGCAGCTGCTATCTTCACTGCTCCTCTGCTTGTTGCGCCAGTTGTTCCTAAAACATGCCAAAAACAAGCGAAATCAACTTCTCATTCAGATGCCACGAAAACCATATGAAAAGCTTACTAAATGCTGTATCGAATAAAATGTTTTTAGTGTAACCAATGTTCTGTAGCAACATAACACAGCGCTGCAACAACAAAACACAACAATGAACTGCCACAACATAAGCGCCAACATTGTTATCACCTCATTCACAAAGAAGGCGTGGAATCCGTAAGGAACCCTGTTTGGAAGCTCAACCACTGCAACTGGATCAGCAGACATGGTCTTTGCATCGATCACATTTACTTCAGATTTCCTGCACACACAACATGCAAAATTCAGTCCCAATGTAATTATAAATTTGAGAGATCAAATGCTGCAATATGTCAGTATGCATTGACATCAAAAGCATTTCTGTCAAGGCATTCCAAGCTTCCCATGACAGTCAACACATAAAAACAGATGCAGAGCCAAGGAAATGAGTACCCTGTATTTTCGTCATGCACAAAGAATATCAAATAACCATCATCTTCTTCTCCAGATACACCTGGCTGCTTGGGGACAAAAATTGCTTCTGAACCGAATCTACCAGGTCCCAAGTCATAGATGCCTTTTACATTCCCTCCCACTTCAAGTTCTTTCTTACCACTCTCTGGTTCAGCATGTAGATCAAATTTTATGATGCCAGTCACCTTCGCGATGCTGTCCAGTATAGTGCAGTAGACATACCGCTGCTTTCTGTTTTCAACAAAGCAGCAAGTTAGAAAGTATCATGAGCTTCAGCAAGCATGTATTCATGATCTCTCTTGATGATTTTATGTTAATAGCTCTTCATATGATGAACACCAAAGTTTTTTAAAAAAAAAAGTGCAACTGATAAATAAGCATGGTGTCCATCCTACAAAACTATCATTGCTGATCGGAGTTAAAAATAAAAATCCCAATAGAAGTACCTGCCAGTATAGCTCTCATTAATACGAGGGAAATCTACAGCAGAAACAGACAGTTGCTTTTGTGAAGCAGCACCAGTTTTCATGTTGAATCTCATCTCGTACCTAAAATATTAACATTAAGCCAAGGACAACCATTGAATTACATGAAATTAAAATAAGAGGAGGTTGCAGGCGCGTACAGCTCATTCCCAAAGTTGTCAAGCTTGTCACTTTGATATCCATTCACCTTGTCCAAATCAGGGTTCTCAAGGCGGCAGGTAACCAGAATAACTTCATCACCCTCTTCCCAAGCATTAGCTGTGACAAGACAAATTATCAGTTCAGAACGGAATGCATAGATGATAGAACTGCATAACATCGTACAATTATGTGAATCTTATGTCTCAAAACAGAACCTGGAAGATTCTGATTCATTCCAAAATGTATGTTCAATTTCCTTTTTCACGTTATTTTTCATGGTTTTTGTCCTTGTATTAGTAAGAACTATCCTTAGATTGCTCAAAATAAATAAATAAAAACTGTAGTCTTGTCACATCTAAATACACGATTGGGATAGAACAAGCAAAGAAAAAGGTTATTCCCTACAAACCATTGACATTTTGTTAAACTTAATTATCCTCATGAACTGCTTAATTCCAGTCTCATTTTCGCCCCCTGTCAAACAGCTTCTCTAAGACGCAATATCAAGGGATACTGGGCATACTGCTATCAGTACCTTCTGAGCATAGCAGCAAAAGATTTCAATAAACAAAACAGGGCACAAGCAGAATGTAAAAGGTCTGCAAATTAAGAGTTCAAGCCCAAAGGTACCGATGCCGTACCATTATGAAATATGAAGCAATTGGGGAGTTCAAACCATCTGATATGCTTGTCATCCTTTGCGTAGCGTGGGAGAATACCGAAACGAGCTTTCTTTGTAGAATCAAACTTGTAGATAAACTCACCATTCTTCACCATTTCCTATATATGAATATAAAAGAATAAAGCCTTAGTCAAGTTAAGAAGAGAGGTTTGAACCATTTCCAAACTGCTAAAATAAACAAAAAATTAATTCATGTGCAACAAATATTAACTAGGGTACCATCAGCTGAACATTCATAAACGGTGAGGGAATAAAATATAATGCAGAGAAGAAATTTTGCCCGTAATAACACACACCTTCGGTCGGAACAACAAAGGGAGGTCCATGAAAATTGAGTAATTCTCAGTGATAGCAAAGTCATGCATCATTACAGATTCGGGTATTGTAATTGGCACAGGATCAAGCATAGCTCCATCCTTGGTAATGACACGATAGGTACAGTAAGGACGTTCATGTGAGTAGCCAAAGGTGAACATTTCATCTGGAAGAAGGGTAAATACAACATCAAACTCAATTTTCAGGAAAGAAAACAGAAAGCAGGACAAAGTATTCCAGGTATATACCTGTAAATGGATCAACCTTTGGATGGGCAGTGAAAGAATGCTTCAACCTTTTGTCATAATCCAGCAAACCAAGAGTCTGTAAGTCTCCATCTTCAAGGACCTTAACAACATCTGAAAATGAATGTAGGAACACATGATCCACAGTAGCATAATTACTTAGTGGATGATAACAAGTTGTCATAAGCTGCAGCAATATCATGAATCTGTATATGCCCTTTGTAGTATTAAGCAGAAACTGCCATTGGAAACAATTATCAAGATTCCGAGTGTTGATGGTATATGGAAATATCCACGACAACATATTATCATAGGTACCTTACATAATATTACATTCTTTTTCAATGATATTTGTTGTTTCTATTCAGAAACCTGAAGATCGTTTATTAGCAGTGTAGGCCGGTACAGAGTGCATTGGGTAATATGTGTAATCAATGTAACATCCCATACTTTTACCTACGCCCACCCCTGCCCCTGAGGCTTGTTTGCTGTGGTTTGGGTATTCAGTGTTAACTATGTGTCTCGTGTGACTTTTTCTTATCTGTCTGCCATGGTTATGGTAGCAATTATCACTCACGAAATAATGC
Source organism: Eragrostis curvula (assembly GCA_007726485.1). NCBI lineage: Eukaryota > Viridiplantae > Streptophyta > Magnoliopsida > Poales > Poaceae > Eragrostis > Eragrostis curvula. The sequence goes on along the minus strand of CM017444.1, from coordinate 446,728 downwards.
AACAATTACTTACAGAGTTTTTATGTGTCAATACCAGTTATAGCCTTTTCCTTCTTATTATAATTTTTTTTGTTGGACATAAAAAACATAGCTCTACTAAATTTTGAGGAAAAGTTTACTGATTTTCTTTATATGAAAAGGTTAGCTGCCAATACAATAATTCATCAAGAAGGGAATGCACGTCTACATAGAAAAAAACAATGTGAATGTGAGTTCACACTTACAAGGCTTATCTGCTTCTGAAAGAGCCATGAGTTTACCATGATGGTATATAAGTGCAGTATTAGCTGAAAAAGAGTATCAGATTAACACATTTATCACTGGAACCAGATGTCATAAAAAAATGTTAAAGACACATCACCCTGAAAGAGATATATGCTTTTCTCGAGACATGTTAATTATTTGAACAGGTACAGCATATGATAACATCATACCTGTCCCAAATCCATAGGTAAAGTCCAAGACTTTGAACTTTTTCCTAAGTTGTTGCATTTGGACCATAAATAATCCAAAAAATCCCTTCAAATCTCCAATCTGGAAAAATATTGCAAGAGGAAAGTGACGTCATGTGCAATGAACTTGTAGATGGCTATCCCCAAGGAGTTAGGCTTTGAAATAGGACTTAATAGGATCAATGTTAGTTTTAATTTGTCAGATGTCACAATCTGTAGAAGATTCATGAGATTGTCAACTATTTCATGTCATCATCCAGGATAAACTGAGTAAGGTCCAAACTTCAAGCATGCCATCATGTTGTAACAAAGAATCAAAATATGTCCGTGTGATACTATATGTCACCGTGACACTACAGAAACTTATAAACAAAGGAAATCAACTAAACAATCCCAATGTATTCCAACCCTAGGTGCAAATGGACATATGGAAGGGCACCAAATGTGAGCTAAAGAAATTATGCTCAGCATCAGATAAACAATGCCATTAGGAACTACTGTAATTTCAAAACAACTTTTTGGAAGCGAAGTAGAAAGATCAAGTTAAACCTAAACGTAGTGTATATTAAGGATCCAAGTGAATTCAGTAAAAGAGGTACACTGACCAATTGGTTAAATAGAACACGGATCGAATATGATGGTAACTAAGTGTTACTACGATAAATGGCTAATAGCACGGAAACTTGCCTTCATAAACTTCGCTCCACCAAAATACTCTTCTTGCTTGAGGCGAGCAGTCTTCACATATCTTGATACATATGTAGCTTTTCCATCTTTAATACGCATTGCATGGATCATCCTATAAGGATTGATGAAGATCGCATCAGGTAAGTAAACCAAATGATCATTCACGCGTCCGGCATGTTATGTGCCAGTTGGACAGTAACTACTTAACTTTTTGTCATCAGCTGCACTGAGTGTGGAGTCAACTTCATGGTATAATATTAGTGCTAGTTTGGTTAGTTATGAAGAGTATTAGATAGCTTAGGTGAAGTGCTTCAAATACCCTATCTTAATTTCTGCTGCAGTATAGCAAAACATAGCGATTGTAAACATTTGTACAGTCAACACATGCATAATTCCTGTGCCAACACTACCACCTAAAAGTGCGCCAAGAACTGATTCAAACAGAATAGTAGTCTTAAAATGAGAATTGAATTGTATATGTGCAGTCTTATTTGGCAACAGGAGAAATCAATGGACAGCTAGATCTATAGCATTCAAATGGAACAGGTTGTATCACATACCCGTCACCATCAAACCTGCAATAGAAAAAGGGAAGTAAGGAATCAGTTAGAAAGGTGCATTACAGCAGAAATGGCTAAAAATGCAGTAAAGTTTCATGCAGAATTAAGTGTTTGTAACTCTGCAAAACTGTGCTGAATCTTATGCTTCAGTCATGCTATTGAAAGGAAGGTTAAGAGCCCGAGTTTTAATCTTTTATCTAAACTGGAGCAGTGGTCATGAATATATCTTGATGAAAGTAAGAGTTCATACCAGTGATACCCTGCAACAGGGACAAACTTTGGGTTAGGCCCCACCCTGACAAACTCTCCATTCAAACACTCCTGCAGAGGACCAGAAAGGAACATTATGAAATAAGCAAGACGTTATTGTACGGAACTGTGAAGCAACGGCTTCTCAAAGAAAGCTGTCTTTCAGTATTTTTCACAGTAAGATTTGTTCTTACAGAATATTGAGCAATAATTTTTTAAAAAAAAAAAATCAACAATGAATAATAACCTAACCAACATCAAGGTTGCCAAGGTATAACAGAAAGTTCACTGAGAAGATAAAATAGCTAAGTATACAAGTCAAAACTAGTTAGCTAGTATATTTTGGTGTTCAATAGTTACCTACTATATGTAGGTATACTCTCAAAGAAAGACACTGTTCCATAGTTTCATAGTAAAGGCTGTTCCTACTGAATATCGAGATAAAAGTGAGAGCGGTTTCAAGAGGATCTTCATTAAAAGATCAGTAGTGAGCGATAACTTTGAAAAAATGAAGAACATCCAGTCATGACTTCAAGTATGTAGTGAAGATAAAAATGGTAAAGAAAAACTAAGCAGACTCTGCAAAAACAAGTTGGCTACAATGTGTTTCAGTTTCAATATGAACCGTAAAAGGAGATGTTTGGATGAGGAGGATATATTGCGCCTTATTTCATTTTTGGGCATTTCTTAACAGTTGTGACGTCTTCGGTTGCAGATAGAGTAGGCAAGCATTATAATATGTAGTCAGAAGAATATGCAATATGGTGCTGGTAGTTGACTAGTACCCAAACATATAATCTGAGTTGAGGATTTAGATTTTGGTCTGGTAAGGGAGCAGCATGAATCTTTCCATACATTGAGAATAACAAAGCGATTCGAAATTAAAGGAGGGATTTAGATGGCACATGTTTGCAGCAGCAGTTGTAGAGCTGCAGCACGGATAAGAGCGAAAGGAACAATCGCAGGGAAGACTCGTGTTCAATCTCAGGGAAATTAATACAAAGGTGGGGGAAGCTTTGGCGAGATACGTACAGGGAGGTGTCCACGGACGGGGAGATCGGGCGCCGGCGGGGTCTCGTCTCGGACGGGGGCGAAGTTGCCGGAGAGCCAGAAGAGCGGCTTGGACTTGTCGTGGCCGAGGCGGACGACGAGGGACTCGAGCAAGTTGAGAGCCCAGGAGGCGAGCCCCTTGCGCGGCTGCGGCGAAGGCACCACCACCGGACCACTCTGCTGCTCCGCCTCCGCCCCCATTGCTAACGGCTGGGAGGGAAGGACGAGATGCCGGACGATTTATGCTATGGCCGGGCCACGGATGGCACTTGTCGCGTTGCTAGTTCCAGCACTCGACTCGACTGTGGCTTGTGGCAACGATGGTGCGGGTGTGGCGACATGCGTGACCGCGTGGCCACTTCTGCCTGCCCGGGCTAGACTAGTGGTGCTCGCAATCCATAGATTTCATCGTTGAAACTTGAAAGCACACCACACCGCTTCTGGACTGGAGTGCTCTCTTTGACGTGTGCTGCGGCGGTTGCTTGTTAACATGGTGCGGCTTGATCTTATGTATAAGATTGTAATTATCTCAGGAGTTGTAGCTAAAATTTGTTCCCCCTTTTTTACGATAATACAAACAAGAGAATCCGTACTTTGTTATCAACGAGGCAGATTAAACTAACTTACACGAGTAGGTATCTCCAGATGCTCCCATTGCATCGCTCAAAAACAATTGTTAATATATTTAAGTGACACCTGTACCAGTGACAATTTGTTAACAAGATCAATTGGTTCTTCAACAAAATTGATCCAGCAATTTACTTCTTTTTGCTTTGTTCCTTTTTCTGTGCATAAGCCTTTTAACTTTATTAGTAAAATCTCATTAGAAAATTTGTTAGCTCAGTTCAAGGCCTATTTATATTTCCATGCCACAAACACATATTTTTTTTGGGAAAAATTGCAAAAACCCACCTACATGTCAGTACGGTTTTCATATACCCACCTACAAGAAATTTTGTGTCAGTCTCCCCTTTGCAAATGCTCGTTTGTTTTCATAGTCCCCTCGGATAGCTTTGACCGGATGATATGGCTCTTTTGTGGCCTTTACGATTATTTCTAAGGCTTCACTATAGCTCCACTATAACATAGTTATCATCTAATCATATATATGTTACATAGTCAAAATTTACCATGCTATCATAAATGACGTTCAAACTTAGCTGCGACACTATGAACAAAATAGAGAATTAAACCTATAAGTTTAAATCTATGTATTTACACAACATCGAAGAGTATAGAGGTATGATAGATCACGCGGAGAGAACATACACGAGCTATGCCGTCCGATCAAAACTATCAAGAGAGAATATGAAAACTGCAGAAGGAGACTGAGACTGACACAAAAATTTTTAAAGAAGGTATATGAAAACCTCCTTGACTTGTAAGTGGATTTTTGCCGTTTTTCTTTTTTTGAGCAGTTTTACAATCCAAAATAATGGCCTGAGAACTAATGGTCATTAGTTTAATCCGATGGTCTAGATTTAATTTCAAAAATCTACTACTAATGACCATTAATAAGGGCAATATCGAAAAATATAAAGTATGATGGACTTGTAATAGTAATTTTGTTTTTATAAAGAAAATTAAATTTGTAATTTGATCAATTCATGTTGTTCATCAATGTAGTTCATTATTATAGTTTCTAGAGTTAACCAGTTAGGATTGAATTTTTTGGTTCATGTATTAAACAATAAATAAATTAATGAATTAAAAGTCAAATTATTAATCTGCTCCCAAACTAATTGCCATTAGTTTTGAAAAAAATAATGATCATTATTTTAGACTGTAAAACTGCATTTTTTTTAATATGATTTGAGGCATTCTTTTATTGATCGTGTCAATTTACAGAGGTGCGTCTTATCAAGATTAGTGACCAGGAGAGGTATGGAGGATACTATCAAGATTTATCAAGTTTATGTGGCGTTTAGCTCATAACAGCCTAGCAGTTCGACGGAATATGGCCAGGAGAGGTATGAAGGAGGATACTATCTGTCCAGTGTGCACTAGGCTGGACGAAGACTGCGGTCACCTGTTCTTGAAGTGCAAGGGAGTGAGAGAGTGCTGGAGAATGCTTAATTTAGAAGAGTATCGCAGCCTGCTGCTGCAATGTCGATCAGGAAAGGAAATGATACAGAAGGTTTGGACATTCCCAGCAACAACTCAAATAAACATTATTGTGCTGCTATGGCGCTGGTGGTCAGCAAGGAACAAGGTAAATGCAGGTGAAAAGAAGATTAAAGGCTCTGAAGTGTGCTCACTAGTGACTTACTATGTTCAGCAGTTTGAGAAACTAAGGAAGAAAACAATAAGGACACCACGGACTGGGCCTGCTAATTGGGAAGCCCCACCGGATGATATGTATAAAATCAGTTAACATTGATGCTTCGTTTACAGCTGCAACAAGCCGGGGTGGATGGGGCTTTGTGGTGAGAGACAGTGAAGGTTCTTTTCTGGAAGGAGGCTGTGGAAATCTTTCGCATGTGGCCAGCCCACTACAAGGTGAAGCTCTAGCTGCTCTGTTTAGTTTGCAGAGAGCGGTACAGTTGGGGATGTCAAAAGTTATTTTGGAAACTGATGCTACAGAACTGAAAAGGGCCATAACATCAACAGAACTGGATCGAAGTGTGGATGGTAATTTATTCAAGCAAATCAGAGATTATATAAGCTTCTATTTTGATGTTTGCAACATTCGGCATTGTCCGAGGTCTTGTAACAAAGTGGCAGATTGCCTAGCGACGTATGGGGCGAGCGTGGTCAGCTCTGGCTCGGTTGTGTTCATGAGCCAAGTCCCCACATTTGTAATGAACCTAGTCTTCGGCGATATGCCTGGAGCTGATGTCTAATGGAAACATGCTTTCCGAGGTCAAAAAAAAAAAAAAAAGATTAGTGACCACTTACAGCGCACTCACAAATCTCCCATCCACCGTAGGAGTGGTTTTGATGGGACCGTTTCCTGGCTGATTCATATATAGATAGAGATCGGGTAAATACTTTCTTGGAAGGCCAAGATTTACATGTGCATTAGACACGATATGATGAAGCATATGCAGATGGCCACGACACACATACGTACACTCCTATACTAGTAGTACACAAAGAGTAGTAATCGATAAGGGCTAGCTGGTGTGGACTAGTCCTTGGTCTTGAGCTTGCCCCTGACGCATGACTTGACGAGGCTCTTGAGGCCCTTCTTCTTGTTGGGATGCACCTTCTCCTTCCTCTGGTCCGGGGTGATCTCCATGTCCCCCTCCATCTGCATCATATTATATATACACACCAGATCAGTTACCAACATATATATATATATAGATGTATGAAAAGACAGTAGGACAAACAAACTGGTGGCGGATACCTTGAGCACCCGGTCCTCGAGGAAGGCGATGCGATCGACGAGGCTGCCCTTGGCGTGCGCCTCTTCCAGCACCTCGTTGGCTGGCCGGCATGAGCGCGCGCTGCCGCTCCCACGAGGCGTGCTCGCCGCCGAGGAAGAATCAGCGCTGAGGGTCGGGGTGGATGGTGACGAGGTGCTCATCGTGTTGCTTGACTGATGCTGCTGGTGGTGCATCTCCTCCAGGTAGCCGAGCACCAGGTCCAGCCGGTCGACCCGCGCCATCATGCTCGTCGCCGCCGCCGGCTGCCGCGCCACCGAAGCCATCTCCTCCTAGTAATTTGCTTGACCGTGGACGTTCGTTGTACGTGCTCCTCCGATCAATGGATCGATCGACGAGGTAATAAGGTAAGGAAGCAGTGTGATATGGATTGATCGACAAGCTGGTAAGGCGGCTGATCTGATCCATTGTTGTCTGCATGAAGCCGCTATAAATAACCAAGGAAGAAGGCGGCGCCGTGCGCATGGACGCACGGCACACGTGTCCCGGGATCGTCGACGTGGCGAGACGCGGAGGCAGTACGCGTGGCGAGCGACCATGGAGGCGTGCCGCATGAGCTGGCGAGCGACCATGGAGGCGTGCCGCATGAGCTCGCCTCTCTCTGCTCTCTGCTTCTTCAGGGTCGGTGGTTAATCAGCTCAGCGGTGCCTGCTCATGTGCCACCTCTTTCCTTGGGATCCGTCCATTCCTTGCTGCTCGTGCTCGCGGACCAACCCCAGTTGACGGTGCCGATAAACCTTGCTTTGCACGGTAAACATCCAGCTTCTTCTCCACACAGATTGGACGGCGCAACACAGCCCTGTCAGTTTTTTTTTTCCTAAAATATATAAAATGGTCACTAGCGTCCGTAGCGAGTGGATCGCATCATGTTACCGTAGACATGGTGGTGGTACTGGTAATCCTCTCCAAACTTTCTACCGAGAGCTTCCTGTGTCCTCTCTTCCCTTTGGTTGGTCTCTCCCAAAGCAGAGCACAGCAGGGCCAGAAGCAGAGTAGGGATGGCGAAAACCTCACACTCGCTTCAATTTCTTGTACACTTGGACGTTCTCAACAGAAAGACGATTTGCTGGGAGCGCAACAGGACTCGGGGGAAGAGCTCGCTAATGCGTTTCAGCCATATATCATCAAATCAAATGCTAACACACAAACAGAACAGCATGGAGAGAGCGAGAGTCATTTTGATACTACTACTCCAGTATATGTGCCATGGAATTGACAGGGTCAGCTAATACCACCACTCCCCTCCCAGACATTGAAAGGACCACCAGGAGAGGAGAGAACAAACAACACAAATAAAACTACTGTATTTACAGACACAGAATGGATAAGAATCTTCATCATCCTCACATGGTAGCATCCTGGTCATCTTCCTCGCTCTCACTGGAGCGAGCGTCGCGCTCAACCCACAAATGAGCTCGCTCAGCAGCGACAGTAGGGCCCACCACCTTGCCCCTGCCACAACACATACATCACGGCTGCTCTCAGTCAGGGAATTGACACAACGCATCGCAATGCATATACATAAGCGACCAACTTGTCTGTTTTGATGCAATCCTAGCAATTCAGGCATTTTACATGTGTGAGCATGGCAAACGGGGAAAAATTGTCAAAATACCCTCATTATTGAAACTAGCCCTGTCTGCAATGTCCTTGACTAAACGAAGACAAGACATCAGGAAGTCTTCAGAGCAGCCATGGTTCTATTATTCAGACATGAAACTAGTTACCAGAACACTGCTTGCCTTTTGCATCGCTTTGCTTACTGAATAAAGAGATGAACACGAACAACAATAAGAGCCGGAGGCGTGTGAAAATCATGAAATGACAGTAGTGTGTTAACACGAGCAGTTACAAAAAAAGAAAGAAAGATTGTAGGTCACCTCTCGAGGATAAATTTGCCTTCCTTGTACCTCTCGTTCTTCTCAAACGCGGCCAACTAACCCAAATTAAATGGAAGACAGAATACATTAAGCATCACACATCAACTAGTGCTAGTAGTAATTAGGGAAGCAACAAGATCCCAAGGAAGGAACGTACGTATTTCCATCCGAGGATGGATCCGCAGGTGACGCAGAAGATGTCGCAGACGGAGTGCATGCCGGTGGTCATCATACGGTCGTCCTTGTCCCCAACATTCACGTTCACGCTAGTATTTCACAAAGCAAGCAACGAGAGAGGAAGAAAAAAAAAATGAAATTTCGCGGCAATCTCATGTCTGGAAGATCTGTCAAAGAGTGTTTTCCTTACATCTTGTCGAAGAGGTAGGCCTTGCCGTGCTTGCAGCGAAACATCTGTCCCAGAAAGAAAAAAAAAATACCGTTAATTAGCAACGGGGAAGGAAAGGAACGAGGAGGCGGAAGGGAAGGAAACTGAAATAACCTTGGAGATGATGTCGGCGGCGTAGGCGAGTTGGGTGTCGCAGTGCTTGCAGCGGTAGATGATGTCGCCCGTCGCCGGCAGGCTCACCAGGAACAGCCGCCCCATTTCCTTTTTTTCTTCCGAGAGCAGAGCAGGGCGAATCGATGGATCGATCGATCTCCGACGAGGATGGATCGGGAGAAGAGGAGATCGAGCCGGTCGCCTCCGATGAATGGAATGGAATGGAATGGGGAAAACAATTGCTTCTATTTCTCCTCGTGTCTTGGGAATAACCCACGCAGAGAGAGAGAGAGAGGGAGGGAGGCCACACGCAACGCGACACCAACGTAAGTGACGACGTTTTTTTTTCTTTTCTGATCTGATGATGAGGGGAAAGTGACGACGGTTCCGCCTCCGATGAAAAAGGCCGCGCGGCGACGTCACCACCAATCGCTAGTTCTTGAGGAATGCCTCCGGCCCGGTCCAACCGCCGCTGTTGGGTTGGGCCTAACGCTACAGCATCCTTCGCCTCGTATGGATCAATTTGGAAATGTTCTCGTTCGTAGTAGAAATTGACAGTGGTTGTATTTACTGATGAAATTCCGGCATTGTACTATATCCATCTTTTTTTTTTAAAGATTCAAGTACAATTGATGTTACACACATGACAGTACTTACAGCTTATCAACAACTATGATGAAGATGAACTACAAGGGCATGAACTCCTCGTCGATGACCTTGTAGTGCTTCTTTGCGTCGTACTGCTGCACGATGAGCACGGATGCTGTGGTGGAGAAGTCGGAGGAGGCGAGGATGTCACCGACGGGGCCCAACTCGAGGCACTCGGCCCATTCGTCGAGGCCCTCGGTGAGGACGGAGTTGCGGTCCCTGCCGCGGCCCACGATGAAGAGGCGGTAGTCGGGCTGCAGCCCGCGCAGGACGGCGACCAGCTCTGCGCCGTCGCCGACGTGCTTCTCGAGGTAGCCCATGCCTCCGCCGGCGACGTGCTTGCGGTAGAACTCTGCGAAGAACTTGTCGTCGACCTGCATCTGGGCCTCCTCCTGGCCGAGCGCGGAGGAGGCCTTGGAGGTGGTGGTCTCGAAGAGGCTGGTGCGGGCCTTGGATCGGGCCTGGGCCGTGGCGTTCTGCACGACGCGCAGCGCGGTGAGGCGGACGGCCTTCTTGTGCTTGGCCATGAGGGAGGCGAGGGTGAGGGCCTCGCGGTCGTCGGCGCCGCCGATGAAGACCACCAGCACCTGGATTTGCTGCTGGTTCTGCTGCTGTCCTTTGAGGCCGCGGTCGACGACGACGGCGACGGAGCACGGCGCGAGCTGCAGCACCTTCTGGTTGACGAGCCGGAATCCGTAGTGGCCGCCGTCCATGGTGCCGTCGACGCGCTGCGCCTTGTGGTAGGGGAGCAGCACGAGCGCGGCCATGGCGTCCTCGGCGCAGATGCAGATGTCGCTGTGCATGTCCGGGAACGACGACAGCGCCAGCAGGCGGCGCACCTTGACGGCGTCGCCGCCGCCGCAGTCCGCCTGGTACGCGTCCAGCGCCTCGCCGATGAGCTTGCGCATCTCCGACACCTCCTCGTCCACCACGGTCACGCCGTCGAAGCCGCCGCCCTTGACGATGGCGGCCGCCGTCTGGTCCGTGAGCTGCACCATGTCCACGGCGTAGATGGCCAGCTCGCCGCCGCCGCCGCCGCCCCAGCGCAGGGCCTCCATGAGGAAGGAGAGCGAGGGCACGTTCTGCGGGCCGTGGAGGCCCACGACGAGGCGCAGCTCGGTGGAGGGGTCGTGGTGCTGCAGGCCCATGAGACGCCACTGCACGCTCCGGCGCGCCCAGGACGCGATGCCCATGCCCACCATGGGCGTCACCGCCACGTTCAGGGCCACCATGAAAATGATGGCCATGAACGACTTGTCAGTGATGATCCCGGCGTCCTTTATTTTTTTCAGTACGTTTGGTCCTTTGTCAGTGAGAATCGAATCGAATCGAATGGAAATGAAAGAAACTAAGATCTGTGCTTACAAAGGCTGCCTGGGCGCAGTAGATGTGGAAGTATCCCTTGACGTTGAGCAGCATGCCGAGGGCGAGCGCCTCCAGCCATCCGAGGCCCCGGAGGAGGCCCGCGGCGGCGCTTCCGGCGAGCTTCCCCGCCGTCCCCATGAGCGTGACAAAGAGCACCTTCCACCACGGGAATGGCAGCTCCATGACGTAGGCGCGGAATCCCTCGTTGCGCCGGAGCCCGGCGGCCTCGATGTCGTCGGTGGTCTGTCGCAGCGAGAGGCAGACGTGGCAGACGTAGAGCGGGAGCACGAAGGAGCTGAGCACGAAGTTGATCTTGCTGACGAGCAGGCGCGACACCCTGCCCTCGCTGGGGAAGGCGAGGCCCACCAGGAAGGCCGCCATGTTCACGTCCAGCCGCAGCGCCGAGCTGAGCCAGCACAGCGCCGCCGCCGCCAGCGCCACCAGCGACAGGTCGAACCCCCGCATGCGCCGCCCCTCCGGGTTGCGCCCGCCCACCCACTCCGCCATCGCCCGCGACACGAACGCCGACACGATCACCACCACCAGCACCGCCGCCGTCAGCACCGGCTGCATCACCGGCGAGGCCGATCCGCCGTCGGCCCCGGCGTCGCGCCACACCATGCTGCCGACGGCGATTAGCATGGTGGTGACCATGTCCGAGGCCACGCCGGCGCCCACGGCCAGGCGACCCACGGCGGTCTTGGCGATCTTGAGGTCGGTGGTGAGGCGGGTCAGCACGGGGGACGCCGTGTTGCCCAGAACGGCGGCGAGGCCCAGGAACGCGCGCAGGGAACGCTCCTGGACCACGCCGGAGGTGGCCTGCATCAGCGGCGTGTGGAACAGCGTCACTAAAACAGATGTGGACAGGATGCCGGCGTAGGCCACCACGGCGTCGCCGGAGGGGGAGTCCAGCAGCGTCGACGGGTCCATCTCCACGCCCAGCGCGAACAGGTAGGGCGCGAACACGAACCCGCCGATCTTGCCGAACACCAGGTTGATGGCGTTCGTCAGCGAAAGCACGCGGAACTGAGCAAGCACGATGCCCAGCTGCAGGAATCATTTGTTATCATCGTCATCTTCCTCAGCATCAATTAGCTACCTGGATGAATCAATGGCAGAGATAACGTACCAGGAGGTCGGAGAAGACGCGCGGCTGGTACACGTTGCGCAGCAGCGCGTACAGGATCTTGCTCGTCACCAGGATCACGCCGAACTCGAACAGGATCGTGTTGTAGTTGGCAGAAAGCACGCTGCTCGTCATCGAACAATCCATGGCGATCCGCCCACCTTTTTTTCCTGCTGCTACAATGCAATTTTTTCGATCTGAAGGCCGGCCGGGAGGAATCGAATAACAATGATCCTACCTACGATTACTAAGGTTAATTGTATCCTCCGGATGACGAATTCAATTGAATTGATTTGAGAAGACGATGCATGCATTGGAGAAGTTCCTGCTTCTGCGACGAACAAGGAACAGCCGAACAGGGTCCTGGCCGACACGAGCGCGTCTCTGGCCAAGAGCATTTTGCGGCCCTGCTCGCATGTATGCTTCTTTCCGTCTCGAATAGATTGGCAAGCGGTATTTTTCTTTTATGTCTTTTTTATTTTCTTTCTACGAATATAGCTAGCTACAACAGGGCACCAGACTCGACTGCTGCTAAACATAGGCCGGATGAATCTTCAGGCGATGAACACACTCGAGTCGAATGTTCAATGAAGGTCTCCCTGTGCTGTCCGTTCAAGTTTTTCTTTTAACAAGAGAGAGCTTTATTAATCCATTCACTCGTATGAAATTTTTATGGATTTTTTCTTTGTTGTGTTTAATAATTGTTTTCATAAGTGCTGAAAAAAAAAACAAGCATCATCCTAGAAAAATAGCTCTAACAGCTCTTAAGGATGTGTTTGGTACGGATTTTAACAAGACAACTTCTCTAGAAAAATAGCTTCTTTAAAAAATAGCTTCCATAGAAAAACAGCTCCTATGCAAGAAGCATGTTTTCAAATGTTTGGCAAAATAGCTTATCTTGTGCAACCAATACAAAGATGAGTGGAAGAAGTCATGAGAAGCTATGTTTTTGTAGCTTTTGGCTTCTAGTACAAAGTTGTTATTTGCTTCTTGAGGCGAGGAGCATAAGTTGTTTTGTTGTGAACCGTTTGCAAGCTTCCCCAAGAATTCAGAGCAGAATGACTTTGAGAATTTGTGTCAAACGTGCTTTAACTCATTAGCATCGATAGAGGATCCACACCTAGAGATCTCACGCCTTGGCTTTTCAGCTTTTGCTAGTTTTTCAGCCGTAAAACCAAAAGCCGAAACAAACATCGTTTCAAAAAGTTAGCTTTTAAGGAAATGAACTAAATACTGAAAAGCTAGTTGAGAGTTGGTTTTTTTAGTCTTTGGTGTGCTAAGAAGCTAAAAAAATATTATTACAAAAGATACGACAAAACCCTAATAGCCAAAGAAAAAGAGTAGTGCCATACATCCGACTGGAGTGTGCGACTCTGGTCTGACCACAACATCGGACGGATATATGCATAGCATTTGAAGTTGCAGACATGCGGATCAGACTGGAGTCGCATGGCTCCAGTCGGGCGCGCAACATTTCCCAAAGAAAAAGAAGAGAAACTATCGGCCAAGAAAAAATATTGGGCATTGTGGCTCATAGGCCATTATTCCGTTCATGTACATTGCTGGGGTGTGAAAACAAATTAATGGCAAGAATCACGGCCCGTTGCTTGTGGGAAAGGAAATATACAGGATCGAGTATATTTGGGAACGGAAATCCTAGTCCCGTCTCGTCCTAGCCTCCTAGGGATCGAAGCAACGCAACGGAAACAGTAGCAGAAATTACGGAGGAAATAACAAACAAATTAATACCGGCCGGAATTAAGGCCGAGGCGGCGAGTGCATGCAAACACGCGTTCAGATTCATTGATGATCGGTAGCATTATATTCATCGATCGGAATTAGGAACTGGTCCTTCCTTGTTTTCCTTCTTCAAGTCCGGCCGGCCATGACGACGCACACCGGAGGAGGCGGCACGGCTGGCCGGCAGCACAAGTTCTTCAAAGTCCTGCTGCCCGGCTCCTACGAGATAAGCTTGGTACGCCTGATCCATACATCCATGGATAGTTTAATCTTTTTTTGAGTCTGTTGATTAACTTGTACAACGGGAATTAATCGATTTGTGCCACATTTGGATTTCGAAATCGACTGCACATTACGATCTTATTCAACAGGAAACTTAATTCGACTCTCTTACGCTGTTGATTGATTTACTGATTAATTAATCGCAGTGCATCCCGACCAAGTTCGCGGCGGGCCTCGCGTGTCTTCAGCGGCGCGCCGCCGCCACGCTGCGGGACCCAGCGGGGAGGCAATGGAACGTTGACCTCGACCGGGACTCCCAACACCGGACGTGCTTCACGGGCAGCGGGTGGCGCGGCTTCGTCTCCGGCAACGGCGTCTCCGCCGGGCAGATGCTGGTCTTCGAGCACCGCGGCGGCCTCAACTTCGCCGTCGACATGTTCGACCCATCCGGATGCCTCAGCGATGTCGTCGTCGTCGTCTCCCAGTCCCAGGACGACAATGGATGCCGTAAAGTGATCGAGTCGACAGAGATCACCGGCGACGAGGAGTCCGGCAACGGCCGCCGGCGGGCAGAAGCAGAAGCCCCGTGCGTCGGGTCTGCGGCCAAGAGGAGAAGGAAGCAGCCATCATCATCTAGCACCACTGGCTCCTCCGAGAAGGAGAAAGGCTTGCAGCAGCTTGACGACGAGACGCTGCGCCAGCGTATCGAAAAGCCGTACCAGCTACGCTTCTTGGTACTAGTCATCCTTGATTACTCTTCCGATTGTGGGCCGCAGTTAGATTGATTGATGCAACTAACGCTAGATGGCCTGCAGGACTTGAAAAAGAGCTTGTGCGATCGCTTGGGGTGGACGGCGTCGCGCACCGTGGAGCTGTGCTGCGCGGCGGCGGGTGGTGACGACGACGACGACGACGAGAGGAAGCGGTGGCCGGTGAGCGTGAAGGTCTCGGGCAAGGGTGGCATGTTGTGCGGGGGATGGACGGAGTTCGCGCAGGACAACGGGCTGGGGCTCTCCGACGCCTGCGTCTTCCTGCCTTCCGACGACGGCGGCCACGTCTTCCAAGTCCACCTTCTCAAAAGCACTACTGCTCCCACACCATGAATCAAATCGGTCAGTGATCGAGTCAAATGTACCGAGCAAATACTTAATAATTCCTCGGATCACGCAGAGTCACGTGTCGTCATCACTACCCTTGACCTTAATTAGCTGTTGCCACCGGTGTCAAATATGGCTGTTCCATACCACGGGAGACTGGGCTGCCATTGCCTGCATCCGCGCTCTTCTTTCTTGTGACACATGGTAAGTGACACCCACACATCTTTTCAGCCGTAGCGCTTTACCAAACATCCTAGAATCCATGGTACTGTTAACCTATCCATGACATTCGCCAAAAAAAAAAAAAAAGTTAACCTATCCATGGCTAACTGAACTATCTAGTTCCTCATGTTTTTGTTCATTTCCTCCAGGTATCTATTTCGCAATAGGATAAAGTCTAACTTTAGTCCCCTAACTCTTCACTTGGTTTGATTTCAGTCCCTCAACTTTAAAACCAGACATAAGTAGTCCCTTAACTACTCAAACCATGTAAATTATGTCCTCAAGCCGATTTCAACGGTGGTTTTAACTTTCAATTCAAGAACAAGGCCATAGCTTCGATTCACCGTGGTCAACACAGTCGTTCATGAAACTAGGCTCCACCTAGGACTAAACATGGAGCAAGATGTTTGATACATGGATCAAAGATGAAGTAAAAAACTAGTGATGCCATGGAGCTAGCTGCTGGCCTCCACCGAATTATAAAGTGCCACAACTCATTAAACTTGCCGTCAACTGCTACTACTCAAACCCAACACACTGGTCGCACCTTGCAGTTGCAGCTCGTCAAATGATGCCAAAAAGGAAATTTACGGGCAAGATCGTGAAGTCTTGAATCCAGACAAGCTGAAGCACACAAGAGGCAATTACTCTACGTGAAGATTTGCCATTAGCAACTGGTCTGCTCCCTGTTCATTTCTTTCTCTCCCTTCACATCATCTCCCAAGACCAAGATATTGTTATTTAGGCTCACGAGCATGTCAGCATGTGGGTGAAGCCTCTGTTGCCAATGTTGTCGACGGTCTGAGTGCGTTTCCTGTCTCTCTCGACAAGCTATTGCGGTGGTGGTGTTGTCCAGCGGACAGGCGAGCGGTGGCAGTCTTGACCGCTCTAGTGCCTGCGAAGCGAGGCAAGCAACAAAGCACTAATTGATCGCATAGGAGTGTTTCTCTTGCAAGCAGGAGGAAGATGAGAAGATCAGAAGAGAAGATCTATGTGGCAATGGTGTGATTGACAAGTGCCATCTAAATGAAAACCACTCACGAAACATCCTGAGAACCCTAATGTAATCCGGTTTTAACAGTTGAGGGACTATTTATGTTTGGTTTTGAAGTTGGGGGACCAAAATTAAACCCTGTGAAGAGTTAGGGGACCAAAACTAGACTTATTCCTTCGCAATATGTCTATCAAGAGCGTACTTGTTCTGGTTTTTTTTGTTCTTCCCATCTAATTAAATTGACCAAAAGTATGTTATGCTACTGCAATATAGGACAACTAATTTAGTGGATGCATGGTCTTTCTCTTTCTTCACATATTCTATTGGTGCAGTTGGCCATATGCGCGATAAAACATATTCCTCTTAAATTCTACTAGCAAAAAATCACTACTTTTGTATATAAAAAAAATCGACAAGTGCAAATGTCCAGATAAACTTAAAGATGCTTTGGCACACGTACGCAGGATAAAATGTAACTTCCCTCTTGACATTTCCTATGGTGGTAAAATCTTACATTTAATTTTGAAAGGACGTTGGCATAAATTTTGTCGCGGTTTCTTCTTGGTGCGATAAGATTCAGTGGCAGGTCCGTTCCCATACTGGCATGCTCTTGTCAAGTGTGGAAGGCAAGGGTCTTGCATGAGTGACAAATCACCCCCTCTTAATCGCGCAACACAGTGGTGGTAGGTGTATCTGTACGATATCAGAGAGTACAGCTTGATCGGACTCGCCAGACCAGCCACAGCGCAGGGCTTCGATCGGTGCCTGTGATCTCAGACGAGCTTGCTGTCTTACCCTGATTGACAACAATTGACTCAATTATTTATTAATTTGCTTAATTGATTGATAAATTGTACTCCTTTTTCTGTGCATTTGCCAGTGTTAGTCTGTTAATAATCGAAGAAGAAAAAAAATCAGTACTAGTGTTAATCTGTTACACGAATGTAAAAGTGATCCTTTTTCTGTGCATTTGCCTTGAGATATATGGTAAATTGAACTCTTAAACTAGCTAGGGGCGAGTAATTTAGGCACGAGCGATGCACCGAGAGAAATAACTGTAAGTGTGGTGCATGAGCGAGCACCGCAGAGATCACCAATGCGGTGGCGCCGCCCAACTTCCAACACCTCAAATTCTTCCATCCTCGACGACTGCCAGGTCGCTAGCAGGTGGCCATCAGACTGCATGCCACAGCCATCCCGATCCGATCAGATCCATGCATGGCAGGAGTTGGGAAGTGTATTCACGATGGGTACGTGAAGAAGCTGGCTTGGCTTGGCTGCTGATCCAGCAGGAGTAACTCACCCAACCGCACGGAAGCTGTCGGCTGGCTCTCGCACCTTCTTCTGATCTCTCCAAACAAGTACGCACTGTGGCGGGCAGTGATCTCTTTCTGATGCATTTACTTTGCTCACCTGCACTTCACCGCTTGCCATCACTGCTTGCACGGCTTGTCACTCTATATAAAGGAACTCCACAGCAAGATTGCTCTTGCAGTGAGACCTAGCTAGCTAGTATCAGTGAAGCTAGTACGCAAGCACACTAGCACCGAGAGCGAGCGAGATGGCTCGCACGGCAGCTGCCATGGCCATCGTCCTGCTGGCTCTAGCACTAGCAGAGGCCAGGGACGTGCCCGCGGCGACCAAGACGACTATGACGACCACGGTGCCCGGCAGTGCAGACACTACTAACAGTAAGAGCGCTGCCGTTGTCTCAGGCGTCCACGACCAGAAGACCTTCCTTCCAATTGGAGGAGGGTACGGCGCAGGCGTCGGGGGATTCGCTGGCGCCGGCGGTGTCGGAGGCTTCGGAGGAGCTGTGGGAGGCATCGGCAGCGCGCTGGGAGGTGTTGCCGGCGGCGTCGGTGGGATCGGCATCGGTGGTCTCGGTGGTGGCGGGCTCGGCGGACTTGGCGGGCTCGGCGGTGGAGGCCTGGGTGGACTCGGCGGTGGTAGCGGTCTGGGCGGCGGCGGTGGGCTTGGTGGGCTTGGCGGCGGCGGTGCCGGTGGCCTTGGCGGGCTCGGCGGTGGAGGAGGAGGTCTTGGCGGCGGCGGTGGCAGCGGACTGGGTGGCGGCAGCGGCGGCGGTTATCACTGTGGCGGTGGCTGTCTTAACCCTTGATGCATGCACGCAAGTGACGTGAAGCGCTCCCTTGATCAATGTTGTTAATTAATGTGGGTGGGGTCCATTTGATGTTTGTAATTGTGTGCTCGTACCAGCTGAAATAATAAGGCAGCTAGCTAGGTGTAGATGCTGGCTGCATGCATGTACCCTTCTCCTAGTCAGTCTAGCGTTAGTGCACGTTAATTTCCTAGTATGTTAAATTCTTCACTACGTGCTCCATGCATGCATCATGTTTAATTATTTCCATTCCATCCGTGTGCCTCTTGTTTAATTCTGCTTCTTTGTTAACAAGAAATAACAAATGTATAAACTGTGAACAAGACCTCAGTTGAAGGACTAACATATATAGACCGCGCAGGTCGACGACGATCCACGGCAGGGTCAACAAGTCTCAGAGAGTCGTCTTTGAAAAAAATTAGTCAAGCAGCTAGGCCGCTCAACTGACATGTTGCTTGGTCCTGTTCTCAAGCCCAGTCCCAAAGTCAGCCTCTATAATTTCCTATCTCCAAAATCTGTACTAATTGGGTGCTAGTTATATCTTGTTTGTGCCTGCAATTAAGGGTCCAAATACTAGCTAGTATCATAGTAGTGCTCATGTTTGAATTGGTACAATCAAGAAAGTAACAGCAACGACCCAGAATGTGGTTAACAGTGGTCCAAAGAACCTATGAATATTCACTTTTCTGCCTTTTCAATTCTACACGAGGCACAAACCCCGCCTGGCGCCTGAACATAATCAGACATTCAGACTCTGACTAACAGTATTGCTTCACTTGCATTTGCCATGGCAGATTGATAGAACTATGATGAGGATCAGCGCAACAATGATACCCAAGACAATCAGCTTCATCTTCATGTTCTGGAGCCACATCTTACGCCGCACCCGTGTGCCCTCACTCCTGAAATCAGCAGCCTGAAAAAACATGCACCGTATTCTCTAGATTACCAGTGTTTTTTCTTACAGCAGTATACAAGTTGCAACTTGTGACGATATAACCCAATAAAAAAACGCAATACAAACCTGGTCGTGCAGCTGCTCTGTTCTTGTGACAAGATCATCGATCCGTTCCCCACGATTAATGACCTGGCGTTTTCTCAAAAATTAGCAGAAAACAGGGGAAACAAGTGGCACAAATCCGATCAGGCCATGCCATTGGCCGGCAAACGGCTTAATTATGCGAACTGTTATTACCTTGTCGATGTTTTCCATCATGATGCCTTTCACTTCGGAGACCTGAGCTTGCACTTTAGACAGCCTGCTCACCTCCTCTGGGTGATCCGTACAGTGCTGCATCTGCTCTCTAAGCCTTGGCCTGCCTTGCCAGTTTCCCAAGCATAGCAAAATTAATTAAACCTTTTTTCGAGGAAATCGGGATGGAATCTAGATTCCCTTAACGTAACGTACATCCATGTGGAATGCAGAGTCACTCGAACCCTGTTAATTTAGTACTTGCAGATGAAATGAACTATTACCCGAAATCTCGGCTGAGACTGTTTGCTGTAGCCGTGGCTGCTTTGCCCCCAGCGTATCTCTTGTTGAAATCCTCCTTGATCATCTCTAGGAAGGCCATAGGAATCTGCCGGCCAGCTGATTCGGTGGCTACGACGCAGTAGGCTGCAATTTTGATGCATGAGTTTCAGTTCGCATTTCAAGCAGTTCGAGTTCAGTAAATGTTGTTTACTCTCAAACATTTCCTGTACTAAACTAAGATAGGTTTTCACATTGCCTGCCTTATGTTGCATTCATTCAGTTCTGCTTTCAGGTTTGACTAAACAGATTTTTTTTTTCTGAATGATTATGGTGACTTTCATTCAAGTTAGACATTACATGGTATGGAAGTAATTCTATACAGGGTGTTTCTTTAGCATCTAACAGCTGCAAGTGATCGAATTTTATGATGGGACTAGGGGCATAACTACTGAATAAGCATCAGTATCCCATCTGAAGTTGAACAAGATACAGAATGTTTCTTCGACTTAAAAAGGAAAAAAAAAAACTTATGCTAAACTATTTAACTTCTGAGTATCGGGATAAGCAAAAAGTTTTAAGCCAAAGTGAAGTAACTATGAGGAGGAGCATTTGTATGATCAGCAAGATTATAGTCTTAAAATTATGAAAATAAATGCTGTCCGATGCGAGGTGAATTGTTTCAAGGGGAATAATTTGTTGTCTGTCAAACCTGCAAAGGTGTTGTGCAGCAATGAGCAGACTCCACCCAAAGGGTAGATTAGTATTATTATCAGAATACAACACAAACTACTACCGCCAAAGACAACATGACAATAGTTCTATAGTATGATGAATTAGCATTAAAACTTACTAGTCCATATCGCCCCACAAAGAAAAAAAAACTTTATATTTAAGATTTACAGAACAAGCATGTAGCAGAGATATGTACAGGACAGTTTTCTTCAGTTCAGGAACAAAATCATGGAGAGATTCTAGGAAAAAAAAAATAGCGAGGGAGGGAGAGAAATAGGCACCGTATCCATCGTTGACGAGGAAGTTGAAGGTGTGTCCGTCGCAGGTGTAGGTGAAGCGGTTGTTGGTCGCCGGCAGCCTCTGCAGGCACTGCGCCGCGATGTCCCGGAAGTTGCCGGTGTAGGACGTGTGCTCCGCCACCACCACCGTGCCCCGTGCCACCATCGCGTATATCAAAGTCGCAGGTTGCGCCATCTCCGGCGACGACGACGACGAGCTGAGGTAGATAGAAGATTCTCTGAGATGGAAAAGAGGAGGAAAGAGGAGAAGCTCTATCAGCTATGCTGCCTTGTGCCTTCCTTGTTTTTTGCTTTGTTGCCAAGGAATGGCGGTCTATACTATGTGAGAACCACCTATTAATTCGTTATTAATCTAATAACGCGATATCGTCGTTGAAACGAAACGCCGTTAGTCGTGGAACTTGTCAAAGGGTTCTAGACGTGAAGCGCGGTCCCTGCTGCGCGTACACAAAGTATTAAGCAGACAAGAGGCGTCCATCCATTGACCAGGATTATTAGGAGAGAGGTCTTTGTCCCGCGTTGATTATTTTACCTTGTATGACCGTCCTTCATAGCCGGCAACATGAGACAATTTGTGGCCTGCTTTCATCTAAGCTGACTTCTGAAAATTCAACGTATCATGATGAATTCAAATACATGAGCGCGAATAATATTCAAAGACCTTGATCCCGATTTTCATCAGCAGATACATGCAGTCAAGATGAACGGTACATAACAAATGCAGGACCCAAACCACACAACGCTCGATCCATTGTCGTCACCATTTCATCAGGAATCATGGAGCAAATAAATATAGCGTTTTTCTGATTCGAATGCGATCGCAAGAACACATTAAGCAACAAGCATCTTGAATTAATTAGTTATCTAATGATGATAGTGGCACCTTGCTTTGTGAGTGAGCTCCGTGAGTCAAGAGAGCGCAAGCTTGTCGAGGAGATCGACGAGAAGAGATGGGCAGCTGTCCTTGAGCCGTGACGAGGGGGCCGAGGGATTGGGCGGTGAAGTTGGGAGCCCGCATGCGCATCAGGAGCCTGTGAGCCTCGAACTCCCTGTCCTCCACCTGGAACGTGATGTCGCAGCCGCGCTTGGTCTCCAGGAACCGCAGCAGATGCTGGGACATGTCGGACGGCGACGAACTGGCGACCGGCGGCGTGGACCTGGACCAGGACCTCGACGGTGCAGATGATGGTGATGCTGTCGTCGTCGTCGTCTTTGGGCTGGACGTCTTCTGAGACATGGAGGTACCCCCACCTCTTACTTCTAGTTGGTGTCCAGGTCCATGGGGGTCACCGGCTCGTAGTCGTCGTAGCACAAGGGGTCTTGGTCGAGGAGGTCGATGCAGAACCACGCCTTGGCCCCGCGCGGCGCGTCGCTGAGCAGCTCGACGATGAGGCCCACGCGGCCCGGGTCCTTGGCGTCCTTGCCCGCCGGGAAGAACCTGATGGCCCAGTCGTAGCCGCCGACGTGGAACGGGGTGGACGAGATGGACTCGCCGGGGCTGGCCTGCTTCAGGAGTGCGCTGTACCCGACGATTTTCAGGTGGTGGGTGCCCCTCACCGTCTTCGTCCTGTGCGTCGAAGTGGTGATCGTCGCGGCCGCCATCGCTTCACTGTTGCCAAGCGGCGGCGTTGGGGAATGGATGGAGGTGTGTGGGATTGGGCTCATGGAGGAGGCGTCCCTTCTTCAGAGCTTCTGGACCTAGGCGCGGGCTGGAGGATTAAGCCCATGGGCCCAAGTGAGCACAGTCCTGGACAAGACGAAATGGGAAAAATAAGAGTGACGAAATGCTGTTCCAGGGGAATAAAACGGAATGCATTTCAGCCGATGGCAAGCAAAAAAGGCAACATATTGAGGCTCAGAATATACCACGGCAAACTTACAAGGAACATGGTTGAGGTGAAGCTACACTGAAACTGACATATCACAGTTTACACCACCAGATCCATCATAACTGGCCTACTGATAGGCTCATACAACAGACTACTGATGTGGTCTGATCATGGTTCAAGCTATGGAAGCTGCCTAACCTACAAAATGGCAAACTATTACAGTCAAATCAACCATGTAAGGCCAGCTAGTCCATGATCCTACACAGCTTTCATCCGAGTCAGAGACATAACACTACTTGCACTGCCTCGGGTGGAACTTTTCCTCAGACAGCAGGGTCGTGATCAGCCGCTGCAGCCTCACAGCTCCACGCCCAGGCTGAAGGAGACTGGTGTTTCCAATAACAGAGCAAGGGTCACTTCCGTTCTCTCGCGTTCCCGCGCACCAACCTCCGGGAGTCGGCATGTCCGGGCCGCGGAACAGGATCTCCTCGTCTATCTTGTCTAGCACCGGATCATCTGCATGGAACTTCCGAGCAAACGGTGCATTGCTTGCAACCATCCTGTCCAGGTCCTCAATTGTGAGGTAGTGTGGGTGCTGCTTCGGTGGGTTGTCCCATGCTATGTAGTGCAGGTCATGATTCACGGTGGTGTTCTTGAATTCCTCGGCATTGCAGACCACAGTGTGGAAGTAACCTTCTGGTGAGGAGATAAAATTGGCATAGTACATGAGTACGGTTCGAGGTAGGTTGTCCCAGCCCCACACAGAGTACTCGATAAAGGGCCTTGACAGAGCCATCCAAGCAGAACCTGCAGTGTCAAAGGATCATCAGATTCCCCTGTATCTAAGCGATCAAATATTTAAAAACAAGACTAAAGGTAATAAAGTTGCTCATTTCATGCTACCGAAATCTATTATTCTTTGACCATAAGAGCAAAATTTGGACTTTCTACTGAGATGGATTCACCGGGTTTCACTTTCTCCATTGTCAAACTGCATAATTCGCTTGGATAAAAAAAATGTAGTTATTCTTTTTGTCTAAAAGACTTTTGTTGGGTTCGGAGAGGTAAATAAGCATTCTTAGAATTTCTTCTTTAGTAACGGTTATACGAGAGTGACTCTGTTTCTTCACATCTTCCAGCTATCTGGTTAAGTTTCCTAGAATATTTATATCTGAGCTATAGTAGCTATTTAAGAAACTACTAGTCAATTAAGTCTCTATCTACATATAAGAAGAAAGCTCATTTTTATGGCTATAAAAAGCAACGAACAATGAATGTGAAACGGTAAACCACCACATTAACTCACTACTGACTAATTGGTTATTTTTATGGCAACTGGCAAAGTTCATTAACACAATATCTAAACTAAATAAAAATAATCTGAGAAAGACTAATTATACAGTATATCATCACTCTAAGCTTTAGAATTAATGATAGCCAATCTATGTATTAAGCAAATACTCATGACCTGAGATGACTATTTCTTTCCAAATATGATCTCATCTTTGTATCAAATGTGTTGACATGCAAAGGCCTAAAAATTGCAACTACATGCAACAAAACCAAACAGAATCCAAATGTTCATTACATGAATCAGATCGCGCAAAATAAATATGAAAAAAAGTTAATTTTTCCAAGAAATGTTACAGTAAACTAATGAAAAAGCTAGAAAAAAATGAACATATGTGTGCAGGAATTTGCAGAAATGATAGCTTTACCATAGTGGCCACTGATTTAAGGTGGTGACGACACTGTATCATTTCACACTCCAAAATTTAAAACATTCACCACAACTATAATGAGCATTATCTTTTGAACATATGGCAGAGATCCACAAGTGGATAATTTGAAGCTCCCAACACCATCGTATTAACTTAAAAGATGATTTTTAGAATTCCTACAGCCACGACAAGGGGCAAATAAATGAAGATAGCCAAACATTGGTAGGATTGCGATCAGTGTCCGTACCAGTGAAGAGTTTGAAGGCCGTCGGGACGCTCCTCCGCTGCGGTATCCAGAACACATCGGCCTTCTTCTTCATGTAGAGCCCTGGGTCAATGATCACTGGCTTGGCCCTCTGAAACCTACACATGATCAGAGATAATAATAATAAATCAGACAGGCATTGCCCTTGGTGAGAGAAAACTGCGGTGATCATGAACAATGATCAACGGCGATGACGAAAGGAAGCGCAAACGTACTCCTTCCATCCGATGTCACTAGTGTGGTCGATGAAGTTGAGATCCCGCGGAAGCTTGGAGAAGACGTGTATTAGATCTGCAGCAAACTTTGTTAATAAATTGTTACCCAAGACATGAGCTCTCTCCGGTGAATCAATCAAGAGATTCGTACCATCCTGCGTGACGAGCGGGTAATCAGAGGCGGAGAGGTTGATGAACCAATCCCAATCGGAGCCGCCGGCGCCAGCGTCGCCCCACAAGAATGCGGCGGCGGCGTGCAGGGTGTTGGCAACCATGGTGGGCCCGCGGTAGGTGATGAGGTTGGCCCGCTGGACGACGCGCACGTTGCCGGCGGAGGCGATGACCGGGTGCTCCGCTAATGCCGCGGCGAGCTCCTTCCGGTCGGAGTCCGGCGCCTCGGCATCCAGGTGCAAGATGTAGCGGTTCCTGGGGTGGTAGAGCGCGAGGAGGACGCGGCGGAGCGCCGCGGCGTCCCTCGCGGATCCGGAGATGAGGAAGGCGAAGCGGGGGAGCGAGGCGGCGGAGGACGGCGGGGAAGGGGCGAGCTTGTGCTCGACGAAGAGGCTCGGGGAATGCGTGGAGGCGGAGGGGAAGGGGAGAGGGAAGGTGGTGAGGCCAACGAGGAGGATGAGCGAGAGGGCGGAGCCGATGGCCAAGGGGAGCAGCCAGCGGCGGTCGACGGCGGCGTGGACGGACTGGGCGAGGGGCTTCATCACCGGCGGGGCGGGGAGCGGTGGATGTGGGTGGGCCCCGGGGGACGGCAGCAGCTGCAGTGTGCTCGACTTGGTTTGGTTTTTAGGGCGCGTTCGGCGTCTTCCCCTCTAAAATTTAGAGGGGTCTAAACAAAAAAAATCTTATCTTAAATAAACTTTAATTACAAAACTAACTGCAGAACCCCCCCTCTAAATCACGAGACGAATTTAATGAGGGTAGTTAAGCCATGATTAGACGATATTTACTGTAGCATTACTGTAGCATGACTGTAGCAAAACATAGATTAATTAGGCTCATTAGATTCGTCTCGTAAAGATGTACTCATCTGTAAAAAAGTTTTGTCATTAAACTTTATTTAATACTCCTAAATAATAAGATTCCCTTTAGAGCTAAATTTTAGAGCCTCTAAAAGAGGGCTGCCGAACGCGCCCTTAGTACTACTCTAGTTTAGTGGGGCAGCTCCATCCATCCACGGCAGTGGTTCACCTGTCGACGTCTTTCTTCAGCTCAGGTCGTCATCCTTTCATTTGCCGGCCACCCTGCTATCTTGTTCCTGCAAGATACTCACCAAATTACTCCTTCTGTTCCAAAATAGATGTCACTGTTGACTTTTAGATATCACGTTTGACCGCTCGTCTTATTCAATTTTTTTGCATAAATGTTATTTATTTTTTACAACTTGTTTTATCATTGAATGTATTTTAATCATGACATATTTGTTTTTATATTTAAATAAATTTTTTGAATAAGACGAGCGGTCAAATGTGATTTCTAAAAGTCAACAATGACATCTATTTTGGAACAGAGGGAGTAAGATATTGTGGCTTTGTTAATACAAACCTTCACCAAATAAATTCACCAGAAAGACCATCGACAAACATGTATGGCATTTATACCAAACTAATAAATGAACGATACAAATTCAGTTACAGAAAGAGGTAAAACTTGAGTAAAAGCATTTATGCTGCTTTGAACCACATGATTCTCAGGAGGAAAGAGGAAAGAACGGTACATACGTTACTCGTGGCCAAAAAGGAACAAATACAGTACACGAAACAACATCTATGAACCTTAAGAAACTTGCAGAAAACCTGCGTGCCTGCAAAGTCACCTTGATGAAACCTGTGCACTCTTCCAAAAGTGCCAGCTGAAAGGCAGGTAGTAACACCAGCAAGCACACCATCCTCGCACTTGTTGAAACAAAACAGATGAGCACACTCAAGTTCAGAGCCGCCGTGTCCTCGTCTATAACTGAAGCCTGTGTGTATCATGTGTGCCTTTTCACCATCACCAGAATTCAGAGACACCCTTGACACAGAACACAATGAAGACCTTCTTCCTCCTTGCGTTGCTAGCCCTCGCAGCAATCGGCGGCGCCACCGCACAGTACGAGGACCTCCGCAACGAGGGCGCTCATGAGACGCAGTGCCAGGAACGGCGAGCGATGGACGCGTGCAGAGACCATCTGATGAAGCAGTGCACAGCATCGACGATGCCCATTACCTGGCCCTGGAAATGGCGGCTGCCCAGCTGCCGGGAGCTGAAACACCGGTGCTGCAACCAGCTGGAGCAGGTGCCGCCGTCCTGCCGGTGCAAGGTCATACGCAGCACAGTCCAGGAGATCCAAGGCTCCAAGCAACAAGGAATGACGATGAGCGAGGTAAGGCAGATGGCAAAGACCCTGCCCTCCATCTGCAACATGTACCCCACCTACTGTAACATCCCCACCACCAGCGGGGACTGCTACTGCTAGTTAGCAGATCACCCAGCTGGTGTGGTCGTGAAATGATTATATGAATAAAGTCATGTTTCCCTTGCAAACAGCTGAATTCAAGACTCCCATACAGTTACTAACATGCTATGTTACAGGATTCCTAATTACACCGGCCTTATTTCCGATTTCTTCCCCTATGTGGTAACATGTGGAACATGCCAGGATTGATCATCAATCCTTACACAGGATCCTATCTTACCAAAACCCAAAACATAAGAATAGCTGACAGCAAAATAGATCCCATCTGCTTGCCCGTTCCTGTTGCTGGTGGCGCCTTCGACGAAGGTCCAGGAGGTGTCACAGCCTTCTCAGTTGGACAAGTATAGTCACAGAGGCTGGGCCTCACGACGCGGTACACGCCTTTGCTCGCCAAGACATAGATGTCCTTGCTGTTGTCCTCACCGAAGGAGTATATGTAGCCAAGCGATGGGAGAGGGCTCCCAGCAGCGGTTTCACAGGGTATTGGAGAGTCCTTGGAGCAGCCGAAGGGAATCTCAGTGGAGCTGTAGTTCCCGCTGCTCTCTGGGGTCTCTGTGCCTGTCCACATGGCTGAAGCATACAGGTCGGCGTACAAGTACCTGAACACACATTAACAGATACATTGTCATTTGAGAATTCAAGAAATCATCAGACGCACAAAAGTATAGAGGCATTGAGCTAGCAACGATGATACCTTCCATACAAGCAAGGATCAGTGGACCCTCGATAGACGTATCCACCCATGATGGAAGCAGAACCAATGTTCTTGTTGACATCAGAATGGTTGTATCCCATTATAGGAGGAATGGCGTTTATGGACTTGAGCGACGTGTTCCCTCCAGGTGCCCACGGTGGATGGTAAACAAATGGGCCCTCGTACGCACGCCATCCGTAGTTTCCGCCTTTGGAGATCAAATTTACCTCTTCGTATTGATCCTACATGGTTATGGACCAAATACAAAATAAGAATATTTTCACAAGCAAGTACATATGTAAAGACTTTCAAAATTAACAGCTGGCAAATTTTTAGTCTTGAATGGTACCTGACCAACATCTCCACAGTAGAAGTAGGAAGGCCTATCAGAATCGAAGCTGCATCTCCACGGGTTTCTAAGACCCAATGCCCAAATTTCTGGTTCTAAGTCACCATCGTCGGCATACGGATTATCTTTTGGAACAGAATAATTACCCCATAAACTTTTGTTATTGATTTCAGTCTCTGCTGAAATGGAAAAAGAAAAACAGAGAGTCAAGTTTCAAAAGCCAAAAGAGCAAAATTTTCAAATCAGGTACATGATATTGCTCCATATGTAGATATTACAATTACTTCTTGATACAGAAAAGAAGCATCAGCTTGTACTGGTAGGATAAACCAGTTAGTACAGGCTTGTCTAAATTTCCAGGCATCCATTAGTTGAGTGAGAAGTGCTGGCAATACTTTGTAACCATGACCTTATGAACATAACAAAGTAGCCACCAACAGAGAATAACAACATGTAATGCTGCCACTATGCAGATCCTGAAGCAGATTCCAAGTAATCATCTAGCATCTTTGACTAATCCTTTCACTGGACAGGAAAAGACTTAAAAAAAAATTGCCCAATGGTTTGTGCTCACTTAGTAGCCAATCCTATGGTTCCAAAAGAGTTACATGTGTTGCTTGGTGGTTAGGACCAGGGAGTGCTATTTTATTCTTTAGTACCGATGGAAAAACTTTCATGAAAGAAATTAATTATGGGGGAAAAAAGAAGAACAATCTATGAAGCTTTAAATATGGGGATCGAACTGAAAAAATGTATAGTTTTGGTTTCAGTAAGTCAAAAACTGACAATCACTTTCAGTTTCAATGTCAACAAATGGCTAAAGGATTGGGCAACTTACTTGGTGTATTGTCAACGTCAAGCCTCATAATTTTACCCAAAAGTGAATTTCTGTTCTGAGCGAAATTAAAAGGGTCTCCCTTTCCTCCCCCATCCCCCATCATGAGGTAGAGGTATCCATCGGTAGGTCCAAATAGTACCTGACCTCCATGTTGAGATGTGTAAGGTAGTCCCATAGTAAAAATCCTTTTAACTTCAGATGGATCAGCAGATGTCACCTAACAAAAGCATTTAAAGAAGAATTTGAACACAAAAGGCTTAGGGAAAATCAAGACATGGATGAAAGAGCGTATCCAGATGAGCAAACCTCAGAAACATTTGATGAAGAACCTTTGGCCGAATACTCCGATATAACAACTTGATACTGGCATGGTTGAGCACCATTATCAGTACCGAGCTTTGAGGGATCACAGCCGACATCAGAATTGCAGGCGCATCTCCCCGTGCAGCTGGGTGATGTTGTCCTATCACAGTTGTAAGAGGCAAAGAAGCGGCCATTGGTTGCAAAATCCGGATGAAATGCCATACCCATGAGCCCAAACGCCGAATCAAAGTGAACTTGATCAGTTAAATCAACAAATGGGCTGGCTTCTTCGAACTGTAGAGCACCTCCAGATCCTTGCTGAGGGACAGTTGCCAGCCATATTTTTCCAGCTTGGCTGCCCAAGAAGATTCTGTTGGAGCCATCAGGATGAGGAGCCATATTAAGGTAGGAACCATTATCAATCCTCTCTAGGCATATCCCTTTAGGAGAGGGCGAAGGTTTGGTGGTGTTAAACGAAACTGCGTTGCCACTGAGGCATAATGACTGGCCATCTGGCGCACCGCCAAATGATGAGCAAAAGTCATTTTCTGATTGCCAGGAATCTGTGAGCTTGGAGGACGAACTTTTTGGAAGTGGAGTGCTGCCTTGTAGGGGAGGCTGAAAGGGAGAGTTGGTTATTTTCGCATCCTTGCAAGTTTCCCATACATTTTTGCAGTAGTCCTGTGCGGTCTCCTTGGATTGAACAGACGTTGCTGAACCAGTAGAGTTGCAGAGGAAAGGAATTGTCCTAAGCTTTGGCCCGGTGTTGAACAAGTCAGCAGAATATGGACTGCATTTCTGAAAGTATAGATATTTACTGTCATCAAAATTTTCAGAGTAGTGGTTATCAAAATTCAGTTACTTGGAAAGATGATGCATCACCAAGAGCTTGTTTAGTACTGTAAAGTAGTTTCTTTTTGTTCCTATTTATTATGACTGTAGGTTAATCTTATACTAGCAATCAGTCGAACTCAGTACTTTGAACATACTAATTCCTGAATTTTTGTTCGTCTGCCCAAAGATGAAGTTCATCTCGGTTGGCATTTGCATAGGATTATGTGCTCTTAGTTCAGTAGAGGCAAGAAAGGCTGAACCTTTGGGCATGTATGTATGCAATTAGTTTAACTTTCCCCAACAGTCTGGTACAAAGTAGCAAAAGACAAATCGAGGCGGGCAAAGCGTCGAGCACGTGTGGAGCGGTTCCATGATGTGAACATCCCGTGTGTAGAAAAGCAGAGAGGGGAGGCAGGGCGTACAGCGCAGATGACGGACTTGAGGACGGCGGCGCAGGCAGCGTCGGAGACGTCCATGGCGTCGAACTGCTTGCTTAGCGCGGCATCGGCATCGGCGTCGCAGCAGCTGCTGGTGCCACTTTCGTAAGAGGCGCAGAATTTGAGCGTCGTGTTGAGCACCACCGGCGCCCCTGCATATACAGAATAGAGGACAGACAGACAGTTGAAGCAAGCAGCTAGCAACAAGTTAATCGAGTTATTGGGAAGAAGAATTGAGAGAAGGGAACTGACTGGCATCAGTGCATAGTGGTAAGGCGTGGGAGGCAGGGAGGAGGAAGGTCAGGCTCAGGAGGAGCGCACAGCCGGAGATGGCGCCTCGGAGCCGCATGCTGATCGCCGGCGAGCACGGAATCCTTGTCCCAGTGTAGTGTATGTACCCTCTCCCTGTGTCTTGTGCTGGGTAGGGAGCAGTGTCCCTGGGCCTGGTTGGACAGACGGGGCAGAGTAGAGTGACCCCTGTCCTATTTAGAAGAAGAAGACGACGACGAGAGAGGGCCTCCATTGTCAACTTGGAGCAGAGTATTCAAGTAATCTCCATCCAAGTGGGTTGGTGGTGGGACGACCACCCTCACTGAGCTAGCTAGCTAGCTACACTGGCAAGGCAAGGAGATGAGATGGTTGGCAAGCGCAGCCGCACCTGCACTAGCTAGCTCACTTATTTATTTTCCCTCCGTCTTCTTGATCCACATGCACGTGTTTAATCTATCTACTACTCCCTCCGTTTCACAAAGAGTGTCGTCCTAGCCTTGTCTAAAATTTCCAAAATAAGTGTCGTTCTCGGAAACCAACGCACCGATGTCCGCCAAAGTTACCCTGCTGCCCCTGGAAACCACCCGCCCGGAACTCACCCACGTGACCGTGTCGGCAAACGAATTTTCCCCCCTCTCTCTCCTCACCCCAACCACACAACGCGTGCGCGTCCTCTTCCCTCCCTCTCTATCCTCACCACCGTGCACAGCCAACAGCAGTCGCTGCCGCCAGTTCGCCGGCCCCAAGCCGCCGCGGCTGCTCCGTCCCCGGCCGCCGCTGCATCGCCTGCTCGGTGGCCTGCTCCTTCCGGCCGCCGCTCGGCCCCCGCTCCCCGCCCGTTGGCCGCTTGCTTCATCCCCGGTCGCCGCTCCCCGTGTGGTCCATTGACGAGGGCGCGCTTCCATGGCGATTCAAAGGAGGAAGACGGCGGCGACTACATCTTCTTCCCCAAATCTTTTTCTGGAGAGAGAAAGTAGGGGAGAGAGGGGATTGGGCTCCCATGCCGGTGAGCTCGCGCTGTCTAGCAGAGGGAGGAGCTCTGGCTGCGGTGTCCAGTGGTGGGGCGAGTGCAGAGCTTGGTCGCGCGAGATGTGACGACGGGCTCGACGGCGCTGGAGGCGTCGGCAGGAGCAGCGGCTGTGTTTTTCTTTTCTTTTTTCTTTTATTTAGCTGACACCCTGCCAGGCATGGCTTAATGGAGGGGTAGCAGGGACTTTTTTGCGTTGGTCGGCCGCCTCCTTGGTTTCTCCCTCCGTTCCCAGAACGACACATATTGTGGAACGGAGGGAGTACCTGCTACTGCTCAAAAGCTGGGAGTGCACAGGTGGACAGAGACGATCACTTTTTTACCGGGAAACTTAGGGATATTTCTCTATTATTATTATTATTTTTTTATCAAAAAGGAAGCAAATTTCCTAACGCCCCTTGGTGTACGCAGTGGACAATCTGGTGCATGTGGTGTGAGAAGTGGGATTCGGTGCATCGTCTGATTGGTTTGTACTAGCAGAGTAGACGCACTCAATGACGGACGTGGATGCGAATGGGCCGGTCTATTTTGACTCAAAAGGATTCGAGGTTGACGACGACGACATGCACAGCACAGTGTTCAGATGGATGCATTTGTCAAAAATTATCTTTTGGATGCTATGCATTTCTCAAATTTGACTTGGAGCACCGGCCATGTCGTGCCAACCGCAAATGCGGCGTGGCCCATCCTCCTCTCTGGGTCGCAGGCAGAGCAGCTACTACCAGCACCAGCTCTCTCTGTCCCCTGATGGCAAAAGATAAGATTTTAAATGGGGCGCCTTGTTTCTGTCTTGTTGTTCTCATGGATCACTGATCAGAAGGCCGCCCACCGGCGCCGCTTCTCTATCTGTCAGCTTCTTCATCTCTGATTGTCACATCGAAACAACCTTTGTTTACCACTGCAGGCTCGTTAAAATAATCACCTGGTTGACATTAATCACTGCAGCAAGCAAAGCTTGTAGCCAATGCCGCTGTGTACGGGCCAGACAACTTGACCACGGAGCCAGGCCTGTCCAGAAAAATGGCCCGGCCCAACTTTTAATTCAGGCCACAACCCTGAAGCTAATGGGCCTTCATTCGGCTACTTTCATCTGTCGTGCCCAAAAGTGTCTCAAAAAAAAAAAAAAAAAATCTGTCGTGCCCAAACTTACCATGAACACAATGAACATTTTTGCTCTCTAGTTTGTATCCGTTCTTCTTCAGATCATCCATTTTTAATGTTTATGCATGCAACGATCGTGTTTCTCGTGCGTGTTCTAGTAAGAGAAATGTTCACACGGCTGGATCAGAACAATGTATCAATTTTCAATTTTTCTTCATTACTGATCAAATGTGCACATCGCTGGTACCTAACAGGTACTCTCATCTCCAGGTACAAACTACTGAAATTTATACTGCCAATGGTATGGCCCAAGGGAGTTTCAGCATCGAACTAGTACGATATAAGTCAACAAGCAATGTCTGTCCATCTACTTTTAATTAGAGAGTTAAAACTTGAGCCTCTTGATTATTACCTACTTATTATTATTGCTACTCTTTGTCCCCCTTCTTGTTGCTGTTGCCATCCTCTTCTTCGTCGGACCTGTCATCATCGTCGCCGTCCTGTTCCATGTCGTTGCTCCCAGGTGGCAGTGCTTTCGCCAATGCAGCCTCCTTCTTGGCCTTGCTGAGCGCCGCGACGAGCTTCCCCAGGCTTGCGTGCACGTCCCTGTTGCTGGAGCGTGGCATGAGGTTCTCTGCCACGTCCGCCGGCGTCATGTCCACCTCCTCCAGGAGCCGCCGGATGTCGCCGAACAGCTCGTGATCGTGGATGTGCAGGTAATTCTTGGCCAGCACCTTGAAGGCCTCGAAGGTGCAGTAGGACATCTCGATGCGCATGTCCATCCTGCCCCGCCGGATGAGCGCCGGGTCCAGCTTGTCGACGTGGTTGGTCGTGAAGACGATGATGCGCTCGCCGCCGCACGCCGACCAGAGCCCGTCGATGAAGTTGAGCAGACCCGACAGCGTCACCTTGCTGCTGCTACTTTGTTCCTCGTCGTTCGGCTCCCCGATTGTCGATGGCGGCATCTTGTTCTTCTTTTTCTTGTTGTTGTCGTCGTACTCTTTGCGGCGCTTGGCGGTGAGGTCGACGGAGCAGTCGATGTCCTCGATGACGATGATGGACTTGGCCGTGGTCTCGATGAAGAGCCTGCGCAGCTCGGTGTTGGTGTTGACGGCTGTGAGCTCGAGGTCGTAGACGTCGTAGTCGAGGAAGTTGGCCATGGCGGCGATCATGGTGGACTTGCCGGTGCCTGGCGGGCCGAAGAGGAGGTAGCCGCGCTTCCAGGCCTTGCCGACCGACGCGTAGTACTCCTTGCCGTCGCGGAACATCTCCAGGTCCTCCACGATCTCCCGCTTCCTGGCCGGGTCCATGGCCAGCTTGTCGAACGTGGACGGGTGCTCCAGCTTCACGTGGCTCCACAAGCTGTCCTCCCTGCCGCCGCCGGCGTTGTTGGTGAAGAGGCGGCGCTGGCGGTTGCGTACGGCGGCGGCGCGGCCGCCGGCGAGGACGTGCGGCAGGTAGGCGGCCTGGACGAGGTCGCGGTGGCGGCGGTGGAAGCTGAGGTGGTAGGCGCGGCGCTCCTCCTCGCGCGGGTCCCAGAAGCTCGAGGCGTAGTGGCTCGTCTTGGTCTTGCGCCACCACATCGTGGCGCCGCCGAACTCGTCCACCACCTCCTCGTTGTCGCCCACGGCCAGGGTCACGCGGTCGCCGCCGCCGCCGTCGGCGACCTCGGCGCGGAGGCGGCGGGCGCGATGGGCGGCGCAGGTGGCGCTCAGGTACGACTCGGCGGCGCGGTACGCCTCGCTGCGGCCCAAGGTGTCGGCGTCGTGCTCGTCGATGGTCACCGTCACGTAGGGGCTCACGCTGGAGAACACGGCGCGGACAGCAGCGGCGATGTGGTCCTCCACGTCGAACGGGATGTGACGCCGCACAGTCAGCCACGTCACCAGGATGCTCGCAGCCACCGGCCACGCGTCCAGCCACCGGAATGCCTCATGGTCATGGACGGGGATGTTGTCGTCGCCGAAATGCTCCATAGCGCCCGCCCTGACCAAATGCTTCTTCGTCGGCCGCTCACTTAATTAGCAGAGAGTAGCTGATTACTACTCGATCATCAGGCTGCAGTGTAGTAAGCTCTAACTCTCCACGGTTAGCAGTCTATATATACACGTTGAAAAAGGCATCAAATTTCAGTGTACAATCAAATAAATAATTAAGCCACGAAAATAAATGGCAGTTTTCAAGATCAGGCCTTGGCAGACCAAGAGAGAAGATGATATTCTCTTGCTACTAGTAGAAAGATAAGCTTCTTCCATTAATTGTGACGGTTGTTGAATGGAGTACAGATGCAAATCACCACGCAAGCTACCTATATCTGCAGCTGCTTTCTGAATGTTCACACACACACACACATAAGTAGCATAGCCCATCCATTCTGCTCACAAGTATCGGTTGGACGTCACTACAGGACGACATATCTGCTCAAAGGTCACAAGTCACACTACAATAATTAAGGAGTGAAGGAAAGAGTGAATGAAGAAAAAGCATGCTCTGTTCTTCCGAATCGAGAAACAAATTGATGACATGGACCACAGCTTGGCAATTGTGCGTAGCATGATCATTGTATTCAGTTTCCTGGTCGTCAAGTCCCCACGTAGCTACGTACATTATATTCAACCTCCGTCGATTTCGGTTGGAGAATTAAGCATTGTGAGTCAGGTCACCGTAACAATGTCTTTTTTTTTTTTGCGAGGGACACCGTAACAATGTCTGTAGTAAACTCTACTGACAATTGGATGGTGCCCCTCTAGAACAAGGAAAACTGAACTGATAGCTTCTCTCTTCAGCCAGCCCTACGAAGACCGACCTCATATGGATCTGAAGCATGGAACTTTCTTTGGACACCGGCCGGAAACTTTCCTATGTAGCTTAAAACTTCTGAATCTTTCATGAAAGTTTCACTGTTGAAATTTGAAAATTGCCAGAAATATTGCATTTGCATCTCGAGCACTAAACTGACGTGTTCAGCAAAAGCACACTGAAACTACTCCCTCACGTACATGATGTTCATCTCTTTTCTAGAAACACAAGAAAGATAGATGAGCTTCTTCCATTGATTGTGACGGTTGATGAGTGGAGTACAGATTAAAGTCACCACGCAAACTACTTAACCTGCTCAGCTTTTTGAATGCTAAGTGACACACACACACACAGCTATTGATTGGACTACCGGACGATATATCTGCTCACGAGTCACAAGTCATACTATAAGGGCATGAGTCCTTATGAGTGAAGCAAACAGAACTAGTGCGTTCTTCCGAATCGAGAAACAAATTGATGAGATGGAGCGCAGCTTCGTTTCAGTTTCCCAATCGTCGAGTCTCCATGTAGTGCTAGTACATTCAAACGCCGCCGAGTTGGGTTGAAGAGAGTTCACCATTGTGCGTAAGCATGATCTTCCCAGCATGTCAGCCAGGCAACACTGACTTTAGTGAACTCTATTGACAACTGGATGGTTGAAGGGTTGGACATCTGAAACCTTCAATCGTATATAGCTTGAAACTGGGAAATCTTGCCAGAAAGTTTTCACTTTTCAAATTTGAAACTCGCCGGAAATGTTGCATCTGAAACACAAAACTGATGTCGATCTGAAACTAATCCCTCAGGAACGGGACATGTTTTATATGACTTTGGATAACAAGAAGTCATATATATAGTCTGACCGAAGTGACTATATATAAGGCTCTTAATTATCGGACACTGTCAATTGTCTAGTTCTTGTTTTTCACCAATTCATTCAGTTCCCTGCATAATTGGTCTAGTAGGTGGTTTATATATCACGTGCAGCTGCACAATCGAAACTATGCATGAGACAATCCAGTCCGCGTCATGCGTCTGTCGACGGATGGCGTCAGGCACTGTGACCAAACAGACAGATCCACCGCCTTTCCGACATGAACCTGGAGCAAAAGGACGACTTACGCAGAGGCATCCACCAATGGCAGAGTTTCGTGTGCTAACCAGCTGCCTATTGCTAAGACGGAGTTTGCATAAAGAAAGAAAAAAGAAAGATGGTGCAAAACAGTGACGCGTGTGGTCGGTTAATCTCCAAGGCCAATTCCGCCTTTGCTTCCTTGATTACTTTACTTATTCAGCTAATTAATCAGCTCCGGTGACGAGACGACAGCGAGAGAGAGAGAGAGAAAAAGAAGAGGACAGCTACCCCTCACCTACTCCTAAGTACGATCGTTGACTAGCAGTCAACGAGCTCGGTCTCTATATAGACTGGCGTATCTGGGATCATTGGATACTACTGGGATCGATCACTTGGTAATAAGCAGTACACTAGTAGGTAGCTATAGGAGGTCGAAGCAAGCAAGCATCGAATTAAGATCGACCTGATCGATGGCGCTGGTGGACAAGTGGTCGGGGCTGTGGTCTGCGGTGGCGAGCTTCATCTTCCTGTGGTCGATGCTGCAGAAGCACGTGCCCGTGGCCGTGCTCCACCGCATCTCCACCTGGTCCGACAAGCTCGTCACCTACTTGGACCCCTACCTCCGGCTCACCATCTCCGAGTACGGCGCCGAGCGGTGGCGCCGCAGCGACTTCTTCAAGAACGTGGAGGCCTACCTCTCCGACTCGTGCGCCCGGCGCGCGCGCAAGCTCAAGGCCGAGCTCGGCAAGGACTGCAAGAAGCTCCAGGTCGCCGTGGATGACAACGACGAGGTGACCGACGACTTCGGCGGCGCCAAGCTCTGGTGGTACGCCACCAAGACGACGCCAAAGAACAACGTCATCAGCTGGTACCCGGGCCAGGACGAGCAGCGCTACTACCGGCTTGTGTTCCACCGGCGCCACCGCGACCTCGTCGTCGACTCCTACCTGCCCTACGTCCTCGACGAGGGCCGCGCCGTCATCGTCCGCAACCGCCAGCGCCGCCTCTTCACCAACACCCCCGGCAAGACATGGAACCCCGTGCCGTTCGAGCACCCCGCCACGTTCGACACGCTCGCCATGGATCCCCTCGAGAAGGAGGCCATCAAGGATGACCTCTCGGCATTCAAGGAGTCCAAGGACTACTACACCAAGGTCGGCAAGCCATGGAAGAGAGGCTACCTCCTCTACGGCCCTCCGGGAACCGGCAAGTCCACCATGATCGCCGCCATGGCCAACTTCCTCGAGTACGACGTCTATGACCTCGAGCTCACGGCGGTCAAGAGCAACACCGAACTGCGCAAGCTCTTCATCGACACCACGGGAAAGTCCATCATCGTCATCGAGGACATCGACTGCTCCGTCGACTTCACCGGCAAGCGCAGCAAGGTCGACAACAAGAACAAGTCTCAAGATGATGACGACGACGACGGCAAGCCTAAGCTGCCGCCCCATCCCGAGAAAGATGACGGCACCAAGGTGACGCTCTCGGGCCTGCTCAACTTCATCGACGGCCTGTGGTCGGCGTGCGGCGGCGAGCGCATCATCATCTTCACCACCAACCATCTCGACCAGCTGGACCCGGCGCTCATCCGCCGCGGCCGCATGGACAAGCACATCGAGATGTCCTACTGTCGGTTCGAGGCATTCAAGGTCCTGGCCGGCAACTACATCGACACCCACGAGCACGAGCGGTTCGGTGAAATAAGCCAGCTGCTGGAAGAGACCGACATGACGCCGGCGGACGTGGCAGAGAACCTGATGCCCATGTCCAAGAAGAAGAAGACGGACCCGGATGTCTGTTTGGCAGGTCTCGTGGAAGCTCTCAACAAGGCCAAGGAGGATGCTGCGGCCAAGGCGCTAGCCGACGCCAAGGAGAAAGAGGAGGCGGATGCGAAGAAAAGCAAAGCAGAAAGCGAAGGCAACGACAAAACAGCAGATTCAGAGGCGGCTAAGATGAGCAACGGAGACATCAAAGGAGGTGACGAATGACAACAAGGACAGTGAACCTGTTCATTAGTGATGGTCCATCGAGACGGGATGATCTTACTATTACCTACTCCACTAGTACCTAAAGAACATGCATGTGATGGACCCATGCTGAAATAAATACTATGTATCACTGAGTTCAAATCAATCCTGTTATTCGTGTACAAACACTCAACATGATAAGCTAATTAAACAACATCAATGTGATGCGGCAGCACGTTGAATTGAACAGAAGAAAAACAACGGTGACTCCAGACCTTCATCTCACGACACATTGTAAAGCCCATAATAACCAAGTAATTTCTGACATGATATACTTGTAAAACCATGAAGAAGATTTATAATCTTATATATTACAGAAGATACACTTATCATTTTCCTAGAAAAGACTGAAGCCTCGCATATACAACCCGCCTATAAAACGTCCTTGTCCTGATGAACAGCACAAATGCGACAACGGAACCAAATACACACACACAGGCCATGACCATGAAAGAGAGCGCAAAGCAATGCGTACCTACACAGGCATGCTCATCCGGCGGTGACTCCATGTCATAAATGTAACCCACAACACGCACCGAGAGGATATAAGACCCAACAGGACTTGCAACGGCCACCATGTTGAAGATGGTGCCAAAATGGTTTAGCCCGAATATCTCAGACGTTATGCTCGGCATCAGAGCCCACTGGCATCCGTAGCACAGGCCGACGAGCACTGATCCGATGTAGAGTGATGCAGGAAGACCAGAGGAGATGATGGCGTGACCCACGCTCATGATCAGCAGTGTGGCACCTATGAAGAATGGTCTGCCAATTCCTTGCTGACGGAGGAAATGGTCCGAGATGAAGCCTGCGCCGAACCTCCCTGAGAAGTTCCAGATGCTCCACAGTGATACGAGCGTGCTGGTCTCCTTGGTTGTGTAGCCAAGGGAGCCTCCAATCTGGCTGATGTTGTTCACCGTGGCGAGACCTGATCCCATCCCACAAGCCATTGCGAGGAAGAGTAACCAGAAGTTCAGTTTGCACATGGCCTGAAGTACATTCAGGTTTTCTTTGTCTGCGGACAGGTCTTGGGGAGGTCCTCCAAGCGAAGAAGCAGAGTTGGCACCGTCAGAATCCTCTGCAGCCTCTTCTTCACTGAGTAATCCAATTCTTTGTTGCGAGGTGGATTCATCATGCTGTGTTGATTCTGACTTCTGTGCCTTTACGACAACGGCTACTGGAGACATCACTAGTAGCAGAAGAATCACAAAACAAACACTCTGCACAGCTGAACTTATCATGAAAACTTGGTCACTGATTATGACAATCATTAGGTACCCGGCAACAGTAATGGCAATGAGAGAGAAAGCATCTAGGAACTTTTTGTTGTACCCTTCGTGTGCGTTGTGGACATCAACAAAATACATGAGCAGCAATGTGATGGCTGTGGGCAAAACTGCCAGCATCAGTATGAAAGTGCCGGGATCAATATGGATAGTGCGGTATACTTGGACAAGTATTGCCCCACTTAAGCCTAGAAAACCCTGTTGCAAAAGTACAAAAGTGAATTCAGGTAAGCGTGTAGGTGAAACAAAGTGCATTTACTGGAAGTAAACAGGGTTAAATTCCTTGGTTTCTCTTATTGAAAAAAATAAAGCCTTCTGCATCTTATGTCAAAAAGAAAAAGTTCATCCATTTCAGGTATAATAAACAGGAATTGACATGCCAATATTTGTTACTGTACTCAAATGTCAGAAACAAATGCAACATATCACTTGACTT
Source organism: Eragrostis curvula (assembly GCA_007726485.1). Taxonomy (NCBI): domain Eukaryota; kingdom Viridiplantae; phylum Streptophyta; class Magnoliopsida; order Poales; family Poaceae; genus Eragrostis; species Eragrostis curvula. Next base: position 405,948 of record CM017444.1, on the reverse strand, counting down.
TTTGTTATGGAACATATCACTTCAACTTTTTCTACAGAACATATCACTAAAACTTTGCCAAGAAAATAAAACGAAGGTTAGGCTTTATGACAGAAGCAGGGGTTGCTTTAAACAAGCAAAATAAATTTCATTCAACACCCAAGACAATAACAATTGATTTCTCCCAAAGCAGAGTCGCCCCCAAAGAAGGTTCAGAATATTTGTTGCAGATAATAACAATCAATATGCTGAAAATAACCCAATTTAGAGGTTCGTGGGAAAAAAATGCACACAAGGTTCAGCAAATGTAGAAAAATTAAAGCATGTCACCCAAATGATTTGGTTGGACAACAGCGTTAAGGACCAGGAAGCCTTCAGGTAGCAAAGGACATTCTGATGGTAACACTAATTCCCAATGTCAGATCAAAGCGTCAAGGACCAGGAAGTCTTCAGGTAGCAAAGGACAGGCTGATGGTAACACTAATTCCCAATGTCAGATCACCATTCACAAGCCTAAAGAACTTTAGGAACAATAAGGGAAGTATATCTACTATTTAAAAGCTCAAATGGTCACAAGTCTGCAGCATCTTTATGCTATTTCAGCGTACCGAGCAATCTGATTAAATCCAGAGTCGATTTCTTACTGTAAACGGCAAAATAAAGCTCCTAAGTTCGCACGATTCGCAATTATGGTGACCACTCCTGCATCAATTCACATAAAACCAAGTCCACACCCAAGATTCTCGCACTCCAAGTTAATGGGAATGCAGAGCAATATAATACAACAGTAGAACAGAGCACGAAATGACCTTCATGATGCCGATGACGGTGCCCCGTCGATCGGGGAAGTTCTCGACGGCGGTGACGACGTCGGCGGTGTTGACGAACGTCTGCGCCTGCGCGGCGAGCAGCATGTAGAAGCACATGAGCGGAAGCGGCGCGGGCGCGATCCCCGCGACGGCGAGCCACATGGGGAAGTACCCAGCGGCGCATAGCGCGGCGCCTGCGAGGAGGACGAGCCACGGGCGGCGGCGGCCCGCGGGAGCCCAGGCGGCGAGGAACCCCGAGAGGACGCCGGCGTTGGCGCCGACGTCCTTGAAGAAGGCGACGGCGTCGAGCGCGGACTGGTCGTAGCCCTGGGAGGCCTTGAGGGCCGGGGAGTAGACGCCGAAGCAGTAGGAGCTCCCCGCGCAGCACTGGATCAGCGCGCTCGCCGCCAGCGCTGACCACCGCGTCCGGCCCCGTGCCCGCGACATCGCCATCGCCGGCGGCGGCGGCAGGAGTTTCTCTCTCTTTTCCTGCTTCGGTTTTTTTTTCCGTGAATTACGTGTGGCACGTCTGCGGTCTGCCTGGCGCGCAAAGGACACGACTACGTGTCTTCCTTTTAGCCCATCGCAAAATCTCATTTGATTTCAGACTAAGGCATTTCCCTCTCAGATTATATAATCCAACTTATATAATTTATAAGTTGAGAGAGAGCAGCTTATGAGATTATGATAATCTGACCTATGTATTATTATAATTTAGCTATAATCTGAGATATGTTTGTTTCAGCTTATAGATTATATGAGCCATTTTATATAATCTAGATGGGAAACAAACAGGGCCTTAGGCCGTTTGGTATGGCTTCTCCAATAACTTTCTCAGCGGTTTCACATGTTTTTCAACCAAAAAGGATGCTTTCTCATATGTTTCTCCTTAAAAAAAAGGAGAAATCCGTATCCAAAAATAAGGTGAAGCATGAAGCCACAAAATGGTAGCTTTACCGGCTTCTTTTCTCTACGACATACTCATTTTTCCATATTTGTCCCTAAAAATATGGAGAAGCTGCAGAAAAAACCGTTTTGCCAAACGTTTTAGGCACAGCCGCAGACACAGCCGGCACAACATTTTTTTAAAGAAGTCACAGCCACAGCCGAACCCAGCACAGCTACAGTCTTACCAAAGAAGCTCTAAAAAAAACTGATTTGATTCAATCAATTGGTGCTTCAACCTTAATAACAAATTGATGTGTGTGCTTTCAGGCCTTTTTAGTAGTAAAACAGATAAAAGTTACTATGTAGTAGTCCAACTTGGCTTTGATCATACTAACAAATTTTATTGTTTAACTTTAACCCATATGCGCGCAATTGATGGAGGAAATATCATGGTAGTTGGTAAAAATCTTTGGAGAACATAATTATATCATTAAAACTTCTAAACATGCATCTAAAACTTATCCATTTTTAGAGCAAAATCTAAAACTTATCCATCAAACTTGATCCAGTGTCTAGGTACGACAGTGAGAGGAAATGACATGAACAATCAAGAAATAGTGATATTTATCCAGAACTTCTGCTTCTTCTTTTTTTGTTATTGTTCAATTTTATGTCTCGCAAATAAATACGTAGTTACGGGAAAGCTTTGCATGTTTGTGCGGTAGAACTTGCTACATCTGTAAGGTTCTTTGAGAAATGTGTATTTGTGAAGGGGATTTTCATGGTTCCTTTGAATAGGTTATTTGCAATGGATTTTCAATCATGATGCAAGGCCTAGCAATTGTAGCAACACGCAATATCAATCGAATTAACTGTGTTAATGTCATGACAAATGTCATTAGACATGATGTACTACTACAAAGTAAAATTGTTAATGATGATCCTTTAACATGGTGGACCGATTGTGCATGGATGTTCTATATGATGTATGTAGTTTTTTATTGTTGTCACTATCCTCGTAGTTCTGATCTTTCACACATAATAAGGAAAATAAAGTTGCATGGGGGCAACGGGGGCAGCCAGCTGCGCTGACAGATACTAAGTAGAGACCGTTCATCAGATTTATAGTTGTGCACATATAGCATTTTGTTTATGGCTCTTTCAATAGACATTGGAGTATGCCAGCTTTAATTATGGCATCATTGTATTATACAAATCATCATGGTCGCATGCTATGTCTTGTGGTTTTTTTATTACTAGTTGTTATCATATACTCTAGACACATGTTACATACACATCATTTTTTTTATGAAAAATGTTTTATAACTCTAAAGTACTCCAGGTTGCACGATTAATATAGAACGTTTTGGGAGTTTGAATTTTTCCCTAAATGTAGGGCGTTTTGTAGATAAGACAAACTTTATGATAGATAGGAGGGTTAGTGAAGTGATGGGTTGAGGCAAAAGTGAAATGTATGGTAGACTTTTAACACTTTGATTATTTTTATGTTTGAATGTTAAAAAGCCTTACCTTTAAAGACGGAGAGAGTATGCTTTTTGAAAGCTGCTTTGGCTGAAATATTTGGTGGCACATGGTAGACAGGCCGTGGGAACTGCATATAGGAAATGGCAAGAGGCCTCTCTCCATGGGCCGGGCAACTAACAAAATTGCAGTTGGGCTGCTGAGGTTTTGCTGACGGTAGTCATTAGGGGTGAAAACAGTGACGGAAATTCCCGATTTACCGATGATCGTTTCCGAGAAAACAAGAAATGGGAAAACGAAAATGGGAAATTTGAAAACGAAAATGAAAATGGGAAAAACTAAACGGAAATGAAAATGAAAACGATAGAGGGAATTTTCGATCGAATAGACGGAATATCGTATTACCTCGGAAATTTCCGTCAAAAATTCCGTATTCATTACTACAGCAGACACCGTCGGACCTTTTTTCTTTACCCAACCAGGCCAAGCAACAAGCCCAACCTCCTTATGTGGAAAAATAATACTGGTATGGAAGTAATCACCGTGATTTTGTCATGATAGTGATTACTGCCCAACTGCCTCCATCGTGATTGACTGGCTACCATGTGCATGAACATCCCATTCCATCCAGCCCTTACCAAACAGAGTCGAATCCCAACATGAGCGACACTGCTGCACTTGTTATGATGGTTCACTTTTATTCTTTATTACTTAGGCTATATTCACGTTAGTTTATTATTTCTATTGGAGTTTGTTATTTTCGATCCCAATTATCGGTTCCCGACCGATATCGATATATTTTCGTTCCGATAATTTCGTTCTCGATCTCCCGACATTTTCGATATCGTTTTCATTTCCGAGGTTACCGGTTTCGATTTCGTTTTCGACTAAATAATATGGTTAGAAAATGATAATGGATTTTTTCGATCGTTTCCGACTGTTTTCATCCCTAGTAGTCATACGTGTGATCGGTCCTGCTCCCCATTGCTGAACTTTCCCGCGTCATTGGATGACTACGGCGGGCAGCAGCTGGAACACTGAGACATTGCTCATGGCTCATGCAGGCTCAGAGCGTGCCGTGCGTTCGGCGCACGCCCCTGTAAAATTTTGACGGGTCTAAACAAAAAAATCTAGTACTAATAAAGTTTACTGATAATTTTTTTTTACAGATGGTTATATCTTTACGAGACGAATCTAATGAGCCTAATTAAGCTATGTTTTGCTACAGTGATACTACAGTACCATCGTTTAATCACGGCTTAATTACCCTCATTAGATTCGTCTCGCGAATTAGAGGAGGGTTCTGCAGTTAGTTTTATAATTAAATTTTATTTAAGACAAGATTCTTTTAGTTTAGAGCCCTCTAAATTTTAGAAGGGCGTGCGCCGAACATTGTTAGTACATGGACGAATCTGAATAGAAAGTGCCAAAAATACACGCTGCTGCAGAGCAGAGGAAGCAGAGTAGAGGCATTGATCAAAGGCCAAGAACTAAAAGCGGAGAGATTCGACAGTGACCTGAGATTAGGCGTTTCCACCAACCCACCGATAATGATCTCCATCTTAATCGAGTTCCTCCCAAGATAATGACTAACTACTGAAGTATATACTATTTTACTTCAAAGGGAAGGATGAATTTAACACGTTTGTGGTTCGTTCAATGAATAATTGAACGGGTTGTTGTACCACCGTACCTGGTCGTCGTTAAGCAAGGGTTCTGTTCTTCCACAAGTTAAAACGGCGACCCAGCTGAGTTCATCCGAAAGATGACAATAGAGGACAAGGTAACTGAACTCCATCTTGAGGCTACACAAATTAATTAGAGAGAAGGAAGGAGAGGGGGTCCAGTCCAGTGGTCATGAATTGGTCATTCCCCACGCACGGCACTAGCCAACCGTCAACCAATCAAAAGCAGCAGAGACAGAGTGAGTGACATATACAGATGGCCGCGTCCAACAACAAGAAAGAGGATAAGAGGAGCCTCAACCTTCCCCGCCAGCTACCCTCCTCCTCTTCTGTCCTCTCCTCTCCACCTTTGCTTTGTAGGAAGCTGAATTTTCCTAGTATTATTATCCTAGTCAACCACTGCCCTTCGATTTGATCATCCATCGATCGATCAATCGAGGCTCCTGCCGATGGATGATGATCGGCAGCAGCAGCAGAGTTCTAATTACAACAGCAGCAAGACCATGACGGCGGAGCTGGACCCGGTGATTCACTCGATCGGCTTCGAAATCGAGGAGCTCTCGCCGTCGCAGCTCACCGGCCGCCTCCCCGTGACCGACAAGTGTTGCCAGCCTTTCAAGGTGCTCCACGGCGGCGTGTCGGCGCTGGTGGCGGAGGCCCTGGCCAGCATGGGCGCCCACATGGCCTCCGGCTACAGCCGCGTCGCCGGCGTCAGCCTCAGCATCAACCACTTCCGCAGCGCCTCCGTCGGCGACGTCGTCCTCGCACGCGCCGCCCCCGTCCACGTCGGCCGATCCACACAGGTGAGTGTTTTTTTTTTTTCCCTTTCCCTTCCCAGTAGACAAGAAGAGTAGTTGCAACCCATGATCGAGACGACCTTATCTTTCTAATCATCATCGAGCATCTTTCGTTTCTGGGTCATCTTGTTCCCAATGTTTCTTTATTTATAAAGAACGAATTGCTTCCTGTGATGCTGTTTAATATGTCGTCCGTTTGCCAGTGATTGATGCCGACCTATTATTACAACGGAACTGATATTAACTGCATGCTGGTCCTGGATTAATAAATGAGATGATTAATCGGGCTGTACATATGGAGTAGGTGTGGGAGGTGAAGCTGTGGAAGCAGGAGCCGTCGACGCCGGGGAAGAAGGGCCCTCTCATCTCGGAATCGAGGGTCACGCTGCTCTGCAACCTGCCGGTGCCGGACCACCTCAAGCACGCCGGCGACGCCCTCCTCAAGTATGCCCAGCCGACCGCCGCCAAACCTACCAGCAGATTGTAAACATACTACTGTTCCGTCCAATTTATGACTGGACATTCATGTGTACTATATCGATCTGTTGATGATGCAATAATTGGATGGTAGGGTTCGTTTGCTCTGCATCACTCTGCTTTCCTTCTTCAGTTCATACTTCGGACTGCAACAGATGCATATTCAAAGAATTGCTGCTGGGGTCATTTTCTGGAGTACAGCATGTATTAATTCGATCTGTCGGTTACACTACTTTTGCCCTTCACATTTTTAGCACTAGTACTATCTTTATCTGGAATGAGGAAGCTGGGAGAACGTCCTAAATTTCGCCTTTGGACTCTTTTTTTTTTCACGGGAACTTCGTACTGCAGATCTTTTGATCGGCCTGAAACATGTTATTGCTATAAAAACTGTACAGGGCTCCTTTGGATTTCAATATTTGAACGTGTACGCAAGGTACTATGTAGTATCTGTACACAGTACGTACGTATCGTGTTAATGCCAACTGCAAGAACATGTGTTTCTCGTGCTTCTGCATGCATGGAGATCGAGACGCGCGTATGCTTGCTTGTATTCTCATTCCCCTGATGGAGCGATCTGGCAACAGAAATAAGCAGCTTCACTGTCTTCCCGCACGACGCCATCGTCTTCGATCGAGTCCAACGCCTTCCTTCCTTCCTTCCTTCCCGGGAGGAGGCCAGCTCACGGCTTCCTTCATCCTCGAGCAGGCTCCACCACGAAACGCAAGCAGCTCCACCTCCAACAGCTCAACAAAACCAACCAATCATGCAGGTAGTTTAGCTTGTGCAATGCCAATTCCAATCGCCCTTGCTCAAACAAATTGATCGCTCGCATGCATTTTAATGAGTAAATTTCATAAAACCTCACGGTTTGTGGTCCCTATCTCACAAAACCCCGTATATTTTGGCTTGTGGCACTTAACCTCATGTTTTTTTGGTTCCAATATCTCACAAAACCCCACCACTTGTAAAACTTACCATTAATATGACATTAAGATATGACTTTGATGTGAATATCCTAGTCGATATGATCGATGGAACCAACAAAATCGAATCATGACCATGAAATACCTCATTAAACAATGTTCATATATCATATTAACAATAATTTTCAAAGAGGTGGGGTTTTGTGAGACATTAGAACAACAAAGGCTGGGGTTAAGTGACACAAGCAAAAATACATGGGGTTTTGTGAAACAAAGACCACACAATCCGGGGTCTGGCGAAATTTACTCCATTTTAATCAGTTGAGTTTTTTTTGTTTTTTTTTTGCGGGCCAAGTATTTTGTTTACAAATAGTGATGTGTAAACTACACACTCTTCGAAGGCACTATAAATATTGGCTTGCATTACTATATCCTGTTGGATCATTGATTATTGATTTTTTTTTTGTGTTGCCTAATATTATTTGCATTCCTCGCGAAAAAAAATACTATTTGCATCTTGTTTAATTGGTTGCCACGGTCAGTTAAGGTTTTTCCGCAGATCACTGTATTTGGCACCAAATCCATGTACCTTTTGGCCAGATAATTTTCAATTTTGAGAAAATAACCTCAGCAACCAATCAGCCATCAGATCATGTAGAAATCATCCATGCATGCCGGCCCATTGGTCAGGCTCGTGTGGACTACTGATCATGTGCCTGCTCAATCTCCCTCCGCGAGCTTCATGAAACGGAGACGGAGGACGGCCTTGGGAGGGGGATCACGGAGGAACAATGGGAAGGAATGAAGGGAACTGGGCTAGCCAACAACCAAACGTCACAATCTTTTCTCGGCTTCATTTTTTTTAGGTGGGCTTCAATTAATTATGTAGAAATTTAAATTTGTTTAAATATAATTCAACTTGGTTTTGTAGATGGACTCTTCTTGTTAACACAGAGGCAAAGGTGCAAATTCCTAAAGCTGGTCAATTCTGCAAAGGCATTTTCATAATATTTGGCATCCAATTGAACACATTTAGGCCCTGTTTGTTTTCCACCTAGATTATATAATCTAGCTTATATAATCTTTAAGCTGAGATTATAGTCAGATTATAGCAATTCATAGACCAGATTATCATAATCCCATAAGCTGCTCTCTCCCAGCTTATAGATTATATAAGTTGGATTATATAATCTGAGAGGGAAACAAACAGGGCATTAACCCCTCCTAACAAAATAGGATTAACTTGAACATTGAACCCAAAAATAGCAGGAGGCAAACTTGCAAAAATAGGGTAAAGTCATAATGGGAAACACAAACAGAGGTAAAATTACGGTTGACCCTTTATAGTAAATTATAAAGATTTAGGAAGATTACATCACGGAGGTTAGATTAGCAACCTTGACGGCTAGCTTGAGGAACAAGTAGGAGGCAGGGAGGACGATCCTATTGTGCAGGAATTGATTCGATGCACCTGGTCTGGATACGCCCGAATAGAAGGAGAAGAGTTTGACCGTGTGGTCCCTGTAACTATATTAGTATTATTTTTGTGATTGCAACTTGGTCCAGGCCTTGTCGTGTTGACCCGTTCCTCGCCCTTTTATTTGGTGGACTGTATATCCAACCAAAACATTCGGAAAGTATATGCGTGTATGGTGACCTGTTCATCTCGCTGCGGCTGCGGCTGCAGAAAAATAACTGCGAACACTGTAGCTGTTGCAGAAAACACTGTAGCTGCTGCTGAAGAAATAACTGCGAACACTGTAGCTGCTGCAAAGCAGCGAGACGAACACGCTGAACCAGCGGCGCGATTAGGTATGGTGAGAGGCGAGAATGATCAGTTGGATAGAAGCATCATCTATGGATAGAAGCTCTGCTAGCTGCTGGTAGCACCCAACAACAACCCGAACCCCGCTAGTCACTTTGTCAGAGCTAGAGATACATGTTGTAGCTGTGACATACTAGCAACAAGATCTATTCTCTACAGTCCATATCACGTGGCCAAATACACGCCACGGCTGTCATGCCCTTTTCCCGTGTCCCAGATATTTGTCATTTGCTTTGGCCGCCATAATCACGAGTTCGTCCTCCTTTTCACCAGAAACTAGATGCCATGCCACGTACAATTTTTTGTTCACGGCCACGAGCTCAACACGTTCGTCATGCCTGAAGGGAATATGTATGCTTCCTGGTTGCCGGCTGCTGCTGCTGCTAACGAACAAACCCACAAACAAACAGAGAGAGTTTTTTCCTTTGACTTGCGTAGGAAGTTGTAGCCGGCGTCTCTTTTACAGGCAAGTCCTCGGATCGTTCCCATATCCAGAGAAACCTCCGTCTTCTTGTTACTGCGAGCAAGGGTCGACCTCCTTCCCAGCGGCCGCCGCCTCCTTCTTCCACCTCCATGGACCTCTTCCCCCTCTCCCACTAGAGTCCAGTGGACTGGTCTCCTGCTCCTCGCCGCAGGGCAGCTGCCTCCACCTCCTACTCCTCTTCTGGACTGCTGCCGTGGCGTCGACGGAGATCCACCGCGACTTTGAGGGACAGATTGACTTCTTCTCTTCCTTTCTCCCTGCGGTAAGGAATCCTTCCCTCGCTTCTTTCTTCAATGGATTCGTCGTTTCGTATCTAGCACTAGCATTTTTTTTCCTCTGCGAATTTCGTGACGGCTCAAATCCAAATCTTTCTTTCTTCCTCTCTCCTCAAAACGACGGGCGGAGAAAAAAAATCCAATCTTTTCCGCGTTGTTGCGAATCTCTTTGCTGCTGGCGCATGGTGCGCTGCGCATTTTTCCGGCAAGGTTTAGTATTTCCTCCAATTTTCGGGGGGAACTTGGTTCAGCTCAACCCGCATGCCATCGCGCTAGCTGCCGACGCCCCTGCCTGGCTGCCTTGCCTCATACATGCTCTGTAAACATCTTGCATCGTGATTTGCACTTGTTTCCATGATTACACCGTCGTTTGTTGCTTAGGTTGATCCATTTATCTGTGGAACACCAACGAAACCGAATACAGACACTGGATTTCGCTCAGAAGTCCTTCCTCAAAAGCACATTTCTTCTTCTTCTTCTTCTGATTTGCACGCCAACATGTCTTCACCACCCACGCATTTTAGACTAGCTGCGACTTGTTAGGAAATTAATAAGAAAGAATAGCAATGCTGAAAGTAAGTCCACTGTGCATGTTACCTTGCGCTCAACCGTAACCTAGGAATTGCAACCGATGTGACCGTTTTCCAGTTACTTCTCATGTAATGTAATACTGTTACACATCTTACATCCATTGGTCTTGCAATGGTGTCACACTATCAGCATAGAAAAATATTCAACCAATCCATCCATATATGTGTCGTATTGTTATCGCGCAGTTGTCCTAAATTCTGTTTTAGCTTACGGCCTCCATAACTTGGTTGTGGAAATCACTGCTTTGTTGTACATAATCGAGTGGTCTGATTGTATTGGCATTGCTATGTTCGATATACAGTTAATAATACGTCCGAACAAGTCCTATATACTGATTCGCACCAATCTTTTCTTTCAGGTTTCCCACCGAGGGGCTACATGGATTTTGGTGGTGGCTAGAAGTTTAAAAAATTGAACATTATCGTCGTTGCAAGTTGTGGATTGATTTATCAACCAGTACGTCTCTCTCTTACCCCCCACCCCCAAATTTCTCTCTATACCCCTGCTAATATTTCATTCGCTAGCTTCATTTCCTTCACAATAATTTTTAATCTTCTCTTTAGTCTTTATAACAAATTGAAAGTATGGACTGTAAAAAAAAAATGAATACAATGTGTATCATTGAAGCCCTTTTTATGCACCGTGTTACAACAGGGATATTCTTTAATGGTGTTTCAGAATCAGATTGTGCAAGGTGTATGATGATATAGAGTAGCATGTGCCTCCTTGCACATATAACAACAATGGCTGTATTATGACTAACTAATAAAGTGATCTAGTTTCAGATTTGCACACCAGCAAAGTTGGTTAGGATTCTTTTTTCCCCCTCCTTTATACCACAGAATTTGCAAGTCTTCTTTTCTGCAGTTGGCTAAGGTCAAAGGTTCTAATGGTGCTTCATTCTTTTTGAAGATTAAGAACTCACTAACATCTATCAATGCTTGTGGGTGAATTGAACTGCATAGAGTAGCAATGACTAGTCATATATTTATATCAATGTTTAGTTATTGAATTGCAGTGTTGCTGAGCCTTGTCATCCAAATTACAAGAATAATGTTTAGTTGTTTACTTCGGCAAAATAACATATTGTCCAATTAGAAAACCTTTCCTTGCAATATCCTGTTTGATTTCAACGTTATACTTTTAGTTGGTGATGGTATGATTTTCTTCCTCACTGGTGTCAATAGTTTCTTTTTTTCCTTTGACCTTGTCGCCTCCCCGATCTTATGGCTGGCAGGCTGGGTAAGCTTCGCTTCCCTGAAGCTACAGCTAGGTAACACCGTAACAGAGAGAGAGAGAGTTATTGACTGCTTGCAAAATTGCAAATGACCGTAGGCTCACAAGCTGATAAGGCCCTAATATCACCTTATCTACCTTAAACTCTAATTTAAACGAATCCTAACCGACTGTAGCAAATCATAATTTACTGGAGGTAACGTGAGGGCCGTTCATTACAGTCCTTGTACTGTTTCAAGTTCTTGAATATACATAATCAACTAAAATCTGAAAGATTTTTATCTTTGACTCGTCTTATGTTTTTTACAGAAGCAGAATATTGTTTGTTTTCTTAGCTTTATGGCTTGTCTACTTGATAACGTGTTGCGCACTTAATTTTGCAGTTCATGTTGAGGACAAAGCAACTCGGCACACTAACACAGTGTGCTCGATCCTTCTATCTTAATGGGTCAAGGTGCACTGATGGAGCTTCGTGCACAAGCCCTGAGGATGATACTACTGTTCCACAAAGGCAGACTACAAGTGGTGTTGGACAGAAGTATCATCCAACCCAGAGAGCTTCTGTGAAAACTCAATCTCCGGTACAACATGTTGGACCAGTTGGCCATGCAACTGGCTACCCTGCTCCAGCTGTTCATGCCGTTCCCTCCACCTCTTCTCCAGAAAAGGCGCCTGCATCTATTTACAGAGGCAGTCACCCTCGTAATAACAATCGGGTTCTAGGAAGTGATTCTGGTCAGGCATCTAAGCAGGCTGCCAGAAACATTTCCCAGCCTGGAATTGGAGGAGCCGGTGTATATTCTGATGTGGTTAATTTCAGATCCACATCTAATAATGGAAGCTCTAATCAGACTCCACATATTGCTACTAACCATTCTTGTCAGCCATTATCTGATAGCCGTTCTTCTAATAACAAGGGACATAATCAACGTACCTTTCCCGAGGCAAAGGTGTCTTATAGCCCTTCCATGGAAAACGATTTTGGGAAGGGGGTCCCTAGAGCTGGCTATGCAAAGCCAAAGCAGAGTTTTTCAGGGCCATCGGTTATGGGTTCTGGTTCACCATCACAAATAAGGAATCATGGACATCATGCTCAGCACCATGCAAACTATCATTCCAATAATTTCAATTCAGAGGCCAGACAGAATGAAGTTCAAGCTTGGAACCTGCCGAATGCTAATGGTTCTGGCAAGAAGTCCCAGGTTCCTACAGGAACAATAAAAGCACATGGCAGCGGACCTCAATCTAACTTGAGATCACTGAAGTCACTGCGGGCTGTGGAACAGTATTACCACACACTGCAGCAAATGAACTGGGGTCCAATGATGGAACATGTTCTGGATAGTCTTCATTGCAAGATAGATGCGTTTCAGGCTAATCAAGTGCTCAAGCTGCTGCATGACCACACCATAGCTCTTGGTTTCTTTCACTGGTTAAAGCGGCAACCTGGGTTCAAGCATGACGGTCATACCTACACAACCATGATAGGCATCCTTGGACAAGCCAGGCAATTTGGCACACTGAGGAAACTACTTGATGAGATGAGCAGAGCTCACTGCAAACCAACTGTGGTTACATACAACAGAATAATACATGCATATGGTCGTGCAAATTATCTGAGGGAGGCTGTTAAGGTATTTGAGGAAATGCAGGAAGCTGGTTATGAGCCAGATCGGGTTACATATTGTACATTGATCGATATACATGCTAAAGCGGGTTACCTGGATGTTGCTATGGATTTATATCGCAGGATGCAAGAAGTAGGCCTGTCACCCGATACTTTCACCTACAGTGCCATGGTTAATTGCCTTGGGAAAGGTGGTCAATTGGCAGCAGCTTACAAACTTTTCTGTGAGATGATTGAAAATGGCTGTACACCAAATCTTGTTACTTACAACATTATGATTGCGCTGCAGGCCAAAGCAAGAAACTATGAAAATGTTGTTAAGCTGTACAAGGACATGCAAGTTGCTGGATTTCGCCCTGACAAAATAACATACAGCATTGTTATGGAAGTTCTTGGTCACTGTGGTCATCTAGATGAGGCCGAGGCTGTATTTATTGAGATGAGGCGTGATTGGGCTCCTGATGAACCTGTGTATGGTCTTTTGGTGGACCTCTGGGGCAAAGCTGGCAACGTTGACAAGGCACTTGGATGGTACCATGCGATGCTGCAGGATGGTTTGCAGCCTAACGTGCCTACATGTAATTCCCTCTTGAGTGCTTTTCTGAAGATGAACAGGTTTCAAGATGCTTACAGTATGCTTCAGAACATGCTTGGTCAGGGACTTGTTCCGTCCCTGCAGACTTACACCTTGCTGCTCAGCTGCTGTACTGAGGCTCATTCCCATATGGGTTTATGCTGCCAACTCATGGCGATCACTGGACATCCGGCTCACATGTTCTTGCTGTATTTGCCTGATGCAGAACCTGGTGGCCAGAATATTAGGGATCACACTGGGTATTTTCTGGATATGATGCACAGTGAGGACCGAGAGAGTAAGAGGGGTTTAATGGATGCTGTCATAGACTTCTTACACAAGTCCGGCCTCAAGGAGGAAGCAGGCTTTATATGGGAGGTTGCTGCACAGAAGAACGTATACCCAGATTCTTTGAAGGAGAAGGGCTCGTCATATTGGCTCATCAACCTTCACCTGATGTCCGAGGGTACTGCAGTTACTGCAGTGTCCAGGATACTTGCCTGGTTCCATAGGCAGATTCTGACAATGGGCACGGGCCCTGAAAGAATTGACATTGTGACCGGCTGGGGCAGGAGGAGCAGGGTAACTGGATCATCACTAGTTAGGCAGTCCGTCCAGAAGCTTCTGAACCTCTTCGAATTCCCATTCTTCACCACTCGAGGAAATACCGGCTGTTTTGTAGGATGTGGGGAGCCACTCAATAGATGGTTGCATAATCCTTACGTTGAGCGCATGCATTTGTTGTAGACATGTAGTGGCTGGTGAGGTTATTGGTAAGAAATAAAGTGCCTATTTAAACAGGTACATTTTTTTTGTGGAAGAATCAACCTGGATAAAGATCAGGCGCACCTGCTCTAGTTTCGTTCATTTAGAATGTAACATTCAGTAGTAGGGTAGTTACATCAAATGTTTTATGGTTTGAAACTATTTATGTGACTCTGGCAACATTTAGAAATGGCACTGTTCGTTTAGCATGAGATAAATTGGCCCGAATTTTCTTGAGAAAAATCATTGCATGTTGCAGTACTTCCAACAGACAATATGTTGAAAAACTATAGTATTCAATACTGATTCTGTGAATTTTTTTCCCAAATTATTTTAACCTATGTATCTTCTAAATGTTGACACAGAGGAATCAGAGATATGTGTTCTAACTGTTCAACTACAATCCAAAACTTGTTCAACTAAGAACTGCTTCATGATTACACTTCAGTACACCTAGATTATAACTACCATATCATTCTTTTTGGGCCCCATGCTACAATTGTGCAAATGTAGCTCCCTGAATCTGGTCATCCTGAATATCCTCCTCATGATCACAAGTTTGTCAGGCAATTGGAATTTCTGAATCATCCATCAGATGTGCGAACAAGTCTCAATCCGTATCTTCTTACGATCCTTCCAGTTGCAAACAAGATTGCTTTTCGAGATTGCTAGTTGATGCCATCATGCCAATGCTTGTTCCAGCTATATACCCACCAGTCCATGCATTCTGTGGAAAATAACGAATTAATGCTCGTTGCAAATCTTTTGCTATCATCATTATTATTAAAACATGAAATCCCTGATTAAATTTCCATTAAAGTGCCTTTCCCCAAAGTTTAAAATGTAAGTGAAAAATTCTTCTGGAAAATTATTGCTTACCTGAAAATTAAACCCGCCTGTGACACCATCAACATTAAGCACCTACGGCAAGGCCATCATCTATAAGGTAAACTGTAGTCAAATGTTGCATGTTCAAGGAGGATATATTACCTCTCCCGCAAAGAAGAGTTTGGGCTGTTTCTTGCTTTCCATAGTGCCCAGCGATATCTTCAACAACAGCGAAACAAATTAGGCCTATATGCAAGTTGATTCAAGTTAAAGAAAACTGTAGTTAAGACTAAGGACCTCTGAAACTGGAACACCACCAGCAGTCACAAATTCATCTTTAAATTGTCCCTACAATAATAAGATAGCAGTCATTGAGTCTTGACTCTTAACAGCAACATTATTGGCATCCTACTTTAAATGACTGCCAAAATTTTGAATTTGACTTTTTAGGATGTCACACATGACACACCTTCCCAACAACCTCAAAGATCCACTGTTTCAATCGCAAGGCTATTGCGTTTATATGATTATTTGACATGGAGGCCCAGTGCATATCACCATCTAAACCCTGCAAGTATAAAGCTTGGCCTTGATGAAACTATCTAATTTAAGGGATGAAGATGCTATTCAGTAATATTATGACCTCCTGTTCTAGCAGGAACCTCCAAAATCTCTTCACCAGGCCAAACTCTGTGGGGAAGGTGTTATTTACTTTGTGCTTCTGCAGGGACTAAAACCTCTTAGTTCAACAAACTCAAGTAATTTGATGAATACTTAAAGCATTTGCTTCATCATGTTAAGGTGATAATGCAGAGAGAAATTGACCGTATGCTGATCTTTGTGCTGGAACAGGATGCGCTTCACATCATCAATACGGATATCAGGTATGAAGTCAACCATAAGTTTTCCTGGGTTGAGAGAGAATGTAAGGATTTAAACAATGAAAAGAGCTATTATTATTTATACTTTTTCCGTGACACCGTAAACTATCATTAAAATGAAAGTTTAATGAACAAAATGTACTAGCTGAAGAGAGAAAAGTGAAGCTTGGTTGACAAAGCAACAGCGGAGATAGGATATGTTCTGCTCATTAAGGTGCCATGAAATAGAACAAACTGAACTGCTAACATTTGAACTTCAAAGGACAAATAAGGAACATTCTAAATGGAGATAAATCTGATATTGCAAAGTAATATATATGTACAAATGTTCCAAACAATGTAAAAATAACTAATATGAAGTATAAGCATGGTTGCATCCTTCCTTAAACAATACTTCTGTAAAGTCA
This sequence comes from Eragrostis curvula, assembly GCA_007726485.1. Taxonomy (NCBI): domain Eukaryota; kingdom Viridiplantae; phylum Streptophyta; class Magnoliopsida; order Poales; family Poaceae; genus Eragrostis; species Eragrostis curvula. Next base: position 389,412 of record CM017444.1, on the reverse strand, counting down.
ATCATAGCCACGCGCTTAATAATTGTGACATGGACTCTTGGATCTACTGACTGCAACAATGATCACAGACTAACAATAGAAATATGATCCCAGTGCCATTGCATGTTACCTTGGTAATTGCAACGATGTAGTTCGCGTGCTCCCCATGCAGACAGTCGAAGAACAACAGGTCCACTAAGTCCCCAGTGTGTAACTAACATAGGCCCAGTCTGTAAAGGCAAAGCACTTAGTGTTCTATGACTAGTTGACTGCCTTTCTAAGAGAGAGCCAACTGCTGAAAAGAGTTGAGCTGCTCACCTGAGTCAATTCGGGAATAATTTTTTGAATGCCATCTAGCTTCATTTTTGCTTTGACTATTGGAAATGTAACCTACATAGCAGGAGAAAAGGGTAAATATCACTGATGTACTCTACATCTGTTAACTTGTAGAAACAACAGTCCGCATGACCTCAGTTCACTTTTAGATGCAATTCAGAAGTACCCGCCAGCAGGAGTAACGAAAACGTATCCAGCTTATATGCACTATTAATCCCTCCAGTTTAAGTGTATGTGATTTTAGAGCAAGGACAAAAAATCAATCTTTTGTGACAGAAAGAAAACTTAGCGTGGGAAGAGAATCATATTTTGTGGACGAATACCCCAGAGAGATCAGCCAGCCTCTTATCCGCGATTTTAAACGTGAATAAACTGGGAACTGGTGAAATAATGGAGTGACCAAGTTGTGCCGCAATTGCATATCCCTACAAATAAGGAGATGTTAAAGAAGTAATTTCAAGCCTATGATGTGTCGAAGATACAGAGAGCGGGGGGCAAGAAAGCATTTCCTAACCTGCTGGCTACTACCTGTAGCCACTAAGACGTAGTTAGGGTTCATATAATCAACAAGATCAATAGTACGCTTCTCAACCTTGAGAATGAACTTTCCGTGTTCTGTAACAGATACACTAGACACAGATTTACCAGCCTGCAGAGAAACTTCCATTTGATTTGAAATTTCAGAACCGTCAGAGAGTGAACCAATTAAACTTGTGTGTAATAATAGAGATAAGAGCAAATCAGTTAGCAGGAGATACCTCCAAGTCTTCTAGCTTCATTCAATAAACAGTCTACCACTGAAGCTGAATTGTCAGTGACAGGAAAGACTCTACCATCGTCTTCGGTCTGACATGTTAATGGACAAGAGGAGGGAAGCAACATAAGTAATTTTCTGCAGAGAAACGCATTTATATGTGAGATTCTGTGACAAATGGATGTCAACCAAAGCTAGGCACCTTCAGCTCAACACCATGATCTGTGAACCAGCGCATGGTATCTTGCGGACCATGAGCGCTAAAGAAGGATCCTCGGAGCTCCTTGTTCCCCCTCGGATAATTTCTTGCCAGCCCCTGCAGGATAAAAAGACACGGCACCGATATACCGATGATGGGTACTGATTTGTTGGAACAATGCTAGATACAGGATAATCATAGTTCGATTTGCGGTAGCTCAAAAGGCACGACATGACAACCATGTCAATGAACCTGCAACATCTATCATGAAGATTTCCTTATAGCTACGCAAAGAGGAGGCGGCAGAATTGCGCATACCATCGGCTCAATATGATGCCCATTGGTTACATTGCAACGTCCACCGCCAGAAATCTTGACCTGCAAAGGCGAAGCAGCGCTCAGGGCCTTAATTTTGTTCTAAGGAAGACTACACGACTGGAAGCTGTTTAGTGGAACCAAAGTGTGAGTACATTCCTTTGTCATACCTTGGACAAGAACTTTCCTTTCTCAATGACAACGACGTTGAGCCGCGGCGCCAGGCTCTTGGCCCTAATGGAAGCGTAGACCCCCGCTGCACCTCCCCCCACTACCACCAGCGATTGCTCCTCGTCCCCCTCCTCCTGAGCAGAACACAGTGCGTCAGCTTAATGCCATCGACACGAAAGGAGTTTCGCGGCGGCTGCGGGTACCTACCTGCTGGCGGCCGGAGGGGGAGGCGGAGAATGAGCCGGAGTTCGAGGAGGATGAGCAGAGGCAGCTCCTCCTGAAAAAGGAGGAGGGCGTGGCGCGGCGTGCGGCGGCGAGAGTGGGCGGGAGACACAGCCATGGCGGCATTTCGTCGAGCAGCTAGCTGCCGTCGCTTCCTTCCGAGCTGATGGCGGCCGTGCCAACTGAGCAAAGATAGGAAAAAGTCTTATTTGTCTCCCTCAATTTTTATAGGAGTTTTAATTTTTACCTCCAATTATAAAACTGGGTAGCTTGACTCCCTCAACTTCTTCTCTCACTTCACTTTACCTCCCTCGGCGGTTTTTAGAGTGGTATTGTCCGACGTGGCACTGTGGATCCCACCTGTCAGGTGCCACGTCATTTTTCTTTTTTCTTTTTCTTTTTTCTTTATTTCTTCTTCTCTTTCCAACGCCGTCAAGCACCTTCCTCACGCCGCCCGTCCCGCCTGACGGCGGCGCCATGCCGCAGCCCCGCCCAGCCCGCCCGCAACGTCGCCCCTCCCCGCGCCGCCATGCCAAGCACGCCCGCAACGCCGCACCGTCGCCCCCTCCCCACACCGCCCCGCCCCGCACGCTCGCAGCGCCACGCTGCAGCCCCTCCCCACGCCTCCCCGCCTAGCTCGCCTGCGGTGCCGCGACGCCACCCCGCTCAGCCCGCCCGCCTGCCGCGCTGCCACCCCTCCCCACGTCGCGCCGCCCCGCCCCGCCTAGCTCGCCCGCGGCGCCGCGACGCCGCCCCGCTCATCCCGCCCGCCGCGCCCCCGCCCCTCCCCACGCCGTTTCGCTCCGCTCCCTTGCTCGCCCGATGCGCCGCCCGCTCGCTGCGTCGTGCCGCCGCCCCTTCCCGCGCACCATGCAGCACATGTGGGCTGCACTCCGGCTCGCCGTCGAACTCGAAGAAGAACCGCGGGTCGCCTTGGACATGTGGGCTGCACTCCGGCTCGCCTTGGACAGATGGACGCCGGCGGCGGAGAGAGGCGGCGGCACGAGCCGGTGGAGAAAGAGAAGACAGCGCGAGCCAGGCAATGGAGAAAGAGAAGAAGAAAGGAAAAAAAAAGAAAGAGAAAAAAAAGAAATTGACATGGCACCTGACAGGTGGGACCCACAGTGCCACGTCGGACAATACCACTCTGAAAACCGCCGAGGGAGGTAAAATGAAGTGAGAGAAGGAGTTGAGGGAGTCAGGCTACCCGGTTTTGTAATTGGAGGTAAAAGTTGCAACTCCTATAAGAGTTAAGGGAGGTAAATAGGACTTTTTCCGCAAAGATATGGGCTGCAAGCCTGCAACACGACGTTATGAAGATATTGAGCCCATCTGCAGCTTACTTTATGGGCCTGGTAGGCAATGTGTTACTCTCTCCGATTTGTGCAAGATAGGCAAGATATGGACACCGATTAATTTGTTTTGTTATTTTGACCATTCGTATTATTTATAAATATTTATACAAATAGTTTAATGTATAAGTTTATTTTCAAATATTTTATGATAAATCCAATAATATTCATTGCATGTTAGATATTCAATTTAACAAAAATTCAATGATGTCATATATTTTAAAACGCAGAGATTATTATCCGAGTCCAAGATAAGGTTTACAATTTCGTTCGAATCGCTAAAACCGACCGGGACCGGTTCCACCGGTTATTGCCATAACCACGATAACCGGTCGATTTTCGAACAAGAATTAAAAAATCAAATTTCGAATTCAAAATCCGCAAAACCGACCGGTTTTACCGGTAATCGACCGATTTCTCTAGATAACAGATCGGTTTGATCGGTTTTCGAACCACAACTCCTTCGTTTCCAAAATTCGAAGTCCCTGCAGAATCCGCTCGCTTCTCGTTTCGGCCCCCTCAGCCCACATGGCCGCCCCTTCATCGGCCCTGGAATTGATTGTCTCCACTGGTTAAGAGGTGGATTGGATCCATAGATCGGATCCATAGTGCAAGAACAGACGCAGAACAAGCGGCTCTAAAAATTTCAATTCCCGCTTCTCTAGTAAGTTTCTGTTCGATTCCTCGCACACATAGCTTTCTCGCATCCCTAATCATCCATTTGAATCATCTTACATGCAAATCCATCACCCAAATGGACGAATTTTGAGGATTTTTGGCCGCTGGTTTTTGTCCCTGTTTAGTAATTTTTCGGGAATTATTTGACCCATCAAACAAACTCCAAACTCCAATTCATGTATGGTTTTCACAAATGGTCTGAAAATGACGTCTAGTTTTTTTTACATATTTTTTGTTTCAATTTTTTTCAAATTTTCAAAAAAATTCAAATTTCAAATTCGAAAATCGGGGTACCGAACTTATCGACTCGGACCGAAATCCTCGATAACCGCGATTTTCGACCGATAATCAATGATTTTGTAAACCTTGGTCCAAGGACACTAGCTAGTCACTACTGACTTTATGGGCCTGCTGGGCAGCGTGCTGTTATCTTTGGATAGAAACACTGCTAAAAGTGTCTTCTCCGGTTAAAAAAAAGTTTACCTAAAAAAGGGTAAAACAAAAGTGCCTCGTTCGTCCCTAAAAATAGTGTCTTCCGCGCCAAAAAGAAAAAAAGGGAAGAAAAAAAGAAGAAGAAAAAAGAAAGAATATCCAAGGTACCTTGCAGCTCAGCTCAACCAGGAAACTCTAAATGTTCAGCTCTTCATGTACTGCCAAGTGCCAACCCATCATCTTGCATCTTGGCTGGCAAGCAACAGATCATCCCAACTACTGAACTACAGATCCGAAATCTCAAAACCAGACTGAAACATTCAGTCGTACATCCATTCATTGAAGGTCACAGCTGCCATAGCATATCATATAAGGAAGGAGATACACTGAATCTCACTGGAAAAAGACACGCATCTCAGAAATGAGCAAACAAAATTGCATGGCCATACCACCCTGCTCCCACATCACTTATTTAGGCGAGCAAAACAAGGAAAATACATAATGTTACTAAGTGCGGACACAAAATAGACAACATTACAGCAGTTCTGTCAGAGACCAAACAAATAGAAGCCACCATCAAATTCACACGTCGGTGGGGAAAAATTAAGGATTTCCTTCTTCTGGACAGGCATTATCATACAGTGTAAGACTGTTGGATGGTCTCGATGTCCAGCCCCTTGAGCTTCACAACAGACTCCACATGCCCCTTGAGTGTGTGAAGCTCCCTAAGCCTGTAACAAACCATGGCCTCATAAATTATTAAGCACCTTAAAGTTTGTGTGGTCTTTCTTATAGCAGGGCCAATGGTGTCCAAAAGAAAGTTGAGTTGTCCCTCAAATGAAAAATGAAAAGTTTGGTTGTTCGCTATGGCATCTAATAGCTAGTACCATTAAAGTCTCTTTTCATCCTCACAAATGGATCCATGAGTAGCCATAATGCAGTGATAAAAAGAGAGAGAGACAGGGTGGACCTATAAAAGACCTACAAAATAGTGTACGTTACTGCTAATGTTTTCAGGTGCTTTGTGGTCCTACCTGGCAATCTCGGCCCTCCTCTTTGCCTCTTCAGCCATCTGGTTTAGCTCATTGTGCCCAGCCTTCTCTGGGAACATCTTGGAATCTGGTGCCTGCAGCCCATGGAGGGTCCTCTGTGCATGTGCCCACTTGAGTTCCCTCTCCTCCTTACCAAAGTCTTTCTTCCTCGTGAACGCAATCTACAGGTCGAATGGACATTAATTAGTCACAAACTCAGTTGAGTAAATGCGGGCCAAGACAGGTGTGCAGCGTATTATTACCCTTTGCTCAATGACAAGATCCCATGCCTTCCCACTCAGGGCATATCGGATAAGGAACTTGATTATATCGAGTGGGAAGTAGAAGATGATGTTGTAAAGCCACACAATACCAGCCCAGCCCCAACCGATGCCTTTGATTGAAGTGAATGCCCAGTCAGCATACACAGCAATCAGTGTGGCAATCTGTAATTAAAACAGGAAACTTTAGCTTGATGTGGTTTTTATCTCCTAAAATAATTTGTAAGGAGGAAGCAGGTGCATACCAGCTGTGCAACCAGGAAAGCAAATACCAGTAGAAATCCAGGGCGCTCAACAAAAGACCAGCTTCGGGATCTTGTCACAAAGATGAGAGCTTGGCTGATGGTGCTAACTTGGAGGTACACAGCAGAGGCAAGCTTTTGGAAATCATCTTGTGCTGTCTTCTCAAGGCTTTCAACATGAAATATTCTCTGAAATTTTAATACCCAATTAGGATCAGTAAGAAAAAAGAAAACAAATGCCAAAATCTACTGAAAGTTTTCTAATCAACTACATTGCTAACAATACTTTTATCAAGATTCATCAAATAAAAATACAGTCAAGTTATGCAAAGGACTCCTTACGGGGAAAAAGTCGGTCTTGTATGCAGCCCAAAAGAAGATGACAGTCATCATTGCCAAATACCCACCAAGCACAACTCCAGTAGTGAAAATCTCAGCCAGCTTCCAGCTGTCAGGGAGTGGCGATGGTTTTACACGATCCTTTGATATAGTCATAATGGTACCTATTGGTCCACCAAGCACGACATTAGAAGATTTTGAGGTTTCTACTTCAACTTCCTTATATAGAGAGGGAGGAATGTACCATCATTTAGAATTGCTATGATTAGAACCATGAACGGTGGGAAATCAAATTTCCATATGAGAGCAAGTAGCATAAATCCAAGCTGTCAAAATTAAGGAAATGATGAGTTAAACCCTGAAGTAACATATGTAGGACCGATATGCATAATTTTAACCTTAAATGCACATGCATCAGAATGTCACCAACGATCTTACTTCTATTAATTCAGTTTGACATTAATTCATAGAAGGAACTTCATGTGATTTGGAACTAACATAGAAGGGTTCTATTACAAAAGATACAATGAGCTGAAAATTTCATTCAGAAATAATGGACAAGAAAAACTTACCACAATACGAATGGTGATTGAGACAGCATAGATCTGCCATCATGGAAATGTGTCAGTCAAATATAACAAAGAAAAAACACATACTTGAGCACAATTCCTCTTCTGACATACCGTGTAGTTCTTCATACGCTGGAAAATTGCACGACTAGTAAGCACAGCACTGATGATCACACTTAGTCCAGGTTCGGTGAGGACAATATCTGAAGCGCTCCTTGCTGCATCTGTTGCATCAGCAACAGCAATACCAATGTCAGCTTTCTTTAGGGCTGGAGCGTCATTTACTCCATCACCAGTCATTCCACAGATATGCTTGCGTGCTTGCAAACGTTTGACGATCTCATACTTGTGCTCTGGACAAAAACAATTTACACATCCATACAAAATTCAATATTTATTCATTTCTAACCTTCAAGCCATGCCATCTAGTAATTCCTTAACACCATACCAGGGAATACACCAGCAAAACCATCGGCTTTCTCAATGAGATCATCAACAGGCAGAGCAGCAATTGACTCATCCTTGTTCTGTCCCAACAAAGCGGATGAAGGATACATGTTAGTTCCCATTCCCAAACGCCGTCCTGTTTCTTTTCCAATAGCCAGCTGATCACCTGAACATTAGAAAAAAAATTCAAGGAACTGGGGCCAGGGAAAACAATACTTGGATATGTTGTGTTCGAAGCATACCTGTGATCATCTTGACATTAACCCCAAGGTTAAGTGCACGCCGAATTGTTTCAGCACTGTCATGTCTCGGAGGATCAAACAGTGGCATGAGACCGACAAAATGCCATGGGCCACCAGAGCTTTCTTTCCTCCCATCTGGAACTTCCTATATTCAAAAACAGAATAACATCACTGAGGCAACATATGCATAAAATAGGCGAAACTGTGTAGCCATTACAGCAGCGTACATAACAGACAATCATATTGTTTAAACGAAAAAAAATTATTTGGTGAACACTCTAAATTTGCATGATCAGTATTGCTAACATCATTTTAACATGTTCGTGAAATCCTTATGGTCAGTGCAGCTTCAATTTAGATAGAAGGCTTAAGACATCAATGTAGATCGTAATGTTTCTCACCTGATATGCTACAGCAAGTGATCTAAGTCCACGCTCTGCAAATTTATCAATCACAGCATGGACCCTCCGCTCTATATCTGACTTGTTATGAGCCAGGTGAAGAATCTGTAGCCAAGTTAGTGGATGGTGTTATAAGTAATAATATTAAAATGCGGATGTAATGCTTTCAGAAGGCAATGATAAGGTGTCAATTCAACAGCAGTTTTCATTTTTGAGGTACCTGCTCAGGAGCACCCTTACTAACACGATACATTTTGCCATCACCATCAATGTATGTTAATGCTGTTCTTTTGTCAGTAGGATTGAATGGAAGGAAATGAACTTCTTGAATACCAGCACGTGCCTGCATGAAAAAGTGCCAAATAGTCATTTTATCACATAAGCAAGATAACCATCTGCCTCCACTTCAAGCATTCAACAAAGCAAGATACCTCTTTTGGGTCGGCGAGCATCCCAACTATCGCAGTATCAATAGCATCTTGGTTTTCTGTACGAGATGCTCTAGCAGCCATGAGAATCACTTGGTCCTGAGTAATACCTCTTTCAAAAACCTGGATTGACAATTTGAAGTTTATTAAATTAGACATGACAGAGCTAAGAGAACATCAAATATTTATGCTTGTCTCACCTCAATGAGGTTCTTGTCCACAGTAAGCTTGTTCAGGGTCAATGTTCCTGTTTTATCACTGCAAAGAACATCCATGCCAGCCATCTCCTCGATTGCCGTCATTCTCTTTGTGATAGCACCCTGAGACAATCATATTTAAGTTGTTAAGCATATCAACATAAATGAAAACTGATATTCAATAGATAGTATGACCCATGCACACACCTGCTGAGACAAGCGATGTGACCCAATAGCCATGGTAACAGATAAGACTGTCGGCATCGCTATGGGAATGCCTCCGATGAGAAGGACCAGGAGGTTATCAATCCCGGGGCGGTATGCCCTGTGCTGGATAGGATACATTACAATTATCTCAACAAACATCCCAACAGCAATTGAGCAAATACAGAAGTTCCCAATAGCCGTCAGGACCTGCATCAATTGGGTAATGATATAAACAGTGAGTTATATTGGACACTTAGTCCAGAATTAAGTGCATACGAAACAATGCTTTCAATCTTGCCTTCTGAAAATGGCCAACTTGGTTCGTGGAGTCAACAAGGTGTGCAGCCTTTCCGAAGAAAGTGTGAACACCAGTGGCAATCACAACAGCTTCAATCTCACCTTGCTTAACTGTCGAACCAGAGTAGACACCATCACCGGGGCCTTTGGTGACCGGCAGTGATTCTCCAGTCAGCGCAGACTAGAAGACATAAATTATAAGCAAAAATCACAATGGACCATTAAAGGCTAAGTGATTCATCAGGTCAATTCGGCATGAAGAACCTGATCGATCTTCAAAGGGTCACCATCAAGGAGACGTGCATCTGCAGGTACAATGTCTCCAAGTTTAATACTGACAACATCCCCTGGTACAAGGATAGCCGCGTCTTCTTCGGTCCATCGACCATTGCGAAGCACCTGAATGAAGAAAATAAATCCGCTCAGGGTTTTATTGGGCTCAGCATAAGTATCAAGCCTTCCTTTCAGAGCTTAGTAAAGCAGCATAACGCAGGTGCAAAGGACCTTCGCTTTTGGGGCAAGACGAGCCATAAGAGCAGCAGCAGCATTCCCAGCATTATTCTCCTCAATGAAACTGATTGTTGAGTTAATTACAAGCAGAGTAATGATACCAACAAAGTCCTGCCAATCCGGTGGCTTACCCTGATGACATAACACAAGACAACTTTAATATAGTATATCGTCCAATCGTACATTCTGATCAAAACAGGAAAAAAAAAATAGAAAAAAAAAGTTGAAATTTGCTCGTTTGTCTTGCTGCCTTACCCCTCCATTGGCGAGAGCAATGGCCATGATAGCTGCAGCCTCCATCACCCAGGATAGCGGATTCCACATGAACCCCAAAAATTTGAGGAATTTGCTCTCCTGCCACCATCAAAATTCCAAGTAATAAAAGTTACATTCACGAAGCTGACAAATCTCACATAGGTTCACTGAACGCGCAAGGAGTGAAGTGAAGGAAGCCAACCTCTTTCTCCTCGAGCTTGTTGGGGCCAAAGATTTCGAGGCGCTGCTGCGCCTGCTCGGTGGAGAGACCCTCGCGGCTGCATCTCAGATTCTCAAACACCTCCTCGAGAGGGATGTTCTCCTGTAAGAATATAAGTAGAGACAGTTCACTGACATCATTCAATTTCTTCCCTCCACAGAGGAACAACCCTCACGAAATTGTCATCACAACACGAACGACTATCCCGACAATCTGTCACAAGCACAAATGTGCCAATGCCTGTACCGTGTAATCCCAGAACCCGGCAATGGAACGGCAAGGGCTTAGATTTGAGAAACAGGCGGAGAAAGAAAATGTCGGCCATAATTCAGGAATCGACAGAACAAGAACCCAGAGCCACCATACAGAGTATGATTAATGATGTGAATTCCGACGAACAGGAACACCAATCCAAGAAAAAGGACCCGAGAAAGAGCAGAAAGGCGCAAGCTTTTCACTTCACAGGAGAGCGTGCTGGCAGGCGTACCAGGTCGACGGCCTCCTTGAGGACGGCATCGAGATTGCCTTCCTTGTCAGCCATGGAGGAAGACGCCTCCTCACGGATCTCCCTCCGGCTCTCGCTCTTCCTCCCGCCTTGTTTCTCTCTCCTGTTCGTGCAGTTTCCCCTCTCGGATTTATATATGCACTAGGAAGCTTTTCTGGTAAATGTGCAAATGTGTCTGGATTTTTATCTCTGGACGAACTGATTGGAGCGGGTGAATTCCATTTGCGAGAGAAGATGAGGTGGTGCCAGTCTGCCAGAGGAGAACTGAAGCGACGATGACAGACGAGTGGGAGTCCACAACGGACACCTGCCCCGGAAGCGAGGAATGCGGAGGAAAACAACACAAATAGATAAAACAAAAAATAGAAATGTGAATTTTATTTATCAATATGCTGCTCTGCGTTCTGTTCACACTCCATTAAATCGGTACAGAAAATAAAATTGTGAAATTTATTCTACTATTATGCTGGTCTGCATATCGTGTTCACTCTATGAAATCCGGAGGCATGTAGACGTGTAATGTGAACTTGTAAGTAAAACGCAAATGTCAGAAACTATTTCTGTTCCCTCGCAAAAAAAAAGAAACTATTTCTGTTTTCTTACACAAAAAAAGCGAAGGTTAATTCTTCTTTATTCCCAAGTAGCTAGGCTAAATTTTGGTTTACCAAAACTTGGGCAATTCTGTAATTTGATGCGAACAAATGTCATATGGTCAAATAAAAAAATTGGTGTTGTTTCTCCACTGACATTTTAAATCCAGCAAAAATTGATTTATCATAATATTACTGGGAAAATTTGACTAGTAAGAGTTCAATTGTCACTAGTGAGAGGACAAGCTAGTGTTCTGATGATTCAGAGTGTATAACCTGACAACTGAAAATGCTTGTGGCCTAATACCAGGATGGCCGATGCCCGATGATAGAAAGCATGCACCTATTTCCTATTTGATGCCCATAGCCATATAAAATTTATAAACAAATATTTACACTACTTTTGTCCTATCCTTTTTTCATGATGTTTTTGTTATGTTACATATTGTTTGATGAAACACCGGTTATGTCATATATTGTACATCTAGCTACCATGGTTCACCATCATGATACATCATTATAATCACCTAAAAGTCCTTTTTGTGATGTGTTTATGCACTTGTGTAACTTATCATTAGGTGACGGGAACATATTATATATGGACCATCCACTCAAGTACTTAGGGTCCGTTTGGCAGCCTGGAACGTTTCAGATTCTATGCTGAATCAGTTGGAACGCTGCCAAAGGGGAAAACCATGGAACGTTTCGGCAGCGAATCACTGCGAAACGATTCGATGATTTGCACTGCGCGCCCGAATCACCGAAACTGGTGTTTCGACCGTTCCGCTCTGATTCTCATCCCCCATGTTATGAACCTGCCCTCCAACTTGCTCACGTAATTACTGGAATTGCCACCGCCTCCTGTAATTCATGAAAGAATCAGAGAAATCACCGCCGGACTCTGGTTGTTCCCCATAGGCTTTCACGCCGCTGCAGGTCGCCACCACGGAAGCAAGGTTTCCTATGTTCCTTTTCTTTTTTTCCTCCACTGTTAGAACTGGTACTTGATTGCAAATGATGTGGTATCCAATGAGGACATCTGCTTGCGTACATATATTGATTCTGAACATTATCCAACCAAGGGTAAGTGAGTCAATTTTATCCTTCTCTATTTCTTGAATCCAGAAAACCATCCAAACGGTTTCTCAAGTGATTCTGTTTCAGGTTCTGAAACGTTTCTGAGTAGAATCTGAAACGTTTCTGATTCTGGGTGAATCTGGAGCTGTACCAAACGCACCCTTACTCTCTCCTGATTGATCTGTTTGGCGCCAGGACAACAACTAATGCAGCTAAAAATGATTCAAATCCAAAGAGACATCTATGCATGATATAAAGCATCCATCAAAATTCTATCACGATGCAATATGTATACAAAGCAACATAAATAATGACAGAAATTTAGTGCGAGGTACATTTAAGATGTGTTTGGTTCCCGGTCCTCGCTACGCCGTTGCGCCACCCAAAACGGCACCACACCCACCACACTTTGCCACACGCGTCGCAGTGTAAACAACTAGCTAAAGGACAAGAAAGATACTATGGCGGCCGAGTCTTGCGAACATAGGTGCATATCAAGTGCAAATGCACTAGAAGTTGGAAATGTGAAAATTTTCAATCTGGGACGTTGGATCGTGCATCTACGGTCAATATTTATGCATCTATAGGTCCAAAAGTCCAAAACTTCATAAAGGTGGAGGAGGAATCTACATATTTACCAAAACATGCAGGAGGCCATGTGCAAAGTTCAGTTGTTTTTAAACCATGAATGCACCATCTAACGGCTCATGTTGAATATTTTCACATTTCCAATTTTTAGTGCATTTGCATATGATATGCACCCTGCGAACATACCAAGCACTAGCTACTTTACTTTTGACTATGTGGCGTGCAACCACGCACGTCTTTACTTTTTCTTTCGTACCCTCGGTTGCAATTCATGTTCACCGCTATAATGACAATACTGGGCACTTCGTGACTTGTTTAAAAATTCCACAAAGAAGAATGTCCCATGTGTGCCAGGGGAATATATCCTCGTTGAGTTGCCGCCGAAGATGAACAACTCATCAAACATGGCATCCTCCATAGGTTCAATTTTTATTACTACTAGTACTCAACAGAGATTTTACAGGTCTGACCAGAGCACCGTTTCTTATTCATCAACATAATGAACAATGGGGCTGTTCGACGCATAGGGATTTAAATTTTAGAGGGGTTTAAACTCTAGATAAGATATATTAAATAAAGTTTAATTATAAAACTAACTACAGAACCCTGGTCTAATTCGCGAGACGAATCTAGTAAGGGTAAGTACGCCATGATTAGATGATGGTTACTGTAGCATGACTGTAGCAAAATATAGATTAGTTAGGCTCATTAGATTCGTCTCGTAAAGATATACCCATCTGTAAAAAAATTTTGTCATTAAATTTTATTTAGTACTAGATTCTTTTTGTTTAGAGACTTATAAAATTTAGCGCTAAAAGAAACGAACAGGGCCAATGAGATTTGGTGTAGTTGACCAACCAAAGTTGCATCTCATCGGAGGAAGTCAGGAGTTGATGGAAGATGGACCACTGCTCCGTCTTCTCTCAGTACGGATCGTACATTCGTATCTAGAGCTCGAACCTTTAGCTGCTTCACCATTTTATATGCAAGAAAACACAACGTCAAAACGAAGGTCATCAAGATGTGTGCGTCCAAATGTCAAATCTCAGCTGACCACATGCATGGCCTAATTTCTCGACGGAAATGCAGAATGCACCTGGCCGTTGAGTTGCCCAAATGCAAACAGTACACCAATGCTTGGCATCGTCAATTGATTACAGTATTTCTATCTTGTGATGTCGACCTTGAGGTAGCCATGCATGAGCTCGCGGGTGAGTAGCTCCGATAGGCTCCTGAAAGATTGGGTCAAACCCTTAGGATGTGTTTGGTTCCATGAATCGGACGGGGACGGGACGGTTCCGTCCCTCATTCATGCGTTTGATTCTGAGTCCAGCTGAGGAGGGAACCATCCCACAACGAATATTCGCTCAATATGCGGGACCGAACGATTCACCCGAAATCGGTCGAACCATTCCGTCCCGGTTGGGCTCGAGACGCGCTGAAGCCTCAGCTCACCGCTCCTTCCCCTCGTACCCCATCGTCTCACCTCAATCGATCAGGAAAAGAAAAAAAAAGAAAAAAGCATCGAGAAACAGAGAGGAGAGCGAGCAGAGAGGCGACCGTGAGGCGACGCCCAGATCCGCAATTAGAGAACCAATTAACAATGGGCCTATTATCTACAGTAATATGCAATTGATGTATAAATTATGTTTGAGCTGTACCATGCTGTTGTGGATGGGTAACTTCACCATGTCAATGAGAAGGTGACTATATTCACTGGTTCCAATCCTATTCCCCAATCAAACAAAAAATGGAACCATTCCATCCGTTGCTATCCTTCCAATCAAACAGAAAACACGGATCGTCCCATCCCTGCAACCAAACATAAAATGGAATGGTTCCATCCCAGAAAAATAGGACGGTTCTGTCCCGTCTCACCTAGTCCCAGAACCAAACACATCCTTATTATGTCTTAATCATTCCCTAATACAGCAGTACTGAGGATAGTTGCTGTCGCGTTTCAAGTCACAACTGCTTATTGGGCATTCTGACGTTGCCTCGCGCGTGCCAAATAGTAGGTAGCAAATGAAATGTACGTGAAGCTTGGATATACATATGAAACGACATCAATTAGGATGCAAATGTCAACGTGAAATCTCAACATGCATGGCGCATGCATGTGTTCATGGTTGAGTTGTATGGTCAGCAAGGTTTACTTTACCGCGGTAAACCGGACCGGTTTTCGCGAAAACCGGAAAAACCGGTCCGGTCCGGTTTACCCGGTAGTCCGGTTTTTCATTTCAAATTTTAATTTTTTTTGAAAATTTGAATAATTTTGAAACAAAAAATACGTAAAAAAACTAGATCTAATTTGCAGTCCAACGGTGGAAACCATTCACGTAGATTCGATCGTTTCATGTGCCTAAAAAATCGCGGATTTTTCTGAGTAGAACAAGTAAGAAAAAAAAGAGAAAAAACACTTTTTTATGAACCAGCAACCTTCCTTGATTTTTTTGAGAGACCAAACAATCGAATCTATGTGTTTCGTTTCCACCATTGGGCTGCAAATTGCATCTAGTTTTTTTACATATTTTGTTTTTCATTTTTTGCAACTTTTCAAAATTTTGCATTTTTTTCTATTTTTCCTCCTCAAACCGGTTTACCAAAATTCAGGTCCGGTTTACCGGAAAATCCGACCGGTTTACCGGTAATCCGGTCCGGTTTACCGAATATTTCGGTAATTTTTTGTTCAAATTTCGTCAAATGCATTTCGGTCCGGTTTTCGTCCGGTTTTTCCGGTTTTCCGAAAAACCGGACCTACCGGTGGGCTCCGGTTTTTGCGAGAGGATCGGTATTGTAAACCTTGATGGTCAGTTCTATTTCCCAGCATATATAAAAGCACACAGGAAGAATCGAGGAAGTGCGATGTGTCAACTACTTAATAAGAAGATCAAATCAAGTTGAAAACCGTGCATTGTTCTAGTTTATGGGGGTGTTCGTTTCCACATTTCTAAATTTTAGACCTCTAAAATGAAAGAGAATCTTATCATTTAGGAGCATTAAATAAAATTTAATGACAAAACTTTTTTGACAGATGAATGCTCATTTCAAGACGAATCTAATGAGCCTAATTAATCTATGTTTTGTTACAGTAATGCTACAGTAACCATCATCTAATCATAGCTTAATTACCCTCATTAGATTCGTCTCGCGAATTAGACCCGGGGTTCTGCAGTTAATTTTATAATTAAATTTTATTTAATACTTCTAAATAACAAAATTCTCTTTGATGTGACCCCTCTAAAATTTAGACCTCTGGAAACGAACACCCCCACATACGTCATTTTGAAACGTAAGCTGCCGCTAAATGTATATTCCTCGTGAAGGTCCAAACTCAACAGAGTTGAGGATGCTCCCATACACTCCCTGCATTCTTAAATGTAAGCTAATATGTTATCTGTCATAAACGTCATGCTCCTATACACTTAAGAAAAACAGAGGCATGCAGCTATAGCAGCTATAGGGCCTTTGTGACTGCAGCGAAAGCGTTGTGTTCGGTGCACGGGGAAGTGTCGTACCTCCGCACGGTCATATAGCTCGATGCTTACCCTTATCAAGGCTTATATAGAATTGTAAGTGTCATTGTGCTCCTCTTCCCAGATCGTCCTTGGCGTTGGCCTACGGTTTTGGCTCTGTGGTTGGCTTTCATTGTGGTTCGGTGGATGCTCGCTACTGACGCATCTGCTTCGTCGTCAAACTCCTTATTGATGGTGCCGCCAAATTAAATGCCGACGCGTTCATGTTTACTGGCCCTCTCTCCTTTGTGAATTCCTTCCCAAAAAAGCGTTGGACGGCAGCAATGTTTTAAATAGCGGGCTAAGATGTTTAGCGGCATGTCTCTAAAACAGCTAATAGCGGAGCTAAATCGAGCTATAACTGGAGATAACGGTTAATTTGTACATGAACACAAATAGCGGTACATTGCCTGAAAAAGGTATAGAGGGCTTTAGCGGCAGCTATAGCGGGAGATTTGAAACTATGGACGGCAGTTAGTGGAGCTCGGAGGTGCTAAAAGTGTCTTCGTCAGCTTTAAGGGAGGTCGGCTGTAAGCTTCATGGCCATTGGAGTTGGAAACCCCAAGGTATGAATGTTTTGGTGATTGGATGAGAACCATGCATGTGACTAACATATGCTTTGAGTATCTTATCCTTAGGTCACAAGAAAGCGAGTACGACACAAACCAACCTCTTACCTCAAGTCAAGGATGATTGGTTGCCTCATCAACTCATGGACGGATTTGATGGAGTCGCGGTCGAGGAGGTGGATCAAGGCTAAGGATATGCTAGATTCAAGCAAGTGTTGGCTTGATTAGATGGTAGCTTGAGTCCATAGGAAAAACCGGACTATCAAGAGGGTTCAAGTTGGTACTCTTCGGTAAACACTAGTGTAGAGATCGTTTGGATGCATGGTGTGTCTCTCAGGCGCTAGGGTTGCAGAGAAAGAGTGCAGGAACCAAGGAAGAAGGTGTTGGAAGCGAGGATCAATGGAGAAGATCAAGTTCCAACTGAAGGAGATACGGTGCCAGTCACCGTATGATACGGTGACTGCAGGGAAAAGATCAGTGAAGATCAACTCAGCAGAAGTTACAGGAGAAGCAGTCACCGTATGATTCGGTGATAGTCAGCGTATGATACGGTAACTATGGACAGGAAAATCCAGAGAAAGGAGAGTCTCTGGTAGAGTCACCGTATTATGGTCACCGTATGATACGCTGGGTCACCGTATGGTTTCCAAGGGAATTGCAAAATCGACGAAGTCGAAGAGAAAAAGGAAAAAGAGTCACCGTATGATACGGTGACTACGGACAGGAAAATCCAGAAAAAAGGAGAATCTCTGGTAGAGTCACCGTATGATACGGTGGGCCACCGTATGGTTTCCAGGGGAAGTGCAAAATGGAAGAGTTGCTGAAGCTGGAAAGAAGTAGTCACCGTACGGTGCTAGTCACCGTATGATACGGTGACTAAAAGAACAGTGCCTCTCGCAGGAAAGTGAAGTCCCAGTCGACCGTTGGATAGTCATCGTATGATACGGTGACTCTAGTCACCGTATCATACGGTGACCAGAGAAATCTGGGCAGTTTTGTTGCAACGGCTAGTTTCGTGGGTGGAGCCTATAAATAGCTGGTTGCTTGCCTATTTGAGGTGCTCTTGGACAGTCCAAAGGTGGGGAGGTGCTGTCAAGAAGCCAAGTGAAGGAAGAAGAAGCACTTTGAGGGATTTGAGTGATCCAAGTGCTTAAGAAGAGTGACACCATGTGCATCCTATGATCTCTAGGCTAGTGAGTGCTCTAGAGGGCTGACTTGGGTTGTTACTCTTGGTCTATGGCAAGACTTAGACCGGTTAGCCGTCGGTGGTGAGCTTGCCAAGGAGTGTGGAAGCCACCGTAAGTTTGTACACGGTCTTTGGGCTTCTCGTGTGAAAGAAGCTACGTGAAGAGAGCGCCTTTGGACCACATCACGTGCGGATCCTTACCTTCAGAGGAGCATCCGGGGTTGCCGGCGGGACGTGCCCCGCATCTTCACTCTGAGGGTGAAGAATGCTCTAGAAGGGATCGCCATCGAGCGGAGGGACGGGGTCGAGACTCCGGCGGAAGTGACCCAACGTGGAGTAGGGGGAGGCGCCATCCTACCGATACTACGGGAAATATCATGAGCATTTCTATCCCTTTCTCTTTACTACTTGCATTTACTTATTACCTTTATCATGCTTGCTAGTAGTACTTGAGATTGCCTTGTTTACTTGTTGCTCTAGTTATTTTCTTGGTTCATCCATATGCTCTCTTGTTGCTTCTATCATATGGTTGTTTGTTGACTTCATGTGTAGCTTGCTTGCTAGTTGATCTAAGGACTCTTTCTTAGTGTGATTATCATCTAGTAGATCTTTTAGTGCCTTGTGCTCGGTTGTCTAGCTTGTAGTTTATCTTAGGTTTGCTCTTGCCTAGTGAACTAGTTCATATCTTGTGCTTGTGCTTTATGTTATTACTAGTTCATT
Source organism: Eragrostis curvula (assembly GCA_007726485.1). Lineage (NCBI taxonomy): Eukaryota > Viridiplantae > Streptophyta > Magnoliopsida > Poales > Poaceae > Eragrostis > Eragrostis curvula. The sequence continues at coordinate 370,558 of CM017444.1, read as the reverse complement.
AGATTAAAGACTCTCCTTAGTGTGTCTCTTTAGATATACTAGAACTACTTGCTAGGAGTTGAGTGAGTGATTTGTGTTAGGAGAAAAATTGATAGTGTACACCGATTCACCCCCCCCCCCCCCCTCTCGGTCACACGATCCTTACATCGGCGTTTTCCGGCAAGTTGTGGATGGTGTGTTTTCCTCACTCTTAGTCCCCATTTCGTTGGGTGATCCCTCGGTCTTTCGAGGATTCTTCTCCTCGTTAGAAGATGGAGGGCAGCAACGAAGCAGCGTAGCTATGAGGAGTGGTGTGAAGATGCATCATTCATTGTAAAACTGACAAGTAAGTTGCTCGGTGATGATGTTTGTTGACAATCAATGGCTGCTCTTCGGCTTGTGCTCATAACTTGGCATGTTCGTACGTAGACTGGCTTTTTAAAACACTGCTTGGAGCTCATGATGTGTGTTGTGTTTGTTGTCTCTTTTTAGCTCCATGTAAAATGTTTTTATTTGTCCCGTTGTAAAACAATGTGCTTGGCCTGTTCACAACCTGTTTGTAATGAAAAATCAAGTGGAGATGCTCCCCCCACCCCCCACCCCTCCCTGTTTGACCATGAAAAAAAACACTCTAAAACCAAAAGGTTGGAATCTACGTTGTACGTTGTCATATTAAATTGGGTTGAAATTTAGCACTTCATTTGGATTATTTAGGACTAAATAATCCGTCATGAGCTCCAAGCAGTGTTTTAAAAAGTGGAGAAACTAAGCAGGCGCTTGAGCACCGTCTAACGTCTAGGCGTGCCTAGGCAACACTTAAATGGTGCTAGACGGCCCTAGGTGTTTGTACTTTTCGTAAATAAATATAAAAAATAAAAAATAGTAAAAACATGCATATCAACATATATTTGTCAGGAAAAATAGAAAAAACACTTAATTAATAGCTTAGTTGAAAGCGAAGCGGTAGAGCACCGACTAACGCCTAGGCAGCGGCTTTTGTAAACACTGGCTCCAAGTAGTTGGGAACCAAGGCAAGTTGGTGCTCGTGATAACTTGGCATTCGGTTATGTAGAGTGGATCAAAGTATATAGAAACGTCCATGGAGACTAGCTTACAAAGTAGTAATGGTGAATCATGAAGCTGAGATCGTCATTCGTCAGCCTCTGTCGATAAACATAGAAAACTTAACTGGTATCGGGATATTCACGGCATAAATTTTCAATCATGAAGTAAAACCAGATTATAATTTGGTTGGAGAAACCAATGCCCCTATGAGACGCTGGTCAGCTCGGGATATGCTGCAAACTGCATCAATGGTCATAGCACAGCAGCATATGGGACAGTGCAGTTTGCATCTCGGCACTTCAGCCTAGCTCCGTTGTCTACCTGTATGGATCGTACAGCTGACCTTCCACCTTCTTCAACTAATAACCAGTCTCCCACACCTACTTTGCCATTCGGTTTTTATAGGGTTCAAATTTCCTTTCATTATTCTGCCTAAAAAGGGTATCAGAGTGAAAGTTAAACCCAAACCATTGAGGCCAAATAAAACCGGAGAAGAAATGCAAAAACATCATCAGTTGACTGTTTCTCGTGAAGATGGCCATGACGACCCTTTCATTTTTTATTGAGATCGTCGAATTAGGGATAGGCTTTGGCGTGTTCGTTTCGTTTAGAACTAAAATTTAGGCTAAAGTTTTTGCTATTTAAAAGTATTAAATAAAGTGTAATTACAAAACTTTTTGCAGAAACCTAGGCTACTTTACGAGACGAATCTAATGAGAGTAATTAAGCTGTGATTAGACGATGGTTACTGTAGCATCACTGTAGTAAACCATAGCTTAATTAGACTTGTTAGATTCGTCTAGTAAATTAGCACCTATCTGTAAAAAGATTTTGTAATTAGACTTTATTTAATATCTTTAAATAGCAATATTCTTTGGACTAAAGAAAACGAACAGGGTCGTAGTCCACAAAGAGTAGGTAAAAAAATATTGCTGTCTCTGTCAGTCCGGCAGCAATGCTAAGGATAAAAATTGGTGTCGTGTTTGACAGCTGCTTCAATTTTGGCCTTCTGGGAGGGCGCCACCTGTCATGCTTTACCGCCACGCTAGTAGGTGACAAGTGATATCTGCATGAAGCATGACAGCAAACTGAATCCTGGATATCATGATTCAGGGACATATTTGGCTGGTTCAACCTTCTTTTTTTCCCCCTGAAACACCATAAAAGCACACATGTCACATAGAAATAATGCATGTTCTAAAAAAAAAACATAGAAATAATGCACAGATGATGTAAAATGAACACAAATTTGTTGGTTCCCATCTCGCAACATTCGTTTCGATACAGTGGAGTGAAAGTGATAAGAATTGATGTATGTGCAGCCATTCCAAGCATGGCAGCCGAAACAAACCTTCCTCCAATTGGATTACTTGGCAAACAGAATGTTGTATGCTTGTCTGGGTCTTTTGCGTTCTATAGCTAGCTGTACCTGTACCGGGTGATATGACCTCCCAGCTGCGTTATTTGTAGACTACACTTGCAAGACGAAATCAAGAGAGATTTGGTACGACATGTAGGCCACAAACAAGATCAAGGAGATCGTGAAGGCGATTGGCAACTGAAACAGCAACGCTGTGCCAATAATTTAAGAGCAAGAGAGATCACATTGAGTTGAAAATCAAGCGTTGTACTTGCGTCATTTGGATCTCAATCCGCTAGTTAAGGAATCTGTCATGCCCATCTGAGTAATTGTACACTTCAAATTGTCAAGTTGGCAATCAGAGCAACCTGACATGTTTCCCTTAAGCTTTGGGATGGTTATAGTGGACGGAAGTACTAATTAAATAACGTCGACGTATGATAGCTTAAAAAGTACTACTCGTAGATAGTGGATCATGAAACTCAGAATTTCCTTTTTCTTATGTCTCTCCCTCTCCCTCTCTAAAAGTTGTTCACCAGAAACATAGAAAACTAACAGCGTGTTCGTCTCGCTGCTTTGCAGCAGCTACAGTGTTCGCAGTTATTTCTTCTGCAGCAGTTACAGTGTTTCTGCAGGTGCTACAGTGTTCGCAGTTATTTTTCTGCAGCTGCAGCCGCAGCTACAGCGAAACGAATAGGCTGTAAACTGGTATCTGCATATACATTTACAATCATACAAGTAAAACCAGCTAATGAAATAGCAATACATAGTGAGGTGCTGTTCACATAAAAGCGTAGTAATTGAGCTGCAAACTGTATCTGTATATGATCCAATAAAATAACGAGAACATAGTCGGTCAGGTTCAGGCATGCCTTCTTTTTCAGAAAAGCAAGAGAAAGCCTTTACCTTTCCCTTCTCTTTCAAAGGCTGTCAGAACCACTTTTTAGGTGGTGAAACTAACGACAATTCACTTTAGGTGGTGCAATCAAATTCATGCATAGACTAGAGCAATCTTGGACATATTGCTTCTATTTTACATGCAAAACTAAGTGACAAGAACCAGCTTTGTCAGACACTTAAATAATTTTGATCTTTTATTTCTAAAAAACTCGACCTGCCGGGAGTAAGACCGCCCCCGACGGCATTTGCTTAAGGAGAAGAGCCTCTCACGCAGGCCGAGAAAACCCCCGAACCCCCTCCCTGATCCTACACAGGGACTAAAACCCCCGAACCCCCTCCCTGATCCTACACAGGGACTCAGCTGGCCGTTGTGAGCTTCGGCGCGAGTCTTTACCATGTGCTTTGACTCAGGGAAGGCGAGGGGATTTTTTTAGTGTACTGCAGCTCTCGCTACAGTACACACGCGCGGCACTGTAGCTCGCTACAGTACCACGCGGGTGCCGCGGCTCGAGCCCGGGCCGTTGCCCCTGGGGCCTCTGCTCTGGCCACTCGGGACACCGAGCGTTGGCTGATCTTTTATTTCTCATTTACTTCTAATTAAGAACATATTTTTCTGCCCCTAATTAATTTCATATATGCGCTTTCAACATCATGACTAATGCAAAAGGGCATATAGCATAAAGTGTTAATGCCTTTCGTGAACCCCAAGAGATATTGATCCTAATATAAACTCAAGGAGTCACCGGACTACTTCAAGCAGTGTAATCATCAGCAAGTTATCCAAAAAAATTAGGAACGCTTTGATCTCCCTGCTAAATGTAATAGTATACAAGAGGTCAGAACCAAACACCTTTAATAAGGCATGATTTAATGGTGACAGCCATGAATGAAGTGGCACTGGTGGCTCCCGAGGTTGGCCTTTGAGAAAGAAAATTAAAGGTGAACTAAGTGAAGAATTCCGAAGATAGAAAGGCAACGTGGAGTAATTTCAGACGATCAATAGACAGGAGTACATTCACTTTGGAATAAAGCTTTCTTTCCTACCACATGTGCTTGATTATCTATCTAAGCAATGCATGTGAGCGCAGATATCTGTACTTGTGCAAGAGTAAAGGAGGGATAAGATGATTTGCGACAAATGAGGCCTGTTACACATGGCACTGCATTTCAATTCTGACGCACCCGTATCACAGGACACCAAATCCTTTGGAAGCTATCTAGTCAGACATCTTCTGAGAATGCAACCAGCATAACTTGTAGTCACATGGATGTTGCTGTCATCCTCCAAGGTGTATAAGCTAACATTATGATCAAGTTGATACTATGATGGACACTATGATCCATCGGTGTTATTGACTAGTGGGCATGTGGATTCTGAGTCCAAATAGAACATCTGCACAAGCAGCCGGCACATCAAGATGGTACCTTCTGATTTCTGAACATGTGGAAGCAGGTTAAGCACAGCACATGAGGTTATTCCTTCAAACCGCAGGATATGCAAAACTCCTGCGGAGAAACTTCATGTTTGCAGACGAAGTATACTTTTAAATTTGATCTTTCATCAATAATCACAGTAAAGCACGTGATTAATTTCCAACCGTGCTTATCTGCCCATCTCCATACATCAAGGAGCCCAAGAACACAGATTACACAACTTTGGGTAGTCAAACAAAAAATAAATGACAAAATAGCTTCTGAATCATCCAGGCCAGGTATACTGTCAGCATATGATCGGACAAAGTGTTGAGCAGATGGATACAAGAGTCCTACATTGACAGTTCCCATCAACAGCAGGCCTTCTAGAACTACCAACGAGTTCAGTTAGATTTGCCTTCGAAGGCAAGACAGACAAACTGCATGCACAAGACGCATATTATTTTGTAGATCCTAGTTAGTAAAGTGATCAAATCATTAACTCGTTCAACCCTTTCATTCAGTTAAAAGAGCTGCAAGTTCCATAACATCTTTCCTAGTTTACAAGAGAGCGGAACACATTTCCTCTATAGACCACAGGAGTGTCTTGTATATAAATGGTCTGGAGACTGGAGAAGAGATTGCTCTAGAAATGGGACATCTGATGGCACCAACAGAAAAAAATGGAATTGCTCCAATTATGTTATGCGCAGAGCTCAGTCTAATGTTCCATGATACACATTTCTGGTAATGAGTACATTAATATATGGGCATTCCAGAGTTTTGAAATGCGAATATAAGGGTTTTTTTTCAAAATTTGGAGATAATGCCGCAGGCAGCGCTTGCTATGTCTGGGCACCTATCACAAAAGCCTGCACAATGTTAAGAGGAAACTGGTTAAGCTTTCATGACAAGTGAGTGGTTGCCCACAGATATACTAGCTAAGTGAAGGATTTTTTTTTCTGACATGAAAGTATAGAAATAACAGCTCACCTGACACGGTTTTTATCATCACAGAAGAATGGTGTTGATGACTGATAATCATCTGTTCCGAAATATCTGTCTCCAAACTCACCCATTCCAGGGATGACACGGAAATCATCGTTTAGACCAAACTCAATCTCGGATGTCACAATCTTGACCCTGGGAAATCTCTTGCTGACTACATGCACTCCTTGTGGAGCCTGGGATAACAGCAGACAGTTTCAGTGACCAGTTAACTATATGCAGAAACTGCAAAGTAATGCCAAAGTCAACATCTTGATCATGTATGACAGCGATGAAAAATTAAATCCGATCAAAAACTCACTGAAGAATATATATGTTCAAGTAACTAAATTTAAAAAGATGTATTACTAGTAACTCAGAATTAGCAAGTACTGGCATTCGCCCGATTGTTAAGTGGATAGATTAAAGTGACAATGGATAGATCACAGCAATGCTAACATAAATCCCTGTAAACCATGACCTTGTTATAGGAATAGCAAAATATGTTCTCTCTGTCATACAGTAACAAACATCATCTGCGAGATTCAGAAAGTGGTGGTGCAATACAATACAAGAACCCCATAAAAAAACATACAATATGGACACATGCTCCAATAAAGAAGAGAATGATCAGCACTTCAGAAACTTACAGAAATAAGATTGAGAAATATAATATTTGCTTCCTGTACGCCCTTCTCCAATAAAAGAGAGATAGCTTGAACGGCAGAATTTCCTGTGATGATAAAAAGGGAGAACATAATGAAATGATGTGACAGTAATGCCCAATAGTGAAGCGTTCCCTCTCAATGTCATAAACTACATGAATGACACCTGACAACTTTTTTCACAGAACTCACGTGATTTGATGATACTCGATAGTAATAAAAACATATATTTAAAAGCAAATTTCGCCTAATCTGAATAGCACAAAACTAGCGGTATTCACAAATTGTGATGGAGAGCACTGAAGCACCACCTACGTAATCAGGCTTTATAAGCAAAGATTGAGATCAATAAGGGTGAACTGAACTCAACCTCATCTTGAGCTCAAATAGCTTGAGCCTTTTCTAACAGCCTCAGTAGTGAGCTCTGGTGGGTGGTCATTACTAGAGGTTTGATAGGAAGATTGCTTTATTCACTGATTTATCCCATTGAAAATAGTTTCCACAGTTAAATCACAGGATATTCCCTCAAACAGGCGAGGAGAGCTGCATTTCATTTCATTGAGAATGTGGTAAAGGAGAGGTGAAAACCTCTCCCAAATACACACACCCAAGATATCACAAAGGATTGAATGAGATCAATAAAATTAGGGAGTTGATAAAAAAAATCTGTTGTAAAGTTAATATTTTGAAATATTGTTCTATTTACTTAATGTCAAGCTGCTCAGGTTTATACTGGGTTTTGGAAAAGATCTTGAACGAATTTAGAACAATGTGTAGACAGCGTACACTGTCAGGACACGTATAACACAGGGCATGAATCAACAAGTGTGAAATTTATACTTTGCGAATAAACACAACTTCAATATCATCATATTGGTAAAAATGGCTTTTAGACAGGACTATGGCAAAAGGAAGGCTGCATAAGCATGGATGTCATTATTTTGGGGGGGGGGGGGGGGGGGGGGGGGGGGGGGGGAGTGCCTGTACTATAAGATAACTGGAGTTTTAAGGAGAACATAATGAAATGATGGAAGAAGTGCTTTAAGGAGGAGTTCGAGCTGGTTGCTTTAAGAGCTAAACCGAGCATTAAGATTTTACTTGATAATTGGATTTGTAATATAAGATAACTGAACTTTTGCTAGGGTCTTCTTTGGGCCTCCGGCCTTTGTAAACTCTGTAAATATTCTTTTTTATATATAGGAAAAAAATGAGTAGGGGGCTCCCCTGCTGTTCGGCTCAAAAAAAAAGTGCCTGTACTAGTGCAGTGCTTCAATGCATGAAAGTAGTGTGTTGTGCATAAGTATGCAGGAGTAATAGGATTCCTCAACGAACCTGTTCCCAATATGGGGTCCAGCAACAGAACATGTCTATTTGCAATATCCTTTGGCAAATTCTGATAGATGAGCTGCGAAGAAATCTAGAGCTTAGTGATTTGACTCACCCTAACACATATGGGAAAAGTGGATTAAACCAAACCTGTTGCCCATTGTCTCCTTCCCTATGAATAAGAATCTTGCCAATCTTTATACCTTTACAACATGCCCGTAGCGCATTTTCCATACTTTCACCGCTGGAAAACAATTGTAGCAAAGCATTAAAGAAAAATGCATTTTTATTCAAGAATGTATGATGTGTTTTAATATAATATAATTAAATTACAGTTCATGAGTGGTTCAACAAATAATTTTTTTATAGATAATTCAATAATAGTCTATTCGGAGGAATTAGAAAGAAAATCATACACTAAGGAGACTGAAAACTGAACACTCAATAGCTTAGGGTAGAGAATTTCTAAAATACTGTATCATTTTTGTCCACACAGTCTTGGTCACAATCAACAAAATGATATGATTGGACTGCCAGAATCATAAAGACAGTTGAGCCTCAAAAACAGCACAACGAAATATTTTTTGATAAAGCCGGTACCTCCTGATCACTGAGATACCACACAATCTTTTCGAGAACTCCACACCAGTGTAAACAGACCCTGTATGCACAAGAAAGTATGTCAGGGAAGTATTAAACTATTTACTGTACATTTGCAGTTAGCTAAAGCAAATAGGATTAGGACTAACAAAAACAATAGCACTGCCTATTTGTACAGTAAATGTACCAAATACATCATGAATTTCCAATAAAATTATTTGTTGCATGTTCAATTCAAACTTCTGCATGAAATTTGTTTTCTCTTCCAAATCTTGCTAAGATTAGCTATACTAAAGGAGCCAAGAGGATGATAACAGTGGCAGCATCAAAAAAACTTGTTAGGACTCTACAACTGCGTAAGCTTTGAACTTGCTGCATTCTCTTTAAATTTTTTTAATCTCAGAAACGAATTTATCGAATAATTACTGCACATTTGCATTTCAACTGCATGAACTTCAACAATACAAAGCATACAAGCACATACAAGTTACAACGTAAAATGCTATATGATGATAAAGAAAAAGAGAAAAGCACACAACAATGATTCTGCAGACCTTACATACTAAAAGCAAGGGGCAATATAAATAAAAGTACATACAGAAACTAATTGGTTGAAGTCAAGTACATAAAAATACTGTAAAAGAAGAACTTGAATTCAATGGAAGTGTTTGGACAGAAAACTTTATCCAGACATGCAATGGTGCAAAATTAGATCCATAACGCTAGAAAAAATAAAGTGAAGGTCCAATTGCATTTGAGGAGATAATTTATAAGCACTACAAAAATACAGGGAAACATAGGTCAATTACAACAGTGCAATATTACTTACCAGTCGGAGTTATAACCTGCTTTTCCTGGAAAGGAAGATGACCAAGACCATGCTCGACAACCTATTTCCCAAAGAAAAATTCAAGCTACCATCTGAACCCATAAAAAAGAAACTCTTCAAATGCATGTATATACTGACCAGTCGAATCAACCGATCAGCATAAAATATGAAATCATGTGTAGCTGTGGCAGCATCCCGTATTATGGTGTGCATACCTCGTATCTGAAAGAAAGCAGCATGAATATTCAACAATTACACAATAATGACAAAGGGGGTTTGCAGACTCTTGTAATTACTACAGGGACATCAAACAACAATCAACTAATACCACAAAAACGAGATTATGTATATTTACATAAGGTACCTGATAAGTAGCCTGAATGACATATAGATTGGGGTGTACTTTACAAAGATCATGCTGTCCAAGTTTGGTGCGAATATGCTGAACAATCAGATCAATTGCCACATCATTATCTCCACCTCGCGGAATGATAATATCAGCATACTTCTTCGTTGGGAGGATGAAGTCTTCAAAGGCAGGCTTAACGAACTTTGAGTACTGTGAAAAACGAGATGCATTCAATGCTAAAACTAACAAATGTGCAAATGTAACAGATAGCCTTTTTGTAAATGCCTCAATGCAACAAAACAAGAAAAAAAGAACTATCCCCAGATTAAACGGGCAGATATTCAATACAAGACGAATGGCTAAATTTCATCAAAACTGAAAATTGAAATAGTGAATGCTATGTAACCTGATCTAAGACAGCTTTGATATCTCTACCCTTCTCGATGGTATCACGACGGATTCTCCTTGTTAATCGCACATCAGCATCTGAGAAATTTGTAGAAGCAAATGTATCAACAAAAAACAATCCCATGAAACAATTGTATGCGTATTGAAAGCCTAGAGACCAAAGACAGGCAACATGCCTACGTTCAACATATGGCTTCTGAAACAAAGCTACTAAAACAAACTAGTACGACATCTCTCGAATAGTTCTTACTAAAACATCAGCAAGATTACCACAAAAAACTTGTTAAAAGCATAGCAAATACATATGAAATGACATAAAAAAATTAATTGTGGATGAATTGATATAAGTGAACGTACAAATGAAATTATTCGTAGAATAAGTTTGTGATGGAGAAAGGGGGAAGGATTAACAATGTTGTATATACTTCTAATACGAACAAATTATTGATAATGCCGTGCAATATACTTCTAATTGAAACAAGATAGATGAGGGGATGCCTACACATTGTCAACTTTTGACATATTGATAGACAAGAGAGAGCAATTAAAAATGTCATCAGCTGCAAATGCAAACATTGATACCTGTATCGACAAAGATCTTCATGTTCATCAAATCCCGGAGACGTGAATCATGAAAAACAAGAATTCCTTCCAAAATAATGACATCTGAAGGGTTAACCTGGCAGCAGTGGCAAATTTATGATTGCTCGTAAAAATCAAGTAAAACGTGAGCAATTAAGACAGTAAGCAGAAAGCCAATTTTTTATTAAAAAAATGTTACTAGATGATATCAATGCGATGACTTATCTTATCCCGTAACATATCTACAACAAAAATAAATAAATATGGAGAGGCACATATAACACTCAGGTAGTAAGCAGAGAAAGCCAGACCTTTTGCAGCAGATGTTACAATATGATGAAATCAATGCAAAGACTTACCTCATAACATTTTTACACCTTTTATGAGCAATTTATTATTCGGAGATGCAAACTACCATAAATTCTTCAGCGTAATTTGCAGATATTGATTGGAAACCTGAGGTATTCCATAGTTTTATAGAGGTCCATCTACGAAACCTCAGTCTACCGGCTAGCATTAAGTTATGAAAAAGCACCAAATGTAAAGTGGTACCTTTCTTGCATTTGGGGTACTCTTGTATGTTTTGAAGTTGTAATTAGGAATGTCTACAGCTTTTCCATGTTTCAAGTTTTGCATACAAGAAAGTAGTAACTCCGTATCAAAGGCATCTGAAATTATGAAAGAAGGAGAAGCAGAAAAGTCAGCATACATCTCTTGCCACTAGGACATTAAATCCCAACAAAAGCAAGAACTGTACCTGGATGGTCGAAGTTGTAATCATGAACATGGACCAATTCATCATCAGACAGTCCATAGTAAAAGGACTCCTGCAATATTTCAGATAAAGAGTCTTAGTGCTAGTATATTAGGATTCTAAGAAGTGTGTTACCACAATGTAATAATTTAGCATTGGTGTTTAGCAACATGGTGTACTATGTCGGACAGTGACGCTAAGCTAGAATATTTGTAGGATGCACATTCCACAAGATGAGAGGCGATATAAAAGAAAACGAAGCCAATGCTGCAATGTACCAACCTGTGTAACCACCACCACACGCTGATCACGCAGCTGATCAATGATCATTTTGCATACGGTGCTTTTACCTGAAGATGCACCCCCAGCAACACCTGCAACCGAAACAGCATCAGAGTGTGCCACATTCGGGGGGCAAAGCAATTGACACTCGATTGAATTACGCCTGGTAAAGATATAGACAGAGACGCGCCTGAGAAGTATACTGACCAATAACAAAAGGCTCCTGGTGCCCATTCTCCAGGCCTGACGTCGTCGGTTGTTCCTGGATGGTGAGCTCCTCCAAACGGAGTGCGGAGTAATGGACGCCGGCGGCGGCGGCATCAAGCACTTGGTCCACCGATTTTGAACCCATAGTCTACTGAATATCCAGCAAACGAACTGCACTCACCAAAGGAACAGAGTGTAAGGATTGAGAAGCGAAGAAAGATTTTGATTTTGGGGGATCGCGTATCAAAAGGAGAGATTTTTCAGAGGAGCAAGAAAACAAGAAGCAGGTCGAGGTTCCTTACCAGCAAAACAGCGAATCAATCGACGGCCAGAGGGATCTCCACCTCACGCCGGCGGCCGCGAGAGGAGGAAGAAGGGTGGTGCGGCTGCGGCGGAGGTGCGGGTGGATCTGGATCGAGGAGGAGGCGGAGGCGTGCTCGGCGCGGCGGGCGGTGGAGAGAGAGCCGACTGACAATAATTAGGGAAAGCCAATGAAATACGGGACATGAAAGAATGGCTCTAAAATCTATGGGCTTTCCTTTTTCCTACTACCTAGCTGGCCTACACTGAATTGTACAATTTTTCTTGGGCTCTAAAAAGAGTGCTAATTTATTTTCCATGGAATAGATGTGATGATTAAAGTAGCCAGCATAATAATTACGTCTCTATATAATTTTCAGACCTTTTTTCTTAGATTAACACAAGAACATCCAATTTTTGATTTAAAAATTTTGATATATCATATTGATGTGGGTTCGCCTTCGAAATGAATCTACTTCAGACGAATATGGGGTAAGACATATAATGGTTCAAGTTCCCTTAAGCGTAAGAATGTCGGAGATAAGAAGGATTTTTTTTTTGGGGGGGGGGGGGGGGGGGGGGGGCAAACCAAAGATAAGAAGAATTATGCACGTACATTGTTAAGTTTTCTTAACTCTTTGCGTAGTTTCGCAAATCACAAGGGTTGTTCCTAAAGATCCTAGGTGTATACCATTGAGATGCAGAGATGTTTTAGATAATATTCACGTCAACAAGTGGACCAGAAGGGAGTAAGATGTCTTATCGATGTTGTTACAAGGAACAATGCACGTTAACCAATCAATATGGAAAATGGAATGGATTGGAGAGAAAAGAAAGGCAATGAATATTATTGAAACGTGCAATGAAAGTATGAAACGAGGAAATTAGAGAGTAAAACGAGGAATTTTACTCTGCCCGGATCAGGGCATCACCCCATGCCTAGGCATCTCAGACCTTTTTAGGTGTGTGTGGCGCTTCAAACGAAGCTAAAAGACAAGTCATTCACGTTTGTTCTCGCAAGACCGGCAATGCTTTCAGGTCCAAAAGCGAATTTTTCTAGCACAGTTCCAACAAATCGTGCAATCTACCTCGTGGGTGTACCTTCTCCTACGTAGGATTGGGTTAAACCTTAGCCATCCATTGGGAGATGAAAAGGAATCCAACGATTGTGATTCTTGTGCCTTTGAACGAAAGGATCCAAGAGATTGGCATGCTGAGTCAGGTCGTGCGTGGCGTCATGACAGTGCTGTTCGGACACTGTGCCGGCCGGCCTTCCTCCAACCGGAGCAGCAGCTTTATTTGCACCATTTCGTTGTCGAAAACTATTGGTTGGATCCAATGATTTCTGTATACTAGTACAGTAGGAGTGGTGGCGCGAACAGAGAGACATCATAGCCTCTTTATGCGTCAAGTAGTAGTAAGTAGAGTTAACATCAGTTCCTGGAGTCGAAATTGTTCTAGTTTCTTTGGATGTTGCGGTTTTTGTGCCGAGGTAGGGTGGGAGGGAGCCCGAATACATGGCAGTAACGATAGGTCCTTTTTTGTAATGATCACGGTTTTTTTTAATGAAAACCAAGGGCATGCCCTCTTATCTTAAAAAAAAGGTATACTAGTACAGTACTATAATTAATAAGAGTTTCAGCTTAGTTTGAGCACAGAGGTTTTTTTTTTTTTTTTTGCTGAGGTAGCTAGCTTCCTTCATGATAGTCTTGATCATTTGGATTAATGTGTGCAACCTTGTTTTCAAATTTTAGATCATGCATAGTCTGTACGCATATCATTTGAGTCGCGGCTATCTTCGATAGATTACATGGAATCGCTGTATGTCTATTCTTCGGGACGATGTACGTGTGCGCTCTCAGCTATCCTTGACAGCGACGCAAAGCTTATCGAGTTACTAATCACTGTTTAGATGCAGCTAGCCAAAGGGGCAAGGTCACCTGCCCAGTAGTCAAACCCAGCTGCTGCATGATTCTACTCCTACGTACGTAACGCGTACATGTGCAATAGCATGTATACAGTGATAAGATCTTCACCCGTTTCTTTTTTTTTCCTCGTGAAATATGTGCATTTGCACGTTCTAGGGGAAACAAAAAGTCATCTCGAATTTAAAATCTTCAGAGATGTCGTAGTACAGTTTTTAAGGGATCACTGTGAACTTACGCTCACACTAATTCTCATATGAGATCACGAGGCAAAAATTTTGAACATGGAGCTTGTCTTCTACAAAAGACTGATAAAATATTTGCATATATATGCTAGACTAAAAAGCACGTGCCCGTATGCAATATGACAAGAAAAAATATTCAGAGCCCCTTTCAGCCGTTAGATCTCTTGTAGGGGCTTTCAAGAAAGTGACAGGATGGACGCATTCACCTCGCCTCCCAGACACCAACATCTCTTTCCGGGCCTGTGTTTACACGTTGCCGACAACAGTGGAGACGAGACACTACACTAGCCTAGAGAAAATTGAGTTGGTCCTGTACACCTACTTTGCCTGACTCAGCATGCCAATCTCTTGGATCCTTTCGTTCAAAGGCACAAGAATCACAATCGTTGGATTCCTTGGCATCCTGTACACCCGTTCTACTCCTATATAACTTTGCCTGCAGCCTGCAGCTAGTTAGTTAGTAACCAGTAATTTATCACGATTAGTATTAATTTCAGATAATCGTTTTGAACTAGTACAGTATCGAAGCAGTATTATTTTTTTATGTGAATTTTCGTTCTTATAAAACGTAGGAGTATTTCCAGCTCTAGCTAGAAGCGCCATGTCGAGGGGCTGTACTGATGCATTCAGCTGATCTAACTGACACGCCAGCAGAAAGGAAAGCATGCAAGCGCTACCAGATTGCAGTACTATACTGAATAATTCGTTGATCATTGATTGTGATCGTAATTTGTAATTGGTATGGTCACTGCAGAACTTTTCAGCATGCAAATCCCAGCTGAATGTTTCTCAACAGCTTTTAAAGCATGCAATCCCAGCTGAATTCTGATGATCATGGCTGGCTCCTCGAGACAAATACTGGGCCAGCATTCAAAAGCCTGATCGTCAGTCGTAGTACAGCCCGTGGGCCGGCAACCTCCCCTTAAAACCCGTGATAGGATCGGCCCACTTGTGGATCAAGTAAGGATATATCCAATTTTTCAGGAAAGAGATAATCAATATTTTACCCTATGAATGCATAGCGTTGAATCTTGAGCATGATCATGTGGAAGGAGAGTATTTGGAGAACATAAAACTAGTACTACTATTGTACAATGGGATTACGAGGTTTCTGGCGCTGAATTAAGTAACGACTCGGAAGAGTTTGTGCCCGGGACCAGAGTTGCATAAAACTGGACGTTAGAGAGACTGACAATGTGCCCAAAGTTGTTCGTGCAAACCCCATGGAGCACGCGCGAGTCGTTCGACAGCGAAACGGTAGAAGCCCATTTCTGTTATCTGTACTGTAGTAGCAGCTGCGTGCAGCTGGTAGTGGCGCCAAGATTTTTGCTACGGATCGATAGTCGCATGACATGGATAGTATATCCTCTCGTCAACCCTGCAGACCGGTGCATGTGTTGTGTCCATCGATCTCCAATATCTTCCTTGTTTCTTTGACGAAAAATCTCCATCTCCCCATGTATTGGATACGGTGTCTGTTGCATCTATCAGATGTAGTAGCTGTCTGCGACGACTAGGATTCATTCATGTGGAATTGTGGACCAAGTGCCAAGTTGTATAGCAGTACTGTCCAGTTGTAACTTGTATAGCACCATTCACTTGTTGAGTCCACTCTGCACATGTATGTACTGTAGTACTGTAGCATGGTCTTGCATATAGTGAAGCCTGCACGAGTGCCCAAGTGTGTACATACATAGAACCAGCACTCTTGGTTGTCTGCAGCTAGTCACAACGTGCAAGTGGTGCCTGCATATTGCTACCTATGTCGTCGCTTGCTCCTTCACTCCATTGACTGAAAATGACCGCATGCTCGCAACTCCGATTTTGGCTTCTTTTTTTCAGCTGATGAAGGTCCACGCACCTGTAGCTTTTGATGTGCAATGCGCCACTGCAAGTGTGAAGCGTATGAACGCGTCGGTACCCGCCATCTCACGCCGCTAGCTAACAAGCTAGCTAGCTAGATTATTCAACGCGCAACGGAAGCCCAGCTGCAAACAAAGCGTAGTGTCGTATGCATATATATACATGAAGATGATAGATGGAGTGTTTGTTCTGTTTCTCCGGTCAAATGAAGTAGCTTGCTGTACCGATCATGCAACTGTGGTGCTGACTGATTATCAGAGCAGGTCGGCCGAGTTCAATTTGCTCCATGCCTGATCCAGTCCATCACGGAAAGTACAGCCAATTATAGTGATAAAGTGACCAACACGGCTGCTAGCTATGTGGCCGACTTGATGTAGAATGTATCGTGTAAATGTACTATATGTGCGATATGTGGCCTGCTTTGACCCGTCGTCTGCTTCTTCAATGCTAGTAGTAGCAGGCAGGCAGCTCCTTCCGTCAATAATTTGATCGATCAGCAGAAACTGAGCATCATGTCCTGGTGTTGTTCATCATCGATGGATCACTGCTCGCAGCAACCTAAGCTTTCTAGTTCACACGAGCGCCGTGTGCGCAGCTTCACACTTTCTCATGTAGCTGTGGAATTCTTAGTTAAGCATGCGTGTATTATACTACAACAAAAGATATTTTGTGCATGTCGAGCCAGATGAGAAAGATTGATAGATGCTACTATTTGCATGCATAAGGCGTCATTTTTATTTCTGACGTACTATAGGTTCGGTTCGGCATGCATGACCGTCAGTAGGAGTATGTAAAAATATGCATCGTGTGATTGAATAGTTTAATTTTGACGTTCTGCTGCAGCGGAACTGTAGGAGTAATTCCAAAGCGCCGCTTGTACCTTTGTCGGTTGCTTGGCTGTGGATCCATGCGGTGCGTCTTTCCAGGAGGATCTATCGGAATATAATCCCGAATTTTATGCACCGATCAAGCCAGCGGGTGGCAAAGTCATGCACGAGTACACAGGATCGCCGTCGAGTAGATCGTGCAAAACAAGCTCGTATATATGGATACATATGTGTCCATGTCGATGAATAATTACTTAACAAAGATAGACGAGAGATGAATTCAGCAGGAAATAAGTGACCGAGAGGCCGTACCGGCTACATACTCACTGATTGATAGATACGACTAGCCGCCGTAGCTGATGGATACTACTGCTGAAACCACGACGAACCTGCATTCGTAGATACATGCAGGCGCTAGAGTCCATATGTACGGTTCACACACAAATGCACCTCGATCGCTTGCCTATATGAAAATCTGAAGTCGATCCACCGATTCGGCATATCCATGTTCTTTTGGGGCCAGTCATCCAAGAAACAAACGTAACATCGCAGTGATAATTGCCTGCACACTGCACATGTGTGTGTATGTAACAAACTGAGGAATTCAGCACTACTCGAACGATCGGTATAATACTACTACAAAATAATTAATACGGGCTGTCACTGTTGATTCAGATACGGACGAGACGGCGTCGACAGCGTAGAATGTAGAATAGTCCTAGCAGTTACTAGTAGCACTCGCCCTCTCAGTAGAAAATGGTTACACGTTCAACAATGATGGATTTTTTTTTTGACAGTCAACGGGGGGAGAGAATCCCCACCTGATTTCCATTAATTGATAATGGTAGCCCAAAACTGGCTCAGATACAATGTGTCGAAGGGTTACATTTGAAAAGGGGCAAGCGATAGAGTGAACAATGATGGATTTTCAGAGGCTGCTACGTAATTGGTTAGCACCGTGATTCGTTAGATCGGCCGGCCGGGAAGTGAATGAGTACAGAGACGTCCTGTATTATGTGTATAACGACAGCCATGGCTGATGAGATCCTGTGTGCAGAAAATAGTTGTGTTTCCCTCGCAAAAAAAAAATGTTGTGTTAGACACTAGTGCGTGCGTAATGACTGGTGAATGATGGTCGATTAGAAGCTGCTATGGCTGTCTCAAAAAAAAAAAAAAAATTGCTGCTATGGCTAGCTAGTCCAGCATGATGCATGATGTGGAGTACTTGATAAATATATAGTGGGCGTGCACATCAGAGTATCACATCGAGGGTTCTGAAATCGATTAAATTCGATGATGATTCAGCAGTCATACATATACATCGATCAATCGCTGTATGTATGTAGACGGAGCGATCCTGCATTGAAGCCGCGGGACATAGTTTTGAGTGTTGATCATTCGCCTGAAAACAACGTAGTCAAGGCAGGCGCTGATGATCAGCTGAACTTTTTTTTTTTTGACACAAACAGCACACAACCAATCATTGCTAGCTGCGATCATAAAGTAATGAAAACTACTACTGATGTATATTCTAATCCATACCACAATAAAGATATACGGTACGTCGTTTCTTTTTCACTACTATCATATGGTATGAATGGAGTCATCGGTACGCATCTTAGTACCTATAGAAGCTGCGAAATACGGCCGACATGGTTAATTTGTCAGCATATACCCGGGACGGAATCTGCACGTCAACTAGCTTGTACATGTGTCGTATCCGCCATTGCTTTCTTTCTTTTTTTTAAAAAAAAAGGGGGAAAAAGAGAGGATCTGGCCGTTGCTTTCAGGAGCAGCGTCACTCTAGCACACATTTCAGTCAGATTCGACCAGGAAAAGAGGGAGCAACATGTGTATCTTCTATCGCTGCGTTTTCCTTGTCGTATCTGCCGCGGTTGTGCTCGCCCTTTTCATCACACGAGAAATTCAGTGCAACATCGGTCACTTGAGTCGATCACTGATCCACATATATCCGCACCTCTAAATTTTAGACCTCTAAAATGAAAAAGAATCTTGTCATTTAGAAGCATTAAATAAAATTTAATGACAAAACCTTTTTGATAGATAAATGCTCATTTCGAGACGAATATAATGAGCCTAATTAATCTATGTTTTGTTACAGTGGTGCTACAGTAACCATCATCTAATCATGGCTTAATTACCCTCATTAGATTCGTCTCGCGAATTAGACCCGGGGTTCTGCGATTAGTTTTGTAATTAAACTTTATTTAATACTTCTAAATAACAAAATTCTCTTTGATATGACCTCTTTAAAATTTAGACCTTTGGAAATGAACACCCCCTATATCTCTGCGGCGAGCTGAAACGATGCGGATCACCAGGTGTTACTACTTACTGGACAGTAAAGGGCATGCTAATCTAAAGTCCGAGGGCCATAGCTCATCTCATAAGTCCGAGGGATCAGTTGTTTGTGAGTGCTTTGCGGCACGCCAATGATGCATGACAACTGAAAACGCCATACCAATACGCAGCAATATCTATCGTCAAAACCATGCATATATCGCCACTGCCACTGCCACTGCAATTCAACAGGTGGTCAGGTCCTACGCTATCTATCGTTTTCAAACATACATACATGCAGGCATGCTCAACACAAGGTGGCCTTGCTAGAAAGTGCTGGAACTCGATCACTTTACACTGCAGAGATCGGGATGCCACGCACCCCGTCGTTTCATACATCTGTTCGTGCTAGTGCTTACTTTTTCAGATTTGTCTTTCCAAATTCTCATATTTTTTTTCAAAGAAAATTTGGCTAACTAATAAGCAGTGCCAGAGTGAAACTCTCTGTTTAAAGAAACAACCACCTAAATTCCATCGACTAGCATGCATACATGGAACAACTAAATCCATCGACTGAAAATATTATCCGGTCGACCCTCGTCGTGTACCCATGCTGTTAGCTGCATTTGCATGGACCACTGGAGCTATACCAGTCAAATGTTGCGGTCCTGTTTTTTATTTTTCTGTAAAAAAGATGTTGCTAGTGTTTGTGAGGCGACGTCTCCTGGATCACCGACTCTCGCATGCCATATTTGCACGCGGATCGGATCGGAGACGCTTTGTCTTGATTTACATGGCTTCCTTCCTTACCATCTCCATCTGCTGTTCCTTACAGCATTTTGGAGTACCATGCATGCGGCGTTGAAAATTCAAACCTAGCTTCGTAGTAATGCTGACGCGCCCTTGATTTTTGGGTGAAACAAGAAACGTTTGCTTGAAAGGTTCCATCTTCTTTAAACGCATGAGATAGTTTCAGCTAGTAATAAGCTTTGATATCAGTATGTTTCTCATGGCGTGTACCTTAATTAGACGACCAGGCTAGCTAGAAAAGGTTCATGCCAAAAAATAAATATGAAATCTGGAACCTGACCTGTAATAATACAATTCATGCACAAGTTATTACTAGTACTGCTACTCGCTTGCTTAGTTTGACTGTCGCTGTTACTTACTCGAGGTTTTTTCCACACTGCATCCGTCTGTCGGTCCAATTGGATTACACTGGTAGTAAAGACCAGTAGTTACTTTGATCCAAATATATGCATGTTTTCAGCGGTGAGGCCCAAACTACCTTCTCAACCATTCGTACTATTTTTGTTGCGACTAGCATGCATGCACGCTCAATCGATGGAGCTACCTGCAGTTCTAGATGCTCTAGTAGGTTGCATGGGCCGGTACATAGTTGCACCCGCTTACCGACCATCCTTTACTACTGAAAAGAAAAGAAATGAAGTGTCCTATAATCTGATTTGGTGCCCCACTAATAATTCAGAGAGGACGGACACGCATATATGCTGCAGCAGTGCCTAACTCATGGACAGAAAGCGGCTGCAATAACCTTCAATGATGGATCGATCCATGGATGGATCAGCTGGCTTTAACACGTACTACGATAGATAGATTAGACAGACAGGCACAGGCAGGTCCAGCCGGCTCTAACTCCACTAGCACTACTCTGCTTTGCTAACAGTCAAGTGGACGTGGGGTGCTTCCTCGTCACACACAACACAACTGCTAGCAGCTACTACTACCATGACTGTACACGCATGCATGCTTGTGATAAACTCTGGTCCTCCTCATAATAAACGTTCTGTTTCATCCATTATTTGTGTGCACTAAATGTAAGATAAAGACACGTTCGTCGATCATCAGTGCGTGCTTCCATCACTTTGGAACTAGTAAATATCCCTGCTTGCTACGTATATATTCAGACAGCAAAGACATTACTGATACTGATAGCAGGTGGACGACATAGATCACCAGCACATCAGTCAGTAATCGCTCCCATCCTAAGGAGCGTGATGCAAATAGCGTCGGTCCGATCCAGCATATCTGGAGCGAAGGCGTGATGAACTTGTATTTATGTGTGCGTGTGGAATGCGTGTATGTGTACGCGTATATTCAGACTAGAACAAGTGGTGGGTGCTACTACGAATTAGAAGGTGTTGCTTTCTGCGTGCCTGTACGTAAGTATGCGGAAGAGATATACGGAAGGGGTTTTTGTACGCTTCCGACCCAAGGAGCTCAGCATTGCATCGGCATCCCATCCATCCCTTTCTTCCTTTCTGGACCTGGCCCGCCCCATCCACCATGCTCTGCTTGCTCCCTTCCCTCTTATTTATACGGCCGGACGGGCGTCTTTCTTCTCTGCTTCCTAGTAATTGCCATGTGCTTAGCTTGCTAGTAATTGCTGGCTCTTCTCTCCCTCCGCTTCTCTCTGTCTGCGTGTGCTTCGTAAAGTAAGATCTAGCTGAGGGAGGCCATGGAAGCTACCAATAAGCAGCAGCAGCCGCCAGTGCAGGAGGAGCACAAGGCCGCCGCCGTGGATGTCAAGAAGAAGCTGTCGGATGATGATGACAAGGGCGTCGAGGCCGAGGAGAAGTACCATGGGTGGAAGGCCATGCCCTACGTCATTGGTGAGCCCACGCTCTGCTCTTCTCACTCCATCATCACTCTTGTTCTTGTTGATCCCATCCATCACTGCATATCACTACTGCTCTGTTTCTGTTTCTGTTTTTTTGGCTGGAGGATATCAGCATATATGATTGTTGTTGCTGGATCAACCTCCACGAAACTAATAAGCAGTGAAAATCAAAGAACACTCTTATATGTAGTATTTTGTTTGCTTAATAAGAATCAAATAACAGGCTGCAACAGTAGCTAGTAATTCTGAAAAAAGATAGTGGCAGCAATATTCAGGAAATTTGATCACAGTATATATGCGCTTCCTTTCTGCGTGCACAGATAAAAAGTTAAGAGAGTAGTATATGGTGAGAAAATGTTGAATGAGCAAGAAGACAGTCTTCCATGCCGGTAGCAAAATCAAAGTTATAGGAGTATGCAAGCAGCACGGCTGACTGTTAGGTGTTGCTATCAGGCAGCTGCTGCAGTTTGGTGACAATCAAAAGTGTTGCAAGAAGCAGCGGTACACTAGCTAGTTGGTGGCGGCACATGCCGCAGCCGCATATGCAGATTGCAGCAGAGCAGACCAAGCCCATGCATGTGTGTCCTGTCGGCGTGGACCCGATAATCCATTGGAGTGGAGAGGTGCTTGCGTGGCACCATGACTAATCACTCACTCAACATCATGTCTGTGTTACTATGTAGTAGTAGTAGGATGAAACGAATTTGCAGGATCCAGTTCTGCATCTTGAGAACTGAGAAGATTAGTTAGACAGAGCAAGTACGTAATAATAATGTGATGCATATAAATGTGCGTGCAGGGAACGAGACGTTCGAGAAGCTTGGTACGATCGGTACGACGGCGAACCTGCTGGTGTACCTGACGACGGTGTACGGGATGAAGAGCGCGAACGCGGCGACGCTGCTGAACCTCTTCTCCGGCACGACCAACCTGGCGCCGCTGCTTGGGGCGTTTTTGAGCGACACGTACCTGGGCCGATACGCCACGCTCGCCTTGGCCTCCGTGGCGTCCTTCCTCGGCATGCTCCTCCTCACCCTCACCGCCGCCATATCATCGTTGCATCCTCATCACAAGGAGGATGGTGCTTCGACGGGGCAGATGGCCGTGCTGCTGGCGTCGTTCGCATTAATAGCGGTGGGCGCGGGAGGGATCCGGCCGTGCAACCTTGCCTTCGGGGCCGACCAGTTCGACCCGCGGACGGCGTCGGGGCGGCGCGGCATCGCGAGCTTCTTCAACTGGTACTACTTCACCTTCACCATCGCCATGATGGTGTCGGCGACGCTCATCATCTACCTGCAGAGCAACGTGAGCTGGCCGCTGGGCCTGGCCGTGCCCGCGGCCCTCATGGGCCTCTCCTGCGCGCTCTTCTTCATGGGCACCCGCCTCTACGTCCGCGTCAGGCCCGAGGGCAGCCCGTTCACCAGCTTCGCGCGCGTCCTCGTCGCCGCCTACCGCAAGCGACGCCTTCCAGCTCCGAAAGCAGAGGAGATGTTCGATCCGCCGCACCGGAGCAGCCTCGTCACCAAGATCGCCTACACGGACCAGTTCCGATGCCTCGACAAGGCAGCCCTTGTGGTTGCGGAAGACGAGGAGGATGAGCTCAACACCAACAACACCAACAACCTCCAATGGAGACTGTGCACGTTGCAGCAGGTGGAGGAGGTCAAGTGCCTGGCGCGCATCCTGCCCGTGTGGTCGTCGGGGATCATCTACTACATCGTGCTCACCAACCTGGGCAACTACGCCGTGCTGCAGGCCATGCAGACCGACCGCCGCCTTGGAAGAACCAGAAGCTTCGAAATCCCGGCGGGCTCCTTCGTCGTCTTCAACATGCTGGCGCTCACCGTCTGGATCCCCTTCTACGACCGCGTGCTCGTCCCGGCCATGCAGCGCGTCACCAAGCGCGAGGGCGGCATCACCCAGCTCCAGCGCATCGGCACGGGCCTCGCCCTCTCCGTCCTCACCATGCTCGTCGCCGCCGCCGTCGAGCGCCGCCGACGCAGGATCGGCGACGCCGCCTCCTGCTTCCTGCTCGTGCCGCAGCAGCTGCTCGCGGGGCTCTCCGAGGCCTTCGCGCTCATCGGACAGGTCGAGTTCTACTACAGGCAGTTCCCCGAGAACATGCGCAGCGTCGCCGGCGCCCTTCTCTTCCTCGGATTCGCCGTCGCCAGCTACGCAAGCGGACTCATGGTCACCGTCGTGCACCGCACCACGGGCGGGCCCGGGCGACCGGACTGGCTCGCGCAGGATCTCAACCAGGGACGCGTCGACCTCTACTACCTGCTCATCGCAGCCATGGCTGCCGTCAATCTCATCTACTTCCTCGCATGCGCGCGCTGGTTCAGGTTCAAAAAGCCCGTCCACGACACCAACGCTGCTGCCATGCTCGTCGAGATGGACGGAAACCATCATAGTGACACCATCAAAAAGGCCAGCGCCGCAGGGCCTCCCGTATGAGCAGAGACAGGAGTTTTCCCTTTCTTTCTCTACTACTAGTATAGTAAGAAGAAATGGACGTGCAGACAAGTGTATAAGAAGGGAGGTACTAGTAGTAGCAAAATATACGTACAAGATAGGTACATGGACAGGTTGCCATCATCGTCATCAATGTATTGATTCTTCCATTAAGGAATGAAATCAAAATGATAGTACCATCTTAATTAATTTCGGACAACATAAACGAAGCAAAACAGAGCAAGTCACTGACTACTTCCGGTGGTACCTCTGCTTTTTTAATCTTTGCACCTATATATTTGCTGCTCTGGGATGGACAAAAAAGTTTCAGAGGAAGACAACAATTTATACCGAGGGAAAAAAAGTAATGCACTACTAGTATTCTCTACGGACAAAATCATTGTCCCTAATCCAGATCAACATGATAGCATCTTCATTGCTACGGGCGGGGGCTTCAAAAAATTTAGTCATTGGTTTACCTGTAACCACATCGTCCTAATAACAAGTCAAGTCAAATTGGGACCTGCAATTTCCAAAACATCACGGTACAGCCCTTGCGGATCTAGGTACTTCTTTGCAATTTTCTCAAGTTCAGACATGTATGTGTAGTTGGGCTTCCAAGATCCAACTGGAAATCCAACCTTTGCTAGATTTAGGGTCATAAACTCAAGAGCATTGGCACTCAGCAGGATGTATTTTGCCAGTTCCAGTTGACCACATATTCCAAATACGCCTGTCATGTTGACCGCCCTGAGGTGTTGGTGCTGCTGTGGGCGGATGTTGTCGGTTGTACGCCGATAAATTGGTTCTCAATCCAAACTGTTCATCTGCATGAATATTCATCACAACAGTTGAGAAATAATATCCTAATAATAATGGAAGAATAAAGACTATATTTTCCCCCTTAAGAACTATAGGATAAAGACAATCTAGAATTTAATGCAGCGAAGAAGAAATATGTACAAATCTCAAAATGCGGGCATGTTCCCATTTTTGTGCCATTATTTAGACAAGTTTCTTGATTCAAGATATTTGGAGTGTTGCTGAACGTAGAAAAAACGACAAGAAATGGATTGTTTAAGGGAAAAAGTGATTAAGTTTCAGTGGAAGGTTAGTTCGCAAAAGGTAAAACTTATATCATGAATTGTTCTTCGCAAAAGGTAAAAACTTATTAGGCAAGAATTTTTATGTTCATGAGGAGAAACTAGTAGGAAAGAATGTTCGTGGGAAACAAAAATGAAGAGGTGTCCCAGCTGAAACATATCATGGCAATTAACAATGGATAATACTTACATGCAGCACAAAATGCTCTAATTGAGGTGCCGCCTCAATAATCTGAGTCAACCGAAGAATGACGACTGCGCTCCATATATTACTAAAAAGATAACAAAACAGTACCAGGTGCCTCAAGTGAAGAAATTTAGTTGGGTTCTTGATCGATCTAGTCGTCTGTAAACAATTACAGTTGACAAAAATTATTCAAAAAAATAAAAGGTAAACAAACACACATTACACCAGGCCGGTTGGAAAGTAGTGAGAAATAAATTGTCAAATTAATGTTGTCAAGAAAACTAACCATTCTGTCCATGCTAAATGCTAGGAGACAAGGCGATCAATATGAGATAATGAGCAAGAAAGTCCATCCCAAAAGTAACCGAGGGTATCACCGACCCGGGAGAGAGTAACATTTGCCTTTGACAGCTTCAATGAATCGTTGATTTTAATCGGCAGAAACGGAGCCCCGACGTACTCGAATGTTGTAATGCTGGCAGCACGTAATTGGATGCTTTCAATGTCACAGTGGCCAACATGCAGGTAGGTCCGGGGCACAACAAGATGAGGAACGAAGGAACGAGTGATGCTTAGCCACTCAAGAGCGGGGCAATTTGACAGGAAAGGAGTGAGATCCCCTAGGTCACCCACGAGTTGGAGCTGGAGCTTCTTCAACATCTTGAAGCCGCCGCCATCATCGTCGGGAATTACTGGCAGCTCTAAGCACACATTGCCGAGGGCAAGAGACATGACGATGCTGCTGAGCCACGAGGACGATGTAGCTGGAAACCTGTACTTGTTTTTGCTGGTGAATATGGAATCATCGGTGTACATAATGGGTGGGCTCAAATCAAAGACGGCACGCGGCAGCAAAGCCAATCCAGCTATCCAGGTCAGGAGTGTGATGCGTCCCGAGAGCAGACGACCTCACCTCAAACCTATCCACCGTCAAGCGGCTGTGATGCTGCAAAACTGTAGTGACATGATCCACGAATCTATTGGCGTCGTAACCAGCAAGTTCCGAAGTCCCGTCGAAACAAAGATTAGAGTGATATGTCCAACGCATGTTCCATCGAGACGAAAGTAAGCTTGTTCGTCCAGCTTCTTTCACACTGAGTTTGGATAGTAATTTGTACAGCAAATCCTACACACAAACACACGATCAATTGTCAGGGCAGCTTCCGTTACAATTTATTGCAGTATACAAGTAGTAGCATATTGCAATACCCTTGTATGCTACCATCACAGGATACTAAAAAGGAATCTATCTAGTGTAAGAACCGATTTGGAATGAATTTTATGTGAGGGCTAGATTAACTGGACCTCGGGGAGGCTGTCCAATGACGGCGGCAATTTGAGTTGATCCTCGCCGGCGGCGGCATATTGCTTGCATCAAAGGAAACATCATCAACGGCTGCCTTTAGAGATTTGATCGGCCAGCAATTCGTTCTCTTATTTAGACCAGAACGAAGACGAAGAAAAAAAAGCTCAAGTAGAGTAGTATTTATTTACCTCCAGTCGAGGGCGATGACAAGGGACATACTCATGAAGGTCAAGCTTCCGTCGGCGGCCTGCCATGAGATCGTGTTGGGTTTGGCTTCTGCGGGCTTAATTCGCTTCTCTTTTCCTTTGTTATGTATATATATAGGTAAACTCTACTTTACAGCGGCCGCGCGTTAACGCGCTGGCACGGCCGCCTCGCACGCGCCGTGCGATCTCCAAGGGACGGCGCAGGCACGCGACGACGGCTCTCATTAACGAAATATCACGGCCACGTGGGACCCACCAGAGGAGGTGCGATCAAAACTTTTCCCCGTTCATTTCGTCGAGCTCATTCTCTCTCTCTTCTCTCTCTCTTCTCTCTCTCTCTCCAGCTCTTCTCTCCGCCTCCCATGGCGGTCGCGAGGGATACCGAGATCCGTCAGCCACTACACGGTGGCGGAGGCCGGGGCCGGTGCTGGGGGCGGGAATCGCGGCGTCGGAGGGCGATGCGGGCGCGGCGGGCGATGGACGCGGCAGCAGAGGCTGGAGCGGGCACTGATGGCGGCCGTGGTGGCGAGCTAGGAGATGAGGAATCAGGCGAGCACGTGATGCAGCCTCTCGGGGGCGAGACATCTCGACCCCTCTCCTCAACTCCATCACTGCCGCTCACATCAATTCCGGTGAAATCCACTGCTGTTAGGGTTTGCCCTCTCTTCTGGTATGCATACTTGTCCTTATCTCTCTCAATCCTGACTGATCAACAATCTATGAGGCTGGGATTCAAGTTTTTGCAGTAGTCGATTCGTGATTTTCTAGGGTTTGGGGTAGATCCACGTCGGGCAAGAGGGGGTGAGGTTGTGAGGCTTTCTAGGGATGCGGCCGTGCTGCTTGTCCCCAGCATGCTCGAACCCTACACATGAATTCGAGGAAGTAGTTCCAGGCAGCTTTAGAATCAGTTTGAATGTGTACTGTGATATGTGTCCCAGATGATTTTGATTCAGAAGGCATAGTGACATTGGTTTGCTCTGATTCGTAGCTAGTTTCACTGCATTCTATCAACTAGACACCTGAATTTTGTTTCATAGTGCTGAGGATTTTATTTTTTCAAACTCCAATTGAGCACCTCACAGCTAATTCACTGCATAATCCCATGGTTTGGTTATTAACTCGGTTTCTATGGATTGGGTTGTGAATTTTGAAACGACGATGGGTGAATAGAAATGTCAATGCAGTATTTGCAGCTATGTAGCTACCTGCGTTTTCTTTTTTACAGCAAGTGTAGCTTTTAAATATTTATTTGCAAACTTTTAATGATCCGTGCTAGCTCTTGTTTTCATTTCTTTTAGCTAAATTTCTGTACAGATATGGTAGCAATCTTGTGTCTTGATCCATGCTTAGTAGCTACACTTGCGGACTAGAGTTTTCAGGTTGGATTGCAGGGCAGCTCGATTTTTTTGTAGGGAAATAGGGAAGCCGAAGTGCATGCAAAGCTCGTAATTTAGATATCAACATGTGGCTTTGCTTGTCCATTTGTTGCTAATTAAGCTTTAACCTTTTCCTGTATTAGTATGCCTGCATTCTGCATCGTCATGCACTCATGGTTCAGCAGCTTGCCATATGTCCTTTTCTCTTTGATACAATTGAACTAACTAAAATTTTGGTCTTTCAAAATTTCTGTTTCAGCATGACTTTTGTTATTTTCATGTGTAAAGTTCATGTAACTGTCCACATCACACTGTAGTGTTGCAACTGGGTTAAAATTCTTCAAGGGATTATGCAGAATTGTAGTTGCTGAAAGGCCTTGATCATATCATCTTCATCTCTATGATCAGATATGATTGAAAATGCTTTTCTATACTGATAAAAATGTCTAGGTATTAATGTTAGAAATGCTTAGAAGTTACAATTAAAATATGGACTACAATGAGCTGACACTCATCATCAAGGTCTAGTGCATTCGGAAATTGGAACCAAACAGGCCATGTCTCCTGGACACATTGAAAACATTTTAATAGTAACTTGAAAGCATTTCTAATAGTTTCCCTAAGCACTTTTTTGTCATACAGATAAGCTTTTCTTTTTAAATAATGTTAGTAATAAGAACATTTTGTGAGTAATCCACAGTTCTAAACATAGCATAAGAACATTTGGTGAGTAATCCACAGTTCTAAACATAGCATAAGAACATTTTGTGAATATCTTTATGTGTGTTATTCGTTTTTCTCCCTTCAACCAATTAGTGCTAGTTGCTCTGAATTTGTCCGTCAGTGACTTTTTGTGTGTGTGTGTGCAGCTGCCAGTGAAAGGATGGATTGAGTTGGATGAATGCGTGAGAAGATGCAAGGATGCAGGTGTTAGCATAGTTCACCTGGTGAGTGCTGTTTTTATCCATGACTGGTGGTTTCTAAGGTTATAGAATGTCTGAATTCAGAAATACCTTTTACAGTAGCTTAGTTCTACCATATTGTGCTGATAAGAGGTTGCACCTTTTTAAAAAAAAAAACATTTATGTGTTATTTCGATTTTCGAACAACATTTTTTGCATAGAAGTGCTAGCAGACCTGATACATCTTTAAGGCAACTTAACAAACACCCAACATTCTTGGATTCCTGCCTACAACTGTCACCTCTTCATCAGGTGATGGCAATTTCAAGTCTACCATTGTATTTTCAGCAAATATTACCTGTCAACCGTTCAACCGTTTCTTTAATTGTAGTCAGAATACATTATGCAAACAAAAGTTCTTTAATCCAAAAATTGAAGCAGTTTATTGGCACACTGTACATAACAGCGAAAAAGGTGGGTCAAAGTGCTGATTTTATAACTGGATCTGGTTCTTTTTCAGGTGGCGGACAAACCACAAACACCAGAGTAATTTCAAGGTTCCCTCTCTGTCTCATGCTTCCATCTGTATTTAGTTTTTGTTGCTGTCTTCAGAAGACATTTTTTTGTCCAATATCCATTTGAGTCAAACCTGCTGGATGCAGAAGCCATGGCTTTTGCATGATAGCCCTGGTTATGGAATCTAGCGCACATAGGTCTGTTGTTATAGTGTTAGTTCAATGCACTCATTCTTTGTAGAACCTTCATTCTCTGGATTGTTTTTGTTCTATATATATTTTGCATGTGTGGTTAGCTATCGTACATGTTGGTCGTCGTGAAATTTGGCCTAGCCCACTTCACATCGCACGTTGAACTTTGTAACGTTATGGATTATTTTTCGTGGCATTTTTTGAGCATTTATGTAGGTATATTTTTATACCACATATGGTACTTCTACACATGTATTAAAGCATTTTGTATCAGGTATACCTTTTACTGTAATTTTGTTGTTTTTTCTTTTCCTGCATGTACAGTCCTAGGTTCTGGCATGCATGTCAGTTTAATCAAACATGTATTCATGCATAGGAGGCTGACTTACAGTAGCTTTGTTCTACCACATTGTGCAGATCAGAGGTTGCTCTTGTTTTTTTTAAAGCATTTATATGTTATTTCAAACAACATTCTACATAGAAGTGCTAGCAAATCTGATATATATTTAAGGCAACTTAACAACACCCACCATACTTGGATTCTTTTTCTACAGCTGTTGCCTCTTCATCATGTTGTGGCAAGTTCAAGTCTACCATTGTGTTTAGAGCAAATTACCTGATAAGCGTTTCTTTAGTTTAATCTGAAATACATTATGCACATGAGAGTACTTTAATACAAAAACTGAACAGGTTAATGCATACTGTACAGCAAATTACCTGTTCAGCTATTTATTATGAACACTATTAGTGTTCATTGAGACCCTGCACATAGTGAATAAAATGAATAGTTCAGAGATGAAACATTAGTATTGGATCTGCCCCCCTTGTCTCTATGTATGGTTTATGAAAGTGATGCTTCTGAAATTATGAAAACTGCTCCAAGTATTTTCAGATTTGCTTTTAAATATTCAGTAAATTAGGTTACTAGAAAATATTTAAGAAATGGCATTATTCTAGTTCACATCAAGAGACATGTACATGAAGCATATCTAGCATTTCTTAAAAGCAATTCTTTAGTATTTTATAAGCATTTTTATTGCTCATCAAATGCTGTTGTATGTAGTTCCCCCCCCCCCCCCCCCCCCAAAAAAAATGTTGTACGTAAATGTCAGCTTGGGAACATATGATACCTGACATTTTTATATTGCCATGTTCCATGTTAACGGCAAAATCATGTCTTGCCAATGCCATTTTCTATGTCACTATAGATGTACTCCCTCCAATCTTTTTTTTTTGTTGTCGTCCGGACAGAAAACGTAGTTCAAATTTAGTTCATGGTGGCTGTCCGGACGACATCATTTTGAGACCGGAGGTAGTATGTTACCTATGTGTTACCTGTAAAGCAATTTTAGTCATTAAATCAACATTATAGATTGCATGTAAACATACTTTAATCAAAATAACGAAGCACTTTGAATTTGTACTGAGTGAATGACTGCAGGAGTACTAATTATGGGTAATCTTCGTTGTTTTCAGGATATTGACATGATGAACTGGAAAGGTTTCTATGCTGCAATTATTGGCTAAATAGTAGCTTTTTTAACAGCAAATGTGGTGAAAATTCTGTACAGCAAATACTTTTGTTAGGGCTGTGTAACAAATTAACAGCTCTAAAAAGATGATGTGGCAAGTGTAGCAAATTTGCACACTTTTTATCTGAAACCACTTTTTCCGAGGAAACGAAATTACTTGGTTTTTTGTCTGAGGAACCAAAATTTCTTGTCATCTTTGTTGCTTTTGGTCTTTGGTTTCCGTCTAAGTAGATTAGTGATGATTACCTGGTTAGAGAACCCCCTAAATGATCTTGCACCGGCAACAACACGTTCTGAATCGCACTGTAAAGCAATTTATGTGGGTCCCACCCGACTTTGGCTCACCTATGCTCTCTCTCGTTCGGGCTCGCGCGAGCCGCGCCAGACGACAACAACAACAAAAAAAAAACGCCGGGAAAGGAAACCGCGCGGGCTGAATTGGTTTCCCGAAACGGGCGGCCGTGCGGGTGGGTTAACGCACGGCGGCCGTGCGTTAGCGCTGTCCATATATATAAATATCTCCAGTATAATATACGGACTACTAACCCCGCCCCCCTTTATTATTTTTTATTTGAGAATATTATGTGGTATAGTAAAATAAAAGAGGAGGATAAAACGTACGAAATTGTGTTGGAAAAAAGATGGTTTTCCGTCAGTGAGCCACGGAGCGTCCCACGGAGTCACGGACACCCGTGAAAGTTTTTTTTTTTTTTTTTTTTTTTAATATTACACAGTACAACTCAGACACTCACAACGCACGCACACTCGTCCCTATGAACGTACATACGCAAACCCTACCCCTATGAGCATCTTCGAAGACTGAGCCGGCAAATTCTCCAGATTCCCGAAGTCACCACTGGCGCCTCGTTGTCGACGGCCTCGTCGAATACCGCTGAAAGCACAAATGCCGTTAAATCCTAGAAAATTCGCTCCCACCGGGAGTCGAACCCAGGACCTCAAAGGTGTTACTCGGTTGCCTTAACCACTAGGCTAAGACCCCTTTCACGGACACCCGTGAAAGTGTGTGAACCGCTTGAGAGGAGGGCCGCGCGGCGAGGACGCCGGGCCCGGTGGATCCAGTCCACGGACCGCGCCATGGAGCACCCCACATCGCAGCGGCCCATGGCGGATAGTACGGCATCCAGGGTGCCGCGCCAACACCACCGCGGCCACCGGATCCGCCACCGTAGCCGTAGGTGTTGATGCCGCCGTTGGAACATTGGTTGCGGCCACCGCGGCCACGACCGCGTTCAGAGGGGTTGTTGGCACGTTCAGGCCGCTCCGCTCTGCTCTGCTCTTCTCACTCCATCATGACTCTTGCTCTTGTCGATCCCATATTCCCATCCATCAAAAAGGCCAGCGCCGATCTGCTGCTGCCATGCTCGTCGAGACGGACGGAAACCAGAGTGACAGCCTCAAAAAGGCCAGCGCCGCAGGGCCTCCAGTATGAAAGTTTCGCATTCTTTTCCTTTTTCTACTAGTGGTATACTCTAGTAACAAGAAAAGAATGGTTCTCAAAAAAAAAAAGAAAAAAAAAGAACGAATGAGCAGACGAGTGTATAAGGGAGGTGCTGGTATAGTAAATATACGTAGAAGATAGGTACATGGACAGGTTGCCGTCATCATCGATGTATTCATTCTTCCATTACGGAGTGAAATCAACATGATAGTAACATCAAAATAAACAGAGCAAAGCGGAGCAGAACAGAGCAGGTCACCGACTTTCCGTTGGTATTTCATCTTTACATCAAACATATTGTGCGCTGGGATGAACAGAGGAAGACAACACAATTAGTAGCTCAGTAATTTACTGAGGAAGAAGTCAAGGTTCGTCACGGAGTAAAACGCATTGAGTTCTACCGAGGATCAATGATATTTGCAGGCAAATTAAAATTTGAACTTTATTTAAATTGAAAAAGAGTAGTCCAGGTCATTGACTCCCTCTGGTACTCTGTTTTTGATCTTTGCATCTAGATATTTCATACCATGCCAAGAGTATCATTCTCTACACACATCTTTAGTTGTCATGAAGCTTGGAAACTCGTCTCTATATTCCCATGGTTCGACACTCATGTGGTTCATTCTAACAATTCTGTGTACTAGAGTGAGGTAGAACAAAATACTTGTGCACAAAAGATATTACTTTAGAATTGCCACAATAGCTTATGCAAATATGCGCACAAAAGAAACTTCTCTCTAATGAAATCAATGGGGTGTTTATTTCAACAAATATTGTACGAGGAGACGATTAGTAATGTTATTTGATCTTAATAGTAGGAGCACCCATAAGAAACGTATGTCTCTAACAATCGAAAGGTGCACATTTTAATAAATATTATGTAAGGAAATATTTATAGTTTTGTTATTTAGTCAAATTGTAATATAAGGAACTAGAAATCGGACGGCCCCTCTAATATAAGGAAATATTTATAGTTTTGTTATTTAGTCAAATTATAATTGCAGTCGCGAGGATGCGGTCGGCAGAACGATTCCGCGGATCGTCCCGGTGATGCGCCCTCCTCGGGCGGCGATGGCTGCGTCGAGCTCCACCACGGACCCGATCGCGACCAGGAGGTCGCCGCGGCCGACGACGGAGACGAGCTCGTCGGCCTTGGGCAGGGGCAGGCCCTCGAGCAGCAGACCAATCTCCGCGTCCTTCTCGAGGGCGGCCATCGTCCAACACACACCTGATCAGGAAAAAAAAACAAATCTAACTCGGTCGTAACTCATCCCATCCGACAAAAGCGATCTACATAACAAACAGAAAAGCAATGTTAAGCCACGAACCCAGGATGCGCGACGCGGACGGCGGGGCCCTGATGCAGCGGCGGTGGCGGCGAGCCCTAGGTGTGTGGTCGTGTGACTGGCAACCGCCTTTCTTCTGTTCTGATCTCGTAATAAGCAGGAAGGAGTATTATATGGGGATCAGCATCGTGTGCATTCCATGTGCCTTGAGCGTGCATCAGCCGGGCCGTTTCGATAGGGAGCGCCAAGCACGGCAGTAGCGCGGCCCACGGCCTGCCAATGCAGAGCGTTGATTTTTCTCGGCTGAAGAAATAGTGAAATCGCCATCTAGGCCCACGGCAGTAGCGCGGCTCCACGCCCACGGCCTGCCAAACACATGCTCCAGGCGTTGCGGAGATGACAGTAGCGACGTTGCGACTCCAAACTTCATATTTAATTTACCTTTTGCAATTATTTTTATTTCAATATGGTATACAAAATGTGAACAGCTCCAACTGTAGGGGTAGATGAGTCATTTCACATGCATATTCTATTTCAGAAAATATTAGTAGAATCTGTTTTGCATATCATTGGTCAATAAGTGCTCGTCGTTCCTTATGCGATGATCAGAGCTGGAAGGAGGGAGTATAACTGAAGAAAATATTTGGCGTTGTAATTTTCTTGTAAGATAATATATAAGGTTCAAATAACACCAGGTTTTGAAACAAACCATAACTCTGCCTTCCACACTATATAAGATATTACACCTTTTTTTTCGTCGTCCAATGTATACATATAATATAATAGATATTTAGTGAATTCCATCAAACAGTTCGTATATTAGCAAATTGAATTATGGAGTGATCACGGTGTGGCACAAACTGAAGGATGCAAGAAAAATCCATAATACAGAGCCATTTGCTTGCCAAGAAAATAAATGAAATATGTTAAAGATGAGAGCAAAACAGAGTAGTACAGGTCATTGATATAGTGATACTTCGAGTGGCACACCTGCTTTCTAGTCTTTGCATCTAGATATTTATTTCATTCTCTGCACACTTCTTTAATTAATTGCTATGAAACATGTGACCACTCTAGCCTCCTTGCCTCCTTTTACCTCAAACACTTCTCAAATGAACTGCTTATTTTAACAACTATAGTACTCTCTTACAACAACGGACATGCGTCTCATTACCGTGAGACAGCTACCAACCTAGATATGGCCAAAAAAAAAAAAAAAAAAAAAAAAAAAAAAAAAGACCTGCGGGGGCACGGGCGTTCTATTAAGAAGAAGGACCTTCTCACGCAGGCCTAGAAAACCCCCGAACCCCTTTCCCACCCTTACATGGGGCCACTTGCCACCGTGTGAGATTGGTGCGGGCCTTCACCTATGCTTTGAGTGGGAGAGGCGAGGGGATTTTTTTATGGGGACAAGGCCCCGGTGAGACACGCGGGTGCGGCTCCTGGGAGTCGAACCCGGGTGGGCTGCCTGGACGACGCCAGTGCTAGCCACCCGAGCTGTGCTAGCCAACCTAGATAGGCCACAACATTTTACATGTATATGCATCCACGAAACTTTCATCTAATGAATGTAATGTTCATATTTTAATTGCTTTTCAATAGGCAATGCATATAGTTTTGTTGTTTGGTAAAAATGTACGGGGGAGCAAGATGCAGCCCCTCCAAGATTGGCTAGCCAGCTACCACCCTGGATAGGGAAAAAAGTTTACATTGGCACATAAGTATGCTAAATTATAGAAATACAAATTTTCATCTAACGAATGTAAGGTCCATATTTTAACAAATATTTTATATGTCGATGTTTATAGTTTTGTTGTTTGGTCAAAATGTACATTGGCAAGGTGTTGCTCTCTTTTTCGAACCAATAAAAGCATTGATTTTATCACACTAGAGAAGAAGTAGACCGCATCATCTTTAACTGAACTACTTATGCAAGAAAAAACATCGTTGAGCCCTACATCACCGTCTCCGAACTGGCGCCTGCACTCAGGATTGTAGACCCAGAGGATCTATTTGACACTAGCCGCGAGCTGCCACAACACCTCTGGTCTGCGAAGGAGAACAACATCGTCTTCCATGTTGAACGTTGTATCATCTGAACCTCCTCTTGCTAACACGTCCGAAAAGTAGACATGTGTAACCCTTCTTCTCTATACACATTTAATAAAGCATTGTGATTTAGTCAGCTTATTGTTAATTATAAATTTATACTACTATGTCACATGTCGTTAGGATATTATAACTGAAGTAAATTATTAGCATTGTAATTTTTCTTTGAAGAGCATATGAGGTCGAAATAACACCAAATACTTAAACAAACCACAACTCTCCTTCCACACTGCACAACGAGAGGAAGTTTTAAGATGTTACCGTGAATAAGAGAAAATTTGCCACATGGATGGAACATGATAAAAGGAGGAAGTTGTCGTCAAATTTTGGATACACTAAGTAATGAAGCCATGGTACATAAGCAGGGACAATGGTGATCTCGATATGAAAAGCAATGATGTTCCAAGTCATCCCGTGGTTTGATGTAAATGGAACCGCCTGCTACAGATCATAGTTGACTTATGGCCATGGCAGCCCCATCTGAAGGCTTCGAATGGGGAACATATATAATTTCCGCATCAGGATTAAGCAGCTCCCATCTGAAAAGAAACAGAAGTGGTAAGAAAGCATATGTTGAGCAGCTGAGTAATTAAGCTTCACAAAGAAGATGCTCATGTACTAAATAAATTGCACGAACAGGGTATGAACGTGAGTTACTTGTAGCCTAGAGATAGATGATGCAACATGACGGTGAGGTGCAGCCTAGCCAGCATGTTCCCGGCGCAGATCCTGTGTCCCGCTCCGAACACCTGGTATGTGCCCGGCTTTGCTGGTTTCTGATCGACATTGCAAGCATCATTTTACATTTCCTTTGATTGAGTATACTAAACTAGCTTGACTAACTTTGACAGTAGCGGTGAGCTTACTTCCCATCTGTCGGGGTTGAAGGTTAGTGGATCGTGGTAGTATCTGGGGTCGGTATGAAGCGACCGCAGCCAGACCACAACCCTCCACCCTTTGGGTATGGTGTAACCTGCGTACTCCACATCTTTGAGTGCGACACGGTGAACCATCGCGGCAATGTTGGCTACGCGGAGCGTTTCTTCGACTACCTGTGGTGATCGATGCCAAGATCAAGTAAGCAAAACTCTTCTGAATTCTGATTGAACAGACTGGAGACAGTTGCAGTAGGTGCCACGGACGGAGCATATAGCTATGCTCCTGCAGTATGCACGTACCTTGGCAGTGTACTTCATCTTGGGCATGTCATCAGGAGTGATGAACTCCCCGTTCTTGTCCTTGCTGATGGCCGAATTCTCCTCCTGAGTCAACATGGCATGATGCTACAGTGAGCTGCAGCTGAAGTCTGAACAGAAGACAAGTTCCGAGGGAGTGTCGTGACGTACTCGGAGCTTGGCGAGGGCACGTGGGGATTTGGCGAGGTGGTAGACAGCCCACATGAGAGCAGAGGCGGTGGACTCGTAGCCGGCGAGCAGCAGCGACACCATGTTGTCCACCACTTCCTCCTCGCTCAGCAGCCTCCCATGCTCGTCCTCCGCCCGCATCACCGCGCTCATCACGTCTTCCTCTCTCGGCCGATCACCCAGATGCTGCTTCCTCCTCTGCAGTTCGTCCCTGAACACCGCGCTCAGCTTACTCCGGCACTGCACGACCCAGCAGCTCTGTCAGTTGTTTCAGAATTCGTCAGAGATTCAGCAGTGTGTGTGTCCCTAACAATCACCAACCCTGAGAGCGCGACGGAACGCTGTTCCGGGCAGGTCGAGCGGGAACGCCCTGAGGCCGCCCAGCAACCCGGCGAACCACGCGTCCATCTCCTCCGTCAGCGGCGACGGCTCCATGCCCACAAACATCTTGCAGATGATCTCGAACGTCACCTGATTGATGATCTCGACACAATCAATTTCTACCTCTCCTCCCGTTAATTAACAATGTGTCCATCATCCATGGATCTCAACAAAGGGGCAAAAGGCAAGGAACAAACGGCGGCTCACCTACCTTCTTGGCCTCGGTTGCGGCGGTAATGGTGCCCTTGTCGGCCCAGGAGCGCAACGCCGCCACGACGCGCGGCTGGACGGCGCGCGCGATGCTTCGCAGCGAGCCGGGCCGGTTCACCGCATCGACGACGCAGGCGCGGAGCCTGGCGTGGCGGGCGCCGTCGACGTTGAGGATGGAGGCTGCCCCGACGAGCGCCGGCGCTGGCCAGCGGATGCCGAAGCTGTCGGGGGACTGCAGCACCATCTTGTTGGCCGCCGGCGAGCACGCCAGCACCGCCGGCGACCCGAACAGGTGCGTCCGGTACACGCCGCCGGACTCGTCGCCGTACCGCCGCCGCTTCTCGTCCACGAACCCGTCGGGCCGCCGCGCGCGCCGGAAGTAGCGCTTCAGGGCGGGGTTCTCGCCCACGAACGGCAGGCCCATGTTGCCCGGCGGCAGCCTGCCCGCGCGTCTCCCGCCGCCGCCATGGCGCCACCGCCACTGCTTGAGCGCGAACGCGGCGCAGTGGAAGGCGTCGTTGCCGTGAGAAAGGACGGCGACCACGAGCAGCACGAGCAGGCCGAGGCCCAGCCACCACCACGCCGCCTGCTGAACCATCTCCATGGATCTTTTCACCCTGGACTAGTGATCAGCAGTGAAGCGATCACCACTTTTGTTGTCGACACTACAACTCCACTAGCTAAGCAGCTTGGCAGCGGAGTGGAGTGAGCTCCGTCCTTGTTGTGTTGCTGCAACACTAAACCGAGATCTGGCGGCCGTGGCTGTCATACTATTCGACGGGAAATGGTCTGATCAGTGATCATTAGGCCAGAGACATGTGTGGTGAAAAACACAACAAAGCGTATTGGATTCCCATATCGGGAAAAAAACTGCTCGGAGGCAAAACCTTGTGCGTCGTATTCGGTATTAAAATTCTCGTTGTCATTGCAGATGTAGCACCTTTGGCCGTTCGTGGCCACGAGCAAAGATATTCTTCTTCTTCTTCTTCTTTTTCTTTTGGACTTCGCATGCATGCATCAGCGACTTCAAAAGAAACAAAAAAAAAATCAAATAATCCCATTTTACTGTCGCGGACTGGAGTGACGTGGTAGGCCCGTTTTTCCAGGCCGGGCCCGGTGTCCAAACAACCGTGCTGTGTTGGCCCGCTCTTGCATGGTCCTTCATCGGGCACGGTGTCCAAACAATGTAGCCATATATGGGCCTTTACTCGTGCTAGTGTGCTACTCAGGTCCACGTCTCATGTCCATTTTCATTCATTCTTTCTTTCTTTCTTCCAAACGACCAGGACATTTTGTAGAAAGAAAGTTTAGAGCACCTGCAACATTTGGGTGAACTCGTCTCCAAAAAAAATAACATTTGGGTGAACTATGAATATGGTATGCTCATGGTATATTAATTTGTGGATCAATGCTTGCTTATGGCAGCTGTAGTGCGTGTGAAAGAAGAAATTGTAGCCAAAGAAAACTTGCACTCAAGAAAATATGGATCCATTTAAGAGGCTGCCTTTTGTTTTGTTTTGTTTTGTTTTGTTATAAAAGATTATCCATTATATGCAGTAGTACTAGCAAAAGAAGGAATTGGTGAGGGAACTAGAGGACGTGTATGCCTGACAAGGTGCCATTTTTCAATTGGATGGAGTAGGTGGCTTGTCTGCCGGCGATCCTGAAACAGAAGAGGATTTCAAACCTCAGCACAGTAGAGTACGTAGCTCGTTCACTGTTCAGCCTGTGCGCCTCGCTGCGAAGCAGTCGTTTTACTGTAACAGCTGATGAAGAAATATCTGAAACACTGTAGCTGCTACAAAACAGTTGCTGCAAAGCAGCAAGACGAACATGCTGGTTCTCTGTTGATCCGATCCGATCCGATCACATCCCACCATCAACGGCTAGTAGCACCCTTTCGTCTTGGCTTGGCTTCCGTACGACGGCAGCACAGCAGCCATGGTCCGGATATTATCAGCTCCCCACCCACCATTCCCACACTCGTCTGTCTGCTGTCTCGCAGTGAAGAAATAACTGCAGTGTGCCAATGGCTTGTGGTGCGCTGCGTTCAAATTCCTGTAGGAATTGCCATGTCCAAATAGTACATTCAAATCAACGGAGCAGCAGCAGGTTGGTTCCATTCGACGCAGGAATGTTTGATTCTCAATACTTGCCAATATTTGGCATTGATTGCCTCGTGCCTGTTCTTCATCAGTGAACAGAGGGACCATGACTGGTGGCTCATTTTAACCACGATCATTTATCGCAACTAATCAGTATATCGTAAAACGATCTTTTTGTTAAATTATCGGCAGAACGACGACACGTAGATCTAGACGAATTAACAAAATTAAAACTGGAATAGAGGAGACGAAATTTTTTATTGCGAAATTCTGGTGTCAGAGTACACAGGGAGGTCTCCTCAACTATTTATAAAGGGAAACCCTAACTTTATGTTAGACTTTGATTCGATAAAGGAGTCCATATAAACCAGGACATTTTCTTCTAGAAAATGAGCCTGATCCATTAAGAATTTTACAACACTTTTAAAATTGTTTGGCAGCACCACCACCGGGTGAGAAAGAGAGAGCATTGCCGTTTCCGCGGTCTCGTTTTTTTTTTTTTTTTTTTTGAGATTACCGTTTCCGCGGTCTCTGCAACGGTCCACCGCAGCACCCCGGCGAAGGCGAGCCCCTGTCTGTCTGTCTGGTTCTCTCTCTCTCGGAAAGCCGAGCTCCCTACTCTACTCGTGGTCCGTGCCTAGCGGCACCTATCACTGACATTGTGGGCCGGTGCTACATGCATCGCTGGTGGAGCCCACCCGTCAGCGGTACCATTTCTGGTCAGCCATGTTGAAAGCAGCGGTCAGAGCTCACACATAATTAAAGGCTGCTACTCTTCACTCTTCTCTCACACACCACCACCATCTGTTCTTCTTCAGAGTGAGAGAGAGGGAGGGGCTTCAAAACCTCCCAAACAAGCCAGGAAACGCCAAGAACGCACCACCTCTCTTCCCCGGCCACCACCATGGGCAACAACTCCAAGGGCGCCCGCCATGGCGTGGCGCTAGCGGTGGGCCTGCGCGCCGCCGCCGCCGCCATTGCCGCCCTCCTCCTCTGCTCCACGGCGTCCGTGGCCCTCACCCCGGACGGTACGCACCTGCACGAGCACATCGGCGCATTTCATTTCACGCAGCTTCAATCTAGTAGGACTTGTAATCTTGCAATGCAATCCCCTGACTAAGGCTTCCTGTGCAGGTGAGGCTTTGCTGGAGTTGAAGCTGGCCTTCAACGCCACCGCTGCGCGGCTGACGAGCTGGAGGCCGTCGGACCCCAACCCCTGCGGCTGGGAGGGCATCTCCTGCTCCGTCCCTGACCTCAGGGTCCAATCCATGTGCGTTCCTCACCCGATCTGCATTTCTCACTCCCCTTTCATTCCTTTCTCTCTCTCTCTTCCTTTTCATTTTTATTCGAGTGTTTGAATGAACGAAAGAAATGTTTGAGAAGAGGAGGAGGCTCTGTTCCCCATGTACGCTTTCTTCTCGGATTCCGACCTTGTCGCTGCAAAGTAATCCGCGTGCTCTTGTCGTTGCAGAAATCTCCCGTACATGCAGCTTGGCGGCATCATTTCACCCAGCATTGGGAAGCTCGACAAGCTGCAGAGACTGTAAGCACCTTTTCCATTTAGCAGAAAAATGTTTTTCCTCTCTTGGTATTTGCAGGATGCAGCAAGTGTTCTAATATTCCCCTTCCTCTTTGTGTGTTTGTCTCAATGTCTGTGCCTGTGAATCCATGGATCGACGGACCTTTCCCCCTCCAGAGCTCTGCACCAGAACAGCTTGCACGGCTCCATCCCACCAGACATCAAGAACTGCACCGAGCTCAAAGCAATGTACGCTGTCTTTCGGTGAAACTAGCTTGAGTAGTTTATTTTGCTAGATTTCTTCAGCTAATGAATTGGCTACACCGCTCATATGCTATTGTTTTTTTCACTGTGTTCAGTTATCTGAGAGCTAACTACCTGCAAGGGGGTATCCCTTCAGAGATTGGCGACCTCGTCCACCTCACCATCTTGTATGTTCTTCACACCACCAACTTTGATCGACTAATTGTTGTGTTGTGATGTTTCGTTGATCTCTTACATGTCTTAAATGCAGGGACTTGTCTAGCAATCTGTTGAGGGGCACCATTCCTGCATCGATTGGAAGCCTTACCCACCTTCGCTTTCTGTAAGTTTTTTAGCTATCACTCGCTGTTCACTTGCTATAACGGTGTTTATGTAGACCTCATAATAGAATGCTGATACAAAAACGAATCTGACTGAGAGAACAAACATGCATTGCAGGAACCTGTCCACCAATTTCTTCTCCGGAGAGATCCCCAATGTTGGTGTCCTTGGAACCTTCAAAAGCAGCTCGTAAGCTTTGGCCCCATCTCCTTTATCCTTCTGTACTGCAAGCTTATCATTTATGATCTCGGATGGCTGCTGTAATTAA
Organism: Eragrostis curvula; assembly: GCA_007726485.1. Lineage (NCBI taxonomy): Eukaryota > Viridiplantae > Streptophyta > Magnoliopsida > Poales > Poaceae > Eragrostis > Eragrostis curvula. Next base: position 327,691 of record CM017444.1, on the reverse strand, counting down.
ACATTTTTGTACCAGTAGCAGAAGTAGAACCTGTATTTAATGTTGTAGTTAGTTTGTTCACATGCTGCAATGGCAAACGCAGGTTCGTTGGAAATCTGGAGCTTTGTGGGCTGCCTATACAGAAAGCTTGCCGTGGAACCCTCGGGTTTCCTGCAGTGTTACCGCATTCTGATCCCCTCTCCTCCTCTGGTAAGTCCTCCATTTCTACATGATTGTATTGTTGAGCGCATTTTCCCAACTTTGGAGCCGTGTGTGACTAACTGATGTTGTGATTTATTTTTGGCTTAAATAGTTGTTTCTCCCATCAACAACAACAAAACATCACACTTTCTGAATGGCATTGTCATTGGTTCCATGTCAACCTTGGCTCTTGCCTTGATTGCAATACTTGGCTTCCTATGGGTTTGCTTATTGTCGAGGAAGAAGAACATTGGTGGAAACTATGTAAAGATGGACAAAAAAGGTGTTCCTGATGGTAATGATTCCAGTGCCTACTGTTTTTTTGTAAATAAAAAAGAATGATGCCAGTTGATGTGACTTGCACTTTCTTAGAACTGACTAGTACATGAGAACTAACTACCAAGTCTGTTGTCAATTGTCATAACTTAGGTGCAAAGCTTGTGACATACCAGTGGAACCTTCCGTACTCATCAAGTGAGATCATTAGAAGGTTGGAGCTGCTTGATGAAGAGGATGTGGTTGGCTGCGGGGGTTTTGGTACGGTGTACAAAATGGTGATGGATGACGGTACGGCATTTGCCGTCAAGAGGATTGACTTACAGCGTCAAGGGCGTGATAGGACCTTTGAGAAGGAGCTTGAGATTCTGGGTAGCATTAGGCACATCAATCTCGTCAACCTGCGAGGCTACTGCCAGCTCCCAACAGCTAAGCTACTCATATATGATTTCGTGGAGCTGGGAAGCTTGGATGGCTACCTTCATGGTAAGCATGCTTACCGCCTTCCAAATCTGACATTGATCATGATCACAATGTTCAGCACTTTATTTATGCAATGACTTATCACCTGATGCTAACACTCTATGTTGCTAATAGCAGGAGATGCTCAGGAGGACCAGCCATTGAACTGGAACGCACGTATGAAAATCGCTCTGGGTTCTGCTCGAGGTTTGGCATATTTGCACCATGACTGCTCACCCGGGATTGTCCATAGAGACATCAAAGCCAGTAATATCCTTCTGGATATAAGTTTGGAGCCTCGCGTATCTGATTTTGGCCTAGCAAGGTTGCTTGTAGACAATGGTGCCCATGTCACCACTGTTGTGGCTGGTACATTTGGATACTTAGCGCCAGGTACACTTCTCTTGCTGGTCAGACATTAGGAGCAGACATTTGAAAGCTAGTAGTTTTACCGAAACACGGTTTAAACGCTTCCTGTAGTCTGTAGTTATACACCACATTTTCCTGAATAAGTTAATCAAGACCAGTAATGCATATTTGATTTATTCACAAAATAGTAGGTTTGCACTACTCATTTGGTAGTAGAGTTTTAAATTATAGTTACCAGTAATTGTGATACAAGAGTTAGTGCGAGAACATTTATAAGGCTTTAGTTCCCTAATATGGAGCAGCTCCAATTGATTCAGATCTAATAATGGTTACTTTGACTTGAATGACAGAGTACTTGCAAAATGGGCATGCTACTGAGAAATCAGACGTGTATAGCTTTGGGGTGCTTTTGCTGGAGCTTGTGACCGGGAAAAGGCCAACTGATTCATGCTTCATCAAGAAGGGACTGAACATTGTCGGCTGGGTAAGTCATGGTTCCACCTCTCCTACCTTAGTTGCAGTTCTGCATGAACCGAAAGCCATATGAATCCTGTGAACTGAACTTGCTTTTTTGCAGCTGAACACGCTAACGGGGGAGCACCGGTTGGAGGACATCATCGATGAGAGATGCGGCGATGTGGAAGTGGAAGCGGTCGAAGCCATCCTGGACATCGCTGCGATGTGCACCGATGCAGACCCCGGCCAGCGTCCATCGATGAGCGCTGTCCTGAAAATGCTGGAGGAGGAGATCCTGTCTCCCTGCATGAGCGAGCTGTGCTACGAGCAGCACCTGGAGCTCTGAGTGAGTATGAATGATGCTGCTTCTCACATGCTGATGAGAGTTGGAAGTAGAAATTTTTGTAGATACATGATGGACAGCCAACCATGTTGTAGGTCTGTGGGTGGACAAGTTCAGACTTTTTTGTGCTCAACCCAAGCGGTTCTTGGCACAGAACCACATCGGTGTACATAGAGAGATCTGTTTTTTGCCTTTCGCTTTTTATCTTTGCTAAGTACTATTGTGGTCATTGGCTGATTAGTTTATGGTGGCAAAGTTGACATCTCCTTGAGCCAAAACACGGAAGAAAAAGTTGGGGAAGTAGGCAGTATCAACACTCACTAGGGGACACGTCACGTGCATGAAAAGGAGATTCAGTTTCAGACCCAATGACTGTAGTAGGAAAATTAATTGGGGGGCGTTTATTTTATAGGGGTCTAAAATTTAAAAGGGTCTAAAAAAAATCTTATTATTTAAGAGTATTAAATAATATTTAATTATAAAACTAACTGCAGAACCTCTGGTCTAATTCGCGAGACGAATCTAATGAGGGTAAGCAATCCGTGGTTAGACGATGGTTACTGTAGCATTACTGTAGCAAAATATAGTTTACTTAGGCTCGTTAGATTCGTCTCGTAAAGATGTACCCATCTGTAAAAAGGTTTTGTCATTAAATTTTATTTAGTACTAGATTCTCTTTATTTAGAAGCCTCTAAAATTTAGCGCTAAAAGAAACGAACAGGGCCTGGTAGTGGAGACATTTTTATGAGCATCATTGTCCATCACATCCGTACCCGTACAAGATCCGGCTTGATCTTGTCTCGATACACATGAGGTGTGGTTCAGTCGCAACCAAAAAAGCTGCGACTGGCAGTGTGCGCGCTAGAACGGAGTATCCGGAGCAAAGCTCTTGCACAGTGCTCCAGGAAATAAAATAACAGAGTGGATTAACCCTTTCCATTCTTCCAGGCAGGCAGGTTGCTTGAGAAGCGAGACGACATCAAAATCTTCATGCATTTTGAAAGGTTCCACAACAACGAGCATAGGATTACACATGCTGTTCACCTTCCAATGGCACGCTCGTACATATTCTGTGTATATCCTAGTGTTTTAAATAGCGGGCTATGGACTTATAGCGGTTTGCTTTTAAAACAGTTAAATGGGGCTATAGCGGGACAATAGCGGGTTAAATCAGTTAAGTTGTACGTGAAAACAAATAGCGACAGACCCCTTAAAACAGCTATAGCGGGCTATAGCGGTAGCTATAGCCGGCTATTTAAAACCATGGTATATCCCCGATACCTTCACACTCATTGCTCGGTGCTCGCATGGTAAGTGGTAACTGGTGAATGATATTGCAGTTACATACGATACGAGTCGGGCCTACAAGCACTTTATGTGGCCTGCTTAACCTGCCTCTGCTTGCATTATCGCTTTATCAGCTCGACTGATGCAGGCGCAGCAGCGGTTCTTGTTGCTAGCCTGCTGTGCTGCTACTAAGGGACATTGCAGGACAGGTTAGGTTTCATACAAAGCATGTAACCAAAAAATTACGTTAATCTTATAACCGGATGTTACCGCAGTTGAGCAGTAGTGTATGATGGTCCGTGCAACTGTTGGCTCACGTGTCCGAAGCTTTTTTCTGACTGGCAAAAGTTAATGGCAGGCAGGAGCAACTGTACGTGGGCTTTTGGCCCAGAGGCGAGTGGACCTCGTCTGGGCCCGCCCACAGTCTGTCTGGACAAATATAATGGACCCGTGAGGGATGGCCCACTTGCGCATGAGCGGTCTGATGAATTCAACAATTCTTTTTGGGCAAAATGTAATTGAATTCAACAACTTTATTAGGTTCATTGATATATATATATATATATATATATATATATATATATATATATATATTAAATGATCAATCACCATTTGCATGCATGCAAATGGGCTGCTTGGATCGAGAGCCCTGTTGTGAGCATGGCAGGCCCAACCAAAAATCCAGGCCGGGATGAACCAACGTAACGCGATATAATCGCCGGCGAAATCGCGCGAGGAGATTGGTCCGCTTCGTAAGTAGGCAAGCTTGGCTTGCCGAAGAAGAAAGGGATCGCTGCTGCGATTATATTGGTGTCTATCTCTTCCTTTTCTTGTCACGGACGGATGCATCTATAAAAGGGCAGAATCGGGGTACCTGTCCGTATCCATCCATTGACGTCTCTTCTCTCGTCTCTTTTCAGCAGTTAGCGCGTCACCGGTTTTTTCTCGTCCTCCCGTCCACCGTCACCGCCATGGGTCGCGGCGGCCGCAGCTCTGGTATCTTATGGTCATCCACTCTCACGTGTTTTATTTGCATTGTTCGTTCCATGGATATGTATGCAGATCCATCCGTATTATTAGTTCAATTTACTAACGGCATTGTTGGTGCCTCAAGAGCATGCTCGATTTGATCCGATCAATCACATGCAAAATATCCGATTATGTAGATCGGATCCATCCGTAGCACGAAAAATCTGTGAAAAGAAAAATCCTTTTTTTCTGGATCGGAGAATACATGCATTATGATGCTGACGATCGCTTATAACTCGTTCGTTTGTTCCTCGATAATTGCAGGAGGAGGCCGATCCTCGTACCGAAGCACTCCGCGTGCCAAAGCCCCTGCACCAGCAGCCGGTAATTCAAACTTTGGCATCAACTTGCTGATCTGAATGATGGATGGCAATTCGATTTAATTTACTTTGTGTAGGACGTCGTTGATGAACTGAGTTATTATTTGCAGCACCCAAGGCGGCTCCGGCCCCCGCAGTTCAGTCAGGCGGCGGTTCAATCCTGGGTAACCTGGGATCCACCATTGTTGATGCTTGGGTGTGGGGTTCCACCGTGTCAATGGCCCACCGCGCCATGGATGCCATCATGGGACCCCGCACCTTCCAGGTTGACCACACCACTTCTCAGCTGCCTGCTGCCGCCGCCCCCGCACCAGGATCGGAACCATCGAATGCGTGCGACGTCCACAACCTGGCCTTCCAAGATGTACATATGTCGTCCGTCTGAATTTGATCTCCTTGCTTCACTGATGATCTGTGGTTAATATGTTCGTTTTGCATGCGTTGCAGTGCATCAACCACAACGGGAGCGACATCAGCAAGTGTCAGTTCTACATTGACATCCTCAACGACTGCCGCCGCCGTGGACAAACCGCCGTCGTCGAGACCTACGGATGAAACCTTCCCCGGCGTGATCATTGATCTCCTCCGATAATGCAGTCCCTTTTTATTTACCTCAAATGGCAGTCACTTCTCGGATATTAGCTTCAGTATTTCTTAGTATGGTATTGGATTGAACTCCCTTTTGTTAATGTTGCAGTTAACTCATATGAATTGGAGTGTCTGTCATGTTCTGTGTTTGTCACGACAAAAAACTTTAGTTTCATCATTCGATTCTTAACCGAGTATAGGATTAAATGAAACAGTACGCATACTGGCGTCCGATTCCGACGATGATGAACACCCTGTTCTATAAACTCGAGATGCCACGAGCCTGCACCATGTGTAACTATCCATCCGATCCTTTGGATGGAAATACCACACACCCTTCTTTGTCATACAGGGATGCCGTTGCGCCGATCTCGTCGTGCCGCCCTACGGAGTCAGCAGATATGTTTGGACAATTGGACGAGTAGAGTGCAAGAACAGAGTCCGGTAGTCAGCAGACAGTTTTGATGGTTATACCACGAGTTGTGGATTCCAGGGTAACTGATGTAGCATTCTGAAATGCATGAAGTTGGTCCATCAGGGCCTTCTAATGTTTGGCAACGCCAAGGTCTTCTGTTCGATATGTTTCAATGAAGGGAAGGTCTCTGTCTGTTAACTTCTGCATTATGCTACTTGCAGTACATCACATGGTGCTGTGTTTCATTGGCTTGGGTGATTGAAACTTTACAAAAGCAGTTAGTTATACTGAGCAGTCATGGATTTCGAAGAAAAACAATTATATTTCCTAAACACTCTGATCCTAAACTTTTTTTTTCCTGTTGTGGTCTGGAGTTTCTGAACTATACATCGCAGCAGCATCACTTGCTGAAGCTTTGCATGCCCAGTTCCAGTTTTTAATTGCTTAATCTCCGGAAGGGCAAAGTTTGTCAAGGATCGTCTTCTCCATGTTCATTATGAAATGGAGCCGTGCATGCGGGCGATGGGTACATCCATTTGATTACACTGCCGTGCCCACGTCCAGATGCCGTCCACCCCCGTGACCCTTTTCGCCTGACTGAATCACGGCGCACGAAAAGATAGACAACGACCTCGTCTCATGTGCATCAGGACCAAACCTCGCAATCCAAGTCGTATTGAACTGCTACTGATCAAATTTGTCCTCTTTCAGACTATTAATTAGGGACATTTTATATTAGCAGCAAGTTGGCACTGTAAACTTTAGGTCCAACGAGCCTGACAACGAAATTCATGTTGGTGACCATTTGGATTGTGCTAGCTAAAGAGCAAAACCAGCGCTCTATAATATAAGCTAGCACTAACAGAAAGATCCACAGCTAGGGTCGCATGACTTGGGACCAAGCACGCGTCACAATTTTTGGGTCTAAAGTTGAATCTTCCTCAACTTTTTGCCACTGATTTCATGCAGTGTGACGCTCCTGTAAATCCAATTAACATTATTGTATTTCTCCGTAAACTTTTGAACTAACACGTGCTTTTCCACTGCCAGTACAGTACAGAGCACTAAACCAGAAGAAGAAGAAGAGCAGATCCTCAGTTGCCACCTGGTTGAGCCATCAGATAGGTCAACGAGCACGCAGGCCGCAAGCAGGCTGCAGCCATGGCCACGGCCGCGACGGCGTTCGCCGCGCAGGTGCTGCGCGGGAGATGGTTCATGGCGTACGGCTCGTTCCTCATCATGTCCGCGGCGGGGGCGACGTACATCTTCGCCATCTACTCGAAAGACATCAAGTCGACGCTCGGGTACACCCAGGAGCAGCTCAACACCGTGGGCTTCTTCAAGGACGTGGGCGCCAACGTCGGCATCCACGCCGGCCTCGTCGCCGAGGTGACGCCGCCATGGTTCGTCCTTGCTGTGGGCGCCGCCATGAACCTCGGCGGCTACCTCATGCTGTACCTCTCCGTCGCCGGCAAAATTCATGGGCAAAATTCGACGCCGCTGTGGCTGGTGTGCCTGTACATCGCGGTGGGCGCCAACTCGCAGGCCTTCGCGAACACCGGCGCGCTGGTCACCTGTGTCAAGAACTTCCCGGAGGGCCGCGGCGTCATGCTCGGTTTGTTGAAGGGGTTCGTCGGACTCAGCGGCGCCATCTTCACCCAGCTATACCTGGCCTTTTACGGCCCCGGCGGCGGCAAGGGCGGCGACACCAAGCCGCTCATCCTGCTTGTTGGGTGGCTCCCGGCCGCCGTCTCCGTCGCCTTTCTCGGCACCATCCGGATCATCAAGGCGCCGCGGTCCCAGCTGGCGGCGCGCCGCGAGTACCGCGCATTCTGCGGCTTCCTGTACGTGTCGCTGGCCCTCGCCGCGTACCTCCTGGTCGTCATCGTGCTCCAGAAGCGGTTCCGGTTCACCCGCGCCGAGTACGCCGTCAGCGCCGCCTTCGTGCTCTCCATGCTGTTCCTGCCGTTCGGCATCGTCCTGCGCGAGGAGGCTGCTCTGTTCAGGAGCACGGCCGAAGCAGAGGAGCCAGCAGAGCTGTCCTCCTCGACGACGACGCCGGAGCCAGAGCTGTGCCTGGAGCCTGCTGCCGCGAAGCTCCCTTCGCCGGATGACACCTCGATAAAGGTAACAACGACGAGGAGTAGTAGCGCAAGACTGCTGGGTTCGCTGCGCCCTCCGCCGCGAGGCGAGGACTACACGATCCTGCAGGCGCTGGTGAGCCTCGACATGCTGCTTCTGTTCACGGCGACGGTGTTCGGCGTGGGCGGGACACTGACGGCCATCGACAACATGGGCCAGATCGGCGAGTCGCAGGGCTACCCGCAGCGAAGCATCGCCACCTTCGTCTCCCTCATCAGCATCTGGAACTACCTGGGCCGCGTCACCTCCGGCTTCGCCTCGGAAGCTCTCCTAACGCGGCGCCGCCTCCCGCGGCCGCTCATCCTGGCCGGCGTGCTCCTGCTCACCGTCCCGGGGCACCTGCTGATCGCGTTCGGCGTGCCGGGGTCGCTGTACGTGGCGTCGGTGCTCATCGGCTTCTGCTTCGGCGCCGCGCAGCCGCTGATTTTGGCCAGCGTGTCGGAGCTGTTCGGCCTCAAGTACTACTCCACGCTCTACAACTTGTGCGGCACGGCCAGCCCCGTCGGCTCCTACGTCCTCAACGTCCGCGTCGCCGGCCGCATGTACGACCGCGAGGCGGCCAGGCAGGGGAAGGGGTTGACGTGCGTCGGCGTGCGGTGCTACAGGGAGTCGTTCCTGGTCATCACGGCGGTCACGGTGGGCGCGGCGGTGGTGGCGCTGGTGCTGGCATGGAGGACAAGGGAGTTCTACGCGGCCGACATCTACGCAAAGTTCAAGGCACAAAATACTACTACGAACAGCGGCAATGGCCTTGGTGAAGACAAGGTGCAAGCCAAAGAATAGTGCTCCCACAATCAAAGCTCTTGTTTTTCACATTGATAGGTGGCGAACGACAAACTGAAATTGAGGCGCCCTATGAGAACGAGAGCAAGTCAGACTTTGTTAGTGTTGTTCTGGTGGAGTTTCAGCCAATCACTCATTCCACAAACACATAGTACTAGTATTCTCTCTCTCTTTTTTTTTTTATCCAAGACAAAATATAAAATGTTATGATATACAAACACGAAATACATGCCCTAACGGCCTAACCCCTAAGTTTGATATGATTTCGGTAAATTTTCTAAAACTTACAATATTTTTTTTTTTCAGAAAAGACACAACGTATGATTTGTTGTGTAACAAATTTATCACGTAAGTTATTACATCAGCTGCAAATATGTGGGTATGTCATTTCCTCCAGCCCATTGTGTATGCTCCACGTGACAATAATGGTATGGGACATGCAATATTTTAGTCTCATGAATGTATCAATTTTTCAGTCGACACAGCAACATCTACAAATAACTAGTAACAAACATACATCTAAACAAAACTAGTAACAAACATAAATATTGTAACGTAAGAAAATAATGATTGAAACATGTAACATTTCAAACATACAGTAACACAACATGGGGTGCGACAATGAACAACAAAAATAAATCGTTGCAATATTCGATGACACCTAATAAGATATTTAAAAACACCAATTGCAACATGAGAATTTTCGGCTACACAAATCATATGATGTAAAATAGCAAATGTGAAATAATGTTCGGTAATAAGATTGTTAGGTAGATGATGTGAAATTGACACTAAGACTTCAATCCATCAGAAAGTTACTATTATGCCTGATCAACTCAATGTGCTTCACTTTGTCTCTATATTTCTCTCATTGTGGGTACTGAATTGTATTTGCTCACCTAATATATCAAAAATTCCAGCCAGGGTATTATTAAGTTTCTTAGCATGCCTGGTTTGTGAGCGTAAGTTGTACCACAAGTTGCAGACCCATCGGCAGATACCCTGCGGCTTCAATGGTAACCGTGATACTATCACCACAATGAGGTCATCTGTGATGGTAGGGATGTGAGAACAGATGTTTTTTCCCATTCCTCCGCTCTCTTTTTAACTATACCTGAAATATATGGTGTAAACACAGACATTAACTTTCATAACACTATGATTTCATTTCATCAACTTTGGTTTCCTTTTGTGTGTGTGTGTGTGTTATAGCGTGAAGGTGCATATATTTGGCGAATCTACTTAAAAGTAGTGTGGAAACCATTTCCTCCACTTGCAATGAAATTTCAAAAAATGAGGACGAAATTTTGAACTTGAAGGATGTTGGATTTGTTGCGTGATATAATCGAAAATTTAGTGAAAAGTTTGGAAAACTTTAGATGATGGAAATTTGAAAATTAGTATCACTACATGAAAAATGAAAGTTGGGTGCTTTGACTTCTACTTGATTTTTTTTTCTTTGACTTCTACTTGATTTTTTTTTTCTTTCAGTTTGCTAGTTGAAATATGTGACTGTTGAGTGGAAAGCAATAATGCCACGAAAATAGGAGGGAAACAGGGGGAAAGAAAAGAGAACTTGCGCTGGTGTATAGTCGGGGTAAAAATGGATATCTGAAAAAAGTATAGTTTTGCCCCGTGTATGTGAATGAGACATGTGGTTAGTGTTTGTTCCATATTTTTAGTTGCGTATTGACCCTTTGATGGTGGCAGTTGCACTTTTTTTTTTTAGATCCAGTTGCACATAATATTGTTAAGCGTCACTTACAATAAGACAGTATGAATTGATTCCACATTCTTTCCATGCACTCCCAAATCTGAGCTTTAGAGAGCAAAATGTAAGGCATTGTCAATCTTTATAGTAATACATGTGTACAAGTGATAGGTTAGGTCCGAGACTCCAAACATGAAATTAAGCAGATCGACGAACCAAACAAAGACGAAAAACCAAAATTGTACTACTAGCCATCTTCCTGCAATCCAAACTACTACCGTCGAGTCTGCAGTTTACGGTGTCGTGTATCTTTTCCTTGGTCAGGATTCAGACGTCTGTGCCAGTCAGTCAGTCGCTTGGTCCTTCCCGGCGGCCAGCGCCACCTCCTCTCCGGCAGGGACTTTCCGGTCATTCCCATCACCGGCTCCCGCAGCGTGCACATCCTTGAACCTGGCGTAGATGTCCCCCGCGTAGAATGCGCGCGTCCTCCACGCGAGCACGAGCGTGACGAGCGCGGCGCCGACCGTGACGGCCGCGACGACGAGGAAGGACTCCCTGTAGCATCGCGTGCCGACGCAGGTGACGCCGCTCTTCCCGGCGACCGCGGCTACGGCGCCCTGCCTGGCCGCCTCGCGGTCGTACATGCGTCCGGCGACGCGGACGTTGAGGATGTAGGATCCGACGGGACATGCGACGTTGCCGACGTTGTAGAGCGTGGAGTAGTACTTGAGGCCGAAGAGCTCGGAGATGATGGCCAAGATCATCGGGTACGCCGCCCCGAAGCAGAATCCCACCAGCACCGACGCCGCGTACAGCGAACCCGGCACCCCGAACGCGATCAGCAGGTGCCCCGGCACGGTCAGGAGCAGCACGCCGGCGACCAGCAGCGGCCGCGGGATGCGGTACCGCGTCAGGAGAGCCTCGGAGACGAAGCCGGAGGTGACGCGGCCCAGGTAGTTCCAGATGCTGATGAGGGAGACGAAGGTGGCGATGCTGCGCTGCGGGTAGCCCAAAGATTCGCCGATCTGGCCCATGTTGTCGATGGCCGTCAGCGCGCCGCCCACGCCGAACACCGTCGCCGTGAAGAGCAGCAGCATGTCGATGCTCACGAGCGCCTGCAGGATGGTGTAGTCCTCGCCCCGCGGTGGCGGCCGCAGCGAGCCCAGCAATCCTCTCGTCGTCTTTGGCTTCGTGTCCGCGGCGGATTCTACTTCCGGTGGCGCCTGCTTCACGGTCGCCGCGGGTAACGCCGCCGGCTCGTCGAGCGAGTTGGTGATTTTGGACAGCGCGGCCTCCTCGCGCAGGACGATGCCGAGGGGGAGCAGCAGCATCGCGAACACGACGGCGGCGCTGACGCCGTACTCGGTGCGGGTGAAATGGAACCGCTTCTGGAGCACGATGACCACCAGGAGGTAGGCGGCGAGGGCGAGCGACACGTACAGGAAGGCGCGGAACGCACGGTACTCGCGGCGCGCCGCCAGCTCGGACCGCGGCGCCTTGATGATCCGGATGGTGCCGAGAAAGGCGACGGAGACGGCGGCCGGGAGCCACCCAACAAGCAGGATGAGCGGCTTGGTGTCGCCGCCCTTGCCGCCGCCGGGGCCGTAAAAGGCGAGGTACAGCTGGGTGAAGATGGCGCCGCTGAGCCCGACGAACCCCTTCAACAAACCGAGCATGACGCCGCGGCCCTCCGGGAAGTTCTTGACGCAGGTGACGAGGGCGCCGGTGTTGGCGAAGGCCTGCGAGTTGGCGCCCACCGCGATGTACAGGCACACCAGCCACAGCGGCGTCTTGCCGTGGCCAACTTTGCCGGCGACGGAGAGGTAGAGCATGAGGTAGCCGCCGAGGTTCATGGCGGCGCCCACGGCGAGCACGAACCACGGCGGGGTGACCTCGGCGACCAGGCCGGCGTGGATACCGATGTTGGCGCCGACGTCCTTGAAGAATCCGACGGTGTTGAGCTGCTCCTGGGTGTACCCGAGCGTCGACTTGATGTCCTTGGAGTAGATGGCGAAGATGTACGTCGCCCCCGCCGCGGACATGATGAGGAACGAGCCGTACGCCATGAACCACCGCCCCCGCAGCACCTGCGCCGCGAACGACGCCGCCGCCATGGCGAGCGAGCTTGTCTCCGACCTCTGCTTCTTGGATTCTTTCGGAGCTGTGGCGTATGTGAGTCCAGTCAGTTGCGGATTGCTGATTTGAGTTTATGTTGGTCAGTTGGTTTGGTGGGCAATCATCAATATCCGCGTGCTGCTAATGATACACATTAAGGACTGCACAATTAGAGCACATGATCTTAAAATTTTTAAACATCAAATGGAGGTGACAGCCACAACCTATCCCAGAAAACAGAGCAAGTGGAGTGCGATGTTCACTGAAAAGAGATGTCCAATCCAAACTGGGCTCCGGCACAAATCCAGGAGGATAAGCATCTACAGAGAGAACGAAAATCCCACATGGCTATGCGGCCGGAGGGCTTATCCGACGACTGCTGTTTCTCCAGTTTTCTTGAGATCCGCGTAAAAGGTGCGGCATGCACGGGAAAAGTTCCCACGCTGGCGGTGCTGCCCCCACACGGGTCAACGGATTAGTAGGAGGGATTAAGTACGAGGATGTTTGCTCAACGGGTAACGATTCGTGGTGGTCCCCACATCTGGCCGGGACGACATAAAGTGCGGCGTCCCCCTTTTCGTCTTCCCCACCCACACTTCCACGGTTCCACCCATCGCCGCCGTCGTCTCCAGCGCCGCTGCTGTGCTCTGCTCCCATTCCGCTGCCCATGGCGAGCCCAGCTGGAACCCCAAGCTCCGCGGGAGGCGCCGCCACCATAGGAGGCACCAGCTCCATGGATGCGCCAAGCTCGCCGGCAAGAAACCTCAAGCCATGGGATGCAATGGACATCTCGTTCGCCAGGTACCTTATCCACGAATAGAGCTAGCTTGCTGATGTGTTGGTTCTATCGAAAAGTCAAGCAGCTACATTTTTCATGGATTTCAGATCTGTTTTCTTTTATCCCGTCTTGGTGATTGCTTAGAACTAACCTCTACACCAAAGGTTCTGTACAGATGCACGTTTCTTTTGGCAGTGGTTGATTCATGAAATGCTGATAGAAAGGTAGTAGAAAGTGTACCAATTCTTCATCATCATTCAGCCCGAAGGTGTCGTCCTTCTTCTTGTTGCCCATCATTATTTGCTTCTGTCTGGTGTTGGTGTGTAGCTGTACTGTAGCTAGGAGTATTGACTGAAGAGCTAGCTCCCGCAGGTTCCTTTCAGTTCTTTAGTCCTTTCAGATAACTGGTACTTCAGTTATGGAAATATTAAAAGATTTGTTTCTGTTATCAAATTTCAAGCTTCTGAAAGTTCCAGGTTTATCGATTACTTTGTGAACTGCTAATTTGGCTTTGTGATCTATATATCCTGAAAAGTTGTTATAAAGTTATGAATAAGCTAGCAACATTTGTACAAGAGTAGTTGCCTGTAAGCTGGAATTTTAGTACTTCAGTTGTTGCCTGACTAAGGTGCAACATTTCAGGTTGCCTGTAACCTAGCTATCTGAAAGCTGGAACTCCAGTTGTTGCCTGTAAGGTGCAATATTTCAAGTAGAACATTTGTACACGAGTAGTTGCCTGTAAGCTGGAACTTTTGTCCTTTCAGATAACTAGTAGTTCAGTTAGGGAAATATTGGAAGATCTGTTTATATTATCAAAGTTCAAGCTTCTGAAAGTTCCAAGTTGATCGATTAGTTTGTCAGCTTGTAATTTGGCTTTGTGGTCTATATATCCTGAAAAGTTGTTGGAAAGTTATGAACAAACTAGAAACGATGCAGGAAAAAGTTCACTTTATATTGTCCAGAGGCTATTATCTAGTTTACAAATAATACATTATTACAATTAATCTATTTGTCTGGATTTCATAGGACTGTTTCCAAAGCATCAATGATTTCGGATAGTTACTGTGTGGGAAATAATCTATGGCAGGTTCTTTCAAAATAATAACAAGAAAAATATTTAGCTGAAACACATATGAAGTAAAGAAGTAAGACATTATAAAATTAACATGCTTATTTCTGTTGTAGTGATAATCTCACAAATGTGATAAACCGAATGACACTTGAGGTTAATAACAAAGCCTTCTTTGTGTTGCAGGAATCATTTGAAGAGTTCAAGATGATTCTATTGACTGAATTGCTTGCAATGGATGGCAACCAAGAGAAACCAGCTTTTCAAGTGAATCTCCAAAAGCTGGCTTGCCAATTGTTGAGTAGCTACTAATTTGGACATGTTTGTGCTATTTTGCTGATATGAAATATTTTAGACACGGTTTTGTAATATCATGCTAACTTTAAGCAGGATTTACTATGTAATAGGAATCCATGTTGTAAGCTCGTGGTTAATTTAAGCAAAACTTTTAATGTATTAGTACCTTGTTTTGTTATAATCATTTCGTACACTAGTTGATTGGAAGGAATTGGTACAATTACGTGCCGTTTGTACCTTCTAGTTGATTCTGGATCAAAACAACTAATACTGAAATACCTTGTCCATGTGCCTGTGCGTGGAACATTTTAGCGGTACTATATAGGGAGCTGAAAAGTGGCGAGAGGGATGTTGGGTGACTATTGCTGATAGTTGGTAATGCATTAAACAAGAAGGCTGATCTGAATAATCGAAGAGCTCACTAGTACAAGCTGATGCATTACCATGGGCATGATGCATTTGTGTTTACTATTTGTTGTTGGTAATGTTCATTTTTTCTGACATATGTGTATAATAATATCTGGAAAGTTGGTGGGATGAGGGTGTGGGGGCTTCCCTAACCTGTCCCAATGCTTCTAGGCCTACTGTTCATGTGCCCAAAGCATGCTATGCAAGGCGACGTGCATCACTGGGTGAGGCAGCCCTACTCTATAGTTGTAAAAGCAACAGGTACTAATTTACTGTTCCCCTCTTCTCTACACTGTCCAGGCAGCCATCTCTTCGATTCCTCACCAGCGTTGAGCTCTTCCTTCTCTCCTTGCTGCCCAGCTTTACCATGGCGACCTCTTCATACACAGGTTCTCCTTTTTTAGGAATCAGGAAGCAATCGGTGCGGTGATCTGCCCTTGGTCGCTTGCCCTTTCTTGCCGAAGCAGCTTATTACTCGTATTTGTAAGCAAGGACCAAATGCTGGAAGGAGGTTCTACAGTGCATCTATTTTCCCTCTCTCAGGATGGATTTGAAATGACTATTAAAAAAAAGGATGGATTTCAAATGTTTGAATCTCCGTGAAACAAGGGATCACAGCTCACAGCAATAAAAAGCTACAGTGCACTAGATGAAACCAGTTGATAGCCTACATGCTTCAATGCAGTTAGAACTGCAATAGTGCAATAACTTTTTGTTCCAACATACTGTAGCACACTTCAGCTCCCTATATGCACTCGAAGTGTGCTGAACACTTTGTCCTGCCACCTTTCGCAACAAATGTGAGGTCAATAAATCATGTGAGCTGAACTAATACCATCTTCTAAAGTGAACTCAATAATTTATTCTTTGTGGCATTTATGTGCGCAGCAATATATTTCCGTGAAGGATACCTAAAAATTAAATGGCACAACTGAGATGGTGCTTCATGGTCGCAAAAGACGTTAACTGAACCAAACCAAAAGGTTGCAAATTAGAGACCAACTACACCAGTTAACAAACATGTTATCTGGATCTAAAGATGACTAGTAAGCAGAGACAAGACACCGAGGCCTCCACAACACAAGATCAACTTGCAGCATTTTCTTCTTCCATGAGTCAACAGCGAGATTGCATTCTCTTCTTCCAGTACTCTATGTAAGGAAAAAATTCAGTTATGAAGAATAACTGATTAGGGTTGTAAGCACTAGAGACTTCAACGTCGTCTTCCAATGGCCCTCCAACAGCGCTTACCCGCCCAGTGATGAACGAATCTGTTTTAGATCCAAAGAAAACAGAGCAGATAAAATACTCCAATTAATGAACGGTTAAGCAAAGTAACAAGGCAGCGAAGAACAACATGTTTTTGTGTACCTCATCAGTGAAGTAGGAGATGCATGCATGATTATTGATCTGGCTTGTGCTCAGCTGATCAGACATCTTGCTACCTTGCTACCTTGCTCTGAGCTGGTTTAGATGATGACCCCTTTTACCAGGTCGGCATATATAGAGCCAGCAGGCTCAGCCATCCTACTTTCCCTCTCAAAATTTTGATTCAAAAATAGGAACACCAATTCATTAGAACCTAAGCAGGTACCACCAGCTGCAATTCTCTTCATATGTGTCAGCAGATTACCACTGCATACAACATTATTTATTTTGTACCTGAGCAAGTACGTGTTTTAGGAGAACCTTTCAATCAGATACAATCATGTAGTCTCCAGGTACCTTGGTTATTGGTACACAATCCAATTCCTGTGAGTAAATAAAAAGGTGGAAATTAGAAACAAAAAAATTATGACAATGGTTTTGAGTAAGATGACGTCTAAAATGTTTTGTACCTTTGTATTTCTTCTTCGTTGCTATTTGAGTTGGACAAAGTCCACATCTGAAACCACAGAACCATGGAGACTTTGCAAGCCACTAGATATACTGGAAAAATCATTGATATACAAAAAATGTATGTTGCCTGGAACTTCCGGGGTCTCAACCACCAGACAAATCTTTAGATAATACCCTCATAGTAACTTATAATCAAGCCACATATGGAGAATGGGTGTGTGTGCAAGAACAATTTATATATTTTGCTTGTGAATCAAGTGTGGTGCAGCAGAGAAAGTAATGGAATGAAATCAAATAGATGTTTTATGAAGTTGGATCAGCTGGATGCAAACCATATCTATAAGGCAGAAAAATCTTCCATGGATGCTTTGCACTTACTTTTCCATGATTCTTATCTAAAACCACAAAACATTTCCAGAGTTGATGGGTGGAACATTTCAAGTCCAATAAAGATGCTAAAATGTAACAAGAGCACAATATAGAAACTACGCTCAAATTATGTGTTACTCTAGGTGCCTTTTCATTGATTCCCAATTGCCTAGATGACGACATACCTTTTAGTTATGCAGTTTTTCTCCAAGACAGAGAAATAATATTAAAAACATTAGGAAAACGAGGAAGGAAGCCAACTACATTTAGGCACTGTTCTCCTCAGCTTGGCTAATGTTGGCAGATTTTGTGGTAGAACTGAGTGTTGATAGAGAACTCAAAATCTTCATAAGTAGATTACTAACATGAAAACCCATACACTAAATGCTGCCTGTAAAAGTATTATTTTGCTCCCCTACTCGACTAAGGAACAATTCAAAATTTCAATATGTATAGTATTATTTTGATACTCTTACATGACCAATTATCAATCTTAACATACTCTTGAACAACCTTTTTACTGATTATAAGACAGATTTCAGTACCCTGGTTTTAGTTTTTTTTCTTTCTTTTCTACAGGCAACATACCAGCTAATCTGTTTAACAGTATTAACTTGAGGCAACTACCAGCTAATGCTTTAAAGTTCCATCTCGAATCATAGGAGCTCAAACACAATGGCAGACAACTGTAGCAGGGAAAGCAGATTAGCAGAACTCTGATTCAAAGTCCAATTTTACTTTTTATTTTTTAAAAAAAAATCAACTTAGGATCGAACATCACACACAATCTACCATGAAATTGACACTACAAGAACAGCTTCAAATGGTACATACAAGAGTAACTATACTGTGATAATATGCAGAAATCAATTGCTACTTCATATGTGGAGCCTAATGCACAAAATATCTTCAGATGTGGAGGCTAACTCTGCATATAAAATAACTAAATTGCTAAATAAAAGTCGCCATTTAGCAGGCTTCCCGGTTGTAGACTTGGCTGAAATTGTGAATTGATTGCGAGTTCAACTGACAGCAGGACTAAGTGGGGTAGTACAAAGTGGGAGCAGGAGTTAAATTGGAACAGACATTGGCTTGCGATGAACTGACAGCAAGACTGAAAGAGACGATGATGGGGAAGAGTGAATTGGGACTACTGAAACCAACTCCGGTGTTGCAGGGTGCGGGAGCAAGCGGAAGGGGAAAATCCGAGTACCTGAATACCAGCGCCGGGGACTCCATGGCAACCAGGACTGAACGGGGAGGCAACGAACACACCGGACGGGCGGCAACACAAGAGACCTGCATGGAAGGGGAATTGTGTACTGAGACAAAACTTGGGGAAGTGCGGAACCGGGGGAAACCAACCAGCATGGATGTAGAAATCTCATCGCAGAGGCGACGATCCCATGAGCACCAGCACCGAACGGAGCAGGAACCAATCCGACTGGCTCCTGCCCTACCCCAGAAAGAAGAACGGAATCCACGGCAGAAGATGAAGAAGAGCCATTGCCGACGGCACCGAACAAGACGGGCGGGCCGGGAACACCAGTGACATGGATCGGCCGAGAACAACTGGATGTGGACGGACGGGCGGGTCTGAAAAGTTCCGGTGCGGCGACGCCATTGCCGGGACCCATGGCACCAGACGAATTGGGACCTGTGGGTGGCGGACGAGGACGGGAAAGGTCCGGCGGCCGGAGACCATTGCTAGAGGCCATGAGGAGGCTTGAGATGGAAGAATGGGTGGAGTGAATGAGCTGTTCGAGCTGTTCGAGCAGTGAATGCACTACTGAAAAGCCATCAAATTAGGCTACCACTTGCGAACAGCTTAAGCGCGGCACCGTTTGACCTAGTTGGGACATGTCAGCAAAAAAGAAACAACGCGTGGGGCCAGCGCTCGAATCTCGACGAAAAAGTGGCGAATGTGGTTCGTTGGATAGCCCCTTCGGCCGCATAGACATGTGGGAATAATATATGCAAGAACCATCATCGTTTTGTTGTTGTATGCCGAATGTATATTGCGATCATTTGTAGAGATGTTGCTGAATGAATGAATAAAAGTTGCAGGAGCCACGTTTACAGGAGATGTCCGAGTAGTATATATTGTCAACCATAAGCTTGATTGCAAAATCATCTATTATATATGTACACTGCAGAGTGAAAAATATCCTGTAATAAAGGCAGGCAGATTGGATGGGCAAAATTGATTATGTTGCCGCGGCTTGAGGTTGAAGAGGCATGTGGAGTTGCAGTCGGAGCGGGACGCCGGGCGTGGCGTCAAGGACTTGAGCCTCGGGAAGCACCTCGGACAGCATGGCCTTGAAGGAGTGCGTGGTGCCCTCGGCGGCGAGGACTTTGGCGAGGAGTCCGGTGGCTTCCACGTCACCGTTACTCATGGGAACCACGTACCTGGCTCGCAGCAGGGTGGCAAGGTCGACGGCGTCCTCCTGGCCGGAGACGAGGGTGAAGTTGGCGGGAAGGAGCTGCTTGACGACGGGCGTGATCACCACCTCCG
Source organism: Eragrostis curvula (assembly GCA_007726485.1). Lineage (NCBI taxonomy): Eukaryota > Viridiplantae > Streptophyta > Magnoliopsida > Poales > Poaceae > Eragrostis > Eragrostis curvula. The sequence continues at coordinate 307,940 of CM017444.1, read as the reverse complement.
CCCGCAGCCGGTTGGCGTCCAGAAACGACCTGTCGTACACGCAATGCGGCTCGTAGTAGAGGAGGCCGCCGCCGCCATGGTCATCGTCGTCGTCGAGAAGGATGTAGCCGTTCTCGGGGCGCTGCCACGGCGGGCCCAGCACGGGGCCTGCGGTGGCCAGTATCCGGATGTGTTGGTTGGCGGCGGCGGACTGGCCGGGCTCGATGTAGGTGACGCGGCGGAAGGGCGTGGGCAGGGAGGCGAGAACGGGCTCGGCGTTGGGGGTGGTGACCACGGGCAGGTCGGGCGCCATGGCGGACAGCTGCTTGAGGGTGCGGACGTGGCAGTGGTCGTCCAGGCTCTGGGTGATGAGCAGCAGGTCCGGCTGATCCATCTCCAGGAGGCCGTCCACCCCGAGGGCCTTCACCTTGGGGTCCTTCTTGGCGCCGTTGAAGAGCCAGGGCGCGCCGAAGTCGAGGTCGCCGACGAGGATGGGGTCCACCAGGATGCGGAGAGGATCAGGGCCTTGCCCCTGCCCTTGCCCTTGCTGCTGCACCTCCCACACCCAGCTGTTGATCTCCAGGTACGTCAGCTTCAGCTCCCAAGTAGTACTCTTTGCGCTGGTGGTGGATAGTCGTCCGCCGGCGCTGCTGCTGGCCGTTGGTACTGATTTGTTGCAAGGAGGAGGATAGTGGTGGAATCGATTCGGCCAAGCCCTGGTGGGGGCCAGTCGACGGCGGAAGAAAGGACAAGGATTTGTATGGGCAGCGGTTGCGATGGGCAGCTGGAGGAAGAAGGCGGCCATGGCTGGCAACCCAATTAACCCACCGATCGATGATGGTGCGTGGAGGGACGGGGATGATGGGGAACGAATGGAGGAGACGCAAACGAGTGGCTGGCTCGCGCAAGCCTTGGGCTACTTGGGCTGCACAACATCAGGCCCACCCACTCACTTGAGCTCTAAGCCCAATACAAGGCCCACCTCACTCTTGAGCTCTCTTCTCTGGCCACGGAACTGGCTCAATTTTTCTCTTTTTATAGAGAGCGGGTATGATGGATCAATCAATATAAATAAACTGATCTAAAAAAATCAATATAAATAAACGAACAATGAGGTGGCACAGATGGAGACGCCTTTACTCTTTTGATTGATGCGGTGTGATGCAACATCATATATATTTGAGTCGGAGCTGTGAATAGATTTCACCTAAAAGATCTAATCATAGCTCAGAGCCTGTTCATTTCAGTTTACTGAAAAGAAATTGTTTGTGAATGCCTTTTTTCTTGTATGGATCAGACATTCAGGCTCTACGTGAGCGTCCACTCGCTCTGGGTGAGTAAATAAACGGACATTGTTTACTTGGTAGGGCCAACATGACGTGAGGAACATATTCGGTTCCGATTCCACTCATCCATCACCATCGCCTGGGTTCAGATCATTTACAATCAATCAGTATATGCATGTGATGGTTTTGACCGGAGCGGTACGTACACCCCCGTTGTTATCGTTTGCGACAAACTTGGACAACATCTGAATCTGACCGGGCTCCAAGTCCAACTGGCAACGTACGCTGTGGACTTTCTGTCAATTTTCGCCCGCTAAAATACAGATACAACACCATACGTACAAGAATGCGGTACTTACTGCCTTGGTATTGCCTCCTTAATTCGTTTGAAACTTATAAAACACATCTGAATCTGATCAGATCCAACTGGCATCCATCGCTCGTTAGAGCAGTTCCTGGAAACACCATACGTATCCTTTCCTCGCAAAAAAAAAAAAAAAAAAAAAAAAAAAAAAAAAAAAAAAAGGAAACACCATACGTACAAGACATGTCGCCTTTCGCGATAGCCAAGAGCCATGATGGTTCTTGCCCTCGACCGAGCTGGGGCGGCAACGTGCCCCACTTCCTATCTGCCAACACACATCAAGCCACATGCTTACCATGTTCCTCTCAGCTACAACAAGGCTCGAACGATTAGTACTCGGTTGCTGGATTTTTCAATTCCTGCAATACGAGTATTGAATCGTTTCAATTACTAAATGTGACGAGTAACCAACTCAAATATGTCCACTTTAAAGCCTTAGAGAATGGGAACATGAGATTGTTCCACTTCCATGTGAATACTGTCATGATATATACGTTTCTATTTAAAATATCGTATTTCTACAGTGGGTTTTAGTGTCCAAATACACTTTTTTTTAAAAAAAAAGGGAAAATGACATGTGGAGGCTGTGTAGATTAGTGCCCGTGAAGACAATGTTGGCCCTCTTTAGTTGTGTGTCGTCTTCCACCTCCCTCCTCTTCTCCTCTTCTCTGCTTCTTCTTTCTGCCCTGGCCTGGAGGGAGCAACACCCCACGCATCGAGAGCTGGCGAGAGGGAGAGATGGGTGAGCCAGAGCCTGACGACGCCGTGCTCTTCGTTGGGGTCTCGCTTATGCTGGGAATCGCCTCCCGCCACCTCCTCCGCGGCACCCGCGTCCCCTACACCGTCGCCCTCCTCGTCCTCGGTGTTGCCCTCGGCTCCCTCGGTGCGCTCCCTTCCTCCACTTCATTTTTTGTTTTCGAGGAACAAATTTCCCTTCCTCCTCGTGCTCCCTCCTCGCTCTTTCTTTACTCTCCACTAACTGCTGAGTCCTCAATTCAGTCACTCAATGTTTACTAACCTTGTTCTCCACGGCCAATTGATAGTCAAAAATTTCAATTCAAGACTAGTTTTCAATCATCCCCGGCCCCAATTTTCTTCTTTTGTTTTGAATTTTATTTTATCTAACATTTTTCTTTGATATGTATTTTTCATTAATTCGCTCGAAAAATATATATGTATTTTTCATTAATTGATTCTTAAAATGTTTTTATTATGTGCTTATGTAAACACCGGCGTTTCTCCAACTTTTAGAATATGGAACTCCACATGGTCTGGGCAAACTTGGAGCTGGCATTCGTATCTGTAAGTTTACAGTCCTGGAATATTCTGATTCATGTGACATATATATAAACATACTTATCTAACTTTCTACTTGGTTTCCCACCTGTTAACTGCAGGGGCTAACATAAACCCTGATCTTCTCTTGGCTGTTTTTCTACCTGCCCTCTTGTTTGAAAGCTCATTTTCAATGGAGATACACCAAATCAAGGTATGTTCTTCTGTCAGTTGGTCCATGTATGAGCTACCAGGGACGCAAGTAGCTATTAAATTCACAACATCCAAATGGTTGCACATCAGAATTTGAACGTTGGTGGGTGACTCCACCACCACACCAATGGTGCTTTTGCATGTATGGTGTAGCATGACTGTGCTAGTGGACTTATTGAAAGCTAAGCTGTAATTTAGTAAGGACACTCACCCTGATCTTTCCTTTTCTCATTTTCTGATAATCAAAAAGTTTCTCACAATGTTACACTTGATATTGTATGAGTGTTCAATCCTTGTCCCTACCAATGCTTGATTCTGCCTGCTACAGCTCCCTGCAGTCACTCGCAGTTTAGGTGCACAAAAGCTGGGCCTGGATCCTGCAGGATTTAGGCTTTCTTATGTGTTCTTTCCAAGGCACAATGCACGGAAAGAGTCCGACGTCTCACTTGCTCTTTGGCATAGTTCAGTCATATGCTGATGCTTTTAGCAGAGACACAACGCTTACTGTATCCTTGATGCCCACTTATTGTGGCTTTTTAAAAATAGGGGCAAACATCCCCCGGCCTTCTTTAGAGGACATGCAGGGACCAGGGTTCGAACCCTGGCCAGCTGGCTCCTCCCATGGAGCCTTTGCCAACTGATCTGCAGTCAGTTCCCCACTTATTGTGGCTTTTACCCCTGTGCTCTGCAAAATTCAGATTGTTGCTTTTTTCTTGCCCAGTTCTTAGTAATTTTTAGTTTGGGAAAAACAGCTTGAAGCGGTACGTTGTGCTTTCGATCGTACGTCCCTGAAATATCACCACACACCATGCTCCTATTAAAATCCACTAAGTCTTAAAACCATTTTCTGCTGTACTCCATCTATACTTCTCTAAACTGATGATCCTACGTTGTTTGATGGCTATCATGTTTTCACACCATAACACATTGCCATCAAAAGTCGCTATGTGAACATCATAGCTGGTTTCTCTAATCCTGTCTGCTTCTGTTAATGCTAGTTGTTGATCTCTTCCCCTGCCGATATTCTTTCATGATGTGGCATTGCAGACTTGCTGGTGCATAAAGTTTGTTGACTGTAGACTATAATTCTTATTTCGTAGAGATGTATGGCACAAATGGTGTTGCTTGCCGGACCAGGTGTCGTGATATCGACATTTTTACTTGGCACTGCTGTGAAGGTATGTACTTAGATAAACATTGAACCATCAATTGGATATTTCAGATGCTTCCTAAAAGGTGTGCTACAGCTCACTTTTCCATACAACTGGAGCTGGAAAACATCATTGTTGCTTGGTGGACTTCTTAGTGCAACTGATCCTGTTGCTGTGGTTGCACTACTAAAAGAACTTGGAGCAAGTAAAAAGCTCAGTACAATAATTGAGGGTGAATCCCTAATGAATGACGGGTAAGTCACTTAAACAAGATTAGACTTTCTATAGTTTTGGATGCTGGAAATTGGTACGAAAAGCTTAACCCTACAAGTTTGACTGCATATTCTAGTCGTTTATGGGCCAAATTCTTTTGATTTATTGTTAAATTTACATTTTAAAACTAAATTCTGTTATTTTATTCATGTATGTTGAAACCAGCAATAAAAACTTAGTTAACACTGCCTCCCTTATCTGACATACAAGGCACCCTTGACTATGCACTATCGGATTCACACTCGTTATTAGTTAGCTACACAGTGATATGGTATTTCCATGTTCCATCATGTACAGTTAGAAGATTTTGTAAGAGCTGCTGCTAATGCTAAAGGGCCACAAACTCTACAGGACTGCTATAGTTGTCTATCAACTATTTTATCGAATGGTGCTCGGAAGAACCTTTGATGCTGGCTCAATAATAAAGTTTTTGTCGGAAGTTGCCCTTGGAGCGTATGTGGAAAATTCTTTATTAATTTCAATCTTAATTTATATGGCTTAGTACTTACTCCATAATGCTGATTGGTATCTTGTTTGACCAGCGTTGCTCTGGGCCTTGCATTTGGAATTGTATCAGTACTGTGGCTGGGCTTTATTTTTAATGATACAATCATAGAGATTGCACTTACTCTTGCTGTCAGCTATATAGCTTTCTTTACTGTAAGATAACTAATCCAATCTCCAAGCTTTAATATTTATATTTATCTTTTGGTGGCTTTGCTCAATTTCTTTATATTGTTCACATAAAACAAAAGTTACATTGTTTTTACTACTAAGATGCAGTAGCTGCTAGATGCATGTATAGCTATTCTGCTAAAGTAACCATGCGATTCAAGGGACAGCACAGAGTACATGAAATTTATACTCTGTGTTATTTGACAGCATGTAAACTCTTTTTGCAGTTATATGCTTTGGAGTAACTAGCGGTTTTTATATAAAAAAAATACTAGTTTCCAGTGTTCTTTGCTATTTATCTAGTCACTTGAGGATTTTATGCATGATAGCTGTGTGTCATTGAATTAAGAAGGAAAAAGAGTGAAATGCCTAACACACGCACAACACCAGTTCAAGCATAAATTATTACATTTGCGCCACAAGTGTTAGACAAAGTTTAAGATAGGTAGGTTAGGCATTCTACGTGATGAGTAATTGACTATGGGAAACATATACTGAGAAATACATGGGCAGGTGACTCCCCTCGCTTTTGTCAGCAATTGACTGCATACCTTGTTGGGGATTAGTTTCCTTCGATTCAAAGTCAAATTTCAGCCATGTATTGGATAAGACTATGCCATTTAAGACGTCCTTACTTCCCTCCACTTCTTCATAGACTTAGCTTTTGTTGGTGTCGCTCATATCAGGCCCAAGATTCGCTGGAGGTCTCCGGTGTTTTGACCGTCATGACATTGGGAATGTTAGTAATTTCTGTAACAATTGTTGTGCACCATCTAGTATAATTTATTGTGTTAAGTGTTAACTTTCTCAATGGGACAGGTTCTATGCAGCTTTTGCAAAAACTGCTTTCAAGGGTGACAGTCAGCAAAGTTTACACCATTTCTGGTACGTTGAGCAATATATTGCACTCTATTGTCAATGACTATATATCTCAACAGACAATAATCTTAAGTTCCCCAGTTGTCGTGTGTGCATGCATTCTATAAGTTCCATAATGCTGTTTAGTGGTATTCACAGTTAAATCTATGCGCTCTTGTAAAGGTACCGCCATATTTTCAATTTTGTTGGTGTACGGTTGCCAGTCCTCACTGTCGCCTAGATTAATATTTTTGTGTTAGTGGGTATGGAAATTTATCACAATGCTCTATGACGTGTCGGCATTAGAAAACAAGTTCAGGTGTTTGTTGCATTATCACGTTTCCTAATTTTAGTACTCATTTGGACTTTTAAGAGCCATTTTTTCATGCATTGCCTGACAGTTGCTGCCAAGGGCTATGGAAACTTTGAGAAACCCAGCTAAAGGCGTCCATCTACTGAAGTCAACCAACTAGCTAGGAAGTTATCCGCGTGAAAAAAAATCTGATATTAGAGACTATCCATTTAGTAGTTCTAACTTTAACAGAATTGTTTAAAGGCCATGAATCCAATATGAAAGTACTCCTATCCAAAAATAGATGTCGTCTCCTATCCAAAAATAGATGTCGTTTAAGGAGTTAGGCACTGGAATTAAGGAGGGATGAAAAAGTAGAGTGCACAGGAAACGAGGAGAGGTGAGGAGAGAGATATAATTGTATTGGGAAGCGAGAGTGACGCCCTTCATGTGCAAATTTTGAATCCTAAAGTGACATTTATTTTGGGACGGATGGAGTATTGTTTTATTACCCCAGCACCTACTCCTCTCTACTTGAATGCATCGGGACACGTAGAGCTAGGCTAGTTCAGAATCGCCAGTCCTCTTCTAGACACTGATGGAGACGGCCTAAGCTCTATAAAAGCATATGTAAAACCGTTTTCCCAGTCATTTCCCTTTTATCCTGCTTTTCTACCTGAATGGTCTCTGTTGCTCTTAGTCTAGCTATTCTGCTGCCCAGAGCTTCTCTGGCCTCAACTTCTTGGAGAAGCATGCTTATCAAGTTTTGTTGTGGCAATTGTTTCATTCTATCATGTCATTGATTTCGGAGGGGAACATGACCATCCACTAATATGTTAATATTTGGAACTACGGGTGAAGTAAGGCAGATTGCCCTCAGATTGATGACTTCTGCATTCGACTTTATGCTCTGATTGAAACCATAGTGAGCAAATATTGTTTCTGAATATTATTGATCTGATTTCCTAAACAAAGACGCCTTTATGTTAGAGGGGCTGTAGAGCTAACTTAGGAAAGCGGAAGAAAATTAAGATTCCAACCAGGATATAGCGATATCAATGTAGCAGATTACTTTGCTGTGGATCTCGCCAAACCCGAGTTGATTGCAATTCAGGGAGTCCGAGTCCTCTGATATTGTATTCCAAACTTTCTGTCGGTGTCATCCACTTTGATTGTTTTTGATAGGAATTGAATCACTCAATTCCCCTCTTTGCTCTCTATATCTTGAATCACACAATAATAGAGTATATCTGAACTCAAACTAGCATAGAGTATATCTGAACCGCTAATGAACCACTTACTGCACATCAGGAACTGAAGTCCAGGTCTGCCGTGCAATATAGCAGCAACGTTACTTTAGAGTCCAAGAAAATTCATTGTGAAACAACTAGTAAAAAACCAATTAAACTAAGAAACAAAGTATACAAAACTGATTTTGTCTATGAATGATTCTGGTAATACTGCATCAATGAACAAAATTGTGTTTGCATAGTCTTGCTTTCAATGTGTCGTGCAAGGCATTTCTTCATTATATTTCTGATAGATGAGTACATTTCTGACCGTAGTTTCATGTTTGCTTGCTATTTTTCTTGTATTCAGGGAAATGGTTGCTTACATTGCAAATACACTTATTTTTATATTGAGGTATTGGCAGTTCTTCTGTACCTTTTTTTTCCCCCTGTTTTTGTCCACTTTATCCATACTTGTAGCTTATCTTTTGTTATGATGTTATGCTTCATGAGGAGACTAATGTTTCTCACACATGAATTCCCCCCAGTGGGGTTGTTATCGCAGATGGTGTTCTGCAAAATAATGTCCATTTTGAGAGACACGGTATTCATCTCGTTTCACCCTTTGACATATCTTTTGAATTGCCTTTGATTTTTTTCCCTGATGTAATGGCGAGTTGAGTAACAATTGATCATTGGACCCCTCACTCTAATAAGTTTGCAAGTTGATGACCTTGCCTAAAGAAATTTGGGTAAATAGCGCCTACATTAGTATTTAGAAGTTCTCTTGTACTATTGTTAATGTATGTTAGACTATGAAGAAAAAAACTGTTACAAAGGACCAAACTGTCTTGCTATTTGATGTAGAGGTCCCAGTGCTAAACTTTTTCTTGTGCATAGTAGTAGGAGAGGTCAATAGTGGCAGCACAATTTATTTTCCACAAGGTTATTTATGCTAAAGTACTTGTATAACATGTAACTCTGATCGATCGCCAAGATCAACACACACATTAGTAGTAAAAGAAGATATTGGGAGGTTAATGATATTAATTATAAAGTTTAAGAGGCAAACAAGGAAGTATTGCTTTTCAAACAAGAAAAATCTTCTATACTCCATTTTCAAATGTTAATACGAACACACTTATGTCGACCTAGATAGGTAATCAAATTGAGCTGCTTTGCGTATAACCTATTCTAAATCCTAACAAATCAAAGCTCATCTAGCTAACAATGCCCAAGTGACATCATCAAAACCCTCCGTCCAGGTTGTCATATCTTAATGTTGAAGAAGATTGTAAGCTTCTGAATTGGGGAAAAAACATAAGGTTATTGGATTGTATTCTATCCATAAATCTGCATGCAGCCTTTTCTGTTAAGTTTTAATGCTTAAGCGGGTAAGGTTATGATAAGCTTCTTTTAGATGCAAAACGACGTTGAAGAACCCAGTTGATTACCAAGTGACTTGCTTTACTAGCGACTGAGTTTTAATATCCATTAGCTTGTGCTAAATTCTGATTTAGCTGTGCAAGCTTAAAGTGATTCATTGCTGGCAACATCAAAATGCCATGAAGATTGACCATGATTATTTTAGTTTTCGTCGCAAATGTACATATATGAGAGCTCATGTGCCTTGATCAGTCTTTCAACACTTACAACGTTAGCAACCCTTTTCCCCTTCAAGATCTGTGCACTTTTCCTTGGCTTTTCCTTGGTGGGTTATAGAAATACTTCCTTTCTAGTTGTGATCCTGTGGTGTCTCTTTTTTTATCATTGTTCAGCACATAAAACTGAGCTTCCTGTACTGTGAGCTTAATTCTGTTATTTCTCTGTGTGTTATGTAAATTCATTTTATCTCTTTTCTTGTAGGCACTTCTTGGGGCTTCCTTCTTCTGCTCTATGTCTTCGTTCAAGTATCTCGAGTTCTAGTTGTTGGTGTTTTGTATCCTCTGTTGCGTCACTTTGGGTATGGTTTGGACATGAAAGAGGCCACGATTCTTGTTTGGTCAGGGCTGCGAGGGGCTGTTGCTTTGTCACTATCATTATCTGTTAAGGTAAGTTAATTTTCTTTGGCGATCACCTCTTTAATTTGTTTCTCATTTTCATGTAAGTAAATTAGTCTACGACAGAGCTTCTGATCTATTTTTTGGAATACTTTTACTAGCGTACCAGCGATGCAGTTCAAACTTACCTGAAACCAGAAGTTGGAACAATGGTATGCCTTAGGATTCTTTCTTTAGAGCAATAATATGATTTTTGTGTGTGTGTGTGTGTGATAGTGTCATTGTTTAATGCGATGTTATATCTTTTGCAGTTTGTGTTCTTCACTGGAGGCATTGTGTTTCTGACATTGATTGTTAATGGTTCAACCACACAATTTTTGTTACATGTGCTTGGCATGGACAAAATGTCAGCCACAAAGGTTAACTTCTCACGTTATCATATATGAATTTGCCTGTCGCTATGTTTTAATGCATACACTAGATTTGTATATACAAACAGCCACCAGCATAGGGTGCTATTTACACTTCATACCTCGCTCTGAACAAAATGGACATTAAACACTTGTGGAAAGGCAGACTTTTAAATTTTTCTTTTCGCTAATATAATTTCACTTTAGAAGCTATTCGTCCTTGATCATTTTCATTAACTAAACCTGGGCATTTACCTAGTTCAAAAAAGACTCGACCAGGGGGAGAGACGCCCCCCGATTTTCGTCTTAAGAAGGTGCCGTGATTCGAACCTGGGTCGGATGGGAGTTCGCGCTCCCAGAGCACGTCGCTCTAACCGTTCTCACCAGGAGGATCTTGGCCATTTACCAAGTTCAAGCTTTTTGGATTTGATTATGTAGTTGGTTTACTGATTCCATCCGGTGTTACCACCCATTAGGGTGTTACATTGTTACCAAAATAAAATTGCATGTCTACAGTGACGAAAAAATTCCAACAAAAATGTGAATGTATAGATCATATTATCTTCTATCATCATGCAAATTTTGAGATGCAACGGAAACTTGTACAAGATGCAGCAAAAATGTGAATCAGCACATAAATAGTGCTGGTTACAACTATCCATGGCAGACAACCGCTACTATTCATATACTAATTTCACTTTTTTTTTGCATCTAAAATTTTACATGATGATAGAAGATGACATGATCTATCCATTCAAATTGTTCTTGGAATTATTGTCACTGAAGAATGTAATTTTTGTCTGGCAACACGGTAACACCCTAATGGGTGGTAACACAGGAGTTCTTCTCCTGATTTATGAAATTTGAAATATTATATGTTTGTTCTCTTTGAGCTTCACAAAAGTATTGTGATATATTTTCATTTCAGGTTCGCATATTGAAATATACGAGGCATGAAATGCTAAACAAAGCATTAGAGGCTTTTGGTGAGCTTAGGGATGATGAAGAACTTGGACCTGCTGATTGGGTTACTGTAAAGAAATATATCACATGCTTGCATGACTTGGACGATGAGCCAGAGCATCCCCATGATGCTTCTGACAAGGATAGCCGCATGCATACCATGAACCTAAGGGATATCCGGGTGCGGCTTTTGAATGGTATGTTATCACTTTCTTGTTATATGATAAAATTTTGGTGCAAAACTGCAAATGTGATGGCGATGTGGAAATATCATATCCAATTAGCAAAAAATATCCTCTTTGTTGATTGAGTATTTTACAGCTTTACTCTGTAGGTTCCGTATCATTCCAGTGTGCCCTTTCAGTTGGCTTCCTTGTACTAGTTACTGGTATTGTTGTTTGTGCTCTTTTCCTGAGGATTGAATAGCAGTGGTTGTTTTTTATTCTTTTTGGCGAATTAGCTGTGGTGGTAACATGTACTAAGGCTTCGAGGTTGGTCCTCCACCTCCATAATCGTTTGAACCATGGAATAGATGTGTTGGTACCATCTTGTTTGGCCTTCCTTGGACTTTGGGAGGTTGTTGTTTAGATTGACTTTACCTGTAACCATAAGATGCAAGAAAGACAAACACATGCTATCTCTAGTTACTGTATTTTCTCAATATGTGACCTTAGAGAACCATGGACTGGATGCATAGGTACCATCTTGTTTGGCCTTCCAATCCTGTGGAGTTGCGGAGGTTGTTATTTAGAATGACTTTACCAGTAACTATTAGATGCAAGCAAGAAGAACAAATGCTATCTTTAATTACTCTATTTTCTGAATACCTGACCTTAGAGTCTTGAACAATGGCATGGGGGAAATGCTGATTGTCCAAAGTTGTGTGCCCTACCCTCGGCGCTCGTACCTGTACCAAGCCGTGACCATGACAGTTTTACTCCTCTTTGTTTCTGTGGTTATTCAGTGTTGCTTGCTGTTGAATTAGCTCACCAGTTGCAAGCAGGCAAATTTTCTCTACCCATCCTTTTAGCTGAAACTGGCCCTTTCATTTGTCTGACTTGATGATAAATTTGGTATTTCAACTTGAAGCCACCACTCATATTTGCCTCCTTTGATATTTTTCCCAATAAATGTGGGAAAAAGGTACTGGCATGGATGGAGCTATCACATGATAATGTTCCGTTTCCCCTCAGTCTCTTGCTTCGAATAGCATCCTGGAGAAGACGCTGAAACAAAACAGGAAGCGGAGGTGTGTTAGAATGGTGGAACTTATGGAAAGAGTGCAGAGAGTTTCCCATGGCAAAAACTTTTCTCCGCCAGAGGTTTTCCACCTTATTAGAGAAGAGAACCTAGCACAATGAGAAATGTTGCCAGGAGGGTGCTTATTAGTATGGCGGGTCTATTGACTGTTTTTCTTTACCCCACAAAATTGTAAATCCGTTAGTGCACCTGTTTACTTGATCCATCTTGATGGATCCCCCTGTTCTGCAGCTACTTCTGCTAATCCTTATTTATGAAGTATACAATTTATTATGAAATATTTTTTAACAGGTGTGCAAGCTGCTTATTGGGGAATGCTTGAAGAGGGACGAATAACTCAAGCTACAGCAAATATTCTGATGAGATCTGTCGATGAAGCTATGGATCTTGTCTCCAGACAACCTTTATGTGATTGGAAAGGTTTACAGTCCAATGTACAGTTCCCAAATTACTATAGGTTCCTCCAGATGAGCAGGTTGCCACGAAAGCTTATCACATACTTCACAGTTGAAAGGTTGGAGTCAGGATGTTACATATGTGCTGCATTTCTTCGTGCTCACAGAATTGCAAGGAGACAACTACATGATTTCTTAGGTAATATATTGTGGACTCTTGAGATGTTCATTTCTGCAAATTACTTGTTATTTTGTGATGCAAAAAAGAAAAAGGTGATAAATAAAATTCTCAATACTTGGTGTCTATGAGGGAGCTGTATGTTAAGGGGGAGTCTTTAGTATTGAGTACGTCCTATTTCTATGCACACGTAGCCTCTATCTATTGCCCCATGAGGCTATGATTCAATACAAGTACTATTCATAACACTGTACACTGTTTTTTTTAGGAATTACCACTGTACACTGTTGAAGGCATGTAATTAATAATTGGAAGGATAATATTTAGTTTAAGCATTGTTTTTACTTGAGCCATAGTAATCAATCACAGCACTATGTAATCAAACTACTATGTCAAATATGGTCAATGAGCCTTATTTTACTGCGATACCCTTTCTACAGGTTTCATACAGCCTTATTTCACTGTAACCAATCTTCTTTTTGTTTGTTTTCCTGTAGAAAAGCTACTCTTTATTTAGAATATATAAAATTGCACTGTGGGAAACTTCCTTGCAGTTTTGCATAAATAAAAATGGTTAATGAATTAAACTACGTTGGCTCATTGAGGACAGCACTCTAAGGTCCTTTTTACTACCCTCAAGTATCTTCGTTGTTCACTTAACCCCCTAAACTAAATTTTGATCCGTTTATGGTTTTGAATCCATCTTTCTTCTTCTTTTATGCTGTTTCGTAGATTGAATCCCAATCATATGTACATAAAACATGGTCCAGTCTCACAAGTGTCTTTGAGAATGCGACGCCCAGTGTCTCCTCTCTTGTCACTAGGATAATCGAGGAATCCTCTTGCTGGTATTCGGCAGGTGCACCAAATTAAGACTTACTCCTCACACATGCCGAGGAGGGTGAGCTGGTTCTTTTGTTAAGGCGTCTATGTGCATTTATCAGGATACTTGTTTTTTCTTGTGTGTTCTTGTGTGCATTAGGCATACCTGTATTTTGACCAAAGTTCTCTGTTTTTTTTTTTCATTTTCTTCTTTTCGATATAATGACGGGCGGCTCTCCTGGTGGTCCGGGAAAAAATGTTGTTTGGTGGATACCCTAGCGGCCTAGCCTCATGTTGCATTTGTGCAGATGCACTTCATCATTTTACCGTTTTACAATTGTTTCCTTCTCTTTTCAGGTGATAGTGAGGTTGCAAGAATTGTTATTGATGAGAGTAATGCTGAGGGGGAGGAAGCTAAAAAGTTCCTGGAAGATGTTCGTGTTACATTCCCTCAGGTTTGTGGTTATGCGCTTACATTATTTGATTCAAGCGTTTTGGATTTTTCAGTTCCAATAAAAAAAATCATTTTTTTTGTGAACATGCAACAAGCTTTGTATCAGTATTATACTTAGATGAAACATGGTTCACAGTGGTCACAAGGGCACACCCACTCATGTGTGAATTTCCTTCTAGTCGCTATAAGAAAAAGGGTGGTTTGAAGAAGAAAGGTGGTATTTGGTAGTAATTAGTGAAATATTACGACCTAAATAAGGTAAAAATCTCCTGCTTATATACTACAGTACCCAATTGTGAAACTGTTTCCCAATTTTCAGGTGCTACGTGTGCTGAAGACGCGACAAGTCACATATTCAGTATTGACACACCTGAGTGAGTATATTCAAAACCTCCAGAAGACAGGGTTGCTGGAGGAGAAGGAAATGATCCATTTAGATGATGCTTTGCAGGTAGCTGAAATATTTAGCTTGCCAATTATTTCTCTTTTTTTTTTGGGCGCTGGTTTCAGTTCACAAATCGCAATGAATAACGTGTTCACTTGGCAGACGGACTTGAAGAAATTGAAAAGGAACCCACCAATGGTGAAAATGCCAAGAGTCGGTGATCTTTTGAACACGCATCCTTTAGTTGGTGCATTACCTGCTGCCACGCGTGATCCTTTGTTAAGTAATACAAAAGAAACTGTACGAGGACATGGTACGATTCTTTACAAGGAAGGCTCGAGGCCAACTGGTATATGGCTAGTTTCGATAGGTGTAGTAAAGGTCTGTTTCTGCTGAACACTTTTCTGAATCCTGGTCGATTATATATATACATTTTTCTGTTCAGCTTTTTCTAACGAGCATATACCTCCCATTTCCCCTTCTTTTCAACAGTGGACAAGTCGTAGATTAAGCAGCAGGCACTCCTTGGATCCGATTTTGTCCCACGGAACCACTTTGGGTTTGTATGAGGTGCTGATTGGAAAGCCATATATTTGTGACATGATTACAGATTCTGTGGTGCATTGTTTCTTTGTCGAAGCTGAAAAGATAGAGCAACTTCGTCAATCAGATCCTTCTATTGAGGTTTTCCTGTGGCAGGTACACCTTCACTATATTGAAATGAGTTTTCCTTGTGAAGTGATTTATGTATTAAACTTTGCCTCGAATAGTTTATTTTTAATGCTCAATCATCCATACATGGAAATTGCAGGAAAGCGCCCTAGTCATTGCCAGGCTTTTGCTCCCCCAGATATTTGAGAAAATGGCAATGCATGAGATCAGGGTTCTCATTGCTGAAAGGTCGACCATGAACATATACATTAAAGGGGAAGACATTGAGCTCGAGCACAATTACATTGGCATTTTGCTGGAAGGATTTTTGAAGACCAAGAGCCAAAATCTCCTCACCCCTCCAGCGGTGCTGCTTCCATCAAATACCGACTTGACCTTATTTGGTCTCGAGTCTTCAGGTTTTTTATTAAGCCGCCCCCAAACGTAAGGTATCATTATAACATCAAAGAGTTCTTACAGTGCTTTCGTGCTTGCAGCTATGAACCATGTAGACTACTGTTATACTGCAGCCAGCTATCAAGTGGAGGCTAGAGCGAGGATCATCTTCTTCGAAATAGGTAGGGTCTCCGAGATAGAGCCCGATCTCCAGAGAACTGCGTCATTGCTGTCTCAGAGCCATGAACCTCCACGGACACTGAGCAAAGAGCACAGTGGTCTGCTGAGTTGGCCAGAAAGCTTCCGGAAAGCCAGAGGGCCTCACAATGTCAGCTTAGCTGAAATCAGAAGCCAGCCGGGCAGCCTCTCTGCAAGAGCATTGCAACTGAGCATGTACGGCAGCATGGTGAGTATTGTTTCTGTTTTAATATATCTAGTACATCTATGAGACACATTTTTTCTGAATTTTGATTTGTCGTGAGCTCACCTCACCTGCTGTGGAAATATAATGCATTGATTCACAGATGGGTGACATGCACTCGGGTCAGGGCCAGAGGCGGCAGCGTCGCATGCAGGCAACGAACCAGAAGCGGCACAGCTCGTCGTATCCTAGAGTGCCGTCAAGGCCGTCCAACACGCGGCCTCTGCTCTCCGTGCAGTCGGAGGGTTCCAACATGAATAGGATGCCTGCCTCCAAAGAAGCTGGCGAGGCTGCCACTCCTGCACCTCCTCCTGCTCCGGCAACCTCAGCTGGCCGTCGGCGATCCAAGGCCATGGAAGACGACAACTCCAGCGACGAGTCCGCGGGGGAGGAAGTCATTGTCAGAGTTGACTCCCCCAGCGTACTGTCTTTCCGTCAGTCCTCCGGCGCGGTTCATCATTTGCCTCCGCCGCAGGACAAGTAGCCCGGCCGTTATTTCTCCTTTTCTGTCTAGCTAGATTATTGTGCAATATGATTGCCTGTATGTATAACAATAAAAGGAAGACTCCCTTATCTTCGTACTCGTTTCCTGCTAGGCATATGCAGGAAAGATTGCTTGGAATCCTGGACAGGTTTGCATTTGCATCTAACATAATAAGCACCTTTCGTTTCTGGACAGATAGCGCCAGCATATATTACATTTAATCTGGGTGATATATGAATTGTAATGCGAAAACCACAATTTACAATCTGCTTTCATCGGACCAGGAGGGGCGATAAAGAAGCTAAGCCTAGCCCTAGCCTTCCCTGATTAAAAGACCAAGACTACGATCAGATTAAGATACATACACATCAGAATTTAATCTTCTTCCAAGGTCAACAAACAGAGTGCCCTGTAGCTTGCTGGCGAGGGTGAAACCTCTTGTCAAACAAAGGGCAGGTCAGCACCAGAGAATGTTAGGCTACGGTTCGCCCATAGCAAATCCCAGCAAGGTAAAGGTTCTTCGCCCACTTCTCCTGCAAGCATCGAAGGAACAACTAAGAAATCATGCAGATTACTGCTGCAAAGAGAGACCCCGCAGATCTCGCGCTCTACCTTGACATGTTGACTGGGAAACTGCGTAGTCCGCAGAGTCTCTTGTGTCTCATCTCTTGGGCGACGCCTTGGCTTGCTTAGGATCAGTGCAGACTGGTCCATTGTGGCAGCCATTGCGGTGATACGATAGCCGTTGTCCCAGCGTCTATGGATGCCCTCACTTGGGTACAGAAAGTCCAGCTCCACCACCTGCAAGAGTTGCAACGTTATAAGATCTCTCTTGTGTTGCGAGAGTTGCAAAGACTGTATACATGAAAGAACACATTTAATAATGTCCATTGCAAATGATACATTGTGAAGTACAACCACAACAGACATAGGATTCCTCCTGTGTTGCATTCAGGTGTTTCAAAATGAAATAAAAATAATATACAGTCTGTGTACAGAATTTGGCACAAGTACAAACATCTGACCTGGTCAGTAAATCCAGCATTGCGAGACATGACTATGGCCCATCGACTCCCTGATGTTGCCATTGCTGTCACATGAAAACCTTCCTTCCATTTCTTGTTTATCCACTTAAATGGGAAGGAATCGCTGACCTTGTATGACTGCTGGGTATATGGTGTACCTGGGGATTATCAAGCAGATAAATACTATATTAGAGAATCAGGTAACTGAATATTTGTATGAAAGCCAGAGAATAATGATAGGAACTCCACTCGGGGGAGAAGACTGAAAAGAACCCAGGAATACACAAAATAAAGATGTTCAGTGTCCGTAGTAAATCTTAAACATAGAAAAGATGACAGATGCAGAGAACGAGGATATGTGATCGTAAGCAAAATATCAGTACCTTTAGACATCACAACAAGAGAACTTCCATTGTTGGAGCCAGCAACCGAACTGATGTAGAAACTTTTATCCCACTGCTCCATAATCCATTCCTGCTTTTCAGGGGAATATGAGATATGAGAAAACTAAGAAAGCGAGTTACATGAGATGCACATGCGAAGTTTCTACCTTATGAAGGAAATGAGGAGAAAGCTCATACACTTGAGCTGTGAAGCCAGTTCCTGCATCCATAATGATTGCCCAAAGATCTGCGCATGATGATATTGAGCTGATTAGCAAATCATCCTCGTTTCCTTTCTCCACATGTTGTGCTAACCTTGAGTCAGCCACATTATAGTGGTACCTATCAAAGGGAGAAATTTTTATGAGCCTTTTACACTAAAAACAATATAAACATAAAGAACAGTGCCACATCCAAGAATAAAAAATAATATGGAACATTCAAAACCAAAATTGGTTCTCAAGGGAGCACATTCATTCATTACATTTAAACTTGAGTTTACCCAGTAGAAAATTATATTTTACAGGCAATCTTACCAGTAAATCTACTGTTGGCATTCAGGAAACCAATAACTACAGAAGATAGTACAGATCATCTTCGTTTCACAAGGATCATTGGTTTCTGCATTTGACCTAGGAAGCTATCCCAGTCATAGATGAATTTTCACTTGTTTCTTTTAACATTTAAATAAATACGCCAAATATAAAAATAAAGATGTACTTTCTTTTGTTAGGACCAGAATGCACCATAATGATATAACTCTGCATGCGTACTTCAAACAGGATATATCATAGAAGCATTCTTAGGTAGAGAAACAACATTACAACACATTACTACCTCTGTTTCATTGGTGTTCTCGAATTGTATACTGAAATCCACTGTGTTGCTGGAGCGCCGAGCCGAATTTTCTTTTTTACATGACCATCATCATCATTAAGCAGCCTGGCACGCTTCTGCCCTACCTGCAGGGTAAACTAGTCCATAAGAACTAAAATATAAAATGTAAAGACCTAGATTATTCAGATTCATTTAACTTGACTCAAATAACATGTGGGATGCCTAAAAACACACCTTTTGGGCTCCATCAGTATTGATTGGTCTGCTGGAAGGGTTTGGTCCAACTAAACAATCAAACAAGGAAATCAACTTCGAGTAGTTTGGCTCCTCGTCAAACTTCATGTTGACAACACTCTCAAGAAACTGCTTGAAAGGTTGAGGACATATGCCGCAAAGGTTCTCTGGTGAGGTGCCCATCTTTCTCTTGCACACCAGAAATGATTTGTTATCACCCTGCAAATATAGGCGCCCGGAAAAGAAATAAAATGGTTAGAACTAAAATGTGCAAGAAAAGGGCGGCAAATTTGGGTTGGGGCCAGGTGTGTGCACAGTGTGATACCTGGTATCCTTGCCATGGCAACCTGCCCCGGTGGAGAAATACTAGTGTATAAGCCAGCGATTCCAGATCATCTCTCCTGCTTGCGGTTCTTCCTAAATGTGCATGGACACTGGCATATCTGACTGTTCCCCTAGATTATGAAGGCAAGATATAAGTTCAGGCATAGAACTAATGTCATTGTTGAAGTGTATAAGTGAATTGCCTACTTTCTCCCATTGGCTTAAGTTTTTGGGTTCATCTGGTTAGTGCGTTCACTCTAACATGGTATCAGGGCCAGGAGGTCTCGAGTTCAAATCCTGGTAAAGGCATTATTTGTGCCTGCATCCCTTTATTTGCACGTTGCGCCTTTATCTCTGGCTGCACGTGAGTGGGGGTGTTGAAGTGTATAAGTGAATTGCCTACTTTCTCCCATTGGCTTAAGCTTTTGGGTTCATCTGGTTAGTGCGTTCACTCTAACAGTCATAACGAGCTGAAAACAGAAGACAGACCTGAAGGCGTCAGGGCGTTGATCATACCCAACATGCTGTCCACTAGCAGAATCTCTCCACTTTGTTGCTGCAAAATAAAAAATTATAAAATGATCCAAAGATAAAGCCAAATATGAGTCAACACAAATATTAAAGAGAATCAACTCACACTCTAAAACCAGTATTATAGCAGCAACAAAAAAGGGATGTGATTTCAATAAAATAATTCAAACATGGTCAGAGGTGGCCCTGGCTTGTTTACCTAATCCAAGATCCACAAGATAAAGCTTCTTCTCTTGAGGAGTTGAAGGCTGACCAAGAAGAAAGTTCTCAGGTTTGACATCTCCATGTACATACCTGAAAAGCAGAATACAGAAGCATCAAAGAGAGAAAGCCTGATGCATATAATGTAGGCATTAGCCAGCCTTCAGATACCCCATTACCCTTTCGAATGCATGCTTTCAAGGATGGAAATGGACTCCACAGCAATACAGGCCACCATTTCTGATGACATGCTGAAAATTCATGGCACAAGTTAGAAACAGGAAGGAAATGCAGCAAGCACCAAACTGTAGCATGTGTTGTTTGACCATACAACTCGATGTAAACACAACATGCCATCAATTAGTTGGAGCTACAACAATTTTAACAACCTTCTTTGCTCACATGGAACAAAAACATGGAGAACGATATTTTCTGCTTTGGCATCTTTGGTACAACAAATATGTGTTGTCCAATCTTCTAATGATACGATTTATCAAACAAGTAAATGCATTTCAGTGATGCTATGACAGTGACCAAGACGAAACTGTTTTTACAAGAGGGGAGGGGAAAGACTTGAGGGAGGGGTAGTAGAATTGAGAACTCACGATTGACCCAGTGAATTCCAAGAATCCCACAAGCTAGGCCCCAGCATATCCATAATCTGCAAGAGCAATCACCAGATAGAGAGAAGGTGGGTCATCCATGGAGATTGGCAGCAGGAAGGAGAAGGATGGTGCGGTACCATGACATAGTAGTCACCCTGGCGGCCTTTGTAATGCACCTTGGGCACACCATGTGTACCTCCCAGAGCGCTGATTCATTGTATGCATTCAATCAGCACATGAAGTAACATGAATGGATGTTTGTGGTCGATGGGTGACGCATGAAAAGAAAAGAGGACTTACGCATAGACCTGCCACTCGCCTGGAGGACCGTAGTTGCAGCCCTTGCTGCTTGTGTGCTCGAATTTAATGGCAACCTAGTAGAGAAAGTGAGTGAATAAATTGGCTGTTGTAAAGGTGACCATTCATCATGTATGTACAAATATGCAAACAGGTAGTGAGGCAACGAGCAAGACCTCTTGAGCTGCGGGACCTGAGGCGCGGCCGGCAGCGGTAAGACGGCGGCCGACGAAGACATGGCCAAATCCACCTTTGCCCAGCTTCCTGTCGACCTTGTACGTGGGGGATCCTCCCACCTGGACCTGGGATTCGAACTGGATGAGCAAAGGAGCCCTGAATCGAAGCACAGATAGATGGGGAGAGGAATATGAACCGTTTCGGGAAAAGGTGCGGTGTTGGCGTCGTCCTCGTCGTGGGCGGCGGGATTGTTGGCGCTGACGCCGCCGCTGTCGGCCATCCCCGTGGGGTTGGGTGAGGCCCGGGGCGGCGGCGGCGGCGCTGGGTCCGCCTCCTGCAGCGGCTTCTCGTCGGCGCAGGGGAAGGAGAGCCTGGGCAGGGGCGCCTATGCTATGAGAAAGAAAGGGGATCTTTGATGTAAGGATAAAATTGAAACGATAGTATCCCGATCTAGCTCGCCGACGAGGAGGAGCAATAAGACCTCACCTGATCTTTCCTTTGTCGAAGCCTCGGACGAGGAGGAGGGGAACGTTGGATTCCAAGGAGGGGATGGATGGCGATGCCCCAGAGGAGAGGAGGAGAGGAGAGGAGAGCTGCCCGGCCCCACCCGCCCCTCCAGATTGATGAAGAGTTTAGCCCGAATTTTACAGCAAATAGTTCAATTTGGGAGGAAAATCACAGGATTCGGGATCTACACAGCAATCCACATCTATCAAACTCGGTCCCAACATGATCAAAACTAATCCCTTCCTTTCTTACTTTTTTTTTTTTGGCGATTATTCCTTTCTTACAATTGCAACAAAACACAACAAAAACGTGCATTTCCTCTTCGTTCCTTTTTTTTTTTTTGAGCAATCTCTTCGTTCCTTCATATGTGGCTGCCTATATCATTTTGTCGCAAAAAAAAAAAGGTGTTATTATGCAACCATCAGCACAAGTGCACAACGCCATCTCCAGCTCCACCATTATCATGAACACCTTTCCTTGCACAACTTAGCACGTCAATAGCTTTACCTGTCATTCGCATTTAAGCTTGGCCAACATAGAAACAAAAACAAGCAACAAAACTCACTCCGATAAATTTTCTTTAGTACATACATTTTACAGTAAAACGGAGACCACCAAAAGGGGAATTAAAACAAAAAATGCAAAGCCTCACCAAACCTATACAGCGCCAACAAAGATCATTGAAAAAATAAGAACAACGCCAAACACCACCAAAACTCATTAAAGGAAGGAAAAACCTAGCAGGAGCACACCCTTCCGCTTGGTTGCCTCGTTACACACAAGCTGTTGATCCCCACGAGATGTAGGCTCACACTTTCCCTCTCCTGTCCTGCAATGCCATCCTCCCCGCTACTAATCCAAGGCCTTTTACACCTTCCCTTTCAAATCACATGTTGCGTGCGGAACCGCTCCGAGGTAAAGTCCTGAGTCAAGTCAAGAGCCCACCCCAAAGAAAGACGCAAATTTTGTCAATAACACACTGGACAATAACATTATCTGCAGCTGAGGATAGAGGGAGGGAATACCTGCCAGGTGGGAGCTGCGAGCTGTTAGCAGAACCACTTGAACTACCAAACCTTTTTGCTCTGTTATCCTGCTCTTTCTCCAAGCGCACAGCTGCCAACTCCTTTTCTATAGCAGCTATTTCACGCCTCGTTTTCTTGGCATCTGATTCCATCGCCTTTGTCAGAGTATCTACTTTCTTTGCCAACATCTGAACAACAAACCATCCGTTAAATAGGCGTCAGGCAAAGGACATGCACAGATAGCAAAGCAACTAGATTTTCCCACTATGTTACCTCGATCGCGTCATCCTTGTCTTTCAGGCTTTGATCCTTCTCATGGCATGCCTTCCTTAGAGAAATGACTTCCTTTTGCAGCATATCATACAGCGCACCCGACACCGTGTCCTCTGACTCGGTGGCTGGGAATTCACTAGGCTTCTCATCTGAGTTGTTTGACTCCTTGTCATCGCTGGAATCAGTAGATCTGTTCATACTGTTCCCATTTACTAGGCCCTTGTAGCGTTCAAGTGATCTACAACCTCCATCAAAAGACTTGGACGCTCCTTTTGCATGGTTAACTAGAGTTGTTGTGGTAGATGCTGAGGATCTCATCTGGAATGATGGTCGTTTTGACAGAAAGCCATTAGTCTTAGATAAACTATCAACACCGCCAATAGACTGGCGCCGTGCAGCGCTGACATTGGTTCGGGATGTAGACATTCTCAATCCTTCCTCGAGTACTTTAAGCCGTAGCTGGAATTTATCCTGCAGCATTCAACACAGATCACTGTGAAGAGACAAGACACGACTGATAGAAAGATGGGAGGAAAGGGCTTAGTAAGAAACATAAAGGGCAAAAGCATACTTTTAGTTGAGCTTCTGATCTTGCCGCCCTTTCAGCTATAGCAAGCTTGTCCCGGAGCTGCTGCATTTCTCCCTGTGAAATGCCAGTTCTCAAAACGTCAACAAAAGACAGCATTGCCTGCTTCAGTTAGGGTTTCTCATTCAAGGGCCTTCTAGATATCAGTTGAAAGCAAGTTAGCAACAGTATAAAACCAGAATAAAACATTTGTAACTTACTTGCAGAATCCTCCGTTCCTCCAACCATTGTTTAACAGGCATGACTTTATCATTGCCATCTTTCCACTCATTTGCCACCACAACTGCAACCCTATTTGCTGAAACCTTCGCACGGGCTAGCTCCCGGTCAAGGGTTTTCATTTCCTCCTGACAATAGCAAAAAATTGAAGTTGACATTAATCATGGACACTTCAGGTATACTAAGTATCCCAAACACATAATGCATGCCCAGAGCATCATGATTCATGTATTACATTCATTTCCTGAACTTTCCGCTGATAGTCCCTCACAGCATTTGCAGCTGCACCACCAGCAAGAACAGCTTCTTCTAGCTCTCTGACAGTCTGTGTGAGCTTTTCAACCTCAGCAACTTTCTGGCGGTGCATTCTATCCAAGATTTTATTCTCTTCCTGTAAGCACCAAGACAGACTCATATACTGTAGCAGACTGAGTAACACAAACTCATAATTTACCTCAAAATGAATACTTCCGTTGTTGCATACCTGACATATCTCGATTTGTTTCATCAATTCTTGGTTTTTGTTTTGCAAATCATCCACCAAGGAAGCTTTTGCCAATGCTATCTGAACCGTCCTTTCCGCTTCAAGCAGAGCTGCTTCCTTAGACTTTGTAAGACGATCTAGTGCCCTGTTATCATCTTGTAATTTTGCAATCTGCGCAAATTTATTAACACTTGAGAAGTTTTGAGGGCAGCATTTGATTCAGTCAGCATATGAATAAATTGCCAACGATTGTTATATTGTATTTCACAGCTGCACATGAAAACCAACAATAAATACCTTTCACAAGTAAATCACTTTTTATTTTGAGTCAACAGTAAATCACATTAGAAAACTAGAGCGTCAGTATGTCAATAGTTGTCAAGAAAGACACATAGAGTAGTAATTTGAACATCTGAAATTCCTTCTGTGAACAGGAACTGCATAAGAGGCGATGAAAGAAAGAAGGTACAAGATGCACAATGGTCATTACTGGAAAAAGGGAAAAAGAAAAGGACAATGCTTGGATCAGGTACCTCTTGACGAGCTAGTTTGAGCTCAGCTTCCAATGGTGCAAGAATAGCCTCAATAGGAGGCATGTCATCGTCTTTCTGCGCAGCATGTACCCTTCGTAGTGTAGCCTCTGCAGCAAACTGCGCAGCAAGTGCTGCTTTCTTTTCGTCATTGATCTTTTTTGCTTCTAGATTCTGCAATCTTGCATAAAATTATCAGTGATTGTTCTTGACATATGCACAAGAGGGAAAAAGGAAGGGGCGACGGAATTACTTTGCTTTCAAGGAGAGACTCTGTAAGCTTCAGCTTTCCATCCACCTTTGCCAATTCTTCCGTAAGCTTACATTGACGCAGCAGGCAAAGTCAGAGTTTTTCGAAAAAGTAAGATAAGTTAATGAGCGTGGAAGAGATAACATTAAGTTAAGTATGACCTCAACAAAGATGCGAGAGAACGATTCGGATTATTTGGGTAGTTCCCTACGGCAAGATATGGTGTAGCCAGGAATTTTAAAATGAAATCAGTAAGAGCGGGCAGACACAGAGAGGTTGCAAAGATTTGATTTTTCGTTGGAACAACTACAGTGAATGATTCGAAATGTGCACAGAAGGTGATACATATAACCCAGTGAATGATCTGATCATGAGTCGTGTACAGGTGCTAGGTGCCGACAGACACCTCGAAGGGATCTGCTTGAGAAGCTAGCTCTTCGAGGAGCGGGGCAGGCTATAATTAATCGAAAAGAGTTGACAATGAAGGGATTACTGACATCCTGGACGGCCTTCTCTCGCGCGCGATCGGACAGTCGTAGAGCCTTGATCTCTGCCTGCGCGTCGCCCAGTTCCTTCTCCTTATCTGCGCAGCACAGCGGGAAGAACCGGATGTGAGATCCAGTCCAGTTTAGGAATTCGACAAGCCAGAAGAATTCGGAGGGAGGATGCGAGAGTTAGCCGGTAGGTGGGTGAGATCTAAGGCAGAGGCGGGCGAGTGACAGCATACACTGGAGCTCGTTCTCAAGGCGTGTGAGCTCGACGCGGACGGGATCGGAGCCGTGGAGGAGGTTGATGAAGTCCTCCACCTCGATGGCGGGCTTCAGCTTGGGGCTGGGGCGCTGCGGAGGCGGCGGCGGCTGGTGCTTGAGCGGCGGTCCCCTGCCATCGCCGTACGTATCGGACATGGCCGCCGCAATGCAATGCTCTGCTCTGCTCTGCGCAGATGGATGGATCGATCGATCTCACTCGCTCACTGTCCTTGCCTGGCCTAGCTGGAGCTCTGGAGCGGGAGGAAAGTTCACAGTGGATGGATCAGGCGACGACGGAATGATAGGAGCGAGAAACAAAGCAACCGTTCCTCCCTCCGCTCCGCTGTTCTTGCGCGCCCCTTTGTCCGTCTGTCAAGACTGACTCCAACAGCTACCCTATTTCACACATCATACTCAAAATAGGTGATAAAACCTGAAAAACTCTTCTCCAACAGATGACCCAAGTAGTATACTCATTTTGGGAGTAACTCGCCCCGCACCCCACATATCGAGCCTCTCCCGGGCGCGACCTTCTTCCTCCCTGCCGCGTCTGCCGACCTCCCATGAAATTCTTCCTCGAATCGCAAAGGAGCGGGCGGCTTCCGGGGGTGGACTATCGGAGGCCTCGCCATAGGAGAGGGCCTCCTCGAACGCCGGCAACGCACCTGGCTGCGGAGGGGCGGTGGCGCAGGGGCCGTCCCGCTGTCTCCTCTCCTCCCATGGCGCCATGGCGCGACGGGGAGCGAGGAGGCCGGAGGCGGCTGGACGAGCGCCATGACGCGACGCGGAGCGAGGAGGCCGGAGGCGGCTGGACGTCGCTGCCCTTTGTTGCAACTCGTCCATCTCTGCTGTCCTTTTCTGATTCCACTTCTGTATCTCTGAACAACGAATTGGTTTGGGAATTTCTCTTGTGTTTGTGCTCTTTATTTCTTCAAAAGATTTGTGTTTGTGCTCTTGATTGACTGGGAGTCGTTGTGAGGGAGCAGGGAGCTCGATTTGGGGAGCAATTTTGCTTTCACTGATGCAAGATTAGGGGGAGCGCAGCAGGTGTTTGAGGGATTGCGTCAAAGAAATGGCAACCGGAGCAGCAGGCGTTGCAGATTGGGAGGAGACGGTGGTGGCGTTGGCACGGAGCCGTGTGCGGCGACTGCTCCGTTGGCGAGAGGGAGGAGGAAGAAGAAGGTAGTAGGTCTTCTGTTGGAGATCAATGTTTTTAGGTGTTGTTTGTTTGATACTGTTGGCACCTTGTATAGGTTATAGGGCTCCTCCGCTGTTGGAGTCAGTCTCAGTCACCCATGCCCCCCTTTCGCTCCCCTCCTCGCTTGTGCTCTCTTATTTTTATTGATTTGAATTCACAAGATCACAACAAAATATCGATCTCAATTTTTTTTAAAAAAAATAGAAAAACTATCTGGATAGCAGAAATCTTAGGCCCTGTTTGGATGTTGTGGTTTTCAAATACTATAGTATTGTGAAACTACGGTTTTAGAAACTAAGGCATGTAATACCTTGGTATTTCAGAAACAGAGTTTTTTGTAGTTTTTAGCAAAACTGTGATGTGTTTGGCTACTGAAGTATTTTTTGCAGTATTTCTTACTTTTTATATTAGGCTTGGTTCTCGACACGAACATGGAATATTTACATTGTTACTTTATATAATACACTAGTTTAATTATAACGCTGGCGTTCAGCCATTTGCATGATGATAGAATAAGCTAACTTCTTCACATCTGCATGCTCCGGAAGCCTGTGTCGCCATGCATGGGTGCATCGAAATGGTCAAAGAGATGCAGGGGAGAGGAAATCGATTTTTAATGGAACAGCGGCAGCTCATAATACAAGCAAAAAATGCGGCGCACGAAAAAAGAGCGCTGGCGCATAACCGGTTGCACGCGTCTCCTCGGTCTAGAAAAAAGAGCTCCGACCTGGAGTTTTTGAAACTGCAAAAAAACTGTGGTTTGAGGGATACTACAGTTTTGGAAACTATGAAATTAGTTACATCCAAACACTTTTTTGTTATGAAAACCATGGTATTTTCTAAAACTGTAGTATTGTGTCAAAACTTTAAAAATACTTTGCATCCAAACAGGGCCTTACTCATTATGTGAGGTCTGAGTTCACGTTTGCCCCTCGCGCCCCTTCAACCGTGAAAATAGCGCGGATAGGTGGGCTCGCCTGACGCCGGTTTAGGTGGCACCGAGCGATAGTTTATAACAAAGATTCTGTTGGACAAACCTTTTGACACCTACTGGAAAAATACATTTCAGTTTGCTTCATAAGGGCACCCACAGTGGTGCAAACGGCTGCTGTCTGTGAGTATCTTGATTCTCGCACACAGACAACTAAATAGACAGCTTGCACAGTGGTTGTCTATTATACTGTCTATATACCATTTAATTCATAAATGAAACCACAAATCAGCCATGATCAATTGTACATTTGATCTCTATATTATATTATGTTGCTTACAAAGTTAGTGAAAAAAAATCGATGTGAAAATTGAAAATGCACTTTTCTACTTCTTTCTTGCTTCGTTAAGGACTATTCTTCCAAAGTAATTTTTAAAAAGGTCTTTCATACAAATGGCAAGGGCTAAATAGGAAATTGTATTCGGCCTTATCTTCTTCCTGGAGCAAGACCGGTGCTCTGCTCCATTTCTCCCCACTCTCGGACTTCACTCTATCTTCTAACTAGGATTGAGGGGCTCGAGCTGCTCAAGCATGTGTGGCACGGCAGACGAGCACGCCGAGCAGCGAGGACCTCGAGCTCGCGCGACGCGCGGGTGGGTGAGGAGAAGATCCAGCTCAGGCCTGCGTTGCGCATCAGGGGACTCGAGCTTTGGCTAGCGTTGTGCTGCGGCGAGGCGTGAGATGCTCAAGCTTGCATTGGGCGGCGAACGGCGTGGAGGAGCTGGGCCATGTATCGATGTTGCGTGCTGGCTAGGGTGCCGTGACTGGCTCCTGCTGAAGAGGCATGGCGGTGGCGCCGCGAGGCCGTCGGTGAGCATCCCAGCGCCGCGCAGCAAGAGCCAAGAGGGCGAGGTGGCAGGGCCGCAGGGGAGCGCGTGCGCAACAGGATCCGCAAGGTCGTCTTCTCCTCGCAACGAGGCATACAACAGGAGCAGCTGGCGATTTGGCCTCGGGCAACGCTCCGGTTGCCGTCGCCTCGTGAGGCGATGAGGGGAGCCGTCTCCTCCCCACGCGGGGGTGTTTTCTGCAAAAGGCACGTCATACAGACGGCACATTTATGTGCGTTGTGGGTGCCCTAACTGTTACAAGGTTACCTCTCATTTTTAACTGTTAGGGCTAGGACTTTGGTTAATTTAATCAGTTCGGTTAAATCAATTGGAAGCTACTTCGGTTATGGAAAATTGGCAGGCAACATTGTACCCAAAAAATCAATAACCGACGATTTTGGTTACGGTTAATTTGCTCGGTTATCGGTTAATCACCGAACAAACCAAACCTCACCCAATCCACAGAAAAAATCGAATCAAACTTGAAGATGGGAGAAGGGGAAGGGCGGTGGCGCAACGTTCATCATTGCGCGGCGCGCAAGGGCGGCGCCACGAGAGGGGAGGAAGGGCGGCGCCACGCGAGGAGAGGGAGGAGGGGCGGTGGCGCGGCGTGGCACGTGAGGGAGGGGGACGGGGCGGTGCCACCACGGGTGCTCGACGACGCGTCGACGCGAGGGGAGGGGCGGCGCCAGGGGAGTACCGAGGAGGAAGAGAGGGTTGTGTAGCTAGTGGGCTTTTGGTTTCTTATATGGGCCAGTGAGGATGAGATTTGGACTGTCGTAGATTTGGGCCAAACTTCGGTTTATTCGGTAGTTCGGTTAATACAAGGTGAAAACCGAATTTTATGTGGTTAGCCATAATAGTGAAAAGTCAAAACTGTTTACGGTTAACTGAAATTATCGGAGATTTTAGGTTTTTTTGGTTCGGTTAATTTTGGATATTGGTTTTCGGTTAACCGGTGCCACCCCTAAAATCACTGTTGTACTTGTATATCTATATTGCAAAATGCTATAAAATTCTTTGCAGGAGATTTTCTTTTTAACTGAGGATGCAGGATTGTACCATCATGATAAAATGCATAAAATAAAAAGATAAGTTACCATGAGCAACAATGAAGCTAAAAATAATTTAGACATAAATTACTCTGACCAATAATTCCTGGCAATATAAAAAAAAATGAGATTGGTATGGTGTTGTTTCTGCAATTGTTCACATGAGGTTATGAGTCTCGTTTTTTTTTTCCTGATTTGTTTTCTTCTGATTGAGGACACCTAAGGACATTCATTGATCTTCAATTATTTCTGCTCTAAAATCTATCCTTATATTAGTGATAACTTGAGTGCCACTGCCGAGAATGTGTTTTTGTTGTGGATCGAAAGGATTTTTCATGGTTATCTTTTTGACATTTACTTGAATGGTTCTAATTCAATTTGTTTCAAAGCTGAGATTCATTAAATTTATTTGTAAAAAAATTTCCGGCCAGCGGGCACTTTTGCTATGCTATATTAATTTTACAAGAGTCAGTTAATCCTGCAATCAACGATAACTCCATGTAATTTGAATTTGCATGGAATTATTGTATTTTTCTTTCTTCTTTTCTTCTCATGTATCCAAATTTCCACAGCTGCAACATGTGGTCTGATGTAGGGGTGTCCATTCCGGTTTGAAGGAAACCGGCAGCTCGCCGTATACCTACGGGTATTGTTCAGGCAAATCAATTATTTTTTACCGCAGTACTGTCGAGAGCGAGTGGTTTCATCACCGGTTCATTCAACCCTCCGTTAACCAGCCCTAGTTGGATGGATAGATCCAACAAATAGCATAGGGAAAATTGGTTCAGTAGCATCGAAAGTTCATCGGTTACGGAAAATACCATCGAAAGATCCCACCAACGGAAAATACCATCGAAAGTTGCATTTGTACTCTGAAATTACCATTTTGCTTAGAACACCTAGGGGAAAAGACAATAATACCCTTGAGTCATCTCTTCAGGCCAAAATAAGTCGTTCTATCTCACGATACAACAGGCGCGTCGAGCTTCTCATCTATCGCCACCGCTGCTCTCCTCCTCAGCCCCGCCGCTCCTACAGTTTGACGAGGCACGGTGCGGCTGCTCCAGGCCTCCAGTTCGACAAGGCACGCACGCCCCTGCAGTTTGACGAGGCACCGCCCAGCTCCACCACAACCTGTTTTGTTTTATGCTTTGTGTATGTGTTACTCTGTTTCAGAGTTTTTTAGCACTGAAAACTGAAAAAGCACCACATGAAGATGCAATTGACATGCTCGTATTTAGACGCTAGTAAACAAGCTGGGGTCCTCGGTCGTGCCCGGGGCGGCGCGTGGCTGCCTCAGTTGCAGCTGCAACAGCAGCAGTCGGAGCGGCTGCCGCCGCACTGGCAGGTGTTGCAGCCGCAGCTACCGTTCTCGGCCTCCGCCATCATCATGCCGCCGAAGCTCCTGCACAAGCACAAGCAACAACTCATCTCGTCAGCCAGCTTCCTCCTCCTCCGGTTGTCTCGTGCTGCAGTTCGAGCCGCACCCGCACTTGCCACTGCAGCAAGAAGACATCCTCTCGATCTCAAGCGCACTACAAGCAAGGAACTGAAGAAGGTGAACTACTGCTTCTTCTTGTGCCACCACGAGCCACCACCCGATTCCCCTGCAGAACGAGCTGGAAATGTGATTTCTCTTTTTTTTCCCCTTGACTTTGGTTTTTTCCCTCCATTTCTCTTATTTTCTTGTCCCAGGAAGAGGAAAGGAGGAGCTGATGCACTGATAGCACTTGTGCACTTGATATATTTGTGCTCACGTCATGTTGCTGTTGTTGTTTTTGGATACCTTTGGTACGGTAGAAGCAGCAACATCAAGTAGAACAACCAGCCAAGGGCATTTTGTCCAGAAATTAGAAGGGTGCTAGATCCCGAGTAGACAAGCAACTTTCGATGGTATTTTCCGTTGGTGGGAATTTTCGATGGTATTTTCTGTAACTGGCAAACTTTCGATGCTACTGAACCAATTCTCCCAATAGCATATGATACCTTATATGCCAATTTGCTAGGATTGTCACAAATAAAAATTCAAGTATATGCATTGTATGTCGAACTTGGTGACGAAGATGCAAGACACGTCTTCGGTCAGCTCCTGGGAATACAATGAAGCTAATGCTCTATGCCATTATCATGGTCTTTGAATATTTTTAAGTGTGATTTTATAGAATCTGTAAGCGCTTAAACCTTTTCTCCAACTATTTCAATCATGTGTCGCAAAAAACACGCCACCACAACAACAATAGACCTTATGTGATAAGGGCGAGGCGAAAAAGTTGTTGCTAGATAATCTACAATCCTAGTTGACACATCCATAAAGTTGTCTGTGCGTTTTTAAGAAGCTTCTACGTTATTTGATTATCTTAGTGTCATAAAGAACCACGTGATTTGAAAGTTCATGCATTGTATTTTTCACTGCAATGTATATTTTACAAAAGCAGCAAAGTCTGTTGAATATGTGTGTACTAGCTTGTAGGGTCGCAGGGGATGTTTGGTTCATTCGAGGTTTCTACACACTAAGGCTTACGAGATCATTCATGTGATTTAATGTACTCACACAGACATGTAACTTCTTTCGAATATTTTCATATGATTTAGTGTACTCACACGGACGTGTAATTTGTTTCGAATATAAGGTAACATATTGAAGTTGGTATTACATAGACACTATAATTTATAAAATGGCATGCACAAAAATTCTATCAAACTACATACTTAATTTGTTAAATAATGTAAATAGAGTTGACAAAAACAAACAATTATAGCAGCTTGAAAAAAAAACCTAAATAGTTATACAAAGGGAAAAAAACTAAGTTTATTGTAGTGCAAATTTCTTGCTGGCATTAACCCCAGCTTGTGGATTTGTTGAACAGACTACTATGCAAAGGTCAAGTTCTGCTGGTATGTTTTATGCGAAATGGTGTGTTTAGTCGTCGATGACACCGTATTTGCACTGCAGATCTAAGATACCATATAACCTTGCATGTTGCGGCACAACCGTCGGTGGTAGGGGGTGAGGGGGCAATCCTAGAAGACTTGTGTGTGTTGTGGTTGTGGACGTAAGCAGATGCGAAGAAATTATTTCCTTCAAAAAGTACAATAACATAGTTCTTAAATGAAAAATGCCACCCCATCGTAGATAAAATTATTTATCTTTTTTAACTTTGAAAGAAGTCATGTATGACCACCATGATATATCTATTGTCTGCCTACTGATTTTGTTTATCGGATGCTGAGACAGGAAATATTATTAGATTTCTAATTATCTTTTTTTTTATGTATGTGTTATTGTCTCAACAAAAAGATGAATAGTAATATTGTCATGAGATAGAAGCTTAAAAATCTAATTGCATGATATTTTTCAGGCTTTTTTCATCAACGTTGGTTTGACTCTTGGCTTCTGGTCTAAACACCTACATTCTCCTCGTTGCTTTTGTTCCCTTGTGTGATCTATACATATTGCCCTACCATCATCTTCTAACATTTGGCTACATGCTAGAAAACTAATCTCACTCGTAAAAAAAGATAAATGACATTCTATACAACACATCATTTTGTTAGCCATATAATAATTTTGATATATATATGGCCAAGGTTAGATCTACTTTCTAATAAAAAAAATCAATTGTAACACCTACTTTTGTTGGTTGCATTGCAGCTAGGGCTGTCAAAAAAGTTCGAAGCTCGCAAATCGCTCGAGCTCGACTCGCTAAAAGCTTGACTCGAACTCGGCTCGAGCTCTAAACAAGCCGAACTCGAGTTCAGAGCAAAGCTCGCGAGCCCCAAGCGAACCGAGCTCGAACTGTTCGTCAAAGCTCGGCAGTGTTAACTCCCGGCCTCCATCTGCAATGCCAGCTACTGCTAGGAGTACTATCGGTCACCTATTTCTTTATTCCATCAACTCACTGTCACCTATTTCTTTATTCCATCAACTCACGGCCACATATTTGTTTATTCCGTCTCATGACGTGAGACTACCAAATCCCATTGCTTCTTCCTCCTCCACACTTCGTTCCCTTCGAAAGACACCAGACCGGCTATGGCAGATGGGGTAGAGGCCCAATCCATTTCTCCAGCTTCTTCTCCGCTTGTCAAACTGAAGCCATTCGCGATTGGCCTACTCCTCGCCTCCCTCGTGGTTTGGTTCAGCAGGGCCGTATCTTTCCACAAAACCCATCAGGTAGTCCCGAGATTCATATGCTAATGGTTCTTCATTCGTGTTTCTCCTCTCAGCTTCCGAGAGCTTGATTCTGATTCTGATCTTCGCCTCTAGTGAATCAGTAGTATTGACAGATTTGTTTGCAGGAAAATGTTGTTTACCACCAGGATTTCCCTGTTTCCTCGTGGCACCGAGCTTCAAACGAGCTTTTCGAGCCGAACTCGAACGTTCGGTCGAGCCGATCTCGAGCGCAACTGCAGGTTCGGTCGTCATCTCAGGATCGCTCGAGCTCGGCTCGGAATGGTGACGAGCTCGAGCCTGAGGTGCCCGGGCTCGCTCGAGCTCGGCTCGTTGACAGCCCTAATTGCAGCATCATCACTAAAAGATTACAACAAAAAATATGTAATTTGTATGTAATAACACAAACATAGTTCCCGTGTACACCAATTGTAAATAGAATGTACAAACAATTCAACTTTTAGGTCTTAAGACAGACCACTTTTCTTTCCTTGTTATACCGAAAGAACAAATCGTCATACGAATCTAAGCCAACTCATATGTGATTTAGCTTTTACCTGAATAATTTTAGGTGAATCATAAATTACTTTTATACCGGGCCTAAATCATGTGTGATTTATATCTGGACGTTGCTACACATACGAAGAAAGCACGTATCAACACCCTACCAAACAGTCACGACCCGCTGTGGACCCAAACGCATGACGCGGCCTCAGTCGTCTCTATATCGATCTCAAACGCAATCCACTTAAATAAGGTGTTAGCGTTCTTGTTGGATCTGGATGCAAAATATCTATTAGAACTACATATTAGACTACGTGGAGTGCCCATAATACGCTCATTGCCCATAATACGCTCATTGCGTTAGCACTAGGTATATAGCAGTTACTAAAATTATTCGTTGGAGATATAATAATTTTGTTATGACTAAGGTCAGATTTTTGGGACTAAATAGCAGATATGATTGGATCGATAGATACTTCAAGAGGGACTAAGGAAGAGCACACTTTTATTAGGTTGGCTTCGATTAGTAGGTGATTATCCCTTGCAAAAAAAATATTAGTAGGTGATTAAGAATCCAGGCGGGAGTTATGCCGTTGGTAATCACGTGGGAAGCTTCGTACGATAGATTTCGTACGTATAAGTGTTTTCCTTTATATCTAGGCTCACTATGGTTACACAAACTTTATTCTACCTAAATAAATTGACAAGTGGCAACCATTCATGTGTTGATAAAACACTGTTGCGTGATTCAGAGTTACCTAAATAAATCAGCAAAAAATACACACTTGCAAAAATAGATAAAATTAAATCATAGAAAGGAAACAAGACGAACTATTGCGAACCGGAGGCGGTGGAGCCACGGTGTCAGTGGGTCGCTACGATGGCTTAGCCGACCGATAAAACCGAATTTTGCTTGGCTCGGGGTGGATCCGATCCGAGTCGACGCTAACCCTAACCCTTCTCCCCGGCGGCCATGGCCGGTGACGGAGACTCCTCCCCGTCGCCCTCCTCCCCGCCCAAGCACTCCCGCTCCCCTGACGACGTCCAGCCGGACGCGTCCCCCAAGCGGCGCAAACGCCACCACCACCGCCACCCCAACCGTCGAAGCCACCGCCACCGCTCCCCGGAATCCGTGTCGGCGAACCGGATGGAGGAAGACGAGGTAGAGGAGGGGGAGATACTGGACGCCGCCGCCGCCGCCGCTATGGATGTCGATGCAGATTCTCAAGCTTCCCTTGCTCCGGTATATCTCTTCCCCTGTGACCCCTTTCTAATCTCGCCCCCTTGCCAATATCGTAGCAAAAACTTTTACCTTTTTGCAGTTTTGTCTTTCCTGTGGTGATTTGAATTTCACCTAAATATTGAACATGCTGTGCATCTTCGTTGTTCAGGCGCTGCAGTCTAACTGCGAAACTAGAGGTGCTTATCGCCTTCAATTTAGTTAGTTCTACTTGGATTTCCTTTTGTTGTTTCTCCACTCCACCACCATAGTTGTGATTGGGAGGCCTACTTACTGTTTGATGATCAATTCTTAATGCAGGAGGCCTTCGGTAATGGTGATGGCACAGACTCAAACTCTGATGCGACCAAACTGCATGCTCCTGTTCTGCTGGCTCATTCATCCTCAAACGATGAAAGGAAGTCAGTTCCCAGTACCCTTGAGTCTGAAAGTGGAGGCATCCTTTCAAGCGATGCTGAGGACATCAAAGGATATGAACAAAGTCAAATCATTTCAAAATCTCCGCTATCGAGAACTGAGAAGGGAAGGAAGCACAGAGACGGCCATCACACTTCATCTTCTAAAGATTCTCATTCCAAAGATCACTCTAGAATATCTCCTTACCCAAGGCACCACAGTGAAGCTCATGCCAAAGATCAGTCAAGGTCCAGAGGGAAAGGAGCTGAAGCCAATGGCTCGCGTGCAAGTCCAAGGGATGATTCTGATCCTGACATCAGTAATCGGAACGAGAAGTCTGGAAGACATTCTATTAGGAGCCGGGAGAGTGAAAGAGAAAGGAGCAGCAGTCGTGTCACTCGTGATGTTGACAGACATGGTAGCTCGGAGAGGTATAGGGATGATAGGAGACACAACACCAATGTGTTAGATAGAGACAAGGTTGATTCACGTGAAGCTACTCATAGTAGGCACAGAGAAAGAAGCAGCAGTCGTAGCAGATCTGAACGAAGGGAAAGTGCACACTTTCGAGATGAAGGCCGTGATAGGGAAAGACGAAGTGGTAGTTCAAGGCATAAAGATCATGAGAGGAGGGATTCGAGTAAGGATCGGCATAGAGAATCTGACAGGGTTGATAGGGAGAAAGTGAGGGAGGATAGGGATAGAGAATGGCGGAGTGTTAAGGGAAGTGAAAATCGTAGAGCTGGAGAAGCACGAGACAAAGTTAGCAACCCTGATAGGCACAGGGATTCGACACACTCAAAATACAGCTCTTCTGATGGTTACAAAGAGAGGCCGAGATCCAGGGATAAAGCTAGAGATGTTGACCATAAAAGTAGAAGACCTGAAGAAATGAAAGATAGTTCTTTCAGGTAAAGCTTTGTTTGACATGTTTAACTAATAGCTTACCATCCTCTCACAATTTTTTCTTTCAAGTTTTCTTGCACGTCATAGTTGCTCTTTTCATGAATTTAGGGAGGAAGATGAAGAGGAGTACCAAGAGAAAATCGAACAACAGTTAGCAATGCAGGAAGAAGATGACCCTGAAAAAATTAAGGAAGAAGCACGGAGGAGGAAAGAAGCTATAATGGCAAAGTACAGGCAGCAGCAGTTGCAGAAGCAGCAGGTTGAATCTGTACCAAGTAGCAACAATGAAGGTAACTTGATTTGCTTATGTTGAGATCACCTGATTCATGAGTAGCACACTTTACTGTGCTGTGTTCATATTAAATTTAAACTGCTACTAAGAGATGTACCGTTGCTTGTACAGAAGAAAGAACAATGGGTAGAGATGAAACTGCACTTCTGAAAGAAAGTAATGATGACAGCTACGTGGCCAATGATGAAGCTGAAAACAAGCATGATTCTTCAGAGGTATTTTCTGGTGAAGTAGAGTTCACTGTGGGAAAGTCTCCTGCTAGCAATAATATTATAGACAACACTGGAGCGTTGGGTAATGAGAGAGGTGTTTCAGGTCTTGGAGAGGGTACACCCAAGGTATTTGTTCTGTATGCTATCTTGTTAGATAGTGTATATGAAATCTTATCATCAAGAAAATTTATACTGTTCCTTTGAATTTCCAGAGTGAGAGATCTGCGGATATGTTTTGTGATGACATTTTTGGCGAATCACCTGCTGCAATTCGGAAACCGGTATGATTTCTACCTCTCCTACTACTTAAGGTTACTTGAGATGATTTCCCTTTTTATCTTTACTACAAACTGTTTTCGCGAACCAGGTCTTGACATGTTAGGCCCTGTTTGTTTCTCCCTCAGATTATATAATCCAGGTTATATATAATCTATAAGTTGGGAGAGAGCAGCTTGTGAGATTATGATAATCTGACCTATGAATTGCTATAATCTGGCTATAATCTGAGATATGTTTGTTTCAGTTTATAGATTATATGAGTCAGATTATATAATCTAGGTGGGAAACAAACAGACCCTTAATCACATTCTTTAAGTATTTGAGGTCGTAATTTTTCTTATTAGCCATCTGGAAAGAGGGCACATAATTTGAATCAGAAGCGCCTAATATAAGGTTACAGGAAGGGCAGACTTCTATTCATATGCTAATCCATCTGGACAGACATGCTTGCGTGTCGAACTTCTGTGGTTAAATATTAAAATGAAACACTGAGACACCCTTCTTTTGAACTCAATCTCAAATCATGTATTGCTCAGGGGAAGGATGACGGAATGCACATTGAGAGAAATGCGCTTCATGATAACTGGGATGATGCAGATGGTTACTACAGTAAGTTCCTGCCATATTATGCTCATTTCTTGTGAGTTTCTTTGTTTTGCTTGTCCTTAGTCTTGCCCATCAATTTATTTTTTCCATTTTGCAACTCTTTGCAGCTCACCGGCTTGGGGAATTGCTGGATGGCCGTTATGAAATCACAGCAGCTCATGGTAAGGGTGTGTTCTCAACAGTCGTGCGGGCAAAAGATCTTAAAGCTGGGAAAGACGATCCTGAAGAAGTTGCTATTAAAATTATTCGGAACAATGAAACAATGTAAGTGGTTTCCGAGTTGTGACATTTGCGATGCAATTTCTAGTGTCTAAAATAAAATATGGCCATGTAATCCATTTTTGGTTATACAGGTACAAGGCTGGTAAGCAAGAGGTTTCAATATTGGAAAAACTTGCAAGTGCGGACCGTGAGGACAAACGTCACTGCGTGCGGTTTATTTCTAGTTTCATGTACCGGAACCATCTTTGCTTAGTTTTTGAATCTCTCAATATGAATCTTCGTGAGGTATTAAAGAAATTTGGTCGTAATATTGGGCTTAAACTGACTGCGGTGAGGGCATATTCAAAGCAGCTTTTCATCGCCCTGAAGCATCTGAAGAACTGCAAGGTTTTGCACTGTGATATAAAGCCAGATAACATGCTGGTATGGCATCTCCCTTAGCTATCATTTTATTTTATTCTGTTATCCTCAGTTGCCGTCTTTTATGAGAATTGCTTCTATAGAGTATTCACAGCTTCAGCCACTCGTTTCTAATAGTACAGGAAATTGTCCCTTTTAATTATATTCCTGGTATTTTAGGTGAATGAGGCTAAAAATGTTCTGAAGCTATGTGATTTTGGCAACGCTATGCTTGCTGGAATGAATGAGGTTACGCCTTATCTTGTCAGCCGTTTCTATCGGGCACCTGAGATAAGTGAGTTCCTTCATCTTGCACCTTATGTCGAAACATTTGTCTATATACAGGTGTCTTAAATTTCTTGCACCTGACAAATTGCTCCTTTGCAGTTCTTGGGTTGCCCTACGACCACCCATTGGACATGTGGTCAGTTGGCTGCTGCATGTATGAACTTTACACTGGAAAAGTCTTATTTCCAGGTCCATCAAATAATGACATGCTGCGGCTTCATATGGAACTGAAGGGCCCCTTCCCCAAGAAGATGCTTCGAAAGGTTAGTCTTTAAGGTTTCTTCCTTTTCTAGCTATAAAACTGCAACCTTCCATTCCAGGCAAAGCTAAAAATTGGACATGCATACTTCTCTTAAAATCTGAGCAAAAAATATAAAATACCGTGCTAACGGATGCTTCAATTACACAGGGTGCCTTTACGATGCAACACTTTGACCAAGATCTTAATTTTCTTTCTATTGAGGAGGATCCTGTGACAAAAAAGGTGTGTACTCTGTAGCCTCTTGCTGTTTTCTGATTGAATCATTTGAATTCTTTATTTATTTTTCATTCTGTTTGCAGGCTGTGAGAAGGGTAATTCTGAACATCAAACCGAAGGATATTGGTTCTTTGATTACGAACTTTCCTGGCGAGGATCCAAAAATGCTTGCCACTTTTAAAGATCTTCTTGATAAAATATTTGTCCTAGATCCGGAAAAGAGGATAACCGTATCACAAGCACTTAGCCACCCTTTTATCACTGGCAAGTGAAAATAAGATGCTAACTCCTCTTGATCTTGTTGAACATAGCATCTGCATTGTAAAGTACAATTTGGGTTCCTGTTGTCTAATCATCAGCATTTCTGTCTTGTGTCCTGGGAGTTATGAGATCTGAGCACGTGGATGAAGCATGGAACTGTGGAAGAGATGGCTATCTTGCAGACCTTGCTGCATGCACTTATCATTTGGATATGTTCTGTTGCTTGTAAGACAACTAGCCGGTTGGCATTCCATTCCCTGTACACATTCTTCCCTGTGGATTTACAAGATATACATGAAAGTCTGCTTCATTTTAATTGACAAATGTGCTTATTTGGATGACTGACATGCATGGTTATACGTATAGCACACTGTTAACTGGTGTGTGCAAATATTTTGCATGCGCTTGCATACTTGCGGACTAGGTTCACCTTTTCATTTGTGTGCCAACCCAGCATGCACCCCTGTGATGTGTATGATACATGTATGGTATGCTTGGCCTCGAGCATTTTTGTACTTCGAGAGGTGTAATACACCAGATATTTGTCCTACTTGTTTATTTAGTACAAAAATAGCCTTTTGTAGTATTATCTTGTTTCTTACGTATACTCATTTGGATTTTAGTGATTCTAATTCACTCTTTCATTCAGGATTCTGCCAAGGCCTCTGATGTGTGCACATTTTATATGCTAAAGGGCCAACATAAGAAGGTACCCTGGTTTATATCTGGGTAACTTAGTGTGTTTGAACCCATCAAAGTGAATTCCTTTTCTCTGTTGTAAATTTCATGATGTAATTAAGTTGACTGAGTTTTTATGCGAGTCATAAGTTGACAGGTGATATCTATTTTTATTAACATTGATTTTCTTTGCGAGAATAGCGGATCAACCCCTGCTTCTTAATTAACACTCACGTCCTACCTCTCCTGAAAAAAAAAGCACCTAGAGGGAGAAAAGGACCCCGGGGTGCACTTTAAGTGATTTAGTATTTTTCTAAAAGAAAATTGTTACCTTTGTTGAATTAGTTTTAGTTGTAATGAAACTTTCATTTTTTTCACCTGTATGCTCATGTGGAATATCAATTGAACAATGGTTTTGCTTTTATGTTATTGAGGTCCTGGGATGGAGATTGCTGGACCCTCTGCGTATTTTTCATGGTAACTACTTTCAACTCATGGATATGTCATCATTCCAATTCTTCATAGTCCTGCTTTATGTTTCCAAATGTGTGGTACAGAATGGCTGATTTATTTTTTTCGTCAAGCTTGTCAATCTTTTGCTCTTATTCTTATAGGTATCCTAATGTATAATCACTAAGTTGTTTGAATCTACATTATTTACATTCACTTTAGTTTTATGACACATTGATCTACTACACCTTTTATTATTCTATTGTGTGCTTTGCTTACCAGAAAGTGAGTATACTACATGATGAGAAGTGCTGCAGTGTGTGCGGCATTTGCTATGTGATGAGAAATGTTGGTGGCTTTAGCTAATTCCATTATCGGAAGCCTTATGGACCACTGTGAATTTACTAAAGTTTCATTCAGTTGGATCTATGTTACACTATTTAGTTAGTTTGAGCCTAATGTCTTCCATAAGTGCGCATGTAAAAGATGATAGTGTTCTAGCAATAGGCATTCTTGTATTAGATGAACGCAGTTTATTCATACTTAGTTTCTTTCTGTAGTATTTTGAAAAATAGAATCGGGTACAGAAATGGATATTAATTGCTTTAGAAACGGCAGCCCATTATTCTGAGCCCCATTCCTGTCTTGATAGGGGAGCAAGTGCAGTGGCATAACTTTTTGGGGTTATGCACATCATATTCACTTATGATGTGCCTTGCAGTCCTTCCATGGTGGTGGATGTGAAGAATTTGGGAGGGAAAAAGGCCCCCCCCCAACACCCCTTTAAGTGATGGCATGTTCTTGGTAAATTCGTAGGGTTTAGGGTTCAGTACTTTCAGAGACGTATGTAAGATGTTATTGCCTACTCCCTCTGTTTTTTTATCTATGACGTTGGTTCAATTTTGAGCTAACCAACATCGTGTATGAAAGAACAGAGTGAGTACTCAGGAAAGATTGATAGTAATTAGATATCATCAATGTACATGCATAAATGGTTACCGTATTATAGGCTAATCGAGCTTTCATTAATTCAGTTCACCTGCTATTTATATCTAGTATCGTCCCATCTGTATTTTGTTTTGTATTTTCTGCTCTTAGTAAAGAACGCATTTGCTTTCCATGATAAGCAACATTACCTTGTTTGGATTCCTATATCAGGAGTGTTAGATGCAAAAAGACCAGTTTCATGAAAATGGAGGGAAATGGCACGTTGGGTATTGGCCAATTGCTTCCGTTTCTTTCTGTTACTGGATTCGGTTACTAGAGGAATAAAGAAGCACCAAAATTTCCTACCCCTTGTCTTTTCACATTACCACTTTTTATTGATCTGCAGACCACTCAACCTAGTTGCATAATGGTGCAAAAATATATTTAATGTTAGTACACCTTTGATTTATCAACCATTTGGGAGCAAGGTCGTCCTATTTGGAAATCAGTATTCCTCCGAATTTTATCTTTTGATATTTCCTGACTGATCTGGTGGGAAACTACAAAATCTTATGCATCAAGAAACATGAGTACAAGTATGCAGCAGTAATAAAACAAAACATTGGATTCTGGAGATACGTATATTCGTGATAAGCTACTGGACTAAATGTGTACATGATTTGTTATTTTCAATTGAGTTAGACCATTGCTGGGTTTAATCTTTGCCATACGTCAAAGGGATGCTATAAATGTCTTGCCAACCCTTTGTGTGTGCTGAAGGGAACTATAGAACAAATTGTTTCACTGAACATATCTGCTGAATTGTTATTTGTTCTGCTATTAAGTCCACTCTGGTTTGACACGTCATGATTGAGTTCTAGGTTAAAAGACTTAGAAGAGCACACCTTTTTATCTGTAGCAAATAAGGTTATTTGGTGAAATGTTGTAATGAACTGCCAGCCCCTCGTTCCTTTCTACGTATTTGCATTCACATATCTTATGCATTAATATTCCTTGTGTTGCAGTATCTGTTATATATCACAGAAACGTTTGAACGGTAATATATTTCATGTAAGTTTGGTGTTATGAATATGTATGTACAGGCAAACCCGCTACCGTCTATTGTTCAACTCCATGAGAATTGATATTTTTTTTAAATGTGGCTTTTGCATTAATATATTGCTTGTGGTTCAGGTTGTATATATTTCATAAAAATTTCAATGGTATAATATTTCATGTATGTTTGGTACTATGAGTAGGAAAATCTGCTACTCCTGTCGTGTAACTCTGAGAATTGATTCAAAGTTATTTGGGGTGATTCATTATTTTGTTGACAAATGATGCTTGAACCCATTGAGCACTTGAAAAATTCACGTGCCTGATGTGTTGCATTTGTGACCGATTTGTAGAACTATTTCAAGGGTAGTTGACTGAAGCCATCTATGTTGCGTATATGTAATCTGGATGCAAATAATGTGAATGATGTAGTGCGTTGCTAGTGTCCTATATTCACGCTCACCACCTTGCAGAGCTTAACAAGATACTTCACGCCAACAATCAAAGTCAAACGTTGTTCATAAGCTCTTCATCTAAGCTTACGTGTCATCAATGGGGAAGGAATGCAATAAACAGAGAAACCTTGTTTCAAGTTTATACCGATACATTTTTGCTTGTTTGAGTTTTGTATGGATCCAGACACCTTAACTGTTGGTCTTGCATCAACACGTGGTACTCTTTCCAGTCCCCCTCTTCCTCACTTAACTTGGCATTCCTAATCTGCTCCACTCGTTTTATGCCAGGCACCCAATTATTAGGGGATAAGGAGATTATACCGATACATTTCAAGGGCGGAAAAACTTCATTTTATTCCCCCGAACAATTCACTTTGTCTGTTTCACTCCTTAAATAAAATGATGGTTCACTTTACTACCTCAAATAATTTCATTTGGTGCAATGTACACCCTATTGAAGTTTGTTTCTTTTGTTTCTCATTCTACAAGTAGAATTTGAAGCTCAAATTTTGCATGAGGTTAGTTGCCATAATAATCTATGTTAAAATATTTTTAATTTATTTTTATGATATCATATTTATGCATATAATGTTAATTTCTATTTAACTATGTAAATAATATCAAAATAATATGTCATAATTTACTAATATAGGTTTTTGTGTGAGTTACCATCATGCAAAATTTGAGATTGAAATTCCATTTATAGGCTGAGATACAAAAAAGACAGACTTAAAAAAGGTGTACATTGCACCAAATAGAATTGTTTGGAGGGTAAAATGAGCCATGATTTTGTTTAGGGGGTAAAATAGACAAAGTGGATTGTTCAGGGGAGTAAAATAGACTTTTTCCTTTCAAGGACAGGCACTGTTCCAGATCTCCATAATCATACTGGGTTAAAAAGAAAAAGAAAATCTTACTATAGGTCACAATGGTATCTAAATGCTACATTTATTTGCTCTGAAGGATAGTTGGGTGTGAATGATTTTTAGGCGCGTACGGTGACCTTCATAGTAGTAATAAAATGGATTTCATTATGAGATCCTTCCTTTCATAATAGAAGCATGGTACAAAATAAGATTAATGGCTCTCTTTGTCCTACAAAATGAAGTGCCACAGTATGCCAATATTGTACACAAAACCGTCAAACTACATTGTCT
Source organism: Eragrostis curvula (assembly GCA_007726485.1). NCBI lineage: Eukaryota > Viridiplantae > Streptophyta > Magnoliopsida > Poales > Poaceae > Eragrostis > Eragrostis curvula. Next base: position 263,244 of record CM017444.1, on the reverse strand, counting down.
AGCCCTCCCACAAGCACAATTGGGATAGAGGAGCTGTGATGGAAAGCACCCGAATAGGGCTGCATGCGCAAAGTGGCACATGAGCCCTCATAGAAAGCACCTTAGGGGTTTGGTGGTTCTGCATATAAAATGCATCGAGAAATGTGTGAGAAATTTCTTAATTATCCGTGTAAAATTTGAAACGCAATAAAAGTTGAGATCTAATAGAAAAGAGGGAAAAATAGCTTGAAAAGTAGTGGGTTGCAAATGTCGTGGTTTCACAAAAAAAATTGTTCGTTTCAGATACGGGGTCCATTTTTTTTGGGACCGTAGGTAGCATGGTTCTCTTTAGAGCATAATTTATTGAGAGTAGTTTGAATTTGAACTCATATTCGAATCCAAACTCATATTTAAATCCCAACAGCCACACCGGAGCTTGCATCTCAAAGATGTGATTTTGATCTAATTTTGAGCATGACTTCTTGGATTAAAAATAAAGATAGCATCTCAATATTTAATTTGGGTGGAATTTTGACCAAACAAAATCAACTTTGAGAGACTGATGTTGATAAATTTGGACATGCAACAATGTAACAACACAAGATATAAATTCGAGAGTAGAATAACTTTTCACATAAACGCACACATTTAGCTATAAACTTGCCTTAATTAGGGTTGTATGGTTGTTACTAATGTACCTGAATTTGTTCAGGCTTTAAATAGTAATGGCAATATGTCATTACTTTTTTTTAGGGAAGCCATCCGACGCACTTTATTGATTGGAAAAACATGTTACATCGTTCACCAGGTGTTCAAGAATAAACCTAGGGGGCCCATCGACCCAAGTACATGAATTTTTCAAAGAGAAAGCTACTTTAGCTAATTCATGAGCCACCTGGTTTGCTTCCCTATTACAATGTTCAAAATCAACACTAACAAACCATGGCATAGAGTACTACAGACATCATAGATAGCTGCTCCTGCATTCGCTGAGAAGTCATCGTTCTTCATCGTATTCACCACCTCCATGCAATATGGCATTACTTAGTTCTAACAAAACCTCTCTTCGTGAAAAAACTACAAAGGGTGATCAGACGTATATACTTCCTCCATTTCATTATGTAAGCATTTGAGTGTACACACTTCTTCTATTTCAATATTTATGCATTTGGAGAGGTCAAATGCCAAAATGGCAGGTGGGGAAAAGTCAACGCTACCGCTCATCAAAACTCTAAAATGTGTGGCAGTTATTGCAAAAGTAACATGACAGCCACATAACTTTTATCATTTTCAAGGATTGTGAAGGCGCAAGCTGAATGTAGCTTATACGGTCATGGTCCACTTGTTACGGATGTTGTATTTATGATTAATTATTTTTCCAGTGTTTGATGACGTCTACTCGGCAGTGAGATGACTATGGTGATTATTTGAATCTAAAAATAAATTGGACCAACCTTTTGTAGTCCTTTATAAGGGGAGGGTGTACATGTGTGGTGAGTCTGGGTCTATACTGTGTTTAAAAAGAAAATGCAAGCTGATACTTGTTTCGTTCATTTTGGAGCCGGGCAGTATCTTTGACTCTGAAGTGCATGATCTGATAACTGATTCTTGTTTGATTTGTTTTTATGTGTGCAGGTGGGCGTAGATATACCAATCGTGCATGGTAGTAATCTTTGTTTGTGGGCCAAGCAAAGTTTGCCCTGGGGTAGTCGGCGGGTTCGACTGGTACGATGAGCATGCACGAAGAACGAGACGGATGGGATCACGATTGCTTTGCAGCAACAAGAAGGAAGAAATTAAACAACACAAATCGGCCAGCAAGCTAAAAGAAGGCGGACGAGTGCAGCAACATCCATCCATCGGAGAACTTCTTTCTGTGTTCCTTAATAGTTCATCCATCAATCTCTTCGCAACCAGCTGCACATACTCTATGCGTCAGGAACTGAGAGAAAGACTCTTCTTTTTAATCAATCAAAATCTCGTGCCGTGTCGGCTTCAGAGAAGATGGAGAGATCTTTAGCAGCAAGGCAGGAAATTGGACGATCTGGGCTGGTGAAGTGGTCATCTCCACAGCTTGCACTTGCAATGGCTAGCAAGACTCTTTTAACGGGAAAAGAACCACTTTGTTCGTCTCTTGTGTACGATCGAGGCAAACAGCTCCTCACGGCTGGGGATGCAAAGCTGTGAGCTGCCAGTAGGCATTAAGCACCACCCGCAGGCAAGCGGACTAGTAGTGGACTATCTATAATCAATAATATCACTGGACGTCCTCGGTACAGTAAACAATAGGTTTGTTGCCACCATTACTTGCATCACTAATGAGATATATCACCCTTCTTATTATCGAATCTGAATCTTCCTCGGAACAGAAAACCAAACAATGTTTGGCCTGTTCGGCAGGCTGCGCTGCGGCTGTTTACTGTAGCTACTGCTAGTAAAAATAGAAGGGAACACTGTAGCGGATGCTGAAGAAATAACTGCGAACACTGTAGCGGCTGCTGTAGCTGGCTACAAAGCAGCCTGCCGAACATGCTTAAAACAGTGCTCTAGGTACAACCTATTTGTTAGACTTTTATACAACCAAAAGATTCAATGGCTAAAATCACTCAGATGGTGGCTCACATATCAATCAAAAGGCTTAAAACACTTAGTCAGGCACAAATCTAACAAATGGATCATACGTGAAGCATTTTCCTATATGATAATGTTAAATTTATGAAAACACTTATATAGCACTTACTAATTACTATATCTCACGAAATTAATATATAGAGATCCAAATGAACGACAGAGCTTCTTTAGGACCAAAGGGTCATATCCCCAATTTTCATCGAACAATTGATAACATACTGATAAATTAGCTACGTATGCTAATAAAACACTAAAAAATCAGCTATCTATGCACTAATACGTAATTAACGCCAAACCGGCCCGCCTAACCTAGAGGGTAAGCTCCTAGGTGTAGTGTACACAGTACACCTCTCTTCTCTTCTTTACAGTTGTTAAATTCCATACACGGTACACGCCTGGGGAGCTATGGTCGGTCTCATTTGAAAACTTTGTGGAGGAAGGCAGTGAAGATTTTAGAAATTCTTTCAGTGGCCAATGGTGTCCCTTTGACTGAAGCGCTACTAGGGGGCAATCAATCAATTAAACACGTCATGTGAGCACCATGTCACTATCCAGAGAGAGAGAGAGAGGGAGATAGAGAAGGGGGGTGGGAGATGTGAGCACCATGTATCATGCGGCCAGTGAGACACCAGCAAATTGCATATTCAAATCAATTTGGCCACGCAACAAACAACGACCTCACTCACTTTAGGACCCCTCCGCTCTTAATTGTGTTATTATCATTATACGCGCCATTTTGACCCCTAGTACAAATATTGTTTCTACTTTTTTCCAGAAAAACGAAGCTACTTTTCCAAGACATGTGTATTATTTCTTATTTTTTAATCAAATAAAAAATGTACTAGCAAGTCTCTCGTGAGTAGGAGTACTCCATGTCAGTGGTTGAACTAAAATAGGGTTTTCCCTCCAAAATTTCGGTCCACTTGCAGAGGCGATGGTTCCTCCCCGCGGCCGCAACTCTCAAAGTCAACGCCCGCCTCCTCGCCGCCGCTGCAATCAATGGCACCGCCGCGCCAACCACCTCGCCAAGAGAAGTAGAATCTCCTTTTCCTGCTCCTAATTGGCTGGCGCGGCATAGGATCAGAAGCTCTGAATTAAGCTGGCGCTCCATGGCGGGCGTTTTCCTCCTCCTGGTACGCGCGGCCTGCCTCCTCCTGTTCGCCGTCGGCGCTGCGGCGCGCATCGTGCCAGTGGAGTACCTGTACCCGCCCTTCAACCTCACCTACTTCCACTTCATCGACACCAACGGCGTCTTCCTCCTCTCTCCCAACGGCAACTTCTCCGCCGCCGTGTACAACGCCGGCTCCATCGCCGCCTCCGACACCCAGTCCCGCTTCTTCTTCTCCGTCCTCCACAGCGCCTCCCGCACCCCGGTCTGGACGGCCACCGCCGCGGGGTCCACCATCCTCGAGTCCGTCGTCCTCTCCCTCTCGGCGCAAGGCCTCTCCCTCTTCGACCCCTCCGCCGCCCGCCCCGACCCGGCCTGGTCCACGCCGCGCCTCAGCCAGCCGGCCGCCGCGCTCCGCCTCCTCGACACCGGCGAGCTCAGGCTCATCGACCGCGGCAACGCCACGGTCTGGTCCTCGTACGAGCGCCCCACCGACACGCTGCTCCCGGGGCAGGAGCTCCGCGTCGGCGTGCCCCTCACGTGCTCGACGTCGGACCAGGACCTGACTCCCGGCGCCTACCGCCTCGTCCTCACCGCCAACGACGTGCTCCTGCAGTGGGCCAACTCCGTCACCTACTGGGCGCTCTCCTCCGACCCCGCCTCCGTCCAGGAGTCCAACCACGCCGTCGCATCCATGGCCGTCAACGCCTCCGGCCTCTACCTCCTCGCCGCAAACGGCAGGGACGCCGTCTACAGGATGCTCTTCCCGTCGCCGCTCTCCAAGGAGGGCGAGTCGCGCATCCTCAGGGTCGACCCTTCCGGCCGGCTGCGCGCGCAGACGCTGACCGCCGCCGCTCAGCTGCCCACCGTGTGGACGGCGCCGGCCAACGACTGCGACCTCCCGCTGCCGTGCCGGTCCCTCGGCATCTGCACGCCGGGCGGCAACGGCTCCACCTGCGGCTGCCCCGACGCCTTCAGCACATACTCCAGCGGCGGCTGCGCGCCCGCCGACGGCTCCGCGCTGCCTGCACCCGACGGCTGCGGCAAGGCGCCTCGCTACGGCTACGTCAGCCTGGGCGCCGGGATCGGCTACCTGCCCAACAAATTCGCGGCGCCCGAGACCTCCGGCGAGTCGTTGCCGGCGTGCCGCGACCTCTGCTCGGCCAACTGCTCCTGCCTGGGCTTCTTCTACAAGAACTCCTCCTCCAGGTCCTGCTTCCTGCTGCGCAATCAGATCGGCTCCGTGTTCCGCGGCAACGGCGGTGACGTCGCCGTCGGGTTCATCAAGACGCTCCCGCCGCCGGCGCACCCCAAAGGCTCGTCGTCGTCGCTGAGCTTCATCACCATCGTGTTCGGCATCGTGCTCCCCACGGTGGCGGCCGTGTGCATCGCCTTCCTGCTCTACGCGATGGGCGCGCAGTGGCTCAAGAGGCGGCGGCCGGACCTCAAGAGCGGCGGCAAGAACGGCAGCAGCTGGTTCAAGCTTGCGGCGATGCTGTCGTCGCGGGCGTCCTCCTCGAGGGCTTCAGAGGGTGGGGATGAGGAGGACGACGTGCTGATCCCCGGCCTGCCCACCCGGTTCACGTACGGCGAGCTCGACACCGCGACGGACGGGTTCAAGTGGCAGATCGGGTGCGGTGGGTTCGGGTCCGTGTTCAGGGGCGAGCTCCCCGACCGGACCACGGTGGCCGTGAAGAGGATGAACGGGCTTCAGGGCACGCAGCAGGGGCGGCGCGAGTTCCTGACGGAGATCGCCGTCATCGGCAACGTGCACCACGTGAACCTGGTCAAGCTCCGCGGCTTCTGCACGGAGGGCGCGCGGCAGCTGCTGGTGTACGAGTACATGAGCAGGGGATCCCTCGACCACAGCCTCTTCCGCAGCGCCGGAAATCTCTTGGAGTGGCCGGCGCGCCTGCGCGTGTGCATCCGCGCGGCGCGCGGCCTTGCCTACCTCCACGCCGGCTGCGACCGCAAGATCCTGCACTGCGATGTGAAGCCGGAGAACATCCTCCTGGACGACCACGGCGGCGTCAAGATCGCTGACTTCGGGCTGGCCAAGCTGATGAGCCCTGAGCAGTCGGGGCTGTTCACGACGATGCGCGGCACCAGAGGGTACCTGGCGCCGGAGTGGCTCATGAACGCGCCCATCACAGACAAGGCCGACGTCTACAGCTTCGGCATGGTGCTGCTGGAGATCGTGCGCGGGAGGAAGAACTCCAAGAAGGAGGAGGAGCAGAATCAGATGACGATGACCTCCTCCTCCTCCTCCTCGTCCTCTTTGGTGACCAAATCCGGCAGCAGCTACTTCCCGGCGCTGGCGCTGGACCTGCACGAGCAGGGGAGGTACGGGGAGCTGGTGGACCCCAGGCTGCAGGGGCGCGCCGACGTCGAGGAAGTGGCGCGGGTGGTGCGGGTGGCGCTCTGCTGCCTACACGAGGACGCCGCGCTCCGCCCCAACATGACGGCCGTGTCCGCCATGCTCGACGGCAGCATGGACGTCGCCGACCCCCGCACGGAGCTCCTCCGCTACCTCAAGATGTACGGCCGCGGCCTCGTCGACGTGCGCCCTCTGCCTCTCGGCTGGATGGACGACGGAGGGAAGAAAGGATCCGACACCACCGCCAGCAGCTGGTCGCCGCCGTCCTGCGTGTCGGCGCAGCAGCTCTCGGGTCCCCGATGACACAGCAAACATTTTTGCTTCTCTTTTTTCCCCTCCCAATTGGGATGGCAGTTTTTTTTTTTTTTTTTTTGACAACTTGTATATTATGTTATACAGCTTTTTTTTCTCCCTTACAAACAAAATTCCTGTCCCAGCAGCTTCGATCAGTGAACTTCTGAGTTGCCTGCTTGGCGACAGACAACATATCAGCCAGAGATGGCTCCTTGATCCTCCCCTCTCAGTCAACCCACGTATCTGTTCATTTTGTTTATCGACCGACACTGAAACTTCTGGGATTCCTCCTCCGAGGTAGCATACATGCATTGTGGTGCTCACATCTTCCTAGTACAATAAACAAGCACTCCTCACATCAGCGAAGACCCTTCTTTTTACTTCTCCTCTTCTGACGGAAAGCAGTAGGAATCTTCACGAACCAGTAACATATTAGTTTGAATTCAGGTTCAAGGTATGAGCAGTTGTGCAATGCATGCCTTGTCGCGCGCCAACGTGTCAGGGCGCGCATCTTGCTTACGATGGCCAGCAACCTCACCGGTGGCTCATCGCGGCAACGTTCCTTGCGCTCGCGGGCGTCCTCTTCGCCCTCTCGGTGTTGCTGCCACATTCACTCTGCAATGAAATAAATTTATAGGCTGATATACATTTGGATGAAATTTCCTCCTCGCCTCCGAATAAAGACAAATGTTCCCCGTTGTAGGATAGCAAGTGACAAACTGACAACCAACTCCATTCCTAGTTCCTACGCTTTCGTCAATCTAGCATATCCTAGTGGCCCGACAGGTAGAGGTGAAAACGAGACGAATAAAGTAAATTTCGGTACTGGCGAGAGTAATCAAAACAGCATGTAATTTAATCCAAGTATCTATCTTTGTAACAAAGCTCTCTTCTACCTTAATGAAAAGGCGATGCTCCTGCCTCATTTTTTTTAAAAAAGGGACGGATTCTACCGTAGGGACATGCATATCTAAGCTAACCGCTTTAAAATTTTGGCCCGGGTATCAAAAATCGGCTCAGGACGTGTGCTATAACCCATGAAAACAGCCTGAAACAGCCGATGAAAACAACCCGTGAAATCATGGGTGTCGGCTCCTCTCAGCCCGGAGAAGTGACTCGGGAGGTATCCAATGGGTGAGAGTTTGCTTCAACTTCCATACCACGTAGAGATCAAAGATATAGAGTCGGATTTACACGGCCGAAAAAAGGCAAGAACCGGGTGCTCACGGCCCCTAAATGGCCTTAAATGGGCGCCGCACGCCCCAAAAATTCATGAAAACATCGTGAAATGTTTCCCACTGTAGGGACATGTATATCTAGGCTAACGCCTGGAAATATGAGCCAGATGCCAAATATCGGCCAGAGCGTGTGCTGTAGCCCATGAAAACGGACTGAAACGGCAGTTTCGTGAAATCATGGTTGTCGGCTCCTCTAAGCCCGGAGAAGTGGCCCGAGAGGTGCCATATGGGTGAGTGGTTGCTTCCACTTACATACCACATGGAGATCAAAGATATAGTTGGATTTACACAACTCGAAAAAGGCTAGAAACGGGTGCTCACAGTCCCTAAATGGCCTTAAATGGGCGCTGCACGCCCCGAAAATCTTTGAAATTCTTGTGAAATGTTTTCTACCATAGGGACATGCATATCTAAGGTAACGCCTCGAAATCTGGGCCGGATACCAAAAATCGGCCCAGAGCATGTGCTTGGCTATGAAAACAGACACAAACGACAGTTTTTGTGAAATCATGGGTGTCGGCTCATCTCAGACCGGAGAAGTTGCCCGGGAGGTGCCTCATGGTTGAGAGGTTGCTTCCACTTCCATACCTCGTGGACATCAAAGAAATAGAATCGAACTTACACAGCCTAAAAAAAGGTTAAAACGGGTGCTCACGGACGCTAAATGGCCTCAAACGGGCGCCGCACGCTCCGAAAATCCATAAAAACCTCATGAAATTTCTTCTACCATAGAGACATGCATATCTAAGCTAACGCCTTGAAATCTTGACCGGGTGCCAAAAATCGGCCCGGAGCGTGTGCTGTAGCCCATGAAAACGAATTGAAACGACAATTTTTGTGAAATCATGGGTGTCGGCTCCTCTCAGCCTGGAGAAGTGGCCCGGGAGGTGCCATATGAGTGAGTGGTTGCTTCCACTTACATACTAAGTGGAGATAAAAGATATAGAATTGGATTTACACAACCCAAAAATATGCTAAAAACGGGTACTCACGACCCCAAAATGGCCTTAAACAGGCGCCGCATGCCCAGAAAATCCAAGAAATTCACATAATATGTCTTCTCCATAGAGACATGTATATCTAGAATAACGCCTCAAAATCTGGGCCGGGTGCCAAAAATTGTCCCGGAGCGTGTGCTATAGCCCATGAAAACGGATTGAAACGACAATTTTTGTGAAATCATGGGTGTCGTATGGCCCGGGAGGTGCCATATGGGCGAGTGGTTTCTTCCACTTACATACCACGTGGAGATCATACATATAGAGTCAGATTTACACATCCCAAAAGAATGCTAAAAACGGGTGCTCACGACCCCAAAATGCCTTAAACGGGCCCCACATGCCCAGAAAATCCACGAAAACCTCATAAAAGGTCTCCTACTGTACGGACATGCATACCTAGAATAACGCCTCGAAATCTGGGCTAGGTGCTAAAAATTGACCCGAAGCGTGTGCTATAGTTTGTGAAAACGGCCTGAAACGACAGTTTTCGTGAAATCATGGTTGTCGGCTCCTCCCAGCCCGGAGAAGTGGCCCGGGAGGTGTCCTATGTGTCCTGATCGAGAGAGATGTTTCTAGGGGGAGCTTTCGGGTCTTTTGGAGAGACACCTTATTTTGTGACTGTTCTGTATATTCTTTTGGATATTTGTGGTTTTCAATGAGCTTGGATTTCTTTTGCCTGGCTTTAGCTCATCGAAAATGCACTTGGTTCCTCTTACATACATTGTTCCTGTATTATATATCTATCTGGTATTGTTATGCCTGTGATGTATGTGTTGGTTCCTTATGTATGTACCTTGGTTTGTGATGGTTTGTGAACTAACTTGCTTTTGCAGGAATTATCCTTTATCTTATCATCACAAGAGTCGTGGACATAGCTCCTTGCTCTCTACTTATATATCACCCTTGAGCACTAACTCTATTTTGCAGGTGATACCTTTTTGAGCTATGTCCCTCTCTTTGCTATTCATCATGTTTACGCCTTATCTATTATATATCATGATGCATGCTTTCTTAGTGATCGAGTACTACGTCGCTCTTGCTCTTGCATTCATCCGTATCCTCTTTCACTTGAGCGGTCTAGTTATGTTCTTCCTTCTTACCCAATCATCTCGATCAATACCTGCGCTGTCTTTTCATATCTGTTTGTATGTTGTGACCAATCACCAAAAATGGAGAGATTGTAAGCTTCATGACCATTGGAGTATGGAAACCCCAAAAGTATGAATGTTTTGGTGATTGGATGATCATGGTATATGTGACTAACTCTTATGTAGGTTGTTGCCTATGGTCACATATGATGGAAGTCTTCGCCAGCCTTTTCTCTATTGAAGATCTCGATGATTGGTTGCCTCGACAACTCGGAACATAGGACTTGATGGAGTCATGGTCAAGGAGATGGATCAAGGCTAAGGACATGCTAGATCCAAGCAAGTGTTGGCTTGGTGTAGATGTAGGCTTGAGTCCATAGGAAAAACCGGACTATCAAGAGGGTTCGAGTTGGTTCTCTTAGTGCACACTAGTGGTAGAGATCATTGGATGTAATGTGAGGTTTTCAGAGGCTAGAGTGACTGAAGAGAAGCTTGAGGAATCAAGAAGAGTGAAGTTGAAAGCAAGGATCGAAGAGAAGATCGAGTTTCAGCTTATGCAGGGAAGACCGTAAGGTACGGTCAAGGAGACCGTATGGTACGGTCTCTATTGGAGATCCAGAAAGAGAAGACAGAGTTTCTGGAAACAGGAAATGAGGAGACCGTATGGTACGGTGGTGTAGACCGTATGGTACGGTCTACTTTGAAGATCGACACAGAGAAGATGAAGTCTCTAGAAGTGAAGTTGATGGAGACCGTATCATTGATCGTATGGTACGGTGGTATGACCGTATGATACGGTCTACAGAGGATGAAGTTACAGAAAGATGGAAGTTTCTGTTGGAAGGAAAGCAAAGGAGACCGTATGGTACGGTCATGGAGACCGTATGGTACGGTCTTACATTGGATGAGATGGAACAGAGAAGAGGAAGTCTCTGGACAGTGCCGGAATAGAGACCGTACCATACGGTGCTATGGAGACCGTACAGTACGATGCATGCTATGGTCTAGTGTTTTCCTGGGCACTTTTTGGCAAACGGCTAGTTTTGTGGAGGACGCCTATAAATAGCTGGTTGCCTACCCCTTTGAGGGTCTCTTGGCCAGTGGAACAGTTGAGGTTGCCTAGGAGAAGCCAAGAGCAAGAGAAGAGAGCACTTAGTGAGGATTTGGAGTGATCCAAGTGCAAGTGAGAGAGTAACAAGAGCATCCTTTGATCTCTAGGGCTAGTGTGTGCGTAGAGAGTCATCTTGAGCTGTTACTCTTGGTCTATGGCAAGATCTAGACCGGTTAGGCATTGGTGGTGAGCTTGCCAAGAAGTGTGGAAGCCGCCGCAAGTTTGTACACGATCTTCGTGCTTCCCGTGTGAAAGAAGCAACAAGAAGAGAGCGCCCTTTGGACCGCATCACGTGCGGATCCTTACCCTTGGAGGAGTATCCGGAGTTGCCGGCGGGACGTGCCCGCGTCTTCACTCGGAGGGTGAAGAATGCTCTAGAGGGGATCGCCATCGAGCGGAGGGAGGAGTCGAGACTCCGGCGGGAGTGACCCAACGTGGACTAGGGGGAGGCGCCATCCTCCCAATACTACGGGCTAAAATCCATGAGCAATCTCTATCCCATCTCTTTACTTACTAGCATTTACTTTTCCGCATCTATCTCTTGCTAGTAGAATTGATTGATAGGGTTGTTTGCTTTGCTCTTGGTAGAATTGCATGTGTAGGGTTGCTCTTAGCTAGTCGTGTTAGTGTGTGCGCTTTGCTTGCTACTTGTCATCACCTAGCAAACTAGTAGGCTTGTTAAAGTACCTTGCCGGAGAAATTTACAAGAGCTACCAATTCACCCCCCCTCTCGGTACTCCGTGATCCTTACAAGTGGTATCAGAGCCTCGTGCTCAAAATAGGGCTTAACCGCCTTGAGTAAGGATGCCGGGAGGAAGCGGGCCACCCACGTTCGATGGGACCGACTATGCTTATTGGAAGGCACGTATGCAAGCCTACCTTGAAGCTATCGATCCCAACACATGGCGTGTGACAAGTGAGGAGGTTGCGCTTGTGGATGACAAAGGGGAGGTCATTGAAAATCTCACTAAAGCTAATGCAAAAGCTAAAAATGCCTTGTTTGAAGCGATCCCGAAGGATGTCTTTGCTCGCATCAAGTTCGCGGGAACCGCTCATGAGATTTGGCAACAAATACAAGTTACTCATGAGGGGTCCGTGGATGTGAAAAAGGAAAGATATTATGTGCTCAAAGATAAGTATGATTCCTTTACAATGTCATCAAGTGAATCTATTAATGATGCCTATTCTCATTTGAACTTGATTGTAGAGGACATCAACTCACTCGGTGTGAAGGAGAAGGTCGATGATGCCGGACTTGTGCGCAAGATCTTGAGGATCCTTCCAAGGGAGAAGTACGACGCACTCATCACATGCCTCTTCAACACCTCACTCGAAGAGCTTACAACGCACAAGTTGATTGGGAAGATCACTGCCTTCGAGAGTTACCACCTCGACCTCAAGCCCGACGAGAAACCAACCAAGAACCTTGCTTTTCCGGTCGAGAGCTCAAGCAAGAAGAAGGGCAAGAAAGTATTTGTCCGTGAATCAAGTGAAGATGAGGTGGATGAAGATGAAGAAGATGATGAGTTCATGCAAATTCGCCCCGATGAACTTGCACTCATCATGAGGAGAAGCAACTTCTTCAATCGGCGCTCCAAGAAAGACTCCGTGTGCTATAATTGTGGAGATAAGGGCCATTTTGCCAAGGAGTGCATGAAGCCCATCAAGAAGACCAAGAAAAAGCCACAAGACTCAAGCGATGATGAAGAAGAAGAGCCGAGGGTCAAGTACAAGAAGAAGAAGAAGTTTGTCAAGAAGGACAACCCCAAGGGCAAAGACAAGAAGAGACCATCACGCAAGGGTTTTGTTGCACAAGAGTGGATCACCAATGAAGACTCAAGTGAAGAAGATGATGAGAGTGATAATGTCTCTCGCAAGGGCAAGCAAGTGGCCGGTATCGTGCTCACCGACATCACAAGCAATCTACCTCCACCTCCTATGTGCTTGATGGAAAGAGATTTTGATAGTGATGATGAGGAGGAGGATAGTGAGAGTGAAGATGAGGAAGAAGAAGAAGAATTTGGAGAGGAAGATAGGCCGGCCTATAGAGAGCTCTTGAGTGCTCTTGATCTAGCCGACAAGATAATGAAGAAGAAAGACAAGCTCATTGCAAAGCTAGAGAAAGAACATGACGTGGCCGTGTTTCGAGTTGAGCAACTTGAAGAAGAACTCAAAGATCTCACAATCTCTCACAAGATGATCCCCCCACCTTTTTCATTTTCTGTTTGTAGGTAACGCGTAACCTAGTGCAGCGTCTCCCGTTCGAAATAGATACAGTTGGAGATATGCTCGAGGGTTGCATATCTATGACCGTATCTGTTTCAAATTGTCCACATTTCTTGGACAGCCCGACGATGCGTAGATGGGGCTAGTTTCCATTGTCTATTCCGGTTTGAGATAGAGTTTCGGCCGCGCCTCCCTGTTGTTCTTCGGATACACAATCTCCTTCCTAGGACGTGTATTTGGAGAACAGCGGGGAGGTGTTGCCGAAATTCTGTCTCGGACCAGAGTAGACCTTGGAAACTAACCCTATCTACGCATCGTCGGGTGGGATTAGGACCTATCTTCACCTATTAGACATTGTAGGCATCGTGTAGATGCTAATGAATTTTAAATTGCTCGCTCATATGATATATAGAGGATGGATGACCGTGAGTGGATGTACACGGGCCGCCCAATGAAGGGTTCTGAAACAAGTGAATGGGTTGACAAGACCCTTGCTTTCTTGAAACAAGCATTTGCCCATGTCAGAAAAGATGGAAAGACTTGGTGTCCCTGCAGCCGTTGTGACAACACAAGGGAGCAGACAGAGGCGGAGATGGGTTTGCATCTTTGTAACTATGGATTTACGCCAGGCTATACCCGATGGGTCTACCATGGTGAAGCCCATCGATTGAGGGAAGAGGTCGTGAGACAACGCGTCGATGATTGTGATGCTGATGGCGGGGTAGGGGACATGTTACAGGACTATCAAGAAGCCCGGTTCTGTGAACAACCTAGGGAGAAGGAGGAGCCAGAGGAGTCCGCCAAGTGCTTCTATGACATGTTTGAAGCGTCACAGAAACCTCTTCACGGGCATACCAGGGTTTCAAAACTGGATGCCATTGCACGTCTAATGGTCGTGAAGTCCCAGTTTAGCTTGAGTCGGAACGCCTTCGATGTTATGTTGACAGTTGTTGTCAGCCTGCTTCCGGAAGGTCACATCCTGCCAAAGAGCATGTATGAGGCACAGAAACTGCTTAGTGCACTTAAGATGCCATATGAGCAGATACATGCGTGTCCTGAAGGATGCGTCTTATTCAGGAAAGAGCATGCAGAAGCAAAATACTGTCCAAAGTGTGGGTCCTCTAGGTTCATGGAGGTAGACGCGGGTGATGGACAAAAAAGGCAGCTCACGGTACCTGTGAAGGTCCTAAGGTACCTTCCATTCTTACCAAGGATCCAACGGCTGTACATGACCGAGGAATCCATGAAACAGATGATATGGCACAAACATGGAGTTCGATACAAGCCCGATAAGCTTGTACATCCATCTTATGGTAAAGCATGGCAACGATTCGATGAGATTCATGACATCAAAGCTCTAGAGGCTCGTAATGTACGTGTGGCCCTGGCAACAGATGGGTTTCAACCATGTGGCATGGGGGCTGCCCCGTACAATTGTTGGCCTGTGTTCGTTATACCCCTCAATCTCCCTCCAGGCGTCATCTTTCAACGACAGAACATTTTCTTGTCGTTAATAATACCTGAAAACTCGGGGAGTAATATGTCTGTTTATATGGAGCCTCTGATTGATGATTTGGAACGTGCTTGGGAGGAAGGGGTATGGACATACGATCGAGCTACAAAGACAAATTTCAGAATGTATGTTTGGTACTTCTACTCTCTGCATGACATGCCGGTGTATGGTTGTTTCTGTGGCTGGGGCGTTCACTCAAAGTTTCTTTGCACGGTATGCAAGCATCTTGTGAGGTGGATTTGGTTGAAGAAGGGTGGCAAGTTTTCTTCGTTCGACCAACACCGACAATTCCTCTCTCTTGACCATCCATTCAGAAGGGACAGAGAGAACTTTACGAAAGGTGTCACAATTCTCAACCCTGCACCGCAGTTCTTGTCAGGTGTCCAGGTGAGCGCTATGTTAGATGGTCTTAAGGTCGATGAAAAAGACGGTGGTTTTGTGGGATATGGTGAGCTACATGCCTTCACTTAGATCTGTGGCTTGTATCAGCTTTCCTATAGGAAAGACCTTCTTCTTCCACATAACATTGACCTAATGCACGTTGAACATGGCGTAGGCGTCACATTTTTCGGAACAATCATGGACATTCCTGATAAGACAAGGGACAATGTTATGGCAAGAGTCGATCAAGCTACTTTGTGCAATCGACCAAAGCTAGACATGGCACCTCCTGCATCTGGCAAGTCATGGAGAAAACCTATGGTGGATTTCGTCTTGACGAGGCCCCAAAGGAAGGAAGTACTAGAATGGTTCAAAATGTTAATGTTCGCTGATTGGTTTGCAGCGAATCTGAGTAGGGGAGTGAACTTGACTACTATGCGAATCAACGGGGTCAAGACTCATGACTACCACATATGGCTTGAGCGGCTTCTTCCCGTGATGGTTCGAGGCTATCTCCCTAATCACGTGTGGCAAGTGCTGGCAGAGTTGAGTTATTTCTTCCGCCAGCTTTGAGCTAAGGAGATATCACCTTCCGTGATTGCAGACATAGAAATAATGGTGTCTGTGTTGCTCTGTAGGTTGGAGAAGATATTTCCACCAGGCTTGTTCACTCCGATGGTGCATATGATTTTGCACCTCCCGTATGAGGCTCGAATGGTGGGCCTATGCAGAACCGTTGGTGCTACCCAATTGAGCGGTGTCAAAAGGTTCTTCGAACGAAATGTAAAAATAAGTGCAAAATTGAAGCTTCCATTGCAGAGGCACACGTTCTGGAGGAGGTGTCAAACTTCACTACAAAATACTATTCTGACAACCTTCCGAGTGTGCATTTTCCACCCCCTCATTAGAACGTTGATGAAAATGATTTGACCCTCAGCCTTTTCCAAGGGTAATACAGGCGCGGAGGTGAAGCGACCAATAAGAACTTGACATATCCAGAGTGGCGCACTATTATGCTGTATGTGCTGACCAACCTAAAAGAAGTGGATATCTACATCAAGTAAGGTATGAATAATTAGACATCTAACCCATTTGTTCCACATCCAACCCACTTGTTCCTTATTGGTATAGGGGATTTCTTGATGTATTCTGGCATGATGAAGTGCCTCCTACCGCACATGAAGTTGATACCCTTCTCTGCAACGGTGCGGGAAATGGATCGCCCGATTTCATTTCTTGGTTCAAACGGAAGGTATTTAGCATTTTCTTAG
The DNA here is from genome assembly GCA_007726485.1 of Eragrostis curvula. NCBI lineage: Eukaryota > Viridiplantae > Streptophyta > Magnoliopsida > Poales > Poaceae > Eragrostis > Eragrostis curvula. Next base: position 247,026 of record CM017444.1, on the reverse strand, counting down.
TATGACATTACAAGTTCCTCGTACGTGCGAATAATGGAGCTAACTATCCTACTTGAACTTGCAGGCCCTAACCGAAGCGAGACAATGAATGCCGAATTAAGACAGGTTGCCAGTGGCTGTCTTTATGCGGTCAAGTCATTTAGAAGCTATGACGTTAATGGGTACCGCTTTCACACAACAAGCTACGAGCAGAATTGGCCTAATCGTAGAACCACTAACACCGGAGTTTTTACTCCTGGTGACGATGGGGTCGCATATTATGGAAGAGTTGAAGAAATATACGAACTTTCTTTTGATGGTTGCAAGCCTCTCCCTCTGGTCGTATTCAAATGCCATTGGTTTGATCCTCAAGCAGTTAGACGGACCCCTAATCTTGGGCTAGTTGAAATTTGACAGTCATCTGTCTATTCTGGAGACGATGTATATATTGTTGCTCAACATGCCACACAAGTTTATTATCTCCCATACCCGTGCCAAACCGATGAGCGTCTCAAGGGTTGGGATGTTGTGTACAAGGTATCACCACACGGCAAACTACCGGTCCTAAACAATGAAGATTACAATGTAGACCCAAACACATATGTCGACGGAGAGTTCTTCCAAGAAGATGGGCTAGAAGGGGGTTTTGTGATAGACTTAACCGAAGAGATCGAAATGGAAGTAGACGATGAAACGGTTGTTGAGTACGATGCTGGAGATGAGATTCATATTGCGAACGACTTGAAATTACTTGAGCGATTAGATTTAGACGACGAGGACATTCCGCCTTCGGAACACGTGCAAGATGATATCGACCTTGATGATTATAGTGATGATGAGGCAAATGATGCAGAAGATCCCGATCTTGATGATTATTTCTAACACATGTATGGCCCATAGTAATTAATTTAATTTTTACAATACTATGTTACTTTCTATTACATGTTATATTTATATTTCATATATTTCAAAATATTGATGGATTTAATCTTGTTAATTGCAGGTGATTGATCAAAGATGGTGGGCAAGGGTGGTGGTGTGATGAGGACGGTGACATCGCTCTACCAAAAGGCGACTGGGAAGCGGTCCACTGCAGCTGAGGGATCTGGGAGCGGGAGGAGTCGAGTGAAGGCTCGAGGCTGCAGAGGTGGCGGCAGGCGTCGAGGGAGGGGGTCGAGGGCACCGTCCTCTGCTCCTTCCGTGCACGAGTCAGAGGAGGGGGGATACCGTGAGGAGGAGGAGCGGGAGCAGGAGGCCGCAGGACGGGGAGGACGAGGAGGACGGGGAGGAGGAGGCGTCTATGGACGTGCCTAGTGTGTGGCTACGAGGTCCGTCACGACTCCCACGGCGACCAATCCCTTTTGAGAAACGCCCGTTGGTTCGACCCAAAGGGAAGAAGTAAGTACCTTTAACTTTTAAGCCATTTGCTATATTTAAAATCTCTATAGAATCTAATCATTGTCTTTATCACTTGGGCAGGGGCTGGGAGACGATCCTTCCAGGTGACCACAGTCGTCTTCCTGCCGGCATCCTCGGCCTTTTGTGCAGGAAACTCTTTCCAGGCATGGTGCCACTGCGCGACGGAGGGGAGGAGCCGGCCTTGACGTGGGACCACTACAAACGCGTCGCTGATGTCCCAGACGCGGATGGGAGAGACTTTGGCACCGTAGCGGACCGGGTGATTGGAGAGCTGTGGGTAAGTCTTGTTTACATGGAATTGGTCAATACATCTCGTTCATTACATATTCTTCAAATAATGAAAATATACATCGCGTCTATATGCAGGATTTCTTCAGGGTCGAGCCGGAATGGAGGGACCGGGCGGTGCGCCTGGCGTACGATGCATGTCCCAAACTCATTAAGGACATGCATTACGAGGCGTGCGTCCAGGCCGTGAGGACCTACTACGCTCGAAAACTTGGTACGAAGATTGAGAAAAAGGAGGCTCGAACCATATGGCTGACCGAATAACAATACAAGGAGGTAATTTGACATTCTCATGTTTTTTACTTGATTAAGTACAATTAATTTGATCTTCTCATAGTTTTGCAGTAACTAACATCTAACTTCGTAAAATGATATGTAGGTGACTTCGTGGTGGTGTGCCAGTCATACGGACTGCTGGGAGTACTTTGTGAAGAGGTGGTGCGACCCCGAGTGGCAGAAGATGCACGATGCTTGCCGGGAGCGGCGTTTGAAGATGCCAGGTCCAGCACACCATCAAGGCAACCGTACCCTTGACGAGTACACAGCTAGATGGGTACGTGGATTCATTTTGTTGTTTGTAACGCTCAATTTTGCATAATTTCTAATCATCTTTTTGTTTTCTTTTCAGTCACAGGGGCATGGCGGCCAACCCTCCCCCCCGTTGAAGGCTTGGGCTATGGCCCACAAGGGCAAGGCGACGTCGACCGAGGTCGACTACAACCCGCAGGACCCGCCCGAGGTGTACAGCAACCCCACCGTCCATAGTCGCCTCAGTCAGTACACCAAGATGGCTAGGAAGGTGCACGGGTCAGAGTGGGACCCGAGCACAGAGGACCTTGATGGAGAGATCATCATGAGGGTGGGTGGAGGTAAGAAGCATGGCCGCTACTGGATTGGAGACAGTACACTGGACACGGCCTCTACTCCCACCCTCTCTCAGATCCAAGCGAGGAGCTCGTCCTCAGCCCCGCCCATACGTCCACGGCAGAGTGCTGCACAGATTCAGTTTGACCAAGCCCAGGTTATTTCTGTTCTATTTGTTGTTTCGTTAAATTTGACATATGTTTGCTTTGCATTGTAACATTGGGATGACATATTGTAGGCCCAGCTACGGGAGGAGATGGACGCGAAGCTGCGGGAACAGGAGGCGATGTACCAGGCGAGGCTTCAGGAACAACAGGCGAGGTACGATGCGAGGCTGCAGGAACAGAATGCAAGGATGCAGGAGGAGGTGCAGCGACAAATGCAGTCGATGCTTCAGCAGTGGCACAATAGTGGGATGCCACCGCCGCCACTACCTCTTCCTCTTCTTCCTCCTGTCGGCACTTCGAGTCCGACTCAAGGCACTCTGGTGAGTCCATCTAAATACTTGCAGTTTCATTCCTCTTTCTTTCGGCACTTCTATCTGAAATCTTGTTGATAATCATGTTATATCTTTTTCTTGCAGAATATATCCGCTGGATCCAACAATCAGCCAGTTTCCCCTCCCAATGCTTGGTCACCGTTCCCTCCTTATCATTCTCGCCCTCCGATGTAGCTTGTAGTTGTATTTGTACTTCAATTTCATGAACCAACTAGTTGTGCTCGCTACATTTCATAAACTTGTGCTTATGGACGTGAATTTGAACCATTTCTATGTGTTTGGAGACAAATATGTGTTTGTGATGGATTTCTATATGTTTGTGATGATACATATGTGTTTGTGATGATATATATGTGTCTATGATGATGATGAGCATATATGTATGATTTTGGGGTGATTTTGGTTCAGGTTGCAGTGGTTTTAAACAATTTATTTCAATCTGACGAAAAATTTTGCCGAGTGCCTCAGGTCTTTGCCGAGTGCCATGGCAAGGGCACTCGGCAAAGGTGCAAATTTTTGCCGAGTGCAACTGTCAGGCACTCGGCAAAGGTGCAATTTTTTGCTGAGTGCCAGGAACAGGGCACTCGGAAAAATTACTTGTTTGCCGAGTGCTAGGAGGCTTGGCACTCGGCAAACATTTTTGCAAATGTTTTTTGTTTGCCGAGTGCCTGACGTTATGGCACTCGGCAAACAAGTTTGACGGCCGTGTCCCACCGTCAGTCTACTTTATTTTGCCGAGTGCCTTCTCTGCGCCCAACGAAAAGCACTCGGCAAACATTAATTTGCCGAGAACTGTTTGCCGTCTAGCCTTTGCCGAGTGTTACACTCGGCAAACTTTTTGCCGAGTGTAATACTTGCTTTGCCGAGTGCCCCTGGCACTCGGCAAACTCTCGGTTTCCCGTAGTGTGCCCTCCTGTATGGGTTTATCACCAGTTGGGTGATCCTCTGACCACCATGAGTATGACTCCCATCGGCTGAGGCTCTCAGCCAGCTTCCTTCGCTGGTGCTGCCGCCATGCAGCTTGGATGAAGCAGGCAGCCCAGGTCCTCCAGTGATGGGAGTAGAACCGGAATGTGTGCTGCAGTTTCTTGCTGTGAAGCCTTCGGAACTGGTTTGCGACAAACTTCAGGTCTTCAGCTCGCAGAGCGAAGGCTTCCACCTTTGTGAGGCTCCGTACTGTCCTTGTTGAAAGTGGGAAGTGGACATTGGTCTTTGGAAGTAGGGCCCATGTGAGCAGCTCTTCACCTGCGAAATCACCAGGGCGCAGGATGATAGAGTTGAAGAAGTTGCTACGCCCACCATTTGTTGTTGAGCTCTCTAGTTTCCCGCGTATAATAAAAAGCATCTCATTCACAGGATCACCCTCGCGAGAGATGTATGTATTCTCAGGACACAGGAAAGACACCAGCCGCTCACAGATGGCGTCAAGAAGTTGGTCATCCATCTCACAGAAAAAGGGTACCTGCATTGCAGAATGGAATGAAAAGCTACCATGGAATGTGTATGAAGTTTCAACTAGCAGTAGAAGCAATGGTAAAATGCTGACAGAGCGTCAACTTGTCTATTTCCATCCAAATAAGTAAATAATCCATCAAGGAACTTTCGAAAACTAAAAACTCTACTAATTCAACTGTGAGATGGGAGTATAACCACAACTTACACGTCTAACAAGGTCCAAACAAAGATGACGCTGCACATCCCGACGTATGTCAGCAGGCAAAGATTGCAAGATGAACTCTTCTTCTACTCCTCTTGTAGCAAGCCATTTAACTTGAACAAACCGCCGGACACGTTCTTGAAGATGAGATGGGAGCTGATGGTGTCTTATCCACTCATCCATGTCCCTTTGCCTCAGCCTCCACTCTTCAAGCCTTTTACTGGTAGACTGCAGGTATGTCTAAAAGAAGAAGAATAGGAAGTGATCTCCGAATCAGACTTCAAGTGGGTTACCAGTGCGGAAAATGGCTTACTGAACACAGAAACCGTAATATCCTTATTTTTATCAGAAATCTCAAACCATGAAACAGATTACTTTATATGGTTGATGCATCAGTTAAGCAAAAAAGACAGAAAGTAGACTACACATAATGCACAACAGAACTGATAACAAGGTAATTTTGCCAAACTATATCAGCTTTAAAATTGCTTCCAAATTTATCACATAATGCAATTACTGATGCTGTGTTAATCCTAGGATTAACTTGGTAATGCGAGCATAAAAAGTATGAACTATCAACCCCAAAACTTCCTGTTCTAGTTCAGAAGTGAAAATTTAAGGCCCTACCTATATCTTGCCAATCAACTGAGCAAAGAGTATGAGACTGATAGCGCCAATTGCTATAGCAAATAAGTTCTCTGTGATAAATGCACTTGTCATGAGAGGATTTCCGCTTGAACTGAAAAGGTGTCAACAGACACAGAACAATATTAACATCAGTAATTGTCTTAGACATACAAAAGAAGCCAAAGTAACAGAGTTAGTGTTGGATCACTACCTAAGCTGCAGCAAGCCCCACCATAGACAATGTTATGAATAGCACTTGTATTCATCATAGGGGCAATAGGCCCAAATATATACATGTACAGGTGTAGGTAAATATGCATAAAACCCCTTATACAATGGGGAAACTACAAGAATACATATACATCTAACACCCCCCCTCAAACTAAGGGTGGATCAAGAACACTGAGTTTGGAGAGATAGAACCTGTGCCTAGCACCAGTCTGTGCCTTGGTAAATAAATCAGCCAACTGAATCTCTGAAGGCACATACTGAGGAGCAACAATACCATCCTGTACCTGTGCTCGTGTATAAAAAGCATCAACACTAACATGCTTACTGAGCTCATGCTTCACCGGATCACGAGCCATACTGATAGCACCTGTACTGTCAGACAAAAGAGGAGTCGGCATAGAAACAGAAACACCAAAATCCTCAAACAACCACCGCAACCAAGTAACCTCAGCCGTCACAAGAGCCATAGCACGCAACTCAGCCTCTGCACTCGAACGAGAAACTGTTGTCTGCTTCTTAGTCTTCCAAGCAATGAGAGAACCACCAAGAAACACACAAAAGGCAGAAAGAGATCGACGATCAGAGGAATCACTAGCCCAGGTAGCATCACAATATGCCTGAAGCTGTAAAGAGCTGGAGCGTGGAAAGAACAAGCGACGAGATATAGTCCCACGAAGATAACGCAGGACTCGAAGCAAGTGAGTATAGTGGAGCTGGGTGGGAGCTGAAACAAACTGACTCAGATATGTACAGAATGCGAGATATCAGGACGAGTAACACCAAGATAAACAAGACTACCCACAATATGACGATATCGAGTAGGGTCAGTAAGAGGCTCACCATCAGTGGCACGAAGATGAACATTGAGCTCCATGGGAGTCTCAACAGTCCGACGATCAGTGAGAGAAGCACGATCAAGAAGGTCATGAATGTACTTTTCTTGGGAGAGATAAAACCCCTCAGGTGTAGAGGAAATCTCAATCCCAAGGAAGTAACGAAGAGGACCAAGATCAGACATAAAAAACTGCTCACTGAGACGCGCCTTCACAAAGGCTATATACTCAGAATTATCTCCCGCAATGATCATATCATCAACATAAAGAAGAAGAAGAGTCCGACCACGAGCAGAGGTATGAACAAACAGCACAGGATCATGATTACTGGCAGAAAAGCCAGTGGCAGTGACAACAGAAGCAAAGCGCTGAAACCAAGCACGAGGAGCCTGCTTAAGGCCATAAAGTGAGCTACGAAGACGACAAACCATGCCCTCAGGAACAGAATACCCAGGTGGAGGATGCATATACACCTCCTCATGCAACTCACCATTAAGAAAGGCATTCTTGACATCAAGCTCAGAGATGGACCACTCATGAACAGAGGCTACAGCAAGAAGAGTGCGAACAATGGTCATATGGGCAACATGCGCAAAAGTCTCGTCATAGTCACGGCCATGCTCCTGCTGAAAACCGCGAGCTACAAGACGAGCCTTATAGCGCTCAAGGGAACCATCAGAGCGGGTCTTAACGTTATAGACCCACTTACAGGTAATAGGACGAACACGTACAGGAAGAGGAACAAGATCCCACGTGCCTGTATGCTCAAGAGCAACAATCTCCTATGCCATAGCATGCTGCCATTCCTGATGAAGAATACCATCACGATAAAAGGTAGGTTCAGAAAGAACCGTAGTAGAATAGGCAGAAGGAGAGAAAAAATCAGGACGCTGACGACTACGAGAACCACATCTGATAAGCTGCTCGGGTGAAGGATCCTCTGACGAAGATGCGTCAAGCATAGAAGATGGCCCATCAGGAGTGGAAGGCTCATCAGAAGAAGATGACACATCAGAGGATGCCGGAACACGTCGAGTATAGACCTGCGTCACCGGTGGCTTCAAAGAATAGTCAGGGCCTACAGAAGGACCCGTAGAAGACTGTCCAGAAGGCACGGGTGAAGAAGACACCACAGAAGAAGGTGCCGGTGCCAATGAAGAAGGCGCAATAGGAGAAGGTACCTGCGGAGGAGGCACCAGGCGAGTACTGGCAATAGAGGCATCAGGCAAAATCAAGAAGGAAAGTGGGTCAACTAAAGATGCAGAAGAGGTGTCTGAAGATGGACGAGGATAGTAAGGACGTGACTCGTCAAAAACAACATCTCGAGAAATCCGCATCCGACGACCAACGGGATCCCAACATCGATATCTCTTATGCTCAGCACTATAGCCTAGAAAAACACACTCAACAGACTGAGCGGTCAGCTTAGTGTGCTCGCGAGGTGCAAGAAGCACATAGCATACACAGCCAAAAAGACGAAGGCTGGAGTAATCAGGCAACTTCCCGCAAAGACGCTCATATGGAATCCCTCCATGAAGAGCTGATGAAGGCTGAATATTAACCAAAAAATTGGCAGTAGAAACAGCCTCGACCCAAAAATGAGGAGGAACAGAAGAAGCAATCATAAGAGCACGGGCAGTCTCAAGAAGATGACGATGCTTGCGTTCAGCGACACCATTCTGGGCATGAGCACCAGGACATGAAAACTGAGCAAGAGTGCCTTGCTCAGAAAAAACCTGACGAAGAGCTCCAAAAAGATACTCTCCTGCGGAGTCGGCATGAAAGACACGAATAGAAGTGTCAAAATGAGCACGAATCATAGCAGTAAAAGTCTTATAGATGGATAAAGCCTCACTACGATGTTTCATAAAATAAATCCATGTGTGGCGAGAAAAATCATCTATAAAAAGTATATAATATCGTTGTCCCCCTGTAGAAACAAAGGGAGCAGGACCCCATACATCTGAATAAACAAGATCAAAAGGACGCTGTGACACTGACTCACTAGAATGGTAAGGAAGCTGTATCTGCTTGCCTAACCTACATCCCTGACACTGAGCTACAGACTCATGACCTGAAACAGACCCTAAAAGACCACGATGAATCAAAGCCGACAATCGAGAGCCACAAATATGACCCAAGCGATGATGCCACTGAGCAAAAGACGACGTTGGAGAAGCAGCAAAAGCAGAACCAACTGGACTGGTAGGCGCAGCGGAAGGAAGATGTAGCCAGTCAAGCTCCCAAAGACGTTGTGAATCACGGCGCCGGGGGCCAGTGCCAATCACCTGACCTGTGGATCGATCCTGAACATAACAAAAATCAGGATCAAGAATCACATGACAATCATAATCAGTAAGTTGGCCAGCGGACATAAGCTGCATGGTCAAATCAGGTACACAAGAAACATCAGGAACAGAAAAAGAGTCAGATAAAAGAGTGTCCTGCCCTACAACAGGAAGAGGAGATCCATCGGCAGTATGAACAAAAGAAGATCGAGATGGAGAAACCATGGAAGAAAGATAAGAGCGATATGGAGTCATATAAAAAGAAGCACCAGAATCAAGAATCCATGGACAAGTACCTGGAGTAGAAGGGGGGCATGATCCCTCAGGGGAAGACTGAGAAGTAGCAGCAGAACCAGAGGACTGAGTCACAGAACCAACAGCTCATGGAGACGGAGAGGCGACGAGGCGACCGAGCAACCTGATGATCTCCTGTGTGTCAGAACCAGTAGAACTCCTCTGAGAACCTACAGTACCAGGGCTACCAGCACCCTGTGACGACCGACGAGAACGAGCCCGTTGTTCCTTCTTCTTCTTGAAACAATAAGCCTCCACATGGACCCTCTTTACCACAATGATCGCACTGAAGAGCACTACTGCCAGTACGACTCCCAGAAGAAGGCGCCATGGATGAAGGCACCATAGGAGGAGTAATAGCTGGAGGCAAAGGAGAACGAGGAGCCGACGGCGAAGAGCGAGCAGCCAACACTGAAGAGTATTGTAACAGACCAGCAGCACGAAGACGAGTCTCCTCATTACGAACCTCAGCAAGAGCCTCTATCAGAGTAACACAAGGGTGACGAGCAAGCAACTGAGCACGGCGTGGCTCAAACTCATCACGAAGCCGAGTTAAGAAGTCATAGGTGTGACGAATCTCCAGAAACTTCTTCTGACTCTGGCAGGACTGACAAGTGCTGGGAGACAACTGAGGGCCAAGAGTGTCAATCTGACGCCAAATAGCAGATATCTGACCATAGAAATCATCAACTGTGCCATCACCCTGTCGAACAAGCTGCTCCTCACGAACGACAGCAAGAAAAGTGGACTGTTCAGTGGGCTCATAACGCTCGCGAAGAAAAGCCCACATCTGATGTGCATACTCAAACTCCACAATATCAGCAGAAAAACAATCCTCCATGCTAGCAACAAGAATAGAAGCAGCTCGAGTATCCTCATCAATCCAGACCCTGTATGTAGCATACTGTCACTCATAAGAGGCCATAAGATCATCATAGTCAACCTGCAACTGCTCAACACTAGCATCATAACCAGCAAGTAGCTTGTCAAAATCCTTTGTCTCCTCCGCAGTAGCTGTCGTAGATAGAGTAGGCTTCACTGGAAGCACAGGCGACGCAGGAGCAGTAGGACGAGGTGGACAAGGCAGCTCGCCAGTAAGAAACTCCCAAAGACGCAGACCACGCATATGAATCCGAAGACGAGGAACCCAGTCACGATAGTTGGTGCCATTGAAGAGCACCGGGCAACGAAGAACGGGAACACCTCCAGATGTGGTCGAAGGAGCCATGTCGACGGCGAGAGCGCAAATGAAGCAGCGGCGGGCGACAACGAGAGCGCAGGAGAGAGGCGGCGCAAGCAGCAGTTTTTTTTTTTGGCCGAGTACCCTGCTGGTCTGTTCTGGCCAGAAACGACAGAGTCGAGTCGCGAGAAAGGCGATCAAAACAGAAAGCAGTCATCTTTTTTTTTCTTAGACGAGCCGAGCCGACCTGGGAGATGAGCCGAGCCGACCAAAGGCGAAGCCGAGCCGGGCAGCGAGCCGAAGTGGCGAGCCGACCTGACGAGCTGAGCCGCGAGCCGACGTAACGAGCGGAGCCGCGACGACGCCGGCTCAAAATGAAATCGAGACGACGACGAGATTGACGACGGCGGCGGCGGCAATCCCGTCAATTCCGGCGAGGACTGCAGGAATCCGGCAAAAACGACGGCGGCGTTGACGACTCCTGGTGTGGGTGTGGCGATTTGAGTCGACGGCGATGCGTCCCGGCAGAAGATCGGCGGCGAAAGGCCCAAGCAGGGGACGGCGGCGCGGCCAGATGACAGGACGACGGTGCGTCTGGACGAAGACGACGACGGCGAATCCCTGGGCGGCGCAACCAGAAGGCCAACGACGTGAAAGCTTCAAGGGGAAGATGCTGACGCAGATGGGAAGCTTCAGAACGAAGAAGCTCGCCGGACTTCAAGAACAGAAGTGCGGCAGAAAAATTGTTTGGTGGAGATCAGACGCAAGTGCAACGCTCAAGATCACTAGGGAAGGAGAGAAAACCTAACCCTAGATTGGCTCTAATACCATATTATGAATAGCACTTGTATTCATCATAGGGGCAATAGGCCTAAATATATATACATCTAACAGACAATAGAAGTACTTGTCACGGAATCGAGTTGAGACAGCGCCTTTACTCAGTGCGCTAGAAAACATCCCGTAGTTAAATGATATATTAGGATTATTGGCCCTACAGTTGGTAAATATCCCTGTATTATTTTCCCACTCAGAATAATCATTAGAACCATTATTCTCACAATCTATAAATTTAAGGTTGCAATTCTGCTCAGCAACACATTGCTGATCCCAACATGTAATCTGCCGTTCGATGGAGAGAAGATAATATATTGCACCAGTAATCTGCAGCAATGCACACAGGTCATAAGTAACATAATTTTAGTACCACACATACAAAAGTGTAACCACATGATCCAAGATGATAGTGGTAGCATTGTTTCTCAAAATGGAGCTCACATGCATGTCTACTTGAACACATGCATGTCTACTTGAAACAGTTTCTTTGTGCACATCACGATACTGAACTCTAATGCATTCTAGGATAATTGATATATTTGTTGCATCAGGAAAAAAAAAGGACCAGAAAACTGATATAAGGTTCCATATGAAGGGAAGACAAGACTCCATTTTCAATAGCAAATAAAATAATGTTTGTCCCTTAAGACAAACATAAGCTCAAATAAATATTAATCCAAATTAACATCCCCAGGAATCTCATAAATGAAACTGAAAGTGGATAACCATACATGGCTTGCAAGCATGTAGAGCAGAAGATTGTATGCTGCTCCCCCCCAAGCTGACATTGCAACTACTCCAACAGCTTTGATAATCTGATTGCTTAAAGGGATGATGAGATACATTCTTATGACATACTGAACCACAATTACAAGAGCAAATGTAGTGTTCTGGATGTTATAATCTGAGCTTTTTATCGCAGGCATAATTAACCACACAATAACCTGCAAAACAAAGTTACCCCAGAAAGATTAAGTCATAACCACAGAAGTTTTGCACTAACAAACTGAATCATCATATTCAGTATTTGTGATAATCATCGCTCAAAAAATTTCAGGTACACAGCAGAGTTATTCTACAGGCATTAGGCTGAGCCTGAGCTAGCTGATTACAATTCAACCACACCACCACCAAACCCTTCTAGTCCCAACCAAGTTGGGGTAAGCTAGAGTATGCCCAACATGAGCCACCAACGAAAAGGTCAAAATAAGAGAACAGGATATAAAAACATATAAGTTGGGGTAAGCTAGAGTATTAGCTGATTACAACAAATTTCATTGAATGTTTTCTTATGATCTAAAGTGGATATCAATTAGGTTTAGTTGATATATGACATGAATACATCGGAGCAAAAAGGTAGCTGGGTCCACCTAACCGAAGTCACAATGTGGCTGTCGTAATTGTATGTTTACTGCTGAAAACTTGCAAGGATTGGAAATAGGCAAATACCAACATCTTCAGGAAGGGTAGGATGACTAACTTTGATAACCTTATATTAAGGGAAATAATGACATGGGCTCAACCTAAAGGCTTACCACAAGAGTCTTACCAAAATGGGCCACATAGACGCTAATCAATCAATTTAGTGCAAAATAATATGCATGGCATTGCTATTGAACATATAATACAGCTGATTGTAGTACCACTAAAAATGGTAAAATAAGAAAAGGTAATATAAGAAATTAAACTATGCAACAAGGGCTGCAGGAACTAATCTTTGCAAAATCTTTACCTGTGGAAGTGGGAAGGCTGCAAGTATGTCTACAAAGAAATCAGTTCTTATATATCTTTGTTGAATCTTCTTAATATCCACAACAAGCTCTCCCTTTCCAAGGACTCTAGACTTTGGATCCATATATGCGGTATGAAACTTGATTGCCATGTTCAACATGTAAAATAAGTCAGCAAGTGATCTTAGGACAGTTATTCTTATGCTCAGTCCCTGGTCCTTGGCAACACATGAAGATCCATTGTCATTTTGTATAATCAATGGAAGGTAATAGAAAAAAAGGATCTATGAAAAGAGCAAACAAACATGCCACAAGGTACACCCTGTTCCATCTCAGTACAATATTACTTCCAGGGTCTAAAATATGCTGGTGCCACCGTTTGTTGCCTTCATTTAACACCTTAAGCTTCTCAGGATTCTTCACATCTGTTCTATTTGCACCAAATCTATCAGCCCGTGCAGTTTGATACGATGCCTTAGGTTGATTTTGTCTCTCATCAGGAAAGATCCTAAGGGTAGAACAGAAAATTAGAAGAATTAGCAAAACTGCAAGAATTATCAACACACCAACACCAAATGTTGGTGAAAATAGTGTACTTTCGAATGAAAGTAACAGTAGAAGAAGCATACATAGGGTTCCACAAACCATCTTCATTCACATAGGTTCTAACCATTAGTTCATGCCACCTTCCCTTTAAGGGCTAGAAATTACCACAATCCTTAATTAAAAGTAAAAGGTCTAGAAGCTCTCCTTCACAATCACTAATACAGAAAAAAGGAAAAAGATCTAGACCACTTAGTTTTGCAGGCCAGATTATAACAGAGATTCCAAACCAAGCCTCCAATGTCATGATTGTTGGACAAAAACCAACTATTTTTCAAAGCACAAAAATTACAGCTGTTTAGCAAATAGAACTGTATTATTCAATCTGCCCATGCAATCGCATGGGAATCAGGCTAGTTGAAAAAAAATGAAGCTGAAAAAAAAAAACTTGCCCATGAATCTGAATATAACTTAGGGATACTTGAACAAATGAAATGTAGTAAGTGATCTCAATTTCTAGTGTCATTTTCACAAATGATCATAAGACTCTGTCATGCACACAAAAAACCAGCTAATCCGATTAGAACCAACACGCCCTTCTGGACTTGACGAGTTAATCTCTAACAAAGCTCTCTCAGTATCAATACTAGAGTCATCCCTCCCCTCTCTTCAGCAAGGGACTTGAATCCCGGCTTGAACAGGACCAAAGTTTCAAATTGGTCCTCCCCAATTCCTCTAGGTAGTGAAGAACCTACCGCGCAAGCTACACCAACACCTTTTATGTCCTCTCTTCCAGAATCGATTCCGAATCCCCGTCCATCCTCGCTCCCCAATACAGCAAACCCAAAGTCAATCCCAGGTCCGCAAAATTCTAACGCAGCTACTCATCGACTCTCAGCAGGCAATCCAAAAGGTCAGAACTTCAAATAGATCGCAGTGGAAAAGGAAGCCGTATGGAATCAAGGCGCGTACCTGTTGTTAACCTCCTCTGCATCTCCACCTCATCCTGGACCCTGGACGCAAACATGCCGGCCGCTCTGCTCTCCCAACCTCCTCCCGTCGCGTCCAAATCCCGCGCCGAACTGGAGCGGGGCCAATCAGGGGATCAGAGAGGGGAAGCGCACCGCATCCGGTTCCAGATCACCACCATGGATAGCTCGAGTTGCTCCGTCTGACGATTCCTAGAACTGACGAACTCTACCTTACGAAGGGGGCCTTTGGAACGCGGGATTTTTTCCCGCGTTTTTACTGTGAACAGTTAACTGATTCCTGTGAAATTCCTGTACAATTCCTGTGAAAATCATGCGTTCCAAAGGGGGCCGAAATGTTTTCCGTTGTCAAAAGGTAAAATGGCAACTAAACGAAACTTCCTCTGTCCTATAATAGAGTATATTCTAAGAATTTTAAGATAAATTAAGAGATAATATAAAAAAATACATACCTTAATTTTATTTCCTAATCAGACACTACCATGAACGCGATTAATGGTGATTGATTGATAAATGAAAATTGTTTGATGCAAAATTGGGTTTTATCCTTTAAAATGCGAATGTGCTATATTACATGACGAAGGGAGTAGAGCTATATTTTTTTTTTACTAAATAGAACTAGAAATTGTTCTTTCATAAACATATTCTTTCACATAGTATAATTTTTGCACCGCTTTGGAAACTGCTTTTAGCTTTCAAGTTTCCACTTTTCCAAATGGACGAAAATAGAGAGACAGTTTATAGTTGTCTTAAGAAAGATAAAGAGAAAAATTAAGTTCCATAGTCAATAACTTAGAGCATCGCCAATAGTTCCTAAAAATTTGGTAAATCAATGATTTTCCAAGCGGCTAAACAAAAGTTAGGAGCATTCAAAATCTCGGTCCTTAAATATAATGCAATGCTGTGCATCAGGAACCTGTTGGGATCCAGCAACAAGTACTAACCAGCGAAGGCCTTTCGCCTAGTAACGAAAGCATCAATACACATGGCGAAGGGTAGCAACCAACAACTGGTAACATAGCAAAATTGCTCAAGGGCGTATGATGACCGAGGATTCTTCGTACCACGCGAGGGGTATTTCACACCAGGCGAAGGTATTACAGCATACATCGAAGTGTCGGCGAAGGGTGTAAAGTATGGGACAATACAAAGACTAATATCCGGAGACGTAACAGAATTACCCGATGGCATGGCTGTAATATTGATCTTTTCCCTCTCATAAATATAGAGGGAAAAGTTCCTGTAATGACATCAGTTTTTCGGGCCACGAGCCAAGGAGACATCATTTATTCTGTCCTAAATTCTCTGTCGTGCCTCTACCCCTTCGTCCGGCATCGCGGACGATTGAGGGCCTCGGACGACGAACCACGCAAGGACCGACGAACGAAAATACTCCAGGAGGGCTTCGCCGAGCGCAGAAGAAGCCATCCAGAGAGCGACGAGGCTTCGCTAGGCTCTTCCCCAAGAACAAGAACCTTCGGAGGGCTTCGCGAAGACCGACTTCAAGCACGAACTTCGTTGGAAGGCTTCGCCGAGTCTCCCAAGACCTTCGATCCCCCAACATTTGGCGCCGACCGTGGGCCGAACCCACGATGAAGAGAAGACAAGAAGATCACTCGGAAAAGATCGCGAGGGCAAGGACGAGAAGCCCAGAAAAGGAGCAATCAGTAATCCGTTTTACATCCGTTTTACACAGACGCCTTCGTGATCAAGGCAGATGTCGAAGGATTTTTAGTGCACAGAATACTGATAGACAATGGAAGCCCAGTCAACAGCATCTTCAAAGATACCCTAAAGCGCATGAACATTGGCAGCTACACAAAGACAGACAAAACAACGATCAAGGCCTTCGGTGAAGACGAAGCTTGTTCAAATGGAACTATAAAAATGAGAGTAACCTTCGAGGACGAAGAAAAATCAACAACTCAGGAAACTGATTTTCTGATCATGGATTTTGAAAGCCAGTACAATGCCATATTCGGAAGACAAATGTTGACATCATTCGAAGCGGCAATACACCACTATCTGGCAATGAAGATTCCTTCGGAACTGGGTGTCATAAGTATACACTGCAGCCCAATTAGACACAAAGAAAGCGAAGCTGACAGAGAGTCAGAGAAGAAGGACGAACCAAAAGGAAATCAAGAGAAGGGAGTACAAGCAAAGCTGGAACCTTCGAGTGAAATAGAGGAGGTAATCCTATAGCCAAAAAAGACAGAAAGAACAGTCAAGATAGGGAAGAACCTTTCAAAAAATGAAAGAGAACAAATGATCAAGTTCCTAAAAGAAAACGACGATGTCTTCGCATGGTCGCCTCAAGATATCACAGGGATCAAGCGAGAAACAATACAACACGAGTTGAAGGTGAACCCAAGAACCAAACCCTTCGTCGACAAGATCCGAAAGGTTTCTGACGAGAAGAAAGCCGCCGCAAAGGTTGAAGTGACTAAGCTACTGAAAGCCGGAGTGATAAGACCGACGATACATTCAAGCTGGCTTTCAAACATTGTTCTAGTAAAGAAGAAGACAGGAGAATGGAGAATGTGCATCGATTTCACAAGATTAAACAAAGCTTGCCCAAAAGACAATTTCCCTCTAGATCGAATAGACACAATAACAGATTCTGTAGCAGGATGCCAGCTACTAAGCTTCTTAGATGCATACTCAGGATATCATCAGATACATATGGCGAAGGAAGACGAGGAAAAGACAGCTTTCATCACGCATGACGGGACATTCTGTTTCGTCAGGATGCCTTTCGGCCTGTGCAACGCAGGAGCAACCTTCGCAAGGTTGGTAAAAGAAGTCTTCGAGGACCAATTGGGAAGGAACGCCGAAGCGTACGTGGATGACATAGTCATTAAAACGAAGGAAAGAGCAGATCACCTAAAGGACATCGACGAAACCTTCGAGAACCTAAGAAAACACAACCTCAAACTAAACCCAGCGAAATGTGCCTTCGCAGTTGAAGCAGGAAAATTATTGGGATTCATGGTATCGCAAAGAGGCATAGAAGCAAACAAGATGAAAATCGAAGCAATTCAAGGATTAGCTCCACCCAAATGCTTAAAGGACATGCAAAGGCTTGCTGGAAGGCTAAATTCACTGAGCAAATTCACTGACAGGAAATTAATAATACCAACTTCATTTCCCCTTCGGGATACCCTTCGAAGCAGAGAAGCAATAGGAAGAATTGGGAAATGGTCGGCACAACTGGCGCCGTTCGACATCGAATTCAGAGCAAGAACAGCTATCAAGGCGGCCACTCTAGCAGACTGCATAGCAGAATGGACCCCAGCAAGTTCAGAGGCAGCCGAAACAATAACGGATCATCTTTGGACAATATTCACCGACGGAGCTTGGGGTGCAAAAGGCGCAGGAGCATCCGCTATAATAACTTCACCTTCGGGGATTAAGTTAAGATACGCTGTCAAGCTCGAGTTCCATTCAACAAATAACATAGCAGAGTACGAAGGAGTCCTGTTAGGGCTTCCCAAAGCGAAGGCCCTAGGAGCAAGAAGAGTCCTCATAAGCACAGATTCAGAAGTCGTGGCAAATCAGGTAGAAAATAACTACCAAGCAAGAGACCCAGAACTCATAAAATATCACAAAGCCGTGGCAAAGATGCAAAAGTACTTCAAGGGTTTCACTGTTAAAAGCTTAAAAAGAAACTTAAACAAAGAAGCAGATGCACTTGCGAAGGCCGCAGCAACAGGCGAAGGTCTCCCGCCAGATGTCTTTTTTGAGATTTTAAGAGAATCTACATCAGAGGAGTCCAAAAGGAAGGTGCACCATCTGTTTCAGCTATGGGAAGATTGGAGGGCTCCGATTATAGCTCATCTAAAAAATCAATACGAAGCCCAAGATGAAACCGAAGCAAAAAGGATAGCGCAAAAAGCAAGAAACTACAAGCTGATCGAAGGAGAACTCTATAAAGGAGGAGTATGCCAGGCATGGCTTCGATGTATTTCGCCAGAAGAAGGCAAACAATTACTCCAAGACATACACTCAGGTATGTGCGGATCCCACATCGCATCAAGACCACTAGTAGCGAAGGTATACAGAATGGGCTTTTACTGGCCAACGGCAGCAAGAGACGCCGAGGACATAGTTAAGAGGTGAAAGGAATGCCAATTCTTCGCCAGACATCAGCGAAGCCTCGCAGCTGAGGTACAACTGATGCAGCCGATATGGCCTTTCTATCAGTGGGGCATAGACATAGTCGGAAAACTACCATCAGCTCCGGGAAACTTACAATACACCTTCGTCGCAATGGATTATTTCTCAAAGTGAATCAAAATCAGAGCTGTAGCTTCGATAACTTCAGAGAATATGAAAAAGTTTGTATGGCAGGCTATAATTTGCAGATATGGAGTCCCAAGGAAATTGGTGGTAGATAACGGAAAACAATTCGATAGCCAGCTGTTCATTGATTTTTGCGAATCACTGGGTATCAACCTTCGCTTCGCATCACTCTATCACCCCCAAACAAATGGGGCTGTTGAAAGTGCAAACAAGAGAATATTTCTAGCAGTGGAAAAGAGATTATTAAATATCAAAAAAGGAAAATGGCCAGAGGAGCTGCATTCAGTTCTATGGTCATTGAGAACTACACCTTCAAGATCAACTGGCCTCAGCCCTTTCAAAATACTCTTCGGTGAAGAAGCAATGACACCTGAAGAGCTGGAAAACAAGTCTCTGCGAAGCCTAGCAGAAAACTCAGATGAAGCATCTCTAGCTTCAAAAGAAAGCCTAGAGGAAATACGCAATGAAGCAGTACTCAATCTACAGAAATATGAAGAAGAGACAAAAAGGTGGAAAAACAAAGGTATAAGATCGAAGGAAGATGGCGATCTGGTGCTCCGACGAAGGCACAACGAAGAAACCGTAGGAAAACTACAGAGCAAATGGGAAGGACCATACATAGCGAGGGCAACCATCAACGAAAGAGCTTTTAAGCTACTATTCTCTGAAGGAGAAGATGTAAACCACACCTGGAATGTGGAAAAGCTCAAAAAATTTTATGTGTAAAAGAAAAACAGCCGGCCTGTACTCTTTTCCTTGCACAGGGAATCCCTTCGCAGGGAGCAAGGTTTTTAATGAGGCAGGACCGAGGAATAAAGAAAAATCTTTCCCTGAAAAAGCGAAGGTCCAATAAACAATAAAAAGTCAAGAGGTCAGAAAGACCTTATGACTCCCAACTTCGCCCAAAAGGGCAGATATATCCGAACAATCCCAAAATATAGGAATCAAAGGATAATTCGAAGGACCAATAAGAGAGATTTATTGGACTTCAAAATCATCCAAAAGGATAAGAAACCTAAAAAATCCCAAAAGCGGGAATCAGAGGGTCATGCGAAGGGTCTATAAGAAAATCTTATAACCTTAGCTTCGTCCAAAGAAGACAATAAAACATTACACCTTCAAAACAAAGGATTATGCTAACCTTTCCTCCAAAGGAAAGACGTGCGAAAATGAAATACAAAAAGAAAAGTATTTCAGACATCGCAATAGGCCCAAAAGGCCAAAAGAATATATTAATCGAAGAGAGCCTTCGCATAAATTAAAGAAGCACCTTCGATTAAAGTTTACAAATTCAACAACTTACATTCAACAACTATTCATCTGAGGAATCACTCTCGGAACCTTCGGAACCCTCATCTCTACTAAACCTATCAAGAAAAGAAGAAACACGCCCAGGACCAACTTCGTTCCAATGCGGGACAATCTTGGAGAAAGAGTCCTTCGCCTCCTCAGGGATTGAATCAGGAAGTTTCTCTATGGGAGAGAATCTGTAACATCCCACTCAAATTTAGTCCCTAATCAAGTTAATAATCTCAATTAGTGGCAATGATCAAGAGAAATCAAAGAGAAATGAAAAGGAATTCAAAATCACTTCGAATTGGATAAATTTCATCCAAACCAGCTTTTGATCTACAACTTTAAAATTTTCTATACAAGTGGACCCAAATGAAAAATTCCTCAGCATCCAGGGGCTAAAAGAGAATTTTGGAGATTTTTGGAGATTTTTCTGCAAAAGTCTAAAGGGTCAATTAAATGCATGAACCTTTTTCAAACTTAAGCTTTGAATGAATTTTAATTTGAAATCCAAGCCGATTTAGCAAAAGTGCCAATTGATAAAGTTGTTCCTCTCACTGAAATCTTCCAAACCTGAGTTTTTCGTGATTTTTGGAGCTCGGGAAGATCGAATTTGGATCAAATCAGTTCAAATCGAGGAAAATCCCAGAAATTCAAAAAATTACCAAATGGCACTGTAGCCGCCAAGTGTCGCCGCCGGCGACACCTCCTTCTCTCACCGCCCATTCCGGCCGCTGTGCTCGCCGTCCTTCCCGTACGATCGGCCTAACCTCGTCCTCATCTCCTCCTCTCTTTCCCTCGGTCGAGTCGTCGACAAATTGCCTCTTGCCTCGCCCAAAACCGAGCCGCCATCGCCGTTGTTCGAGCTCGCCGCCTCGCCGCCGTGTCCTAGTTTTCCGAGCCTCGACGCCAGCACAGAAATAGCGCACAAGAGCCTCCTCAAGCTGCTGCCCCTATCGCGGAAGCTCCTCTCCGAGCCTAGCGAGCCAATCGACCGAGAATCGGCCATGGCCGGAGTTTGATCAAGCTCACCGTCGACGTCGATTTCTCCCTCCTCGGTGAGCCAAGTTTCAATTCATCGCGCACACGAGTTCCTCATCTCCCTACGCACTCACCGGCGTGACTTCGACGCTATTTATGCAGAGACCTCGCCGGAAATCACTTTCTTCTCCGCCGCCGTTCACCGGACATCCGCCCCTCTCCGACGACTTCATCCTTCCCGGCCTCCTCGTCGAGCACGCGTTGCACCGTAGGGTTCTCCAAGCTGCGGTGAGTCTTGTGCTTCCCCTTGACCGTCCCCTCATCGTCTTTCCTCATCGGAACGCCGTCCGCCGCCGCTCAGCGCCGCCTATCCTCGTCGCCGATGACCTCCCCGGCCCCCCGCGCATGCCCTCGTTAGCGTCTTAGGGTCGTCTTAGTGCCCTGGTTCGAGCCCCGCGTGGTGTGCACCCGGTCTCACCGCCGTTTAGCAGGAACGCGCGGGTTGCCAACGCCGGCGTCGTGCGCGGCGACGGCATGGGCACAGTTCCCCCTCTCCTTTTATTTGAATTTTTTTCCAGATTTTGGCCAAACTTGTAAATTCAATAGAAATTCGTAGAAAAATCGTAAAAATGCAAACTAAAATGTTCTGGAATCCTTGAAAGGATACCTATCCAGTGGTGCAACATAAACATCTGAATTCTTCTTAGTTAATTTTATAAAATTCGAAGAATAGAATCAGGAAATAAATTCTATAAAAAGATCTGTAAGTGAAAAAATTCTAAATTTTGGCATGCACACTCCTAATAGGTTCACTGAACATCCTACCAAGTGGAATCTTGAAATGCACCTTCTTTTATGAGTAATTGCATTTTGCAGTTGCTAGGAAAATCTTTTTATTGATTTTATTCCTGCACCTTTTTGCACCAAATTTTGAATATGTTACTGTACCTAGGATGAAGATGCTAAATAAAAATGCAAATGTAATTTTAGATCTTCCAGAACCCTTTTTAAAGATTTTAGAAGAGGATCTCTTTTACGCGTAAGGAAATTTCTTAAATCCAAAGTAATGGTGGAAATCACTTAGGACCAAAATGCAAAAACCTAATGGATGGCCCTGCCAGCATGTTGCTTTTGCATCATAACATCACCATGTCATTTTGTCAAGGAAGTTCCATGAACTATCTTTGATTTTGTATCTTGTTGCATTCGTTTAGGAACCGACGCCGGACTCGAGGACTTGGAGACCGTGGCCGAGGAGACCGGCGCTGACCTGAACGTGCTTGAGTGTGCTAACCACCAGCCCCAAGGCAAGCCCCGGTGCACTCCCATATTTACAAAGTTTTATACTTTTTCACATGTATTGCGAGTCGTGAAATGTGCATTACGTATAGGACTTGATTGAAAACCTAGTTGCATGTATCTCCAGATATTCCTATGGGTTTGGTTAGTTTAAGTTCTACCACTCGTTAGTGTGCTATGCTTAATAAAGTAGTGTTGTCGGTAGAATATCGAGTGGTATGGAGACCGCTCGGTAATTGGGGTTGGATTTACTTTATGTTCTCACATGATGATGGTAATGAATTTGAGACCGAACGGGGAAGTTCATGTGTAGGTGGAGGTGACAAGGCTCGCCTTGTTCGCCATAGCCCCGTTTGTGTCGGTTGAGGACCGTTCGTTGTGGTACCGCTGAGCAAGTTTGAACAGTACCGGATGCATGCTAGGAGAATGGGAACTAGTAAACTTAGTAGCTCGATGCTATATTGTTGGACGTGAACCCACCTCTCTTTTGGTGATGAAGATGGTTATGGTGGAATTTGGGACCGTGTTTGAAGGGAGGGTGCCCGGGTGAACCACGGTTAGACCAGGCATGGCTATCGCGTGGGGAGACGTGTACTCGGGAGAGGTGTTAAGCGGCTCGACTTTATGGTATCTTGTAAAAGGTTGCCGTGCGTGACTCTTTCGAGTAGCGTACGTCGTGTATCTCGGGTTTTGCCTGCAGGTGTAAATCGATTCGAATCGCCGTCCCTCGCGGTTATTGAGTACCACTTGTTCACTGTGTCACATCGTAGTAAGAAGTGCACTTGATGATGCTTATATGTTATTGTACTTCAATTAATTGTATTGCAACCATGTATTGCTTAGATAGGTTGCTAATATTTATATTTATGCAAGAACCCTTTTAAACTGGCTAAAATATGAAAATAAGGATCAATTATTAGTGCCGTTTTTGCAATTAAATTTCAACCCCTGGTCAACCCCCTGCATATTAGAAGTCGGTCTTAGATGGCCAATTTGACGGGTAAGACTTGCTGAGTATTAGTTGCTCAGGGTTTCGATGTTTAAAACTTTACTGCAGGTATTCCTGATTGCAACTTCTGCGGGTGTTGCGGTAAAGTAGTGTGGGAGGGAGAACCGCCCAAGGATTGGTCCATTGAGTGGGTTCCCTCTTCTCCCCGACAGGAGCAAGGTGAGTGAGATCATGTCTACGGGCCGGACATGATTTCATTGTATATATGTATCGTCGTGTGTTTCGCTTCCGCTCGTGTTTGTAATCGAATTTCGAACTCCTTTTATGTAAAATAAATCGAACTTCGAAATGGAAATCTTATGTTAATTATGGAACCAATGTAATAACTGAACTTAATGTAAAATTATTTTATTTATGCTTATGTGTGTGGTCTATGCATACTTGCTTCGCCAAGTATTTCCCGATTAAGATCCTGGTTAGCTAACCCCCTCATTGATTTGAGGTGGGATGCTACAGCTGGTATCAGAGCAAAGTCGGGTTGTACCACACTAATGAGCATTATTTTCGAAAACCACGCTTACGGTGAGGTACGGTTTAGTCGGCCCTATATAAGGATGTTAGTGGTTAAGGTGACAATTAGCGAGTCTTGCTTGAATAGGTTGATTGGTTTCTATTTCTTTTCTGAAATGTCGGCGAGATGAAAGGTAAGATTGATGTGAGGCATGGATCGTTGATCGCATGACCGTTTTGGTTGTTTTGCTGAGGCATGAGTCATTTGACTTAATGGCCGTTTCGTTGTTTGTGGATCTTCTGCAGGTACTCTAACCACGTTAGAGGTCACATCTTTTGCTAGACTAACACGGTTGAGAGACGATTTCGTCACCGAGTCGCGAATGCCGATATAACGGCGCCCTTTTTTTTTCTTTTGGTGAGGAACGAATAAACTAGGTTAATAAAAAAATGGTTGCATTGCATTTGCATTTAGCATGTTCATGAACTTAGAATGCAAAGAAACCTGGTTGTGTTCGTTAATATCGGAATTTGAAATGAAACAATCAATTCAAATGAATTTGAAAACATTCAAATGAAGCAAGTCCAAATCTGCCACCGGTCGAAATTTCCAGTCAACTTCAACAAGCCATAACTCCTCCGTTTTAAATCCAATTGTCGTGTTTAAGCACTCTATGGAAAGATCTCAGAATTCTCTACAAGTTTGGTATGTAACTTTTTCTGTGATTCGCCCTGGAACCTGACGAAATTTGGTAGTTAGTAAATCGAGTTCAGTCTGTCCAGAACAGAAATTCAGCAAACAAAGGTCGAACTTTGAAATAGCATAACTTCCTCTATACTGACCTGGTTGAGGTGAATGAGTACTTGTTGGAAAGCTCTTGAAGTTATCTACAACTTTCGTAACTACCAAATTTTCTGTTTCTGCGTAGAAACATGTCAGTTTTCGTTTTAGTAATCACTGCCAGTTTTCGACAGTTTTGGTTACTTATGTGTTGCAAGTTTTTGAAGTCCAGGGTTTGAGTTCAACAAATGTTAATCGTTGAATATGCTATATGTTAATTCCTTAACATGTTTTACTGCTGGGCATTATGGTTTGACTTTTATCAAACTTGACCCCGCAGATGGCGTTCAACGATATCCTGGCGGAAAACGCCGCTATGGCTGCACGCATCGCCGAGCTGGAGGCTCAGCTCATGGAGTCCGAGCAGCGGTGCATGGCGTTGCAGCGGCAGAACGACCTGTTGAAGGAGGATGTGGATGACTTCCATGGTTTAGTGAAGGACCTCGCTGATGAGAAGGCCCAGATTGCAGCAGAGCATAACGGGGAAGTCAATCACCTTCAGGCGCAGCTGCATGTCGCTCAGGCTAACCTTGCTCAAGCACAGGATCAGATTCAGCACGTGCAGGCCGAGGCTGATGCAGCTCACAATGCTTTTGTTGAGCTGATCCAGATCCAAGTGGCGCACCACAACCCTCAGCCACTTGCCATGGATGACCAGCACGTGGTGCAGGGCGCGTCGGGTGTGGACTACGAGCCACCCGCTACCCCTAATGATGAAGACATGCTTTCCGATGCGGGTAGCAATATGCCACACGAGTAGTGGTCTTCGAGTAGGCTTTAAAGTAGCTAACTAGTGTGTATGACTTAGGCTAGTAGTAACTTGTCGGTTGACCGAACTTTTCGAGTCCCGCAGCTCGTTATTTTGGAAAGCGTTGCCAGCGGTGTTGTAATCTAATGGTGACTGGTCGGTGTGTTGCAAGACCTTCGCGTAACTTATGGATGTCCCGTGCGGTGTTTGGTAGCTGCACACCGCCCTTTTGTGATGTAACATAGTTGGGAACATCCAATGTTTGCGTTGTAAAGTATATGCTTCAAATGGAAGAAAGTGCTTGTGTAGAAATGGTTGTTTATCGTTGTTTGTCTACGTGGGTTAAAATTCTGAAATTATGCCATGTATGCCTTGTAATTCTATTACAGCATTTTATTGATCATTAAATTTGTATTTAATGGTGCAATGCTTTATGGCAGATGGCAGACCCTCGTAGCGGACAGGTTCCTGCGGAGGAGGGCGATACTTCGGCCCAACGTGATGGAGCACCACCGCCTCCACCGCTACCGGGCAGCATGGAGCACTTGCTCTCGACTCAGAACGATCTTCTCCGTCTGCTACTGGGGAACACCGCTCGCCAAGCGGGCCGAAATGGACCACCTCCTGAAACAACATATGCGGACTTTCTGGCTACTCACCCCCCGGTGTTCACCGAAGGAAGTGAACCGCTGGAGGCCGATCACTGGCTTCGCACCATCGAGTCCAAGTTTGGGCTCATTCGCTGCACCGAGTACCAGAAGACTCTGTTCGCGGCCCAGCAACTCCGTGGGTCAGCGGGCGCATGGTGGGCGAACTATGTGGAGACTCTTCCAACTGGCTATCAAGTTCCATGGGCAGAGTTTCGCACAGCTTTTCGTGAGCACCATATTCCACAAGGTCTCATGGATAGGAAGCTTCGTGAATTCCTGGATCTGAAACAGGGCAACAGCAATGTGCATGAATATTCCCGGAAGTTCAACCATCTGTCCCAATACGCCTCCTACCATGTGGACACAGATGCAAAGAAGAGGGAATGTTTCCGCCGAGGGCTGAACACTAAGCTGCGTGATCGCCTGGCACTTCTCTCTAACTGCACCTACAATGAGTTAGTGAGTGCCGCGATCGTGCAGGAGGATGCTACACATGCCCATCAGGAGGAAAAGAAAAGAAAGCGTGTCGGTGGGAATTCATCCGGTTCCGCTCCTCCTCGGTACCGTTTGGCCATCACATCCCCCACTGGACAGCAGTACAGAGCCGCCATGCCACATGGTGGTGGACACCGTGCTCACTCCAATCAGCAGAGGAGTGCTTCTCAGGGCTCCAGCCAGCAGCGCTCTTTTACTTCTCGCCCGTCACAGCAGAGTTCTCAAGTGGTGGTAACGAATCCATACACTTGCTTCAATTGTGGCCGCACCGGTCACTTTTCAAAGGATTGCCGATTCCCGAAGAAGTCACAGGGCAGCAGCAGTAACAACAGCAGCAGGCAGAGCTCTCAGGCGTCTGTGAACATCCCAAGAGTGGCCGTGTCAACCATACTACGGCCGAGGACATTCAGGACGGAGAACCAGTGCTTGCGGGTACGTTTTCCGCTCACAGCCACCCCGTCCTTGTGCTATTTGATTCCGGTGCAACGCATAATTTCATAAGCAGAGCATGTGTGAAAAGGTTGCATCTCACCCCTACCACCCTAAAAGCACCGTATTTAATTACTTCGCCTGGTGGAAAGATATTCGCCACGCAAGGGATTTTTGCCTTGCCAATTATTTTAGAGGGTGTGGCCTATCCGACAAACCTCATTATTTTGGATGGACAAGGCTTAGATATGATATTGGGTATGAAGTGGATGAAGTATCATAAAGCCGTGCTGCACATTGATTCGCGGGAAATCCATTTGGACTCCCCGATCAATGGATCCGCCGTACTTAGGTTGCCTTTATTACCCACTAGAAGCTCCCTAGTTCACAACACCACCGGTAAATGTCTCGAAGAAATTCCAGTGGTTTGTGAATACCCCGATGTGTTTCCAGAGGACTTACCGGGTTTACCGCCCGACCGAGATGTGAATTTAGGATTGACTTGCAGCCGGGAACCGCCCCAATATCCCGACAACCGTACAAGATGGCACCAAATGAGTTGGCAGAGTTAAAGAAACAACTACATGATCTTTTGGACAAGGGTTTTATTCGCCTGAGTTCTTCTCCCTGGGGTTGTTCAGCACTCTTTGTAAAGAAGAAAGACGAGACACTGCGGTTGTGTGTGGATTACCGACCGCTGAATGCTGTCACCATCAAGAACAAATATCCTCTCCCGCGGATTGATATTTTGTTTGATCAATTAGTTGGTGCCAAGGTCTTTTCAAAAATTGATCTTCGCTCCGGCTATCATCAAATTAAGATAAGGGCGGAGGATATACCGAAAACAGCCTTTTCTACGAGGTATGGTTTATATGAGTACCTTGTTATGTCTTTTGTACTAACAAATGCTCCGGCCTATTTCATGTACTTGATGAACTCGGTGTTTATGCCGGAATTGGATAAGTTTGTGGTGGTATTCATTGATGACATCCTAATTTACTCCAAGTCAGAAGAAGAGCATGCTGAGCATCTCCGTATTGTACTCCAGAGGCTCCGTGATCACAAGCTGTATGCAAAATTCAGCAAGTGCGAGTTCTGGTTGAGAGAAGTACCTTTCTTGGGCCACATTGTTTCCGATGAAGGTATTTCAGTGGATCCAAGTAAAGTGCAAGAAGTGCTGAATTGGAAGGCTCCTGCATGTATCAAGGATATCCGTAGTTTTCTTGGGCTTGCAGGATATTATCGGAGGTTCATCCCCAATTTTTCCAAAATTGCAAAGCCTATGACGGAGCTGCTGAAAAAGGCTATCAAATTTCAGTGGAGTGATGTTTGTGAAAAAGCTTTTCAAACTCTCAAGAAGCATTTAACCACCGCCCCGGTGTTAGCTCAACCCGATGTCACTAAACCGTTCGATGTTTATTGTGACGCCTCTGGCACGGGTTTGGGCTGTGTTCTAATGCAAGAAGGACGTGTCATTGCCTATGCATCTCGACAACTTCGGAGGCATGAACAAAATTATCCCACTCATGATCTAGAGTTGGCTGCAGTGGTTCTGGCTCTGAAGATTTGGAGACATTATTTGCTGGGAAATTTGGTTCACTTATACACCGATCACAAAAGTTTGAAGTACATTTTCACACAACAAGAGCTGAACATGAGGCAAAGAAGATGGCTTGAGTTGATCAAAGACTACGAGTTGGAAATCCACTACCACCCTGGAAAAGCCAATGTTGTTGCCGATGCTTTGAGTCGGAAGTCACATTGCAATAATCTGGTGGTTCGCAAATTGGATCATACCGTATGTTGCGACCCTAGTGAACACAGCCTCAGGATTATCCCTCATGGTGCTTTGTATAATCTCGCTCTCATCCCCACCCTGCGGGAGGAGATTATCGCTGCACAAAAGAGAGATAAAGGGATGGAATATATCCGGCGAAGACTAGAAAATGGGGACATCAAATGTTTCCGACAGGATGAAGATGGAGTGTTATGGTTCAATGACCGACTTGTTGTGCCTAAAGATATGGAGTTAAGAAAGAAAATTCTTGATGAAGCTCACTTGTCCAAATACTCCATTCATCCTGGTAGCAACAAAATGTACCAGGGTTTGAAAACCAAATTTTGGTGGACGCGCATGAAGCGCGAAGTGGCACGCTATGTATCGGAATGTGACACTTGTCAGAGAATCAAGGCTGATCATTTAAGAAAAGCCGGTCAGTTGCAACCGTTGAGTATTCCGTCATGGAAGTGGGAGGACATCAGTATGGATTTCATTGTCGGGTTACCCCTCACTGCTCGAAAGTATGATTCCATTTGGGTTATAGTGGACCGATTGACCAAGTCAGCTCATTTCATTCCGGTCAAGACTACTTACTCTGCTAAGATATATGCTCAGTTATATATCTCGCGTATTCTGTGTTGGCACGGAGTACCAAAAACAATCATCTCTGACAGAGGACCTCAATTTGTTGCTCGATTTTGGGAACAGCTGCATGCCTCATTGAAAACCAAATTAATTCGAAGCTCTGCATATCACCCTCAAACTGATGGACAAACAGAAAGGGTAAATCAAATACTTGAGGACATGTTAAGAGCCTGTGTTTTATCTGAAGGTGGCAATTGGGATGATCACTTGCCATTGGCAGAATTTGCGTACAACAATAGCTACCAAGAGAGTATAAAAATGTCTCCATTTGAAGCTCTTTATGGTCGATCTTGTCGGACTCCTTTGAACTGGTCAGAACCCGGAGAAAGGGTGAATTTTGGGCCCGATTTAATTGCCGAGGCCGAAGAGAAAGTGCGGCTCATTCAAGCAAACTTAAAGGCCGCAAAGTCCCGTCAAGCTAGTTACGCTGATAAGAGGCGCCGTCCTTTGGAATTTCGACAGGATGATCACGTGTATCTTCGTGTGTCGCCAACCAAGGGTGTTCAGCACTTCGGAGTCAAAGGGAAGCTTGCTCCCCGTTACATTGGCCCGTTCAAGATTATTGAGAAATGTGGACCCGTCGCCTACCGATTGGAACTACCCGACAAATTATCCGGAGTTCACAATATTTTCCATGTATCTCAACTCAAGAAATGTTTGAAGCCCCCTATTGACGTGTTGCTCGAAGATGTCGAAGGGCTACAGGATGATCTTACTTATTCCGAACATCCCGTCAAGGTGATTGATCAAAAAGACCGCGTTACGCGCAACAAGACCATCACCTTCTATAAGGTTCAGTGGAGCAATCATTCGGACGAGGAAGCCACATGGGAACAAGAGGATTTTCTGAACTCCAAGTTTCCAAATTTTCTCGCTTCGCAATCGAGGTACAACCAGCAAACTTTTTACCCCCTCTTTTCCGCACTTTTTGCAAATCTCGGGACGAGATTTTCTTAAGGGGGGAGGGCTGTAACATCCCACTCAAATTTAGTCCCTAATCAAGTTAATAATCTCAATTAGTGGCAATGATCAAGAGAAATCAAAGAGAAATGAAAAGGAATTCAAAATCACTTCGAATTGGATAAATTTCATCCAAACAAGCTTTTGATCTACAACTTTAAAATTTTCTATACAAGTGGACCCAAATGAAAAATTCCTCAGCATCCAGGGGCTAAAAGAGAATTTTGGAGATTTTTGGAGATTTTTCTGCAAAAGTCTAAAGGGTCAATTAAATGCACGAACCTTTTTCAAACTTAAGCTTTGAATGAATTTTAATTTGAAATCCAAGCCGATTTAGCAAAAGTGCCAATTGATAAAGTTGTTCCTCTCACTGAAATCTTCCAAACCTGAGTTTTTCGTGATTTTTGGAGCTCGGGAAGATCAAATTTGGATCAAATCAGTTCAAATCGAGGAAAATCCCAGAAATTCGAAAAATTACCAAATGGCACTGTAGCCGCCAAGTGTCGCCGCCGGCGACACCTCCTTCTCTCACCACCCATTCCGGCCGCTGTGCTCGCCGTCCTTCCCGTACGATCGGCCTAACCTTGTCCTCATCTCCTCCTCTCTTTCCCTCGGTCGAGTCGTCGACAAATTGCCTCTTGCCTCGCCCAAAACCGAGCCGCCATCGCCGTTGTTCGAGCTCGCCGCCTCGCCGCCGTGTCCTAGTCTTCCGAGCCTCGACGCCAGCACAGAAATAGCGCGCAAGAGCCTCCTCAAGCTGCTGCCCCTATCGCGGAAGCTCCTCTCCGAGCCTAGCGAGCCAATCGACCGAGAATCGGCCATGGCTGGAGTTTGATCAAGCTCACCGTCGACGTCGATTTCTCCCTCCTCGGTGAGCCAAGTTTCAATTCATCGCGCACACGAGTTCCTCATCTCCCTACGCACTCACCGGCGTGACTTCGACGCTATTTATGCAGAGACCTCGCCGGAAATCACTTTCTTCTCCGCCGCCGTTCACCGGACATCCGCCCCTCTCCGACGACTTCATCCTTCCCGGCCTCCTCGTCGAGCACGCGTTGCACCGTAGGGTTCTCCAAGCTGCGGTGAGTCTTGTGCTTCCCCTCGACCGTCCCCTCATCGTCTTTCCTCATCGGAACGCCGTCCGCCGCCGCTCAGCGCCGCCTATCCTCGTCGCCGATGACCTCCCCGGCCCCGCGCGCATGCCCTCGTTAGCGTCTTAGGGTCGTCTTAGTGCCCTGGTTCGAGCCCCGCGTGGTGTGCACCCGGTCTCACCGCCGTTTAGCAGGAACGCGCGGGTTGCCAACGCCGGCGTCGTGCGCGGCGACGGCATGGGCACAGTTCCCCCTCTCCTTTTATTTGAATTTTTTTTCCAGATTTTGGCCAAACTTGTAAATTCAATAGAAATTCGTAGAAAAATCGTAAAAATGCAAACTCAAATGTTCTGGAATCCTTGAAAGGATACCTATCCAGTGGTGCAACATAAACATCTGAATTCTTCTCAGTTAATTTTATAAAATTCGAAGAATAGAATCAGGAAATAAATTCTATAAAAAGATCTGTAAGTGAAAAAATTCTAAATTTTGGCATGCACACTCCTAATAGGTTCACTGAACATCCTACCAAGTGGAATCTTGAAATGCACCTTCTTTTATGAGTAATTGCATTTTGCAGTTGCTAGGAAAATCTTTTTATTGATTTTATTCCTGCACCTTTTTGCACCAAATTTTGAATATGTTACTGTACCTAGGATGAAGATGCTAAATAAAAATGCAAATGTAATTTTAGATCTTCCAGAACCCTTTTTAAAGATTTTAGAAGAGGATCTCTTTTACGCATAAGGAAATTTCTTAAATCCAAAGTAATGGTGGAAATCACTTAGGACCAAAATGCAAAAACCTAATGAATGGCCCTGCCAGCATGTTGCTTTTGCATCATAACATCACCATGTCATTTTGTCAAGGAAGTTCCATGAACTATCTTTGATTTTGTATCTTGTTGCATTCGTTTAGGAACCGACGCCGGACTCGAGGACTTGGAGACCGTGGCCGAGGAGACCGGCGCTGACCTGAACGTGCTTGAGTGTGCTAACCACCAGCCCCAAGGCAAGCCCCGGTGCACTCCCATATTTACAAAGTTTTATACTTTTTCACATGTATTGCGAGTCGTGAAATGTGCATTACGTATAGGACTTGATTGAAAACCTAGTTGCATGTATCTCCAGATATTCCTATGGGTTTGGTTAGTTTAAGTTCTACCACTCGTTAGTGTGCTATGCTTAATAAAGTAGTGTTGTCGGTAGAATATCGAGTGGTATGGAGACCGCTCGGTAATTGGGGTTGGATTTACTTTATGTTCTCACATGATGATGGTAATGAATTTGAGACCGAACGGGGAAGTTCATGTGTAGGTGGAGGTGACAAGGCTTGCCTTGTTCGCCATAGCCCCGTTTGTGTCGGTTGAGGACCGTTCGTTGTGGTACCGCTGAGCAAGTTTGAACAGTACCGGATGCATGCTAGGAGAATGGGAACTAGTAAACTTAGTAGCTCGATGCTATATTGTTGGACGTGAACCCACCTCTCTTTTGGTGATGAAGATGGTTATGGTGGAATTTGGGACCGTGTTTGAAGGGAGGGTGCCCGGGTGAACCACGGTTAGACCAGGCATGGCTATCGCGTGGGGAGACGTGTACTCGGGAGAGGTGTTAAGCGGCTCGACTTTATGGTATCTTGTAAAAGGTTGCCGTGCGTGACTCTTTCGAGTAGCGTACGTCGTGTATCTCGGGTTTTGCCTGCAGGTGTAAATCGATTCGAATCGCCGTCCCTCGCGGTTATTGAGTACCACTTGTTCACTGTGTCACATCGTAGTAAGAAGTGCACTTGATGATGCTTATATGTTATTGTACTTCAATTAATTGTATTGCAACCATGTATTGCTTAGATAGGTTGCTAATATTTATATTTATGCAAGAACCCTTTTAAACTGGCTAAAATATGAAAATAAGGATCAATTATTAGTGCCGTTTTTGCAATTAAATTTCAACCCCTGGTCAACCCCCTGCATATTAGAAGTCGGTCTTAGATGGCCAATTTGACGGGTAAGACTTGCTGAGTATTAGTTGCTCAGGGTTTCGATGTTTAAAATTTTACTGCAGGTATTCCTGATTGCAACTTCTGCGGGTGTTGCGGTAAAGTAGTGTGGGAGGGAGAACCGCCCAAGGATTGGTCCATTGAGTGGGTTCCCTCTTCTCCCCGACAGGAGCAAGGTGAGTGAGATCATGTCTACGGGCCGGACATGATTTCATTGTATATATGTATCGTCGTGTGTTTCGCTTCCGCTCGTGTTTGTAATCGAATTTCGAACTCCTTTTATGTAAAATAAATCGAACTTCGAAATGGAAATCTTATGTTAATTATGGAACCAATGTAATAACTGAACTTAATGTAAAATTATTTTATTTATGCTTATGTGTGTGGTCTATGCATACTTGCTTCGCCAAGTATTTCCCAATTAAGATCCTGGTTAGCTAACCCCTCATTGATTTGAGGTGGGATGCTACAGAATCCATCAGCTAAGACTGAGGTAACGCTTCCGCCGACCAAGCTAAGCTGAGCGAAGGCCTCCTCAATACTAGCAGCCCCAGCTAAAACTCCAAAGTTTTCAGCAGTGGACCTCGCGTAAGAAGAATTTGCAGAGATCCACTCAGCTAACTCTTCATTCGAAGCTGATGGCTGAGGAAAGTCGCGTACTCTTCCACCAAGATATTGAATGCAACCCCGCAAGTCTTCGCAGGCCTTGAAAAGAGAAGAAGAAACTTTTCTCCCCTCAGCAGATTTCCGCCGAAGTTCTTCATTCTGCTCACGGCTCCTCTGCTTAAAGATGTGAAGGCGGTTGCGAAGATAATGATACTGATCATCAAGCGCACCAATAACAGGGAGCATCTACAAAAACAAAAATCATTATCAAACAAAAGCTCCAAAAAATAGAGAAGGAGTCAAAGTAAAAGATAACAAACAAAAAATATTACCTTAACTTGGTTGGATTTGAGCGCGTTAAACAAAAACTCAGGTTCAATCTCAGAGATACGGCTTCTATCCTTCGCAAAAATAGCGTCAGGAACAGCTCTCTCGACATCTTCAACTAGGCGGTCGCTAGGAAAGATATCCGAAGGATAGAGCGAAGGAAGCCCATGCCCATCCGAAGCATCTGCAGGTGCAACTCTGACGGGGTCGTCATTCTCCGAAACACGAAAACGAGGAAGACCACTGAAAGGATCTTCCTCAGAAGAATACCCATCGCTGGAACCACCACTGGCAGAAGTCTTGCTCCTAGTGGAATTTTCGGGAGCAGCAACACTAACAGGCCTAGGATTCGAAACCGTCCGGCTAAGGCCCTCGCCAACATCTGGAGCATTTCTTCGGGATCGCTTTTCCGAAGGCCTTGCTCCCTCAATCAAAACGCTCGAACTCCTTTTCCGCTTCAGGACAGGAGCACCATAATCCTCATATGATTGGCCGCGAGCTTCGAAGGAACGATTGAAGCGAGCAGGAATACCAGCTTCGCGGCGATCAACTTCCTCTTTGTCGATATAAGGACCGATAATATCCTTCGCTCGCTTCTCAACTTCAGCAATTGAAAGGGCCTCCGTATCCAAAACATATTTGCGAAGGCCATTCGCATATAAACCTCCATCAAAATGGAGATCTCAGTTGGGCCGAAGGGGATCAACCCGAGCAGAAAGATATTCCTCCACAAGATCTCAACGACTCAGAAAAGGCCGGATCTTCCGAAGGGAGTCCACACAACCTTCAAAGTCACCATCATTATCAACAACAGCCCTAACCAGCCATTTGGGGAGCCCCATGGTGCTGACAATCTTCGAACCTTCGCCAAACTTGATGTAAAACCAACTCTGCTTCCAATGAGACGTCACCTTATTCGCCTGCCCAAAGGCCGGTCCTTTCTTATTCTTCGGGTTAACAAAGTTGACCACGCAAAAACTATCTGAGCTTTCTCGCGAAGTTGGCTGAAAGTGAACCTGATGAGTGAAAGCAAAGGCGGAAACACTAGGCTCAACGCCTTCGGACTTGCATGCCCAAACATAAATGGAAAGCTTCACAATAGCATTAGGCGTAAGCTGATGAATCTCCAAATGGAAGGCATTCAAAACTTTTGCAACGAAACGATGAGCCGGTACATGAAGCCCATACTTGAAGAATTCAAGAAAGACCACGGCTTCGCCATCCTGGGGTTCGGGAACAAGACTAGATCCAGGCGAACGAGCGGATCCCCTGGGGCCAAACTCTGAAAGGAAGTAATCATTCAGAAATTATTCGGTACAATCTGAATGACCGAAGGTATGATTCCATGCCCTCTCAGACAAAGCAACCTTCGGAGGCATCTCCGCAAAAAACAAGAATCAAGCGAAGGATGAGAAAATACAGCGAAGGGGTCAAGAGAAAGGGACGAATCACAGTAAAAAGAGAGGACTCAAGAAGCTTCAGTAAAAACACCGAAGAAAACGATACCTTTATAGGCGATAAAGGTCTCGGGAAGCGAGCCATCGTGAAAACCAAACGGCAAAAAACAAAAACGCGCAAAAAATAATTTTATCTACTTGTTGCAGGACGGAAAGAAACTACCTCAGGTCTATGCTACACTAAAGACGCTTCGACAGTTGAGGGCTAATGTTGGGATCCAGCAACAAGTACTGACCAGCAAAGGCCTTTCGCCTAGTAGCGAAGGCATCAATACACATGGCGAAGGGTAGCAACCAACAACTGGTAACATAGCAAAATTGCTCAAGGGCGTATGATGACCGAGGATTCTTCGTACCACGCGAGGGGTATTTCACACCAGGCGAAGGTATTACAGCATATGTCGAAGGGTCGGCGAAGGATGTAAAGTATGGGACAATACAAAGACTAATATCCGGAGACGTAACAGAATTGCCCGATGGCATGGCTATAATATTGATCTTTTCCCCCTTATAAATATGGAGGGAAAAGCTCCTGTAATGACATCGGTTTTTCGGGCCACGAGCCAAGGAGACATCATTTATTCTGTCCTAAATTCTCTGTCGTGCCTCTACCCCTTCGCCCGGCATCGCGGACGATTGAGGGCTTCGGACGACGAACCACGCAAGGACCGACGAACGAAAATACTCCAGGAGGGCTTCGCCAAGCGCCGAAGAAGCCATCCATGGAGCGACGAGGCTTCGCTAGGCTCTTCCCCAAGAACAAGAATCTTCGGAGGGCTTCGCGAAGACCGACTTCAAGCACGAACTTCGTTGGAAGGCTTCGCCGAGTCTCCCAAGACCTTCGATCCCCCAACAGAACCCAAATTATTTTGAAATCACTCCAATTACTTTTATACTTTCTTTACATTTGTATTGGAACCCTACCATACCCTCTTTTTTTTCTCACGTCCTACCACCTCTAGACTGGACAACGGATAGTCATGTTATTCGCGTGCAATTGGATCAAGTTTCCCAAGTGAGTTGTCCTTTTCAATCTTGCCGAAAATCATGATTGTAATTGGCCTTTTGGAACTATTGAAAATGGTCTTTCAGTTTTTTTTCCGGCTCGTAGCTAAACTAAATGACTCCTTAATAACCATTCGAAAAATTCACTACGTCCTCATCGTGTATAAACAATCGGAGCCGACCTTTGAATTGGATCCGCATAGCCAAACTATGCAGAAACTAGTTACGATACCCAAGTCATCGAGGCCTCAAGGGAAGTACATTTTACCACAGCCTGGTGACCGCTGCTTCATTTCTTCACAGCATGGGTTGTCACTCAGTCAGTAAATTACTACAGGAACAGAGGGCGGAAACTTTCAGACTAGGAAGTCACTGATTCAAAATCGCTTCTATAATAATAAAGCAATGGGGGAAACAGTCAAATCATCGCTCCCATTATTGCATCTGTATGTTTACAGCTAAGGCCTTGTTTAGTTGCAAAAAACTTGCCAAAAGCACTGTTAAAACTCCTGTAGCACTCCTGTAGCACTTTCGTTTGTATTTGGTAAACATTGCTCAATCATGGACTAACTAGGCTCAAAAGATTCGTCTCGTGATGTACAACAGAACTGTGTAACTAGTTATTTTTTTATCTACATTTACTACTCCGAACATATGTCTTTTAGTGTATTTAATGTGATGTGATTGAGAGAGTCTCTAAAAACTTGGCAAATTTCTTGCCAACTAAACAAGGCCTAACTATTTCTCCACTCGAGAAGTTGAATCAATCAGACTCAGTACACTTGCTGCACAGGGAAAGTGATCTTGCCATGTACGCTGAGGACAGAATCAACTGCTGGGCATGCCACATCACCCTGAACCTGAAATTCACAATTCCAATGCTGAGAAGAGAATTGGCTACAGCAAAACAATATAAGGTGAACAATGCAGCTACTCAATTCAGTATATATTGCTTTTGGTACAAACAAATTTGTTCTAGTATAATTTGAATTCATTTTGTAACTCCAAACTGAAAATGCATATGCAACAGTAAAGGAGCTATCTCTACAACTCATGAATTCTGAAGTGGTCGTCTGCCCCTCCTTATTCTGCCCCCGAAAACATGTTTTCGGCTCACCAGCGATCCAATTTCTCGCCCTGCAATCTCGGGTTGCAATTCAAAACCCACCTCCGTGCGACGAAAATCGTGCCTCCTGCCAACTTCCCAACCACGCCGTCAACTTCCCGTGATCGCTTCCCACGCCACCTTGATCTGCCGCCGCCTTCCGCTTATTCCCTGACGCAAAGGTTGCTGCCGCCGCGTTGCCGCGCCGCCGACCTAGAAAGGCTGCCGCCGCTACCCCCATCGCAGCGCAGCTCTTCTCCACCATCGCCCTCCATCCTGCCAAACAGAGGAACCGCCTCCATCGCGCCACACAGGTAATGCCTGGAGTAGGGTGCGAGAACCGTCGATGGGCGGCAGGCTCAGGCGAGGCGGCGAGCAACATGGTGGCGATCCTGTTTCGACAATTGATCCCTGGTCCCCAGGCGGAAGCTTCGCAGCCGCCACCTTGCCGCCGTGGTGAGATCCACGACGGACTACACTCCTTCTGCCGGCATCATTCCGCCCCCGCCCTCATGGCTGCAGGGTGCAATCGCGCCTGGACGCGCTCCACCCTGTCTCGGTGTCCTCCTTTGTCATGACCCATGTCATGCGCATAGACATCCTACGTTACTCTATAGCAATCCAATGGCTGGGAAGCCTTTTCCTTTTCTTACCTTTGGGTCATTTACCATTTCGGTCATTTTCGGTTATGTAATAGTAACTTTGAGTCTGGTAACTTTGCCAGCTACTTAAGCTGAGCGTTGCGTGAGGAAAGGGTAAGCTTTGTATCCAGAAAATATTCCCCATCTCAAATGGGCTATGAATACTGCTCTCAGTTCGTAGTCCCAGATCTCTCTGCGAATTCTACTTGATTTGTTCATAGATTCGTAGGAACTAGTCAGTACTTGACAATTGGTATTAGATTCAGTCGTACTCGGCGGAAATTAGCGATGAGATTGAGCTTGGCTAAGGTTGCTCGACTAGTTCGTGCATAAAATCCCTGGTGCCTTGAGACCGATCTGGATTCGTGGTGGCGTTTTGGTGGTGACTTGGACTCGAATCTTGGGTTGCGTGGTTCATCCGCGTGTAAAATCCCTCGGATCGACCTCCAATTCGGGCGGCGGTAGACAAGCTAGGTGAACTACTTGGGGCGGATTCATATCCTAACCGATTCACCTAGTTTTATTGATGACCCGCACGGTGCATCGGCCGGCGGACGCGGCGGCACAAGCGGCAGCTCATGCGTCTGGGCTTGATCCTTCAGGATTCGTTCCTCCAGACAGCACTATTTCTATAGAAGACATTACTGAAGATGGTGGCAGTATCGAGTTCGTGGAATTGATGCAGGATGAAGTTGCTGACCTGAAATCTCGCATGGGCAATGTTGAACACCACCTTACCGGCATGCAAGGTCAGTTGCGTTCCATTCAAGAGATGTTGCAAGCTGTTCTTCCTCACAGGCCACCAGAAACCAATCCCGAAGAAGAATCACAACCTGTTGCAGTTGAACAAGCCAAGGAATCTAATGAAACTGTTCCTCCTGCGATGTCCTCAAGCGCTGTTCCTGATCCCGTTTCCAAGATCAAGTCCTCTGGTGCTTCTCCTATGGCACCCAAAGGTGAAACTCCTCCTACCTCTGGGTCTGGTTTTGGTCATGTCTATACCACTATACCGTCTAGACAGTCTCAGGTTAAACCTCCTTATGTTCCACCACATGCTCGGGTACATGAGACTAAACATCCACCTCACCCACAAAATGATCGATGGACTTTCAAGCAACACGACTTTGGTCACAAACAACCTGATAACTCTTTTAGCTTGTCAATTTCAAAACCCAAGTTGGACTTCCCTCCCTTTAGTGGAGATAACCCAGCTGGTTGGACTAGGCAATGTGAAAAGTATTTTGAACTTGCTTTTGTCCCTGCCGAGCTTTGGGTTGCTATGGCTACATTACATTGTTATGGCCAAGCTGAGCATTGGTGGTCTGGTCTCAGAATGTCTGCAAGGGGCATGTTATGGACTCTGTTTGTCTCAATGGTTTGTAACCGTTTTTCTGAGTATTCCATGTTTGACATTGTTGAAGTTTTTCATGCACTGTCCCAAACACATTCTGTTACTGCATATATTAACAAGTATGAAGAACTGATGGCTGGAATGCAAAGACAACACCCTGGCCTCCAGGAAGATTATTATGTCAGGTGCTTTGTGAAGGGTCTCAAGGAACCTATCAAACATCTGCTTAAACCTCACAGGCCTACTACTCTGGGTGAAGCATTCAGCATTGCTAGGGAACTAGAGCAATATGTGTTATACAGAAGACCTGCTACCCCTTCTCAAGCAAGCTCTAGCAGACCACAACCAGTGTATGCATCTTCTTCAAAGCAAAATGTACCTGCTACTACACAGAAAGTGGATGTTCAGAAACCTGAAAAATTGCCTAACATAGCTGTCAAGGCAAAGGAGCCGGGTTCTTGTTGGAAATGTGGTGAACCTTGGACCCCAAAGCATAGACAGCAATGCAAGTATTATCAACCTGGTGCTCATGCTATGCATATGCCAGATGAGGTTGCTCATGAGGAACAACAACTTGAATATGATCACAATCCTGTTGATGGACAACCTGATAGCCCACAACAAACCCATTGCCTCATGCAAATTTCAAAAAATGCTGTTAATGGAACCAGAACTGCTTCTACATTCTGTCTTAAAGTAATGGTTGGAGGCAAACGGGCTGTTGCTTTGGTGGACAGTGGTAGTACTCACAGTTTTATGGATGTCTCTTTTGCATCTAAAGCTGGTTGTACCATTGAACAAACTGAATTGCAGGTTGTTAAAGTGGCTGGTGGGGGTGAGTTGCACTCTGGAGGTATCATTCCTAGCTGCCAGTACAATATCCAGAAGGGAAAATTCAAGAATGAGTTCCAACTGCTTGAACTTAA
The DNA here is from genome assembly GCA_007726485.1 of Eragrostis curvula. Classification (NCBI taxonomy): domain Eukaryota; kingdom Viridiplantae; phylum Streptophyta; class Magnoliopsida; order Poales; family Poaceae; genus Eragrostis; species Eragrostis curvula. The sequence goes on along the minus strand of CM017444.1, from coordinate 206,379 downwards.
ATGTTATGATATCATTCTCGGTTGTGATTGGATCTACTTCCATAGTCCCATCGGTCTTGATCTCAAGAAAAGGAGGTTGTCTATCACAAAAGATGGCTCTAAGGTGATGACATTTTCTGACTATACAAGCATTGAGCATCACTCTCCAATGGAAGCTCACAAGCTATCCAAGATGATGTCTAAGGGTGTTATGGGCTTTGTGCTCCAAGTTCAGTTAGTCCCTCCTACACAGAAACAAGAGAAATCTAATGATGATGCAGTGGGAGATATCCTAGACCAATATTCAGGTGTCTTTTCTGAACCAAATGGATTACCTCCAAAGAGAGATTGCTCTCATTCTATCCATCTAAAGCCAGGAAGTACCCCACCTAACATTAGGCCTTACCGTATGGCAAAATTCCAAAAAGATGAAGTGGAGAGGTTGGTGAAACAGATGCCCAGTGATGGTATAATCCAACCTAGTGAAAGTCCTTATTCCTCACCTTCTGTGCTAGCAAGGAAGAAGGATGGTTCTTGGAGATTTTGTGTCGATTACAGACAACTGAATGAACAGACCATCAAAAACAAGTTTCCCATTCCTGTAATTGATGATCTATTTGATGAACTCTGTGGTGCTAAGTACTTCTCTAAATTAGACCTCAGGTCAGGCTTTCATCAAGTTCTTATGGATGAGGCTGATATTGCTAAAACTGCTTTCAGTACACGCTTTGGACATTATGAGTTCCTGGTAATGCCATTTGGGCTCACTAATGCCCCTGCAACGTTTCAGTGAATGATGAATTCTGTATTTGCCAAGTATCTCAGGGACTTTGTTCTGGTCTTCTTTGATGATATATTGGTTTACAGTAAAACGTTGGAGGACCATAGGAAACACCTAGCAATAGTGTTGGATACTATGCAGCAGCACAAGTTATCTGCAAAAAGAAGCAAGTGTGTTTTTGCAGTACAAGAAATTTCTTACTTGGGTCACGTTATCAGTCCTCAAGGCCTTTCTACTGATCCTACTAAAATCTCAGCTGTACAAGACTGGCCTGTTCCCAAAAATATCACTCAACTTAGAGGATTCTTGGGTCTAGCTGGATATTACAGGCGCTTTGTTCACAAGTATGGAATTATATGCAGACCACTATATGATGCACTCAAGAAAAACTCTTTTACATGGGGTCCTGAACAGCAGTCAGCCTTTGAGGAAATTAAAATCAAATTGACTACTGCTCCTGTTCTGACATTACCTGATTTCAATTCCCCATTTGTCCTAGAGACCGATGCATGTGGCTATGGAATTGGTGCTGTTCTAATGCAACAAGGTAGACCCATCTGCTACTTTAGCAAATCATTGAGCAGCAAGGCTTCTTCTCAATCTACTTATGACAAGGAGGCTTTGGCCATCTTAGAAGCCTTGAAGAAGTGGCGCCATTATTTTTTGGGAACCAAGTTGGTGATCAAGACTGACCAGAAAAGTTTAAAATATATGGCTGAGCAAAGACTACAGGAAGGAGTTCAACACAAACTAATGCTCAAACTGTTAACAGTTTGATTATAGCATTGAATACAAAAAAGGTCAAGAAAACCGTGCTGCTGATGCCCTATCCAGGAAGGAACCTAGTTGTACTGCTATGTCTGTTATCCAGCCCTTGTGGATATCTGAAGTTGTCAAAAGCTATTCTGATGATCTGCATTGTCAACAGCTCATTGCTCAGTTATCACTTGCTAATGATCCTACTTCTCCTTATACTCTTCACTCTGACATATTGAGATATAAAGGCAGAATCCAGATTGGAGCTAATGAACAAATCCAAACAAAGTTGATTGATGCTCTACATTCTTCTTCCATGGGTGGCCACTCTGGCATCTCTGCAACATACCAACGAGTCAAAAAGATCTTTCACTGGCAAGGTATAAAAAAGTCTGTTGAAACTTTTGTTACTCAATGTGCTGTGTGTCAGAGAGCTAAGGGTGAACATTGTCATTACCCTGGTCTCCTAGCACCACTACCTATTCCTGATATGGCTTGGTCACACATCTCTATGGACTTTATCGAAGGCCTGCCTAAATCAAATGGCAAGGATGTGATTTTGGTAGTGGTGGACAGGTTAACCAAATATGCACATTTCCTGACATTGGCTCATCCTTTCAATGCTAAACAAGTGGCTCAACTGTTCATGGACCAGATCTATCGACTGCATGGTCTTCCATCTGCTATTGTGTCTGACAGGGACAGAATTTTTACAAGTGACTTATGGGAATCTCTCTTTAACACCCTCAAGGTTAAATTGAGATTTAGCTCTGCTTATCATCCCCAGAGCGATGGTCAAACCGAGAGGGTGAACCAGTGCCTTGAGAACTACCTTCGTTGTATGGCCTTTAACGAACCTAAGAAGTGGTTTTATTGGCTACCATTAGTAGAGTGGTGGTACAATATTACATACCATACATCTCTGAAATGCACACCGTTCCAAGCTTTATATGGACATCCACCTCCTTTGATCAGTGAGATTTCAATTCCAGGGCCTGCTGTTGACTTCTTGAGTGAGAAACAGGAAATGCTCACTAGGTTGAAGGAAAATCTTGCTCAGGCACAGGCTCGCATGAAGAAATATGCTGATGCAAAACGTACTGAACGCTCTTTCAATGTTGGAGACTTTGTATACCTAAAGATGCAACCATTCAGACAGCATGCTTTTGGCCAAAGGAATTCTCTCAAGTTAACAACCAAGTACTACGGCCCCTTCTTGATCACACAGAAGATTGGCCATGTAGCTTACAAGTTACAGCTACCAGCATCTGCAAAAATCCACCCTGTGTTTCATGTTAGCCAACTAAAGCGCCATGTGGGCTCTCATGCTGTCCCAAGTGAAGATCTCCCTCTGGTTGACACTGATGGTCGTATCAAGTTCGCCCCTGCTGCTATTTTGCAGACAAGATCTCTACCTCGCAATGATGTACTGGTCACACAATGGCTTGTCCAGTGGGATGGTTGTCCTCCAGATGATGCCACATGGGAAGATGCGGACTTCATCAAATCAGCTTTTGGTCCATTCTACAGGCAAACTATTAGAGGATGGTTTCTTGATTCTACCGAAGCAGTCACACCTACTCACACTTGAGGACAAGTGTTGTTTCAAGAAGGGAGGATTGTCATGACCCATGTCATGCGCATCGACGTCCTACGTTACTCTATAGCAATCCAACGGCTGGGAAGCCTTTTCCTTTTCTTACCTTTGGGTCATTTACCATTTCGGTGGTTTTCGGTTATGTAATAGTAACTTTGAGTCTGGTAACTTTGCCAGCTACTTAAGCTGAGCGTTGCGTGAGGAAAGGGTAAGCTTTGTATCCAGAAAATATTCCCCATCTCAAATGGGCTATGAATACAGCTCTCAGTTCGTAGTCCCAGATCTCTCTGCGAATTCTACTTGATTTGTTCATAGATTCGTAGGAACTAGTCAGTACTTGATGATTTGTTCATAGATTCGTAGGAACTAGTCAGTACTTGACATGCTTCCCGCACCCCTGGCCCCCGTCCCAACGCCATTGAGGTCATGTCGCAGAATCTCATGCGCTTGAATTCCTCCCATCGTGGAACCCATTCTAGGGCCTGAATCTCAGTCCCATGGTCAAGGTGAGACCGTTGCCCCCTTTCCGCTTCAGATCTGAAATTTATTTGTTTGTTGTATTAATTCTGTTGAATATGTTCCAGTTAGGAAACAAAGATGTTGTGCGGCCGATGTTTTGGTTAAAATAGGTGCATAGTTTCACTTCCCTACGAATGCTCCGTAATTAGCTGATATTTCCGGTCTTGTGCTGTAACACGAGATTCCATAGGGATAACGTGTCATTGGAAGTTGGGAAGATTAATACGTGAAATGAAGCTGGAAAATTATTTGATTCCTTCAGCGAAGGGCCAAGTAACGAGGTCTTGCTGCATGAATTTTGGATTGTTCATGGGCCAAGTAACTCAACAGATCAATCCTTCCTCCCTTTTTTTTTTCTTTTGGTTGGTCTTGCCTGCGCTTAGTTTGTGAATAAATTGGCCAGGAGTACTGCTTGTGAATTCGTCTTTTAGGTCTAATTTGGAAAAAAATGCAAAGTCGTGATAAAGAAAGAGAGCCTGGGCAAGGTCTCATACAAGCTGATGTTTAAGTAAAAACCGTTTCTCTGTTGAGAGGATTCAAGTGTCCAGAGCAATTTTATTACAAAACATATTAAAAAACACACACAGAGAAATTGAATTTCATGGAGATACCCTCTGAACTAATTAGTTCAGAGGGTATCTCCATGACAGGGCCAGATTAAAGTATCTTAATTTATTGTGCTTTTTGACATCTGAAAATAAATTCAATTGCTGCATGTATTTTGGATTATTCATCTAGGTATCGAATTTTCATGAACTAATAAACAAGGAATTAGTTGCCATCAAGGTTACATATGCATACATCTCAATGCTGCTGAGCTTTTGCCTAATGTTCCTCTTTTCAGCTTCGTTTTGTCAGAAACTTCAATTTGAGATAGAGCTTTGGTGTATCTTTGTTTCAGGTTTTCACAATATTCTGACCAAGTTGTAACGCAAGGTTGAGCAGTTTTGATACATCCAAGCATCCTAGCATCAGATACTGGTTTCTTTATTCTTTAACATAGAAAACTTTGAGTATGTGTACTTGTTCTGAAGAATAGTAAGGAAAACATTATATTCATCTATACTGATTTTCTGAATGTGGTATTTCAGCTGAAGCAAGTCCGTGGATTCCTCAGGTGCTTCGCATTCAGCCTGCTATGGAGCTTCTTCCAATGGTTTTACACAGGTGGCGAGGGCTGTGGATTTCTTCAATTCCCTACTTTTGGCCTAAAGGCTTGGAAACAAACGTATACCCAATGGGTTGCTAACCACTTCCTACTAATTCTTCAAGCATGACAGAGTATACTAATTCTGGAATTCTTGTGCTGTCAGGTTTTTCTTTGATTTCAGTCTCACGTATGTTGGTGCGGGGATGATCTGCTCACACCTTGTAAACCTCTCCACCCTCTTTGGTGCTATACTTTCCTGGGGAATATTGTGGCCACTCATCAGCAAACAAAAGGGAAATTGGTACCCTGCAAATATACCAGAGAGCAGCATGACAAGCTTGTTTGGTTACAAGGTCTGCTTGATAATTTTTCCTCCCTTTGGACTAGACTACATGCAGTGCGTTATCTTCAATTTTTCAAAAGTTATTTACTTTGTTCCTGGTGCAGTCCTTCCTGTGTATAGCTCTGATCATGGGGGATGGCCTCTATCACTTCATTAAACACAGCTATCACTATTAAGAATTCGCACGAACGATCGAACCACAAAAATATTAAGACAGGTAAATGTTACAGAGAAATCAACCATTCATTCGCTACTCTCTGTAATTTTATATTAGAATATCTTATCTAACATTGAGTGAACTACAGCAGGAAATGAGGATACAATTGCAATTGATGATATACAGCGCGATGAGGCGTTCAATAGGGATCATATCCCAAACCGGCTTGCGTACACTGGATATGCCTTGCTAAGCATCATTGCAATAATTATCATACCAATAATGTTCCGACAGGTGAAGTGGTATTATGTCATAGTAGCATACGTACTTGCTCCTGTGCTGGGATTCTCCAATGCCTATGGGACTGGGTTCACTGACATGAACATGAGTTAGGCCCCGTTTGGGAGCTGGAATCTGCTAAAAAAATCTGGATTTTGTAATGAATTTCAGAAGCTAGCTTTTGCTCAAAATTTGCTGATGCTGTTTGGAAACCAGCTACCAGCAGCTATTCTTTCAGGCGCACATGGGCCCGGTTCCACACTGCCTTTTTTCTTTGCCGTTTCTTTCCACGAGTTGCTGTGCGTTGCTGGCATGCTTCAAGCGCTGCTGCCTTCCTGGACATCGAAGTGGTGCCCTACGACGTCGAAGTGCATCTGCTCGTAGCGGGCGTGTCGTCCTTGTACACGAAGACGTCTCTGTTGCTCTCTTCATCTTTGCAGCCTGGGGAGGAAAGGACAACGGTGTCATTGCTGGCCTTGTCATCGAACTATGGAACGAGACCAAGAAGATAGATGCAAGAAACATGTTACGGTGAAAATTGGCATATTTTGCTTGAGTGTCGTGTATGGTGTGGGTCAAGTTCGATAATAGCTCTCCTGTATCTTAAGAATAAAAGATATTTTTTCTAACTTTTTGTGTGCCTTATGTGTTTTACGAAACATGAATAGTGGTGAAAAAGTATTTAAGCCCCCGTAGCAATGCACGAGCACACATCTAGTGAGATATAGAATGCAGATTCCCTGTACAATGCATACAATGCAATAACATCATTAAGCCCAAGTGACAGACAGGATCACATCCGGGCTGAGCAGCATAATAGGTGTGAACCTATGTAAGATATGTAACGATGACAGAAACCACATAAAGTAGGCATGGAACAAGAAAAGAAGTGCACAAATCACTCAGTGATTGCAAATCCTTAAAGAACTTAGTCCTATACTCCTATTATCTACTTTTATGAGAAAACAGGCTGTTTAGATTGGCACTGTAGCAGGAAATGTTTTGGGTTCGGGAACTGTAGCACTTTTCGTTTGTATTTGGTAATTATTGTCCAACCATAACCTAACTAGGCTCAAAAGATTCGCCTCGCAAAAACAAACTAAACCTAGTAATTAGTTATTTTATTTAGCTCTATCTCAATATGATTAATAGGATATCTGTGGATAGCTTTGCATATAGGCCGGTAGGTAGACAGATTCATGAAAAAAATAAGTATTATGCATCCAACTTTCATGTCAGTCTTGCCCACATATAAACAAAGGGCACTTGAATAAAGAAGACACAAGAAGTAATCCTACGGTTCAACATGTACATCCTATTTTTACACAGCAATGCTTTCTAGGGTATACGCATGTGATCTCAGTCTACCGATAGCCCCAGCATGTAGTCAGAAACAATCAGATCCATCATATGAATGATAGGAACGCCTTTTCAGTTTCTACTTTTAGGGATGCACGAAATTTCAGAATGGCACTAGCATACAGATCATCATCGGTCCACAGTGCTAAAGCATGCCTATGGAGTTAGTAGATGGTTTATCATGTAGTTCCATTTTGTTTCTGCAGAATATAAATATAGTGATGTCTATATTTGAATATCCAGGAGCCATGTGTTTGAAACATACATGATCATTTCATTAAAAGTGTTCCTTTTCATTGTCAAAGACTAACATATTCCAGAAGCAGGCACAAACCAATTGTGCCAATCAGCACAAAGAAAGCATAGGAGGCGAGAAACTAACCAGCTATCAAGAAAATTCCATGTCAATGTTCTTCAAAGCTTGTATCCGAACAATCAGATTGGGAATACTTGCCAAAAAATCATTGAAGGGCGTAGCACCTCTGAGTACAACGTCTACAATACCAAAGAGGGTGTCACCAAATTCTCTAGCACTTGTATATATTTCACTTTTTCTCCTTATGCCTTTCAAATAACACTTCCCTGACTTGCTCATTGCACGAGCTTTTGACTTTATTGCAGCCAACGCAAGAGAGGAAGCATTATTAAGAACTTGAGCATTTTCTGCGGCTGGCAGTAGGACAAGCTCAATATGGTCTAAATCATTATAAAACGCACAATAATTCTCAAGTGTATCCATGTGCTTACAAACCCAGGGCCTTGGATGGATAAGCCCAAGCAGCGCAAGATACGACGTTCCCGCAGTGTGCAGGCTGCCCAGCCTCTCAAGCTTCACGTAGAGGACACCGTTTGGGTATTGTAGGTGTTGTGTCAGGTTGATGATCTCTTGATGGGAACGGATGCTTACTGACATTTTTGTCGTGCTAGTGGGTTTCTTCTGTAATTGTACCCCTATGGCTGCAAACACAAACAAGAAACAATATGACTGCTGCTAGATCCAATGAATAGATCCACAAACAATATGACTACTGCTGCAAACACAAACAAGAAACAATTACTTCTGTAATTGTACCCCTATGGCTGCAAGCACAGCCATGTACTACTAGCTATAAAGACACTGGACTTTACCAATTTTTTTTTTTGAGTATCTGGACTTTACCAAATTGACAAACATGTGCACTTGCATAGATCCAATGAATTAACCCGTTATAAAGGGAACCAAGATAACGAAGGGTACTCCGGAACTTAAGCTTGGCCACGTGTATAGTCACACAACCAAGTGAAGTCAATTAAAGGAAAGAATGGCATCATGCAGTGTTTTACTGTAATCTTAATATATACATAGAGTGTTTTACTGTAAAGAGATTAATGAGGTCGGCCGACAAGCTACTATTCAAGGTCATCAATCAAAGGCCAGCCAGCAAGAATAGTACTCGGTAAATCTAGCACACAAACATGGGTTTCAACAAAGGAGAACGAGGAGGGCTGGAAGTTGAAGGAGGAGAGATGTACCTGGAAGAAGTCGAGGTGACTCAGGCCGGCGTGGAAGCAGCAGCAGCCGCAGACGTGGAACCCTAGCTCATGTGCTCGCTGCCGGCGTGGAACCCTAGCAGCCGCCGGCGTGGAGCTCCCGTGCTCGCCGGAGATGGAGGAGCCGAGGAGATGGACGAGGAGGGAGGGGCGAAAGTCTAGGCGTGAGGCGGCGGCGCGAGGAGGGAACCCGACGCGAGGCGGCGGCGCGACGCCGACGCGAGGAGGGAGCCCAACGCGAGAAACTCCCGTACACGCCCCTGCTGCCGCCGCCGCTCACGCTCTGCTGCTCGCGCGGCCGCGCCACCTGCTCTCGCCGTCGCTCCGCCCGTGGTCGTTCCCGGCTCGCGTTCTGCTGCTCGCGGCGCCGCTCCGCTCCCCCGGTCAATCTCACTCCGTGCAAGAGGATTAGATGGGGATAGGGTTTCGTTGTGTCTGGGTGGCCGACTGGGCCAAGGTTTGCATGATAGACGAAGCCCCTTTTAACGCTAAATTTTAGAGGCCTTTAAATAAAGAGAATCTAGTATTAAATAAAGTCTAATGATAAAACCTTTTTACAGATGGGTATATCTTTACGAGACGAATCTAACGAGCCTAAGTAAGCTATGTTTTGCTACAGTAATGCTACAGTAACCATCGTCTAACCACGTATTGCTTACCCTTATTAGATTCGTCTCGCGAATTAGACCAGGGGCTCTGCAGTTAGTTTTGTAATTAAACTTTATTTAATACTCTTAAATGATAAGATTCTTTTTTTAGACCTCTCTAAATTTTAGACCTCCATGAAACGAACACCCCCTGAACTCGAGAAAACCGACCGCCAACGAAAATCTCGATTTTACCGATTTTTGCGATAACCGGTCGATTTTCGACGGAAAATTGAAATTTCAAATTTCGAATTCGATATCGACCAAACCGGTCGATTTTCACCTGTTATCGACCGATTTCGGTTTGATCGGGTTTTGGACGCAGGACCAAAAAATGACGAAAAGATAACTGATCGATTTTCACCGGTTATCGACCGATTTCGACGGGTAACCGGTCGGTTTGATCGATATTTTTTGTTTCAATTTTTTTCAAATTTTCAAATTTCAAATTCGAAAATCGGTAAACCAGACTTATCGGACCGGACCGATTTCACCGGTTTTCGCGAAAACCGACCGGTTTTCGTCGATTTTGAAAACCTTGGACTGGGCTATGGCAGTTGTGCGTGTGTTGGTCATAGTTAGTTATGGGCCATATTGGACCATTGGGCTGGTAGTTGTAGTACCTATAGACCACGAACCATGAGGTGCTATGCTCGGAGAATCCTATACATAGATCGATCGGTGGGAGGAGAGATCCAACGGCAAGCGGGCGCTGCGGGCTGGCTGGAGAGTTGAAGCTGAGGCGACACGTGGCGCTTTCCTATTGGTGCGCGTTGGGTGGGAGTTAATTGAGTTCGATTTGTAAACTTTAAACGTATTTTTCTCTTAAACCGTAAGTCCGTTTTTGAATCCGTTTGAACCTACGTGTTTGTTACAATTAATTCTACAAAATGAGATCCAATATGAATATTTTTTTATTTTTAAAAATTCGTCAACATTTTGAATGTACTGCGTCAACATTTTGTTTGTACCGTATCAACATTTTTTTGTTACTGGATCAGCATTTTATTTCAAAATGTTGACTGCATGTTTTGGAAATGTTGACATAGGTTTATAAAATGTTGACTCTTTTGTTTCCACATGTTGTTGGTTAAGTTGGGCTGGGCTGTTCCGATTTGATAGGCTATTGGGCCGATCTACAGCTTGCTAATCTTAGATCGATCTGTATATAGGAGGTCCCGCTCTGCTCGGCTACATCGGTTTGCTCGGTTATTCGGATTCCCTGATATCAGAAACCGAATCTGAACCTGATCACCGAATTTCCTGGAATCAAAAACCCGAAACCGAACCAAAAAACCGACAATTCGGCTCGGTTTCGGTTCGGTGTTCGGTTTTCGGTTAAAATGTGCCCAGGCTGAGTCACAGGGGGGTCTGCGTGGATGAGGCCAGCCAAATGTAAGTTTCGACGTCGCGTGGGTTCTCACCGCTACGTGGGGGGATATTTAAAAATTTACCCTCCTTACAGACGGCTCCTCTCCCGTTGCCCTTCTTAGAATGGCAATTATAAATTTGCCCCAAGAATCTCTTCAGTGCTATAATTTTGCCCTTTTTGACTAGGTCGCAGTCCAAGTCAGCATGCCACGTTGGAACGAACACGGGAAAAGACGTCTCTGCCCTCTCCTATTCTGTTTTGTTCCTAGCTCTAATCCGACCAAATTTCTCCCGTCCCCATCCTCTTCCCGTGCCCGCCCTCTCTCATCCGCGGCGGCGACTGAGACGGCGACCACGACCCTCCAAGCCGGCGAGGTGCGACGGCGGCCGGAACCCGACGGATCGGAAGCTCCACACCCCAGCGCAAGAAAGGTATGTCATGGCCCCCTCCCGCTGCCTATTTTGACGAGCTAGGGTTAGGGTTAGGGTGGGCAAGCAGCAGACGGCTGTGCGGCGTGCGACGGCTGCTGGGCGCTGGGCGTGCGGCATGCGGCGTGCGCTATCCTGCTGTGCATGCGGCGTGCGTGTGCTGGTTGTGCGTGTGCTGGTGTTCTATGTATTAGTCAGTGAGTTGTCCTTCTAAATGAATTTTCAATTTTTGATGGACACCACCATATGTTGAAGTGACACCACTAGTAAACACCACATGTGAATATGAATAGGGCACTCCTCCTATGTCATAGCACCAAGATACCACATGTAGGTTACTTGATGAATGTCAATCCATATGTCAATCTTGAGCTCTAGCTAGGTGGTGAAGAAAACACTTCTTGATTTGATCACTTAAAGTTGAGGATCACTTGCGGAAACCATCTCCTAGATGTACTAGATACCACATATATGAATGCCTTATGTTCCATGTAGGGATGTGATAATATAGACATGTCTTGAGCAATCTTGTACTATGGTCACCACTTGTTGAATTTGTCAATGAATATCCACATCTTGAACTTGATTGTCTTCATGAGCTTCTTTCTCTTGGACTTGAGCTAACTTGATTTGCACATGAGCTTTCAAGTCCGGTTTGAACCAATGACAAGCTTCTTCACACCACTTGAAGTATATGGGTTATCTTGCCAATGTTGTACTTGTAACCAATATGCAACTCAAACTAGATCAAGTACTTGGGCTCACTAGCTCATGAACAAATTCATACTCATACCACTAGATAAATTCAATCACTCAAGCAATAGTGGTAGACTATGAATTAAAAACATTTCATTGTCATGCATGATCCTAAAGGTATGTTCTATATGCACTAACTACATACTAGTAAGGGATGACATGATCATGCACAATACAATGATACCTTCGCTATGCTGGAGAAGAGGATAGTCATTAGATTCCAATTCATTTCTCCAATAGCAATGTGAAGTCCATCCATTAAGCTTGGTGAAGACCAATAGATACCAATTTGAATACCATGCTTCACCCATATGATCAAGTGCACTTTCTTGTTGTGGTTGGCTTACTTCTTCTTTTGATCTTGGTTTGCGTGAGAGAATACCACTTGATTTGTCATATATTACTTCTCTATTTGGGTGTTGCTTGCTCTTTCTTGATCAACCCTTTAGATAGCTTCAACTAAGCATCTTGCATCCCCTAGATTATCACCTCCATGTTGGCCTTCCAAGTACGGTATTTGTCAATCCCAACTCCTTATGGGCGGCACACCTCCTTGGCGGAGAGAAGTGATCTTTCTAAGAACAATCGTTGACACTCATTTGAATTTCATTTGATTGGTTGACCCTTGGACTTGATATGATGAATCACTTGGAGATCTTCTTTAAGTCCTTTTCTTTCTTGCTCTTGAGCTTGATCTTGATCTTGATCTTCAATCAATCCAAAACCAAACATAGGTTCCTCAACCACTTATAAGTATGTAACCAACTTGAGGACCTTTCAATGTGAGTGACTCTTGATATAACCAATGTTGGTAACTTTTCTGGTAGATTCTGTACCCTTCAAAGAGTGACACATATATCCCAATGTACAGCTCCAAATGCCACAAAATTTGGTGGTGATGTGTGACACAATGTCTTCTAGCAGCTGTAAAAAGTTGAGCTTCATTTTGTGACACCCCGTGTCACTGCATTCACATAGAGCTCATCTAGAACTGAACAAAAACCAAACAGAAACCAAGTTCAAAATTTGAAATTCAAAATTTAAGCAATGTTCAAATCCAAGTTTCTGAAAGAACTCGAAATTTTCCATAACAACTTGCGCAACCAAAAACAGCAGTGCATAGCCCTTCTGAAATAAGAATTTTGGAGAATTTTTGGTGATTTTTCAAATTCATCTGGTTCGCCAATAAAATTCTTGAAGCTTAGAAAGTGACCAAATTTGACCAGCTGCCATTTCAATTCTCTTTGGAGTCCAGATGTGCATGTTGGCCAGTTGATAGAACCTTTCACGAGCTTTCCAACGGTACCTAATTTGCAAATTTTGGAGTTCGTTTACTAGTCCAATTTGTATACCAAAGTTTGGGGGAAATTAAGATTTTGAATAATTCAGGAAAAAGAAAGATGCTGCCGGGCCCGCATGTCAGCCTCCCTCGTCTCACTGCGCTCGCCCAACGTCGCGCACCGCGTGGACGCCGGCGTACGGCGTGACGCCGCGGTGCCCTGGCCCGCTTCCCCGCTCCGACCGCCCTTTTGTGCCCCTTCCCTGGTCGGAACGGCTCTCCTCGCCATTTCCCTCACTCCCCGACGCGCTTGAAGCCAGCCACCACCCGCCATCGCCGCCTCGGGTCCGAGCTCGCCGTCGCGCCGCCACAGCGAGGTCCCTTCGGGTCGAGCTGCTGTGCCAGGGTCTACTCGGAGTCGCCCTCGAGCTCACCATGGCTGCCATCCTCCGTCTTCCGACGTGAGTCGCGCCAATCGAACCCTTCTTCCTCACGTCCAGCCGCCGCGACCCCTCCAACCTCGTCGTCGATTACCCGATCCCTGGTGAGCCACTCATCGATTCATCGCACTACGAGGTGCATCTCAAGTTTGTGCGTCCACCTAACGCCTCTTTGCCCTGCTTCCGCAGCTGGTTGAGGTCCCGCGCCACTTTTCCCCGCCGCCGTTGAGCCGCCGCGGCGAACCCGCCGGTCAACTCCGTCCTCCGGCCATTCTCGTTATCAACCTGTTGGCCCCCGAGGTGCGCGTCATCTCCGTGCAGCTGGTGCGCGCGCCATCTACTGCCTTCAACGCTCCCACCCACCGGAACGCCGTTGCCCCTATCGTCGTCGTCCGCCTCCTCATCACTGACCATTTCCCAGCCCACCTCGTCGTCGCCCTACTCCCCGCCGTGAACCGCGCCACCAAGGTGAGTCTCCCGCGACCGCGCATCGACCTTCTCTCCCACTCCCGTCGCCGGAACGGTGACCATGCCGCGCGCCGCCGCCGCCGCTGCGTCAAGCGCGTCGTGCGCGCGTGCGCCATGGGCGCTGGGCCAAAACCCAGCCCAGATCCAGCCCACGCATGGCCCAGATCCGCTCGGGCCGAGCCCTTTTCTGTTTTTCCGAATATCCGTAATTACCAGAAATTATTAGAAACTTGTAAAATGCATAATAAATCGTATACACCTCAGAAAAATGTGAAACTAATTTTGTCGGATTCTTTATACTTATATCTATCCAGCACAAATTCCAAATCATATAAAACTTGTTCTCTCTTTTCTGTAAAAATAATTTTGTACAGATCTTGTTTAATTCCTATTAAATTATCTGTTGCTCCATAAATTGCATAATCTTGCATGCTTGTAAAGTATCTTTTAGCACACCTACGGAGCATTTTTCCACTGTCATAGCTTACATAATTATTTTCCTATGATTTAAATCATTCATGCATTGTTTAAATCATTATAAATAATCTACCTTGCAATAAATCATGAAACTTCACTATAAATTACTTCCGGTGGCACTCTTCACCAGAAAAATGCCACTGGACATAAACTAAATTCTTAAGTTCACTTCTCCAATTAATCAACTTGAATTAAATTAAGTAAGTAACTTAAATGAAAGTCGATGAAGGAAATACTTCAGACGAAATTAATTAACAAAGTTAATGATTTGCACTTACAGTATAAATGACTGTCCTATCAAGTAATCAATTTCTTAATTTCATCATATTCTCATTGCATCTAACTTGCATTATTTATCCTTGCCATAATGTGTAGTGACGGAGACGACTCCGGAGCCGCTCGACTTCCAGTTGCCGGAGGAGCAGACCCAGGAGGTGCAGGAGGAGCAGCCGCAGCAGGACACTGACCTCGCTGACCCCGTTAGCTACGCTCCTGAGCCAGGCAAGCCCCGGTGCATGCCTCCCTATTTAGGATTTTTATTTTCACACTTGATTGGGGCTAGAACTTGATTGTGCATTAGGTTTATTAGGAGTTGATGTGAAACCTTAGAAATCCATTAGGATTACCCTTCCATATCCTACTTTGTGTCCTATTTTTGTAGATGTGGTCTAGGTAACGTTAGAACTTGCTAGGCTTAGTGGCTAGCGGACGGTAGAAGTCGAGTGGTAGGTCCCACTCGCGAGATAGGTTTTCACCCTGGATTGTACTAGATGGATTTAGAATTTGTTGAGACCGGACGGGAAATTGTTTGTATAGGATGGTTCTAGAAGGCTGGGCCTTCACGGTGGTAGCCCCGTCTGTGTCAGTTAAGGACCGTTCTTTGTTGGCCCTGTTGAGCAAGTTCGAACGTACTGATCACATGCTAGTGTTTTTATGGGCCTAGTAAACTTAGTAGCTTGGGTTGCCCTAGTGTGCGGCGGAAGCCTGCCCTTTCTATCATGGTATTCGGGAGAGAAAGGATGCTTTCCAATCGGGGCGTACGTCTGGGACGGGGACCGTGCGGGAAGCCCTTTCTCGGGAGGGGTTGGACCCAGCCTAGCTTCAGGAGGATCCTTGCGAATAGTTTCCGCATGCGACTTTACACGTGTGCGGCGTGTGGTTAAGTTTTCTCCTGCAGGTGTACATCAATGCCACCGCTCTCGGTCAAGAGCAACATTGTTCACTGTGCCATATCGTAGTGTGATATGATTGATTATGATGACTAGTATTGTTATTTATATCTCCTTATTGTATATTGCTTATCTGATGTATTGTTACTTTATATCTATTTTAGATACATGTTCACTGTTTTACTGGATAAGTAGACCAAATAGTTAGTGCAAGTTATGCTATCGAGTCAGCCACCCTTTTGTAGCCTTGCATATTAGGAGTCGACTGTAGATAGCCACATTGACGGGTAAGTCTTGCTGAGTATTAGTTGCTCAGGGTTTGGCTCTTTATGTTTTTGTGCAGGTAGCACCTTTATCCCTGACTCTATGGGTGAAGGTGGACAGTGGGATTGCCAGCTTCCTTTTGATTGGACAGCCCACTGGGACAGCTTCATTTGCCAGCTTCCAATTCAATCAACTTATATGCACCCAAATGAATTCGATCATCTCAAGATATACTTTGGTAGCTCATGATCATCCAATAAGCAAGCTTCAACTCATTATATTTGCAAGCCTTCAAATATGACCAATAAATCACCACAACTTGAATCATGCACTAGTATGTTGTAACACTTGGACTTCACTTGTCAGGACTTGGCATTGGGATAAGAGTAGCACTAGGCTTCAATACTTGACTCAATCAAATGAAGAAGATATGAACTCAATTGAATCAAGCCTCCAATACCATGGTACCTACACACAATCATCCACTTTTTGATGGTACCCAAACTAGTTTGGGTCCTCTCAAGTTAGGTGCAACATACTTAGGCAAAGCCATAGTATGGATAGCGGGATGTTTTGCAATTGCTACCAATGAGGTACCATTACCATCCTTTCTAAGTATATTATTTGCATTAATTGAAATAGGCTTAGAAGTTGTACCTAGGGGACATGAATGAGCCATGTGTCGCCTTTTCCGACATGAATAGCATCTTCTTTTTGGTAGAGCCTTTTCGCCATTGCTCATTTGATGCTCTTCATTGCCTTGCCTCTCATGAGTTGCTTGAGTCTTCTTCTCAAGCTTGTTAGAACACTTCGAGGCAAAGTGTCCCATATCTCCACACTTGAAGCACTTGATGTGAGCCAAATCTTTCTTGTCTTCATTCTTGCTCATCATATTCTTGGCATCTTGAATGTGAATTTGATTCCTTGCTCTTCCACCCCTTCTTGTCTTCTTCTTCATTTTCAAGTCAACTTTAGTTTCATGGTTGATCTTGACTTGAGCTTGGGGCTTCTTTTCTTGCTCAACTTGTGGCTTTGTTTGAGGCTTCTCTTGTTGCTTCACAAATTGCTTGGTTGGACAGATAGAGGCGAGATGACCCCATGTGTGACACTTGAAGCACTTGACATGCTTGAGCCTCACTTCTTCCTTCTTCAACTTGAGCTTTGCACCATTTGGGCAAGTGAAGTGAAGATGTCCTATTTCATGGCACCGATAGCACATGGAATGGGATAGCTTCAATTGTTGAAGCTTCTTCATCTTCTTTTCTCTTTTCCTTTCACTCTTGGTCATGCTCTTCTTGTTGAAGCCAAGGCCACAGTTGTCACCATAATATTTTTGAGTCTTCAACATATGCTCAAAGGTGACTTTTGAGTTGTAGCACCTCTCTAACTTGTTGCTCAAATTCTTCACTTGTTCACGGAGCTCATTGTTCTCCTTTAAACGGTTAGTCTCACAAGACATGGAAGTAGAACAAGG
Organism: Eragrostis curvula; assembly: GCA_007726485.1. Lineage (NCBI taxonomy): Eukaryota > Viridiplantae > Streptophyta > Magnoliopsida > Poales > Poaceae > Eragrostis > Eragrostis curvula. The sequence continues at coordinate 189,155 of CM017444.1, read as the reverse complement.
ATCTATTTGTGAAGAACATGGCATATCAAGTAAATCATCACAAGAGGTGGATACATTCTTCTTCTCTACATCACAAGGGTTAGTAACAATATGTGATTGATCATTTGACCCATGTGATGAGCTCTCATCCTTTTTAAGTTTCTTTTCAAAAGCTTTCATGAGAGATTTGAACTTTTTCAACAACTTATCATGAGAATCAAGTAATTGCTCATCACTTTTAACTTATCATGTGAACAAGTAGTAACATGAAGTAGATGTTTTTGTTGTTCACATGATGTCTTTAGAAAAGAGTTTTCTTTTTTCCAAATCCAAGGTTTTAGCTTTCTCTTTTTCTAAAGATATGGTCATGCTATCAAGTCTACTAACAAGCTCATCATATGAAGCACGATCAATCACATTGCAAGTTGATACCTTGGTGTCACCTTGTGACATGAAGCAATGTGATGATGAAGGTGAGCTTGTTGTAGTATCATCATCGGAGCATGAACCATCATCGCCATCAAGTGTGCTTGGAGTAGAATGATGACTTGCATCACTTGTGGCCTCATCATCCATCTTGTCAAGTGATCTTGTGGTTGATAGATCATCATCATCACTTGACCATGAGGTGGAGCAATCCTCAACAACAACCTTGTTGTCATCATGCTCTACATCCTCATGCGCCACCACCTTTGGCTTAACCTCCTCGTACTTGCCATCATCCCATGTGGAGGCATCGCCATAGGTGTGCTTGATGGAGTCCCACAACATGCGTGCGGTTCCATTTTGGTTCACCTTGAAAAATACATCACTACTCAAAGCATCCATTAGATAACAAAGTGCATTAGCATCAAGAGTATAAAGAGCTTCTTGTGCCTCGGTGATATTCTCCTCATCCAAGACATGGGTGAGCCCACTAGTGATAACCCACCACACCTTAGGTCCCATGGCACGAAAATGATCAAGCATGTGGTGTTTCCACCGTGAAAAGTGTGTGCCATCAAAGACATGTGTGTCACAAAGACAAACATCACTAAACCCACTAGTTGCCATCCTCTTGGGCCGGTTAAGACCACTAAATGAGAGACTAGCTCTGATACCATGTGAAAGGTCGAGATAGCGGACTAGAGGGGGTGAATAGTCCTTTCTAAAACTTATCGCACCGGCTAACCGAAACAAACGCGGAATTAAAACTATCGGTTTTGCCAAGACTTCACCCCTCTATACTATGACTCTAGACACACCTTGTAAAAGATCCTAAACAAGAAAGCAAGGTGTCAATCTAGCTTGAGCTCTCCTAAACAAGTCTAGCTTGCAAGGTCACACAAACCTAAGGAACTAGTACTTTAGCAACCGAGTGAGCTCCTACATAATTCTATTGAGCAAAGCACAAAGCCGACCTAAGCTCACTAGATGCTCAAGGACAAGGTTACATAAACCGAACCCAAGAGCGCAACTTTATTTAACTACACAAGATAAGCAAAGCAAGGGAACTACTTCTAGCTACACAAGCAATAAGGTGATTAACAAGCTACACAAGCAAATCAATCACAAGAGCAACTACACATGCTATGCATGAATGTAATGAAAGGAAATACAAGCTTGTGATAGAGAACGCAAACCATTGCGAATTGTGGAACAAGATGACATGGTGATTTTTCACCTGGTTCACTTGGTTGCCACCAAGCTACGTCCAGTTGTGGCGATACACTCACTTGGAGGTTCACACGCTAATTGGCATCTCCTAGCCAAATCCCACAGTCGGGTGCGCCGTGCAACAAACACTAGATGAGGATCCTCCAAGCCACGATCTCAACTAGAGTTGCTCTTCGCGATCCCCGCGAGGTGAGCACAACACCTCCCACAAAGCTCTTCTCCGGAGCACCGCACAAGCTTCTTGCGTGCTTCGACGGAGTCTCTTGCCACCAAGCCGTCTAGGAGGTGGCAACCTCAAAGAGTAACAAGCCCACTGTCTTGCAACACGATCTTCTAGTGCCACTTGATGCAAACTCTCAATGCAATGCACTAGAATCGCTCTCTCACTCGATCGGATGAACACTTTCAAGCATGAGTGAGTTAGAGGGCTCCCAAGCACTACCACACAAGCCACCAAGGCCAAAGTGTGTCCCCCTACCAGCCAAGGCCGGACAAAGGGGTATTTATAACCCCCACCTCAAAAACTAGCCATTGCTCCTCGGGCTGCTCAGAGTACATGCGCCGGACGCATCAGGTCGGCACCGCTGGACGCGTCCGGCGCTCTATGCTAGTCGACCGTTGCCCGCCAACGTTGAAAACACAGACGGCACGTCAGCGTCCGACGCCCTCTGTACCGCGCGTCAGGCGAGCGTGTCCGGCGGCCCGGCCCGCAGCCGGTCATCTCTGGGTAGCGTCCGGCACTCGCCGGATGCACCGGCGCCGCCTTTGCAAATGTGCCAACACCACCAAGTGTAAACCTCTCAAGTGTACGTGTGTTAGCATTTTCACAATCATTTTCAAAGGATTTTCTCTTGATCTCACCATGCCACTCGATCCTAGCAACATCGCAATGTTAGATCACTCAAGTGGCACTAGATGACTGATATGCAAACCAATTTGCCCCTCTTGATAGTACGGCTATCAATCCTTAATCCGGTCATCATCTTCTCTACACGCCTTATGACCGGTGAAATGAAATTCTCTAGGTTATACCTTTGCCTTGCGCATTTCCATTTCCACCGTGTTCCTCCAATGTGCCAATGCAACACATGCACTGACACGGTCATCAAATGATATTATCCACTTCATATCATCATGCAACCTTCTTGGTCCATCGATCTTGACCTCACTTGCTCTTCACCGTCTCATGGTCCATCGGTGCCAAGTCTTTCCCAAGCTTCACCAGCTCATGGTCCATCGCTTCAAAGCCTTGACTTACCCTTCACACATCCACCTGTCTATCGAGCCAAGCCTCATCTCGATCTTCTCCATCTCGGTCACATGACTCCATGTCATGTCACATATGCAATTAAGCTCCTCTATTGCACATTCACCTATTGGACTAATTTCCTGTGTATATCACTCAACCACGTATTAGTCCAACCTAAAGTTGTCACTCAATTGCCAAAACCACATAGGGACCTTTCACCACCCCAATCATGCCCATCCCAGCTCCTCATCCAAATCCTACGCCTCTTATCGCCACTCAGACCACCCTCCCCCGCACAAACAGTTCTGCTCCAAGTGAGGAGGACCATGACCGCACCAGGTCGCTGAAAAGGCTCCAGCAGTTGGTGACACATGCAACTCCAAGCAGCAGCCAGGGTCCCACGCCCAGCCGTGGTGAACCAGCTCTGTTCAACCTTCTCCTGAAGGTGGCTGACCCGTTGGGCAATGCTGTGCCCATCGCTAAAGAAACACCCAGAGCAGACCTCAACAACATCTGGATGGGTAGAGCCAGGGAAATCGATGAGGTAACTCAAAACTTGTTCCTGGCTGGGTTTGATACAGAAGGGGATATGCTATGGGTTCTTTAGAGCCAGCCCTGGATCCTGCATGGTCAGAATCTGTTAGTTGAAATTTATGTATCTAACAAAAGTAGGGATGATTATCATTTTCAGTATATGGATGTTGCAGTTAAACTTTTTGGTATCCTTGGAGTCCTAAGAACTGAAAGTAGAATCTGTGAGATTATTCAGCGCATTGGGCATGCTTCTGCCTGGAATATGCTGAATCCCAGAAATATTAATTTGGATCCTTACTATGCTGCTATTAGAATTAACATTGATGTTAATCTACCTCTTAAAGATAAGATTATTCTGTCAGTTGCTGGAATGGGGAACATGCCTATTTGGATCCACTATGAAAAGGTTAGGAGAGTCTGTACCTTCTGTGCAAGATTATTTCACAATGCTGAACATTGCCCTAATAGGCTTCACATCATTGCCACCACTAGAAGGAACCCGGGGTTTGGTTTCTTCAGTCTTGGAATGATTAATGATTTTTATATTCCCTGGGACCTGGTCAGAAACCAAATTGATGAACTTTTGAGGCTCACAACTCCTCCATCTCAGGCTCTCAATGCTATCAGAGAAGCTTTTGTAGGCATTTCAGTAGGGGAAGTTCTAGGCACCCTGGAAGAATCATACTAGGAGGTAATCTTGCTAGAATCAATGCTAAACCAATTCCATCTGTGAGTCAGGAAGCTTCTACCCAAGTGGAAAGTACTGGACACCGAGATGACATGGTTCTTGATCAGATGGGGGCATCTAATACTCATCCACAGCAACAATCAGACCCTGCTGTACCTCAGCCAATGCAAGGAGTTGTCCCTGCTGGTATCCATGACACCAGCAGAGCTCCACTCCTATGGGTCATATTCAGCATGTCACTCAACAGATGTTGCAGGTTACACAACTCAACATTCAGCAGACCCAAGTTCAGCTCCAAGTTACAGCTCCTACAGAGACTATCTCCATTCCGGCTCCCCTTGTAACTCAGCAATAGCAAATGCAGATTATTGGAGATCCTCCTGATCAAAGTCATACACAGGATGCTTCGCTCCAGCATTTAGCAGATAAAATCCAGGGACAGGGGCAGAACCTCCAAACATAAGCAAATCAGGCAATGGGACTTGCGGGTTTCAGAGGACAGATCCAGCCCCTGCAGGGACACTTGGTAGACCCACCTATAGAGTCACCTGAGGGGAATCAAAGGACCCGGCTCTCCAGGGAAGCTAAGGGCAAAGCGGTAATTGAAGAGTGCCCCTCCTACAATCTGTTGTCCCCCCTCCTGATATACCAGAAGGGGCAACAACAACCGAGAAGTATTATCCCAGTGAGAGTTTAGCATAGGGCGATGAGCACAGGACGCGGATGTGAGTCCTATGCACTACACAACCATCCTGACGATAGAATGGCTATATCTTTTAGCTCCGAACTACGATTTAGATGATTTTGGACATTTTGGAAAGCTTATTAAGAGAGCTATGTAAACCATATGAACAATTCATTCAAACTTTAGAGAATAAAAAACCTAAAACCCAAAACCCTAACCCTAAGACCGTAACCCTAACCTTAACACTAAATCATAAACCCAAACCCTAAATCCTAATTTAGAAACCATCAAACCCTAAAACCATAGAACTAACCCTAAAACTAAATCAAAACCCTAATTACAAACCCTAATTACAAACCCTAATTACAAACCCAATAACTTTCTTATGTAGTCTCCAATTATCATCAATAAAGCTAGCAGTCACAGTCATATAGCTATCTTGCAGCTGAGAAGTCCAGCCATCTGTTGTTAAGCAAACCCTTTGACAAGAATCTTTGAAGAATTTCTTTACCTTGTCTTTCTCTTGGAAGAAACATTGCACTGCATCTTGAGTGCATGTTCTTCTAGATGGAAGTTGGAAACGTGGGCAGGCTTTGGACATGAACTTTTTGAATCCTGACTTCTCACCAAAGCAAAAGGGCAACTCATCTTCTATAACCATCTCTGCAAAAGCAGCCCTAAGTGTATCTTGATCAAACCGCCAAGTGCCAATAGGTTCACCTTGAGTTGCTTGTAGAGTAGCTTGTGTTGGATCCTTGGCATACAAATGTGGATTGCGTTTGCAAATGTTGAAATGTCTCTTCAAGGCAGATGTACCATGACCTTTTGATTCTGCCTTCATGGGTCGTGAGCAATATTTACACTTAGCAAACTTGAGAACACCATTCTCATCTTTGATCTTAGTGAAGTGTTTCCACCATTCTGACCTTGATGTCATCTCCTTCCTTCCCCCATCCTTAGTCAAATCAACAACCGTTAGTTCATCAGGTACTCTCTGTGGTCCTAATGCTTGTGAGTCTTGGCCTTGACCCTCCATGGCTACAATTGCGTTATGTGATCCCTCAGTGCCCGGTACTGTTGAGTCAACCTCCATCTCCTTGTGATCATCAGTTTCTGGCATCTATATGAAAGAAATACGAAATAAAAAATTCATTGCTTCAAATACTAAGGCACATGGCGGTACTAAACTAGTAATAAACTATTCTGGTTGAAATACTCAAGCACATGGCAGACGGCAATAAGCAATAAACTAATCTGGAAGTGGAACGCATAAGAATAAACAATTTGATTGCTCAAAGACATACGTCGTTACTTTTGCTCGATTCCCTCGCCGTTGCAGCCGTAGGCTTGGAGATCGGGCAGCACGGCGCACGTCTGCAGGCCTGTGGGCGTCGTGGAGGATTGCAAGACGGCAGCGCGTGCAACAGCAACGGCGATGTGGCCGGGTCGGCGGCGTGGGCGGGACTCGCGAGCTCAAGGTGTGCGCCTGTGCAGAACAGGGGGTGGCGGCGGGGGGCGAACTGGTTCAGGTGTGCGCCGTGCCTGTGCGGCTAGGGTTCTTCTTGGGCTGGGCTGAATGCCTGAAAGTGTATGGGCTATTGAATATTACGGGATATTCGGGATATTCGGGATATTCGGGTACCGTGGGTATGAACCCGAACAGTCCTGAAATTAAATCGGGTTTTGAGACTTCCAACCCGAGAATAACGTTCGGGTTTCCGGGTTCGGGCTGTCCGGGTTCGGGATCGGGTTTTCTCGGGTTCGGGGTTCGGGCTCGGGTTTTTCGCCCAGGCCTATTAAAACCGGCTCATGATGGGTGAAAATGGCCTAAAAATGTCTCAAAACGGGTACCGTACACCCCAAAAAAATAATGGAAACCTTGTGAAATTTTTTCTACTAAGAGGCAGTGCAAAATTGAACAGGGGTTCTGAAATTAGTCCGGGTGCCCAAAATCGGTGCGAAACGTGTGCTATAGCCCATGAAAACGGCCTCAAACGGCAATTCTGAAAAAAAAATCGTGCCGGCATCTCTCGCCTGGAGAAGCATCTCGGGAGGTGTCCAATGGGTCAGAGGTTGCATCTGTGACATGTTGATGTGAAAATTGAAGGGACCGTAGAGGATTTCCAGCGCTCTCAAACCAGCTCGTAATGGGTGAAAATGGCCTAAAAACACCTCGAAACGGGCACCGTACGCCCCGAAAATTCATGAAAACCTCGTGAAATGTTTTCTACTTTGAGGCATGCAAATTTGAACAGGGGTTCCGAAATCGGTCAGGGTGCCAAAAACCGGTCCAAAACGTGTGCTATATAGCCCATGAAAACGGCCTCAAACAGCAATTCTGAAAAAAAATTCGTGCCGGCATCTCTCGCCTGGAGAAGCATCTCAGGAGGTGTCCAACGGGTCAGAGGTTGCATCTATGACCTGTTCATGTTAAAATTAAAGGGACAGATGAGGATTTCCAGCGCTCTCAAACCGGCTCGTAATGGGTGAAAATGGGCTAAAAATGCCTCGAAACAGGCACCGTATGTTCCCAAAAATTCATGAAAACCTCGTGAAATGTTTTCTACTATGAGGCAGTGCAAATTTGAATAGGGGTTCCAAAATCGGTCAGGGTGCCAAAAATCGGTCCGAAACGTGTGCTATAGCCCATGAAAACGGCTGCAAATGGCAATTCGGCAAAACAAATTCGTGCCAGCATCTCTTGCCTGGAGAAACGTCTCAGGAGGTGTCCTATGGGTCAGAGGTTGCATCAATGTCCTGTCCATGTTAAAATTGAAGGGACAGATGAGGATTTTAGTGTTTTGAATTTTTATGTTTTGGATCAAGTGTTTATGCCGAATGTGTAAACCTCTGAATGAGCTTTCCAAAATGTCCAAGATCATCTAAATCGGAGTCAGGAGCTAATAGATATAGTCATTCTAAATCTGAGTGGTCAGCAAAGGACGATGAGCACACGATGCGGATGTCAGTCCTGTGCACTACACAACCATAACACTAAATTGTAAACCCTAACCCCTAATCCCTAAACCCTAACCCCTAACCCCTAAACCCTAAACCCTAATTTAGAAACCATCAAACCCTAAAACCATAGAATTAACCATAACACTAAATCATAACCCTAATCACAAACCCAAATTTGAAATTATGATAACTTTTAGTTAGTTCATTGGGCTCCTTGCAATGATATATTCCATTTATTGATGGCATATTTTGAACTCAATTCGCCATAACTTATTATATGGTCTTGAAATTAGGCTAACAATATACATGGTTTAGGGTTTGGGGTTTTAGGGTTTAGTGTTTTAGTGTTTTGAACCTTTATGTTTTAGATCAGGTGTTTATGCCAATGTATAGCCCTCTGAATAAGTTTCCCAAAATGTCCAAGATCATCTAAATCAGAGTTAGGAGCTAATAGATATAGTAATTCTAAATCTGAGAGGTCAGCATAGGACGCTGAAGTGAGTCTTGTGCACTACACAACCATCCTGACGATAGAATGGCTATATCTTTTAGCTCCGAACTCCGAGTTTGATGATTTTGGACATTTTGGAAAGCTTATTAAGAGAGCTATGCAAACCACATGAACAATTCATTCAAAGTTTAGATGATAAAAAACCTAAAACCCTAAATCCTAAACCCTAACCGTAAAACCCTAACCCTAACCTTAACACAAAATTATAAACCCTAACCCTAAACCCTAATTTAGAAACCATAAAAACCTAAAACCATAGAACTAGGCAACGTATCCTATGAGAACCAGATTTGTGTGAGAACTATGAGAACTTCAATCTGGGCCACATGATCTTGATCCAATGGGACGCATGAATTCAGATGGGAGGGGGGATTTGCAAAAGTGGACAGTGATTTTGCAAATCCCCCCTCCCACCTCTCCCTATGCGCCCCCTTTGGATCAAGATCATATGGCTCAGATTGGAGTTCTCATAGTTCTCACACGAATTTGGTTCTCATATGATACGCTGCCATAGAACTAACCCTAACACTAAATCATAACCCTAATCACAAACCCTAATTTGAAATTATGATAACTTTTTAAGTTGATTTTGGAATTAGGAATATAATATATCTATTTTAGTTAGTTCATTGAGCTCCTCGCAATGATATGTTCCATTTATTGATGGCATATTTTGAATAGAAATTGCCATAACTTTTTCATATGATCTTGAAATTAGGCTAACAATATACAGGGTTTAGGGTTTAGGGTTTTAGTGTTTCGAACCTTTATGTTTTGGATCAAGTTTTGTGCCAAATCTGTAGCCCTCTGCATAAGCTTTCCAAAATGTCCAAGATCATCTAAATCGGAGTTAGGAACTAATAGATATAGTCATTCTAAATCTGAGAGGTCAGCATAGGATGATGAGCACACGAGACGGATGTGAGTCCTGTGCACTACACAACCATCCTAACGATAGAATGGCTATATCTTTTAGCTCCGAACTCCGATTTAGATGATTTTGGATATTTTGGAAAGCTTATTAAGAGAGCTATGCAAACCACATGAACAATTCATTCAAAGTTTAAAGGATAAAAAACCTAAAACCCTAAACCCTAACCCTAGAACCCTAACCCTAACCTTAACACTAAATCATAAACCCTAACCCTAAACCCTAAAACCATAGAACTAACCCTAACACTAAATGATAACCGTAATCAAAAACCCAAATTTGAAATTATGATAAATTTTTAAGTTGACCTTGGAATTAGGAAAATAATATATCTTTTTTAATTAGTTCATCGAGTTCCTCGCAATGATATATTCGTTTTAGTGATGGCATATTTTGAAGTAAAGTTGCCATAACTTATTCATATGATCTTGAAATTAGGCTAACAATATATAGGGTTTAGGGTTTTGGGGTTTTAAGGTTTAGGGTTTTAGTGTTTTGAACCTTTATGTTTTGGATCAAGTGTTTATGCCGTATGTGTAGCCCTCTGAATAAGCTTTCCAAAATGTTCAACATCATAAATATCGGAGTTTGGAGATAACAGATATAGTCATTCTAAATCTGAGAGGTCAGCATAGGACGATGAGCACAGGATGCGGATGTGAGTCCTGTGCACTACACAACCATCCTGACGATAGAATGGCTATATATTTTAGCTCCGAACTCTGAGTTAGATGATTTTGGACATTTTGGAAAGCTTATTAAGAGAGCTATGCAAACCACATGAACAATTCATTCAAAGTTTAGAGGATCAAAAACCTAAAACTCTAAACCCTAAATATGGCATCTCTCGCCTGGAGAAGCATCTCCGCAGGTGTCCAACGGGTCAGAGGTTGCATCTATGACCTGTTCATGTTAAAATTGAAGGGACAGTTGAGGATTTCCAGCGCTCTCAAACCGGCTCCTAATGGGTGAAAATGGCCTAAAAACGTCTCGAAACGGGCACCGTACGCCCCAAAAAATTCATGGAAACCTCATGAAACGTTTTCTACTTTGAAGCAATGCAAATTTGAATAGGGGTTCCGAAATCGGTCAGGATGCCAAAAATCGGTCTGAAACGTGTGCTATAGCCCATGAAAATGGCCTCAAACAGCAGTTCAGCAAAACAAATTCGTGCCGGCATCTCTTGCCTAGAGAAGCATCTCGGGAGGTGTCCTATGGGTCAGAGGTTGCATCAATGTCGTGTCCATGTTAAAATTGAAGGGACCGATGAGGAATTACTGCGCTCAAAAACCGGCTCGTAACGGGTGAAAATGGCCTAAAAACGCCTCGAAACGGGCACCGTATGTTTCGAAAAATTCATGAAAACCTCATGAAATGTTTTCTACTATGAGGCAGTGCAAATTTGAACAGGGGTTCCAAAATCGGTCAGGGTGCCAAAAATCTGTCCGAAACGTGTGCTATAGCCCATGAAAACGGCTGCAAACGGCAGTTCGGCAAAACAAATTCGTGCCGGCATCTCTTGCCTGTAGAAGCATCTCGGGAGGTGTCTTATGGGTCAGAGGTTCCATCAATGTCCTGTCCATGTTAAAATTGAAGGGACAGATGAGGATTTCCAGCGCACGAAAACCGTCTCGTAACGGGTGAAAATTGCCTAAAAACGCCTCGAAACGGGCACTGTACGCCACGAAAAATTGATGGAAACATCGTGAAATATTTTCTACTATGAGGCAGTGCAAATTTGGGCAGGCGTTCTGAAATCGGTCCGGGAGCGGAAAATCGGTTCGAAACATGTGCTATAGCCCTCGAAAACGGCCTCAAACGGCAGTTTGGCAAAAACAATTTCGTGACAGCATCTCTCATCTAGAGAATCATCTCGGGAGGTGTCCAACGGGTCAGAGGTTGCATCTATGTTCTGTTCATGTTAAAATTGAAGGGCCGATTGAGGATTTCTAGCGCTCTCAACCCGGCTCATAATGGGTGAAAATGGCCTAAAAATGCCTCGAAACGGGCATTGTACGCCCCGAAAAAATAATGGAAACTTTGTGGAATTTTTTCTACTTCGAGGCAGTGTAAATTTGAACAAGGGTTCCGAAATAGGTCCGGGTGCAAAAAATCGGTCCGAAACGTGTGCTATAGCCCATGAAAACGGCCTCAAACGGCAGTTCGGCAAAAAACATTCGTGCCGGCATCTCTTGCCTGGAGAAGCATCTCGGGGAGGTGTCCTATGGGTCATAGATCGCATCCATGTCCTGTCCATGTTAAAATTGAAGGGATTGTTGAGCATTTCCAGCGCTCTAAAACCAGCTCGTAACGGGTGAAAATGGCCTAAAAACGCCTCAAAACCGGCACCGTGTGCCTCAAAAAATTCATGGAAACCTCGTGAAATAGTTTCTACTATGAGGCAGTGCAAATTTGGGCACGCGTTTTGAAATTGGTTCGGGCACCAAAAATTGGACCGAAACGTGTGCTATAGCCCATGAAAACGGCCGCAAACGGCAGTTCGGCAAAAAACATTCGTGCCGGCATCTCTTGCCTGGAGAAGCATCTCGGGGAGGTGTCCTATGGGTCATAGATTGCATCCATGTCCTGTCCATGTTCAAAATTGAAAGGACAGATGAGGATTTCCAGTGCTAAAAAAACGGGTGAAAATGGCCTTATAACGCCTCGAAACGGGCAATGTACGCCCCAAAAAATTCTTGGAAACCTCGTGAAATGTTTTCTACTATGAGGCAGTGCAAATTTTTGCAGGCATTCTAAAATCGGTCAAGGTGCCAAAATTCGGTCAGAAACGTGTGCTATAGCCCATGAAAACGGCATGAAACGGCAGTTCGGCAAAAAAAACTTTCGTGCCGGCATCTCTCGCCTAGAGAAGCATTTCGGGAGGTGTCCAATGGCTCAGAGGTTGCATCTATGTCCTATTCATGTTAAAATTGATGGGATAGTTGAGCATTTCCAGCGCTCTAAAACCGGCTCGTAACAGGTGAAAATGGCCTAAAAACGCCTCGAAACCAGCACCATACGCCCCAAAAAATTCGTGGAAACCTCGTGAAATATTTTCTACTATGAGGCAGTGCAAATTTTTGCAGTCGTGCCAAAAATCGGTCCGGGTGCCAAAAATCGGTCCGAAATGTGCGCTATAGCCCATGAAAATGGCCTCAAACGACAGTTTTGAAAAAAAAAATCGAGCCGGCATCCCTCGCCTGGAGAATCATCTCGGAAGGTGTCCAACAGGTCAGGGGTTGCATCCTCTTCATGTTAAAATTGAAGGTACAGTAGAGGATTTCCAGCGCTCTCAGACCGGCTCATAATGGGTGAAAATGGCCTAAAAACGCCTCGAAACGGGCACCGTACGCCAGAAAAAATAATGGAAAGCTTGTGAAATTTTTTCTACTATGAGGCAGTGCAAATTTGAACAGGGGTTCCAAAATTGGTCCGGGTGCCAAAAATCGGTCCGAAACGTGTGCTATAGCCCATAAAAACGGCCTCAAACGGCAGTTCTGAAAAAAAATTCGTGCCAGCATCTCTCGCCTGGAGAAGCATCTCAGCAGGTGTCCAACGGGTCAGAGGTTGCATCTATGACCTGTTCATGTTAAAATTGAAGGGACAGTTGAGGATTTCCAGCGCTCTCAAACCGGCTCCTAATAGGTGAAAATGGCCTAAAAACGCCTCGAAACGGGCACCGTATGTTCCGAAAAATTCATGAAAACCTCATGAAATGTTTTCTACTATGAGGCAGTGCAAATTTGAACAGGGGTTCCAAAATCGGTCAGGGTGCCAAAAATCTGTCCGAAACGTGTGCTATAGCCCATGAAAACGGCTGCAAACGGCAGTTCGGCAAAACAAATTCGTGCCGGCATCTCTTGCCTGTAGAAGCATCTCGGGAGGTGTCTTATGGGTCAGAGGTTCCATCAATGTCCTGTCCATGTTAAAATTGAAGGGACAGATGAGGATTTCCAGCGCTCGAAAACCGTCTCGTAACGGGTGAAAATTGCCTAAAAACGCCTCGAAACGGGCACCGTACGCCACGAAAAATTGATGGAAACCTCGTGAAATATTTTATACTATGAGACAGTGCAAATTTGGGCAGGCGTTCTGAAATCGGTCCGGGAGCGGAAAATCGGTTCGAAACATGTGCTATAGCCCTCGAAAACGGCCTCAAACGGCAGTTTGGCAAAAACAATTTCGTGACAGCATCTCTCATCTAGAGAATCATCTCGGGAGGTGTCCAACGGGTCAGAGGTTGCATCTATGTTCTGTTCATGTTAAAATTGAAGGGCCGATTGAGGATTTCTAGCGTTCTCAACCCGGCTCATAATGGGTGAAAATGGCCTAAAAATGCCTCGAAACGGGCATTGTACGCCCCGAAAAAATAATGGAAACTTTGTGGAATTTTTTCTACTTCGAGGCAGTGTAAATTTGAACAAGGGTTCCGAAATAGGTCCGGGTGCAAAAAATCGGTCCGAAACGTGTGCTATAGCCCATGAAAACGGCCTCAAACGGCAGTTCGGCAAAAAACATTCGTGCCGGCATCTCTTGCCTGGAGAAGCATCTCGTGGAGGTGTCCTATGGGTCATAGATCGCATCCATGTCCTGTCCATGTTAAAATTGAAGGGATAGTTGAGCATTTCCAGCGCTGTAAAACCAGCTCGTAACGGGTGAAAATGGCCTAAAAACGCCTCAAAACCGGCACCGTGTGCCTCAAAAAATTCATGGAAACCTCGTGAAATAGTTTCTACTATGAGGCAGTGGAAATTTGGGCACGCGTTTTGAAATTGGTTCGGGCGCCAAAAATTGGACCGAAACGTGTGCTATAGCCCATGAAAACGGCCGCAAACGGCAGTTCGGCAAAAAACATTCGTGCCGGCATCTCTTGCCTGGAGAAGCATCTCGGGGAGGTGTCCTATGGGTCATAGATTGCATCCATGTCCTGTCCATGTTCAAAATTGAAAGGACAGATGAGGATTTCCAGTGCTAAAAAAACGGGTGAAAATGGCCTTATAACGCCTCGAAACGGGCAATGTACGCCCCAAAAAATTCATGGAAACCTCGTGAAATTTTTTCTACTATGAGGTAGTGCAAATTTTTGCAGGCATTCTAAAATTGGTCAAGGTGCCAAAATTGGGTCAGAAACGTGTGCTATAGCCCATGAAAACGGCATGAAACGGCAGTTCGGCAAAAAAAACTTTCGTGCCGGCATCTCTCGCCTAGAGAAGCATTTCGGGAGGTGTCCAATGGCTCAGAGGTTGCATCTATGTCCTATTCATGTTAAAATTGATGGGATAGTTGAGCATTTCCAGCGCTCTAAAACCGGCTCGTAACAGGTGAAAAATGGCCTAAAAAGGCCTCGAAACCAGCACCATATGCCCCAAAAAATTCATGGAAACCTCGTGAAATGTTTTCTACTATGAGGCAGTGCAAATTTTTGCAGTCGTGCCAAAAATCGGTCCGAAACGTGTGCTATAGCCCATGAAAATGGCCTCAAACAACAGTTTTGAAAAAAAAAATTCGAGCCGGCATCTCTCGCCTGGAGAATCATCTCGGGAGGTGTCCAACAGGTCAGGGGTTGCATCCTCTTCATGTTAAAATTGAAGGTACAGTTGAGGATTTCCAGCGCTCTCAGACCGGCTCATAACGGGTGAAAATGGCCTAAAAACGCCTTGAAACGGGCACCGTACGCCAGAAAAAATAATGGAAAGCTTGTGAAATTTTTTCTACTATGAGGCAGTGCAAATTTGAACAGGGGTTCCAAAATTGGTCCGGGTGCCAAAAATCGGTCCGAAACGTGTGCTATAGCCCATGAAAACGGCCTCAAACGGCAGTTCTGAAAAAAAATTCGTGCCAGCATCTCTCGCCTGGAGAAGCATCTCAGCAGGTATCCAACGGGTCAGAGGTTGCATCTATGACCTGTTCATGTTAAAATTGAAGGGACAGTTGAGGATTTCCAGCGCTCTCAAACCGGCTCCTAATGGGTGAAAATGGCATCAAAACGCCTCGAAACGGGCACCGTACGCCCCAAAAAATTCATGGAAACCTCATGAAACGTTTTCTACTTTGAAGCAATGCAAATTTGAATAGGGGTTCCGAAATCGGTCAGGGTGCCAAAAATCGGTTCGAAACGTGTGCTATAGCCCATGAAAATGGCCTCAAACAGCAGTTCAGCAAAACAAATTCGTGCCGGCATCTCTTGCCTGGAGAAGCATCTCGGGAGGTGTCCTATGGGTCAGAGGTTGCATCAATGTCGTGTCCATGTTAAAATTGAAGGGACCGATCAGGATTTACTGCGCCAAAAAACCGGCTCGTAACGGGTGAAAATGGCCTAAAAACGCCTCGAAACGGGCACCGTATGTTCCGAAAAATTGATGAAAACCTCATGAAATGTTTTCTACTATGAGGCAGTGCAAATTTGAACAGGGGTTCCAAAATCGGTCAGGGTGCCAAAAATCTGTCCGAAACGTGTGCTATAGCCCATGAAAACGGCTGCAAACGGCAATTCGGCAAAACAAATTTGTGCCGGCATCTCTTGCCTGGAGAAGCATCTCGAGAGGTGTCTTATGGGTCAGAGGTTGCATCAATGTCCTGTCCATGTTAAAATTGAAGGGACAGATGAGGATTTCCAGCGCTCGAAAACCGTCTCGTAACGGGTGAAAATTGCCTAAAAACTCCTCGAAACGGGCACCATACGCCACGAAAAATTGATGGAAACCTCGTGAAATATTTTATACTATGAGGCAGTGCAAATTTGGGCAGGCGTTCTGAAATCGGTCCGGGAGCGGAAAATCGGTTCGAAACATGTGCTATAGCCCATGAAAACGGCCTCAAACGGCAGTTTGGCAAAAACAATTTCGTGACAGCATCTCTCATCTAGAGAATCATCTCGGGAGGTATCCTGGTATCCTACAGGTCAGACGTTGCAATTCATGTCCTGTTCATGTAAAAATTGAAGGGACAGATGAGGATTTCCAGCGCTCTCAAACCGGCTCGTAACGGATGAAAATTTCCTAAAAACGCCTCGAAACGGGCACCGTACGCCCCGAAAAATCCATGGAAACCTCGTGAAATGTTTTCTACTATGAGGCACTGCAAAGTTGGGCACACGTTCTGAAATCGGTCCGGGTGCCGAAAATCGGTCCGAAACGTGTTCTATAGCCCATGAAAACGGCCTCAAACGACAGTTCTGAAAAACAAAATTTGTGTCGGCATCTCTCGCCTAGAGAAGCATCTCGGGAGGTGTCCAACGGGTCAGAGGTTGCATCCATGTCCTGTTCATGTTAATATTGAAGGGACAATAGTGGATTTCCAGCGCTCTCAAACCGGCTCGTAACGGGTGCAAATTGCCTAAAAACGCCTCGAAACGGGCACCGTACGCCATGAAAAATTGATGGAAACCACGTGAAATGTTTTCTACTATGAGGCAGTGCAAATTTGGGCAGGCGTTCTGAAATCGGTCCGGGAGCGGAAAATCGGTTCGAAACATGTGCTATAGCCCATGAAAACGGCCTCAAACGACAGTTCTGAAAAAAAAAATTCGTGTCGCCATCTCTCGCCTGGAGAAGCATCTCAGGAGGTGTCCTGGTATCCTACAGGTCAGACGTTGCAATTCATGTCCTGTTCATGTAATAATTGAAGGGACGGATGAGGATTTCCAGCGCTCTCAAACCGGCTCGTAACGGATGAAAATTTCCTAAAAACGCCTCGAAATGGGCACCGTACGCCCCGAAAAATCCATGGAAACTTCGTGAAATGTTTTCTACTATGAGGCACTGCAAATTTGGGCACGCATTCTGAAATCGGTCCGGGTGCCGAAAATTGGTCCGAAACGTGTGCTATAGCCCATGAAAACGGCCTCAAACGACAGTTCTGAAAAACTAAATTTGTGTCGGCATCTCTCGCCTAGAGAAGCATCTCGGGAGGTGTCCAACGGGTCAGAGGTTGCATCCATGTCCTGTTCATGTTAATATTGAAGGGACAATAGTGGATTTCCAGCGCTCTCAAACCGGCTCGTAACCGGTGAAAATGGCCTAAAAACGCCTCGAAACGGGCACTATACGCCCCAAAAAAATAATGGAAACCTTGTGAAATTTTTTCTACTATGAGGCAGTGTAATTTTGAACAGGGGTTCCGAAATTGGTCCGGGTGCCAAAAATCGGTCCGAAACGTGTGCCATAGCCCATGAAAACGGCCTCATACGGTAGTTCTGAAAAAAAAAATTCGTGTTGGCATCTCTCGCCTGGAGAAGCATCTCAGGAGGTGTCCTGGTGTCCTACAGGTCAGACGTTGCAATTCATGTCCTGTTCATGTAAAAATTGAAGGGACAGATGAGGATTTCCAGCGCTCTCAAACCGGCTCGTAACGGATGAAAATTGCCTAAAAACGCCTCGAAATGGGCACCGTACACCCCAAAAAATCCATGGAAACCTCATGAAATGTTTTCTACTATGAGGCAGTGCAAATTTGGGCACGCGTTCTGAAATCGGTCCGGGTGCCGAAAATCGGTCCGAAACGTGTACTCTAGCCCATGAAAACGGCCTCAAACGATAGTTCTGAAAAAAAATTCGTGTCGGCATCTCTCGCCTAGAGAAGCATCTCGGGAGGTGTCCAATGGGTCAGAGGTTGCATCCATGTCCTTTTCATGTTAATATTGAAGGGACAATAGCGGATTTCCAGCGCTCTCAAACCGGCTCGTAACGGGTGAAAATGGCCTAAAAACGCCTCGAAACGGGCACTGTACGCCCCGAAAAAATAATGGAAACCTTGTGAAATTTTTTCTACGATGAGGCAGTGTAAGTTTGAACAGGGTTTCCGAAATTGGTCCGGGTGCCAAAAATCGGTCCGAAACGTGTGCTATAGCCCATGAAAACAGCCTCAAACTGCAGTTCTGAAGAAAAATCGTGCCGGCGTCTCTCGCCTGGAGAAGCATCTCGGGAGGTGTCCTACAGGTCCAATGTTGCAATTCATGTCCTGTTCATATAAAAATTGAAGGGATAGTTGAGCATTTCCAGCGCTCTAAAACCGGCTCGTAACGGGTGAAAATGGCCTAAAAACGCTTCGAAACCGGCACCATATGCCACAAAAACTTCATGGAAACCTTGTGAAATGTTTTCTACTATGAGGTAGTGCAAATTTTTGCAGTCGTGCGAAAAATCGGTCCGGGTGCCAAAAATCGATCTGAAACATGTGCTATAGCCCTTGAAAACGGCCACAAACGGCAGTTCTGAAAAAAAATCGTGCCGGCATCTCTCGCCTAGAGAAGCATCTTGGGAGGTGTCCAACAGGTCAGAGGTTGCATCCTCTTTACGTTAAAATGGGTGAAAAATGGCCAAAAAACGCCTCGAAACGGGCACCATACGCCAGGAAAACTAATGGAAACCTTGTGAAATTGTTTCTACTATGAGGCAGTGCAAATTTGAACAGGGGTTCCGAAATTGGTCCGGGTGCCAAAAATCGGTCCGAAACGTGTGCTATATCCCATGAAAATGTCCTCAAACGGCAGTTCTGAAAAAAAATTTGTGTCGGCACCTCTCGCGTAGAGAAGCATCTCGGGAGGTGTCCAACGGGTCAGAGGTTGCATCTATGTCCTGTTCATGTTAAGATTGAAGGGCCAATTGCGGATTTTCAGCGCTCTCAAACCGGCTCATAATGGGTGAAAATGGCCTAAAAACGCCTCGAAACGGGCACCGTACGCCCCGAAAAAATAATGGAAACCTTGTGAAATTTTTTCTACTATGAGGCAGTGCAAATTTGAACAGGGGTTCCCAAAATTAGTCCGGGTGCCAAAAATCGGTCCGAAACGTGTGCTATAGCCCATGAAAACGGCCTGAAACGGCAGTTCTGAGAAAAATTCGTGCCGGCATCTCTCGCCTAGAGGAGCATCTCGGGAGGTGTCCAATAGGTCAGAAGTTGCATCTATATCCTGTTCATGTTAAAATTGAAGGGCCAATTGAGGATTTCCAGCGCTCTCAAACCGGCTCATAATGGGTGAAAATGGCCTAAAAATGTCTCGAAACGGGTACCGTACGCCCCGAAAATTCATGAAAACCTCGTGAAATGTTTTCTACTTTGAGGCATGCGAATTTGAACAGGAGTTCCGAAATCGGTCAGGGTGCCAAAAATCCGTCCGAAACGTGTGCTATAGCCCATGAAAACGACCTCAAACGGCAATTCTGAAAAAAAATTCGTGCCGGCATCTCTCGCCTGGAGAAGCATCTCAGGAGGTGTCCAATGGGTCAGAGGTTGCATCTGTGACATGTTGATGTGAAAATTGAAGGGACCGTAGAGGATTTCCAGCGCTCTCAAACCAGCTCGTAATGGGTGAAAATGGGCTAAAAACGCCTCGAAACGGGCACCGTATGTTCCGAAAAATTCATGAAAACCTCATGAAATGTTTTCTACTATGAGGCGGTGCAAATTTGAACAGGGGTTACAAAATCGGTCAGGGTGCCAAAAATCTGTCCGAAACGTGTGCTATAGCCCATGAAAACGGCTGCAAACGGCAGTTCGGCAAAACAAATTTGTGCCGGCATCTCTGGCCTGGAGAAGCATCTCGGGAGGTGTCTTATGGGTCAGAGGTTGCATCAATGTCCTGTCCATGTTAAAATTGAAGGGCCAATTGAGGATTTCCAGCGCTCGAAAACCGTCTCGTAACGGGTGAAAATTGATGGAAACCTCATGAAATATTTTCTACTATGAGGCAGTGCAAATTTGGGCAGGCGTTCTGAAATCGGTCCGGGAGCGGAAAATCGGTTCGAAACATGTGCTATAGCCCATGAAAACGGCCTCAAACGGCAGTTTGGCAAAAACAATTTCGTGACAGCATCTCTCATCTAGAGAATCATCTCGGGAGGTGTCCTGGTATCCTACAGGTCAGACGTTGCAATTCATGTCCTGTTCATGTAAAAATTGAAGGGACAGATGAGGATTTCCAGCGCTCTCAAACCGGCTCGTAACAGATGAAAATTTCCTAAAAACGCCTCGAACGATAGTTCTAAAAAAAAATCCATGGAAACCTCATGAAATGTTTTCTACTATGAGGCAGTGCAAATTTGGGCACGCGTAATTTGGGCACGCGTTCTGAAATCGGTCCGGCTGTCAAAAATCGGTCCGAAACGTGTGCTATTGCCCATGAAAACGGCCTCAAACGGCAGTTCTAAAAAAAATTCGCGCCAGCATCTCTCGCCTTGAGGAGCATCTCGGAAGGTGTCCAACGGGTTAGAGGTTGCATCTATGTCATGTTCATGTTAAAATTGAAGGGACAGTTGAGGATTTCCAGCGCTCAAAAACCGTCTCATAATGGGTGAAAATGGCCTAAAAACGCCTCGAAATGGGCACCATACGCCCAAAAAAATAATGGAAACCTTGTGAAATTTTTTCTACTAAGAGGCAGCGCAAAATTGAACAGGGGTTCCGAAATTAGTCCGGGTGCCAAAAATCGGTGCGAAACGTGTGCTATAGCCCATGAAAACGGCCTCAAATGGCACTTCTGAAAAAAAAATCACGCCGGCATCTCTCGCTTAGAGGAGCATCACGGGAGGTGTCCAACGGGTCTGAGGTTGCATCTATGTCCTGTTCATGTTACGGTTGAAGGGCCAATTGAGGATTTCGAGCGCCCTCAAACCAGCTCATAATGGGTGAAAATGGCCTAAAAATGCCTCAAAACGGGCACCATACGCCCCGAACAAATAATGGAAACCTTGTGAAATTTTTTCTTCTATGAGGCAGTGCAAATTTGAACAGGGGTTCCGAAATTGGTCCGGGTACCAAAAATCGGTCCGAAACGTGTGCTATAGCCCATGAAAACGGCCTCAAACGGTAGTTCTAAAAAAAATTCGTGCCGGCATCTCTCGCCTGGAGAAGCATCTCGGGAGGTGTCCTACGGGTCAGACGTTGCATCCATGTCCTGTTCATGTTTAAATTGAAGGGACAGATGAGGATTTTCAGGGCTCAAAAACTGGGTTGTAACAGGCGAAAATGGCCTAATAACGCCTCGAAACGGGCACCGTACGCCCCAAAAAATTCATGAAAACCTCGTGAAATGTTTTCTACTACGAGGTAGTGCAAATTTTTGCAGGCATTCGGAAATTGGTCGGGGTGCCAAAAATCGGTTAGAAACGTGTGCTACAGCCCATGAAAACAGCGTGAAATGGCAGTTCGGCAAAAACAATTTCGTGCTGGCATCTCTCGCCTAGAGAAGCATCTCGGGAGGTGTCCAACGGCTCAGAGGTTGCATCTATGTCCTGTTCATGTTAAAATTGAAGGGATAGTTGAGGATTTCTAGCGCTCTCAAACCGGCTCATAATGGGTGAAAATGGCCTAAAAATGACTCGAAACGGGCACCGTACGCCCCGAAAAATTCATGGAAACCTTGTGAAATGTTTTCTACTGTGAGGCAGTTCAAATTGTTTTTTAGGCATTCTTAAATCGGTCAGGGTGCCATAAATCGGTCGGAAATCGGTCACAAACCGGCTCACTAGATGTTTAGACATGGGTAGTTGTTCCGCAGGGTTACGCACATTGAGCCATCGTTGCGTAATCCACATCGGAGTTCTGTCTGTACGCCTATCGTTTGTTTAGGCTTTGCGGACATGGCTTACCACGGCCGGGACATGTTCGGCGTAAACCTGATCTGAATGACTAACCGTTTGGGCACGGGGAGTTAATGCACAGGTCTACGCAAGTTTAGCCGTAGTGCGTAATCCACGGCGGAGTGCTGTTTATACGCCATCGTTTACATTTGACTGGGAATGATGGATTACCGAACCGTCGCGCTTGGTTGCATCCATGTCCTGTTCATGTTTAAATTGAAGGGACAAATGAGGATTTCCAGTGCTCAAAAACTGGCTTGTAACGGGTGAAAATGGCCTAATAACGCCCAGAAAAATTCATGGAAACCTTGTGAAATGTTTTCTACTATGAGGCAGTTCAAATTTTTGCAGGCATTCTGAAATCGGTTAGGGTGCCAAAAATCGGTCAGAAACGAGTGCTATAACCCATGAAAACGGCATGAAACGGCAGTTCGGCAAAAAAAAATTCGTGCCGGCATCTCTCGCCTAGAGAAGCATCTTGGGAGGTGTCCAACGGGTCAGAGGTTGCATCTATGTCCTGATCCTGTTAAGATTGAAGGGCCAATTGAGGATTTCCAGCGCTCTCAAACCGGCTCATAATGGGTGAAAATGGCCTAAAAACGCCTCGAATCGGGCACCGTACGCCCCGAAAAAATAATGCAAACCTTGTGAAATTTTTTCTACTATGAGGCAGTGCAAATTTGAACAGGAGTTCCGAAATCGGTCCGGGTGCCAAAAATCGGTCCGAAACGTGTGCTATAGCCCATGAAAACGGCCTCAAACGGCAGTTCTAAAAAAAATTCGTGCCGGCATCTCTCGACTGGAGAAGCATCTCGGGAGGTGTCTTACGGGTCAGACGTTGCATCCTTGTCCTGTTCATGTTTAAATTGAAGGGACAGATGAGGATTTCTAGTGCTCAAAAACTGGCTTGTAATGAGTGAAAATGGCCTAATAACGCCCTGAAAAATTCATGGAAATCTCGTGAAATGTTTTCTACTATCAGGTAGTGCAAATTTTTGCAGGCATTCTGAAATTGGTCAGGGTGCCAAAAATCGGTCAGAAACGTGTGCTATATCACATGAAAAGGGCCTGAAACTGCAGTTCGGCAAAAACAATTTCGGGCCGGCATCTCTCGCCTAGAGAAGCATCTCGAGAGGTGTCCAACGGCTCAGCGGTTGCGTCTATGTCCTATTCATGTTAAAATTGATGGGATAGTTGAGGATTTTTAGCGCTCTCAAACCGGCTCATAATGGGTGAAAATGGCCTAAAAATGACTCAAAACGGGCACCGTACGTCCCGAAAAATTCATGGAAACCTTGTGAAATATTTTCTACTATGAGGCAGTTCAAATTTTTGTAGGCATTGTGAAATCGGTCAGGGTGCCAATAATCGGTTAGAAACGAGTGCTATAACCCATGAAAACGGCAGTTCGGCAAAATAATGGAAACCTTGTGAAATTTTTCTACTATGAGGTAGTGCAAATTTGAACAGGGGTTCCGAAATTGGTGCGGGTACCAAAAATCGGTCCGAAACGTGTGCTATAGCCAATGAAAACGGCCTCAAACGGCCGTTCTAAAAAAAAATTCGTGCCGGCATCTCTCGCCTGGAGAAGCATCTCGGGAGGTGTCCAATAGGTCAGAGGTTGCATCTATGTCCTGTTCATGTTAAAATTGAAGGGACAGTTGAGGATTTCCAGCGCTCACAAACCGGCTCATAATGGGTGAAAAATGGCCTAAAAACGCCTCGAAACGGGCACCGTACGCCCCGAAAAAATAATGGAAACCTTGTGAAAGTTTTTCTACTATGAGGCAGTGCAAATTTGAACAGGGGTTCTGAAATTGGTCCGGGTGCCAAAAATCGGTCCGAAACGTGTGCTATAGCCAATGAAAACGGCCTCAAACGGCCGTTCTAAAAAAAAATTCGTGCCGGCATCTCTCGCCTGGAGAAGCATCTCGGGAGGTGTCTTACGGGTCAGATGTTGCATCCATGTCCTGTTCATGTTTAAATGTAAGGGACAGATGAGGATTTCCAGTGCTCAAAAACTGGCTTGTAACGGGTGAAAATGGCCTAATAATGCCTCGAAACGGGCACGATACGCCCCGAAAAAATAATGGAAACCTTGTGAAATTTTTTCTTCTATGAGGCAGTGCAAATTTGAACAGGGGTTCCGAAATTGGTCCGGGTACCAAAAATCGGTCCGAAACGTGTGCTATAGCCCATGAAAACGGCCTCAAACGGTAGTTCTAAAAAAAAATTCGTGCCGGCATCTCTCGCCTGGAGAAGCATCTCGGGAGGTGTCCTAAGTGCTTGAATGCCGATGAAGCTAAAAGGGTGCTGATGGAGGTACATGTTGGGATTTGCGGAACGCATCAGTCAGCGCACAAGATGAGGTGGTTAATTAAGCGGACTGGTTATTTCTGGCCAACATTGCTTGAGGATTGTTTTGAATATTACAAGGGGTGTCAGGACTGTCAGAGGTACGGTTCGATCCAGCGAGCTCCGGCTTCGGCTATGAATCCTATCATCAAGCCGTGGCCATTTAGAGGATGGGGAATCGACATGATTGGCGAGATTCATCCTACGTCAAGTAAAGGGCACAAATATATTCTTGCGGCTACAGATTATTTCACCAAATGGGTGGAGGCAGTTCCATACAGGACTGTTGCGTCAAGAGATGTGATTTTGTTTGTCATAGAGCACATAATTTATCGGTTTGGTGTTCCTCAGACTATCACTACTGATCAGGGGTCTATTTTTATTTCTGAAGAGTTCAAGGAGTTTGCCGATGAGATGGGTATTAAATTGTTGAATTCGTCACCTTATTATGCACAGGCAAACGGGCAAGCTGAAGCTTCAAATAAGACGCTGATTAAGTTGATTAAACGCAAGATTCAAGAACAACCAAAGAAGTGGCATACTTCGTTAGCCGATTCGTTGTGGGCTTATCGTATGTCTCGTCACGGATCGGTACAAGTATCGCCATATCAACTGGTATACGGGCATGAGGCTGTGTTGCCGTGGGAAATCAGTGCTGGATCCAGAAGGATTGATTTCCAAGATCAGTTAACTTCAGTACAGTATCATGATTTAATGATGGACGAGCTGGACGATGTATGTCAAGCGACTCAATGCATTGAAGAAAATCCAAGATAATAAGGCTCGGGTTGCTCGGCATTACAATAAAAAAGTGGTGACCAAGCAGTTTGAAGAAGGGGATCTAGTTTGGAAACTAAAGTTGCTGATTGGTTCGCGAGATAATCATTTTGGCAAATGGTCGCCTAATT
This sequence comes from Eragrostis curvula, assembly GCA_007726485.1. Taxonomy (NCBI): domain Eukaryota; kingdom Viridiplantae; phylum Streptophyta; class Magnoliopsida; order Poales; family Poaceae; genus Eragrostis; species Eragrostis curvula. Next base: position 164,120 of record CM017444.1, on the reverse strand, counting down.
GGGAAGGTCCTTACATTATATGCCGATGTGTGCCCGGCAATGCTTATATATTGAAGGAATTAGATGGCGAAGAGTTTGGCCGAGCGCTTAATGGAAAGTATCTGAAAAAATATTATCCCAGTATCTGGGTTGGATTGTAAAAGTGCTCGGATAGACATTCGTCAGAAGCCGGCGTTAAGAGCGTCGCCTTTGAGATGGCCGATGCCGATGGTGTCGCCCTTAGGGGGAATTAAAAGGAAAATTTAAGTTGCAAACACTTTGATCGACATTCATACATCAGATTGCAAGGGTTCAGAAATTGATGATTTTTTTCATTGGTACAACATTTTTTCCAGGGGAGATAGAAGTAAACAAGGTTCTTCATCACATACCCAGGATACACACTGCATTTTCTGATACAGCTACCGTGAAGAGAGGCTGGCCTTAAGCTTGTCACGCAGCTGGTTGAGGGTGTGTTCGGAGGGATACAATGATTCGGGCAGCGGTACCTAAAGATCGCGGGAATGTTTCCCAGGGTGTTTCTTCAAGGAGCCACGCTGAGGAGGAACGCGGCCACCAGGAAGAAACCTTGTCTGATGTGAGATGTCAGTTTCTTCATCTTCATCTCCAGAGGAGATGTCAATGATTTCAGGCAAGCCTGGTGCTAATGGCTCAAACCCGGGGGGAAGCACTGCAAGAGAGATAGTGTCTATAATTGTCTCTGGAGGTGGTGGATTTGAACTTGGGGAAGGAGTGATTGGTGGATTGGAGGCAGAAGAAGAAGGTGAACTCTCTTTTTTTGTTTTTCTCTTTCTTGCTGGAAGAGGATGGGTTTTTTCTGCTCGCCATTGTTGGCCGTGGTGAAGTGAAGATGGCTTGCCTGGGTATTTATAGCCCGTGTGGGAGGAAGATAACATCGAAGCATAGTAAACGATTGGTGTGCTGAGTTCGATAAAGTTGCATGCCGCGTCAGGACAAGGGTTGATGTGTATTGTCAACTACAGTGATCATGTGAAGCAAATCTTCTGAAAAGCGATATGACGCCAAATCGTGTCGAAGCAGCAAATTTTGGGAACCGAGAAGCACAGGGTTACAGTTGAGTTGCTATTGGGTCCGTGAAGACCACAGAAAGAGTTTTATATTACAAGCAGAATTTAAAAGTTCAGAGCAAGGTACAATCAGTGAGACAACGCTCACGAATTTGGTCTATGTCGGCAAGGACATAGGCATCGGCATCATCAGAATCAACTTCCGCAGGGGCTCTCTCCTAGGCGCGCTGCGAGGCTTCTATAGCAGCTTCGGTGGTTTGCTGCTGGTGTTGCATGTCGATCTGGAGCTTGGCGAGGTTGGTCTCCGTTGCCGATATTTCCCGTTCCTTGGCTTGTATAGCCGCGCGCAGGTCATCGGCTTTTTTCTTCAGTTGATTTAACCGGGTTTCTTCCTCTGAGACACCGGTCTTCAAGGATTCATACCTTGCTAGTTCAACTTCAGAAGTGTGGAGGGCTTTTTTAGCATCGACAATGAGCTGACGTTGCTGGGATCGGTGGTTGATGTTGTCTCGAGCTTCTTCGTAGTCTTCTCGCCGAAATTCCAGGAAAGCCACCGGTTGCAGAGCGGCCCGTAAATCCTTGGGGATGAACTGCCGGATGAGTTCCAACCTTGAGCGGATCGAGGCAGCATTACTAGTGAGGTCGTCGATTGAAGCATGCTCAATCCGGGTTTCCAGCTCGATCAGTATGTTGCGTACGCTAGCTTCCAAGGGTTGTCGATGATGCATACGTGCCTATATATGCAAGGCAAGGAGATTGGAAATTTGGTGAAATCACTAAAGAACTTGCTTTGATGTTACCTGGGAGGGATCGGCATATTCAGGGGCAGAAGGTGTTGTAGCCTGAGAGGATGAAGCTCCAGGGTCCCCAGTGGAGAAGACGATGGCAGTCGAGGGTGCGGTATTGTCTTCTGGTGCGCCTTCTTCCCAAGATAGGTCGACAGCTTCTTCTTCTCTTGAGAGCTGGATGCCTGCCGATTCGTCGAGGTGGACGTTTGCCGATGCATCTTCTTGCTCTTGAGCCTGATAAAGGTTGGTTAGTGAAAGAGATGAATTAGGAAGGAAAAGTATAACAAGAGGATAAACTGAGGTAGGGTGTCGATATTAACTTCCTCCAGGGTCCCTTGAGCCGGCTGGTTGTCGACGTCAGTATTCTCTGGAATTTCCGGAGCTTGTCGATCGTCGGCGCCGGTTCCCTCTGTTGATGCATCTTGAACACCGATGCTGGTATCTGCCTGGTGAGTTGGCAACGAAGTGTCAACAGGGATTTCTGGAGGATTTGTTTCTTTGGCAGCAGCATGGTCGGCTTTAGTATCATCGGCATGTTCTTCAGAATCCTGCAAATCAAGCAAAGATTAGATGCCGATGGTAATGAAATATGAAAACTGGAGATTGGTTTATTTACCAGACTTGCAGGAGGAATTGGTGAGGAGCTTGGTTGCTTCTGCAAGGCTTTGTGGCGTTTGACTGCCACCACTTTGGTACGGGCACTTTTCCGTTTGGCCCCTGGCCGTCGACCTGATATTGCTTCCGCTGGAGTGGGTGCGTCGGAGCCAATGACAGGTTCTGGGGTTGGAGCCACGTACACGATGCTGATGTTGCTGTTGCTGGTCATCGACGGGACTTCAACGTCGGACTACAAGAGAAAAGTGAAGTTTAGTTGGCAAGGTTATTCAAAGTTGAATGTCGATGGTGAAGATATCGAGTTGATTTACCTCTTCTACTGGTTCGGTCGGTACCAGAGCCGATAGGTCAGATGCTGTGTTGGAGGACCGAAGGTGCTAGGACCATTCTGACCACCATGATCGGAAGAGTTTTGAACGAGAAGGGGACAACACCAGGTTGTCGATGGATCCGAGATTTATATCATCTGTCAGTCCAGAAAGCCAGTTGTATTCCAGAGCTGATGAGATGGTTGCCCGGGCTTTAGCCTTGTCGGCATAGAAGAGGATTGGAGGGATTGACTGAGACCCAGCTGCCTAGCGGCGAAAGAAGGATTGTAGAATTCGTATGAAAAGGGGGCTCGGCCTGCTCCGTTCAGACCAGTCGGCAATGCACAGGGCTTGATGCATGTGGTGAAGATGGTTGCCGATTGTGCTGTACTGAGGGGTTCATCGGCTCGAAAGGAGAAAGGATTCTCAAAGTTATCCAAGACAGGTTGAGAGCCATATGGGAACCATTCCCTGTGTTCATGTGTTATGCCCTTGTAGAAATCCTTGAAGAATAGGGCCATGTCATCGGCATTCATCTTTGCACCGTCTATCGATGCAAGAGCCTCGCCAAGCATGGTGCATCGACGTCCTTGACCACTGGGAGTTGGGAAGCTCATGTTGTGCAGTTCCTGGATGCCGAGGGCTTTGCACATGTGCAAGTAAAGCCATAGTTGGACGAACCACCATGGTCCGCCGATGTTACGGATAGCTCTGCCATGCCAAAGTTTTTCGGCAGTTTGGTGCAATGAATAATACAAAGCGCCAAGCAGATACTTGCCGATGGGCAATCTAGTACCTCCAGCTAGTAATTCTGCCAAATTCTGGAGGTTGTTCGAAGGGTTGAGCTGGGCACCGCAGAAGAGAAAGTGTTCCAGCCACATCATCAGGAAGGCTGTATGCTCTGTGTTAGTTACTGGACCAGTAACGTGGTAGGTGGCGATGTATTTTTCCCATCCGCCAACTTCTCTGATGTCGATCTTCCTTGGCTTGACTTTGAGGCTGAAGTGGCTGATGGTAGTCGATATGTCCAAATCGGCAAGCATATGGACGTCGATCAGAGTTGGTGTCATCGGCCCGTGTCCGAAGAGGAAGGCATTGAGCGAATCTTACCACATATAGCAAGCTCCTGCTAGCATTGGCTCATTCTTCCTCATATCGGCAAGGGAAACTTTCAGACATTGAACAATGCCGATGGTAGTCCAGATGCCGATTTTAGCAGCTCTCACTCTGTTTTACCATTCTTGCCAGCCTGGAACCATGGAAGGCCAAGACCTGAAGCTGCCCACCCAGTCTTCTAATTTAACTGGTGATCTTTTGAAGGGCATTCTGAGAGTTTCACTACAGATGAACTCTATTGGGTCTGAGTTACCCATGGGCCCTAAATATCAGTGGGTGTCAAGTTCAGTGGGGATCAGCAATTGGTTTCGCAATGCCTGGGAATAATGCAGAAAAATCTAATAAGGATATGAGAAAATAGTAGGGCAAGATTGATAAGCAGATTTGGTGATGCAAAGGGGACAGAAATTAAAAGAAGGACATGGTTACGTTTCGATGCAAGGGATTAGTTCCTATTTTTTCATCACAGAAGAGGCCAATAATGTTGCTTGCCCTAGATGGAAAGGAACGAAGGTTGAAGGCATGGATGGAAGAAATGAATCATACCTCAGGGACGTCGAGGGCAGTGGCCGTGAGTGGCGCCGCGGCAGCAGATGCAATGGGATCCATGGAGTTGCCGAAGAGAAGGACGCCGGAGCTGATGCGAGAGCAGGAGAGAGAATATGAGATGGAGATGTGTTGCGCCGGCGAGAGGAGGAAGAATGGAGGGATAGGTGCCCCTATTTATAAGATGGGACGCGTTGCATTGATAGCAGCGCAAGAATCAGGGGGAAGTTGCAGAGACATGGGAAGTGGCGCGAGAATCGAGGAGGTGCAAGAAATGAGGAGACAACCCGGCGCATGAAGATATCATACTCCGGCTTGGGGGGCATGTGTTGACACCGAATTTTGGTCTGTGGCCCACTGTCGGTGTCAAGGGGCTGTTGTGAGTATATGGGAGAAGTGGTGGCCCATTGAAGAATATGGAAGAGAAAAAAGCGCGTGCGTGCGTTGTGGGACCGAGTCCTTTTTTAGTTAGTTTTCTATTGTTAGTTTAAGTAGTCAATCTTTACCTCGTCGAGTTGGATTCGGGTTGTGTCAGGGGTATAATTATAGCCCCACGATGTCTTGTAAAAACCCTAATCAATAAATACAGCTTTCGGCATATCGCCACCCTTTTTCTCGATGTAATTCTCGTCGACATCGGCGTCCATCGGGGCTCTGGTTTCGTCGACTTGGATTTTGTCAGGTAAGCGTATTGATTTCTATTATGTCGACTTGTCCGTAATTAGAATCAATGTGGCTGCTAGTTATCCGGTAATTTAGATTAATCTGGAAATTGATTTTGTGCGTTCATTGCTTGGAATTGTTAGACCTGGTCCGATTCTTTGCTATAGTTTCAGTCGACTTGTCCTGGCTGTAGCCTGGTGATGAATTGCCGATGTTGATAGCTGTTTAGTCTGGTTATTCGAGTCACTAGTAAATGAACTAGATCTGGTTAGGTTTATTGTTGCCGATTGTCTACTTCGGTTGACCTGGTCCCGTCTTACGTTTTTCTTCAGTTGACTTGTCCTGGGAAAAGCAATCAGTAACATGTCGATTTAATTAGATTTACTAGTTTAATAGTATGTTCATGCTGTTTCATCTTTGTTGAGAAAAGATCTGAAGTACATTTGACGATTGCCGATCATGATAGTATACTCTATTTGCCGATGAACTTTTGCCGATTGCATGCTATACTGATATTTGTCGATATTGTTTCATATACACAATTGCCCAAATTCTTCGTGCAAATATTCAATTATTGCGAACATGCCGATCTATTTTTAACCTACAGTCGAACTCTTTTATTTATCGCTTTTAATTATTTTATAATATCGACTGCGATTACGCATCTGCCTGTCCGGGGCCGATAGCCCAGGGATTTTACACGCTTTTTCTTGTCTTTGTCGGTTTGTAGGGAAAATCGACTGGCACGCTCCGGAATCCATCGCGTTCCAAGTTTGGTCCAGAACAGAGTCAAGCAAATCTCTCAGGCCACGTGTGTGAAGCAGCGAAGGTCAAATTTGCTGTTAACAGACACTTCCCGAGATGCTTCTCTAGGCGAGAGATGCCGGCATGAATTTGTTTTTCAGAACTGCCGTTTGTGGCCGTTTTCATGGGCTATAGCACACGTTTCGGACCAATTTTTAGCATCCTGACTGATTTCAGAACGCCTGCCCAAATTTGTACTGCCTCATAGTAGAAAACATTTCACGAGGTTTCCATCAATTTTTCGTGGCGTACGGTGCCCGTCTCGAGGCGTTTTTCGACAATTTTCACCCGTTACGGGCCGGTTTGAGAGTGCTGGAAATCCTCATCTGCCCCTTCAATTTTAACATGAATAGGACATGGATGCAACATCTGACCCGTAGGACACCTCCCGAGATGCTTCTCCAGGCGAGAGATGCGAGCATGAATTTGTTTTCAGAACTGCCGTTTGAGGCCGTTTTCATGGGCTATGGCACACGTTTCGGACCGATTTTTGGCACCCGGACGAATTTTGAACCCCTGTTAATATTTGCACTGCCTCATAGTAGAAAATTTTTTACAAGGTTTCCATTATTTTTTCGGGGCGTACAGTGCCCGTTTCATGGCGTTTTTAGGGCATTTTCACCCATTATGAGCCGGTTTGAGAGCGTTGGAAATCCTCATTTGGCCCTTCAATTTTAACATGAACAGGACATAGATGCAACCTCTGACCCGTTCGACACCTCCCGAGATGCTTCTCTAGGCGAGAGATGCCGGCACGATTTTTTTTTCAGAACTGCCGTTTGAGGCCATTTTCATGGGCTATAGCACAGGTTTCGGACCGATTTTTGGCACCCGGACCAATTTCGGAACCGCTATTCAAATTTGCACTGCCTGATAGTAGAAAAAATTTCACAAGGTTTCCATTATTTTTTTCGGGCGTACAGTGCCCGTTTCGAGGTGTTTTTAGGCTATCTTCACCCATTATGAGCCGGTTTGAGAGCGCTGGAAATCCTCAATTAGCCCTTCAATTTTGACATGAACAGGACATAGATGCAACCTCTGACCCGTTGGACACCTCCCGAATTGCTTCTCTAGAGAGAGATGCTGGCACAAATTTTTTTCAGAACTGCCGTTTGAGGCTGTTCTCATGGGCTATAGCACACGTTTCGGACTAATTTTTGGCACCCGGATCAATTTCGGAACTCCTGTTCAAATTTGCACTGCCTCATAGTAGAAACAATTTCAGAAGGTTTCCATTATTTTTCCGGGGCGTACGATGCCCGTTTTGAGGCGTTTCTAGGCCATTTTCAGCCGTTATGAGCCGGTTTGAGAGCGCTGGAAATCCTCAACTGTCCCTTTAAATTTAACACGAACATGATGCAACCTCTAACCCGTTGGACACCTCCCGAGATGCTTCTCTATGCGAGAGATGCCGGCACAAATTTTTGTTTGAGAACTGCCGTTTGAGGCCGTTTTCATGAGCTCACGTTTCTTACCAATTTTTAGCACCCGGACCGATATCAGAACGCCTGCCCAAATTTGTACTGCCTCATAGTAGAAAAAACTTTACAAGTTTTCCATTGTTTTTTCGGGGCGTACAGTGCCCGTTTCGAGGCGTTTTAGGCAATTTTCACCCGTTACGAGCCGGTTTGAGAGCGCTGGAAATCCTCATCTGTCCCTTCAATTTCAATATGAACAGGACATGGATGCTACGTCTGACCTGTAGGACACCTCCCGAGATGCTTCTCCAGGCGAGAGATGCTGGCACGAATTTTTTTCAGAACTGCCGTTTGAGGCCGTTTTCATGGGCTATAGCACACGTTTCGGATCAATTTTTAGCACCCTGACCGATTTCAGAACGCCTGCCCAAATTTGTACTGCCTCATAGTAGAAAGCATTTCACAAGGTTTCCATAAATTTTTCATGGCGTACGGTGCCCGTCTCGAGGCGTTTTTCGACAATTTTCACCCGTTTCGGAAAAGCTCCTGTAATAACATCGGTTTTTCGGGCCGCGAGCCAAGGAGACATCATTTACTCTGTCCTAAATTCCCTGACGTGCCTCAACCCCTTCGCCCAGCATCGCGTTCGACCAAGGGCTTCGGACGCCGAAGCTCACCAGGACCAACGAACGATAACACTCCAGGAGGGCTTCGCCGAGCGCAGAAGAAGCCATCCAGGGAGCGACGAGGCTTCGCAAGGCTCTTCCCGTGAACAAGAACCTTCGGAGGGCTTCGGGAAGACCGACTTCCGCAACAATCTTCGTTGGAGGGCTTCGCCGAGTCTACCAAGACCTTCGATCCCCCAACATTGCATGTAGGACACTTTGCTCAAAAAGAAGCACCAAACAATAATGGAGACACTTTGCATGTAGGAAATGTACTACCAGAGCAAGAAACGGCAGATGACAAAGCAGAATCAATAGCAGAAAAACTCCGCAACCTGCAACAAGAAAGACTCGAAAGAGAAAAACGCTTGGCCATCGCAGAAAGGAAATCGAAGCTGAAGATAGACATGCTGCAAAAGATAAGACAAGCACAAAGGGAAATTGATGAGATGGATGAAAGAATTGATCAAGTCAACGAAGACATCATTAACCTCAAGAAACTAAGCCAAAACCAACCAAAGAAAGCTCAAAGACATAATGACGGGAAGATTGTGTTCGAAGTAAGTAGCACAAGCAAAGATGTACCAACACCTCCAATGTTCAATGAAAACTCACCTCTCAGCGAAGAGTTGCAGAATGAACCTTGGCCGAACAATTTCAAAATGCCAAAGATAAAAGCCCATCAAGGAAAATCTGATCCAAGAGAATTCTTAATGTCCTTCGAAGCAGCAGTCGAGTCTGGCGGAGGCACTAACTCAACTTACGCGAAGGCACTGGTGATGGCAATTGAAGGAACAGCAAAAACCTGGTTCTCCACTCTAGAACCCGGGTCAATCAACTCATGGTCTGAACTGAGAAAAGAATTCATTAACAACTTTCAGGGCTTCCAAGCCGAAGAAGTACATCAAGGAAAACTATTTTCTTGCAAGCAAAGAAGCGACGAAGGCCTTAGAGAATACATGCAAAGATTCATGGAAATCAAATCGAAGGCTGTTGACGGTCCTTACGACCCATTTTTACCGTCAACTTTATGCACCTTTTGGAACCTAACACCATCACCAAGGGTAGACATAGGGCTTATTTCTAACAAATTCCACTAGTCTTGGTGAAATTATGAGTGCAGGTGCAATTCATATAAAAACAGGGGAAAACATGCACTAAACATGGACTTTGCAATCGACGGATTTTCCCGGACTAAAGAATTTAGTCCAAAAAGCCCAAAACCACGGAACCAGGCTTCAAGACCAAACAATGCAAGTGGATTGGGCACATACATAGCCAGAGGAAGGAGCCAGAGGAGGATCAGGCCCAGTGGGGCCCAGGCCAGGTCGGCCGACCCCCTCTGGCCAGGTCGGCCGACCTGCCAGGGAGGCCCCCCTGGCCCACTCTTCTCTGGCGGTTCACAACCGACCTCTGGAGGTCGGTTCCCCCAGCATTAAATGCCACCGACCTCAGAAACCGCCTCAAAGTTGCCGACCTTCCAAGGCTATAAATAAAGGGGCACCCCTCCCTCTCTGAATACGAACACAAGACAACACACATTGACACCAAGAGGAATCCATTCTCTAGTATTAGACTAGTCTCTAGGCTGTAGAGGAGTAGAGGGGAGAGTTTGGTAGAGGAGAGGGCTGTCCTCCCTTTGTGAGCACTTAGCCCAATCTTGTATCTTGAGGATACTTGCTAATAATATATTGTTCGTCGTTCGTTCTTCGTTCGTTCGTCGTTCGTTCATCGCTCGTTCGTCGTTCATCGTATATCAAGTAAGTATCAAGGTCCACCTCAATAGAATTATCTTCTTTATTCCTTATGACTTATGATTGTACTAGTATGATAGCCATGTGCTTTCTATGTGGTTGTTATCTAGTCATGATTGGTTGCTTCATGCTTGACATGCCTTTATTCATTCGTTTATGTCCTTACACTCGATTCATGCATGAAGTGGTGAGACATGCTCGGGCCCATAACTTGTTAATCCGTAGGGTTAGATTTATGTGCGATATAGATCGTAGCTTGTTAATCCGCAGGGTTAGAGTTACGCATGTCTCACCCATTGACTTGATGATCCGTAGGGTCAGAGTCATGCATGTTCTAGCACTTGATCTGTTGATCCGTTGGGTCAGGATTAGGTGTACTCTTATTCCCGACTTGATGATCCGAAGGGTCAAAGTCCCGTGGGAATCGAGAGTACTCTTTAGCAATGTGAGCATGGTGCTTAGGTTGATAAACAGCTTTGGGTGTTTGGTTGTCTGCTTGAACAAGAGTAGGTCTGGCAGCGAGGACTTAATTGCCTTGCTGTCACGTGACCCTAGGACTGGCATAAGGACTTAATAGCCCTAGTGTCACGTGTCCTGGTAGAGGGTTGCCGGTAGGTGGTGACAGCCCTGCTGTGCTTAATCCTCTTTGTTCTACGGTAGATAGCCTTGATTGCCTGGTAGAAGGAATACCGGTAGGTGGTGACAGCCCTGCTGGTTACCCCCCTTGTTCCAGGTTGACATAGAGCTTAGACTTGTATGTGTTGCATGAGCAGGAATATAAGAAGTACATAAGGATCCATCTCGGCTCTCTTCTTAACCCCGCTTAGCCTAGGCTTAGTTCTAGTGTTAGATTGGATTGCTCTGGTTGTGTTGTCACACTACCCCTACCATACTTTTATCCTTACCCCTGTTTAGACCTTGGTACATTATTAGTTATGTGATTATGAACTTTGCTATCTCGTAAACCACCGCCTTCCCTGTGGAAAATACGATACCCTTGAATACTCACGGGTGAAGTGCTACAACGGTATTCTCCGTGCGCTTGCGGATTTATTTGTGACCGTAAGAAATAAATTGTAAGAAATACGATACCGTAAGATTTATTCTCCGTGCGCTTGCGGATTTATTTCTTACGGTATCGTATTTCTTACATCAGATTCAGGGCGATATACCCTACCAATAGCTACAAGACTACCTGGAGGGAAAGTGAAAGGACCACCAAGCCCTTCGACAGGAGACAAAGGACTCGAATCACTAGATAATACAATATCCGAAGGAGAGCTAAAAACCTCAATCGGAGGCTCACGACGAGCCAAGCCTCTAGAAGGTTCTGGAGTCGCAAACTCACTCAAGGAAACATTAGAAGATGAGTCCAGAGCAACACAGTCTCCTGGAACCAGATCAAAAGAAGCCTTCGGAGTAGCAAACTCGCTCAACGAGAAATCAGAAGAATCCTAAAAACACAAAGCCAATCAAGCATTAAAAAATATAAAATAAGTTTACAACACAAGTCTTCACAACATCCTCAGCTGATACAAGTTCGAAGGGTACATCCCATGCAAATCAACAAAAAGTTTTTATACCTCATCATGAGGCGGCCGAAGCATGGAGAGAATCCTTTCCCAGAAGGACTCATCGATAATCCCTGTAAACTTGAAGAGGGCTTCGAGCAAGGCAGGAGATGTGCTGTCGGCGGCAACAAAAGAAAAAGAACTATCTGAAGCCTTCACCACAGCATCACTTCCCCCAGCTTCGAGCGAGAAGAGAACATCCCTGACAGCAAGTTGCACTGCACTCTTCAAGAAAGCTCTGCAGGCTTCAATGACGGAGGGGATGTTTGTTGGTATTTCTTACGTCACAGATAAATCCGCAAGCGCACGGAATACCGTTGTAGCACTTCACCCGGGAGTATTCCAAGGTATCGTATTTGTTTTCCCCAAGGAACGGAATTATTCTACCGCAGGGCAAGTTTTACCCAAGGACAACCAAGACAACTAGCAACCTAGGATCGAGAGGGTGATTATATCTAGTTATCCTAGAGGATAGACGAACTCAAGCTCTACTTGTCTACTTCGGGCGCCGGCTTAGGCCTGGTCTGCCAAGCCACTCCGACCTGTAGCTCTACTATGTACCCGAACGTGGAGGGTTCCTTTGGACGGACAGGGTTGTCACTTCCTGCCGCCTACCTCTACAAACCGTGGAGCACACAGCAAACAAAGGTAACCTCTAGCCTAGACACCACGTCTATGCCGTTGATTACTACTCTAACCTCGGCCCAAAGCTGAATTTAGAAGGCTAGAGCACCCCTTGCGGAGCGATGATCCCGTAAACAAGTATAACAGGAATTACGCCTAGAAAAGTAATAATGCTCGCTAGATAAATAATCACCACGTATAAATCACAAAGAGTGTTTACACGCCAAGGTAAAGAAATAGAACTAAACCTCCACCAAAGTGGAAGGAGTATTCCTTTCTCTCCCTTGCCCTCTCTCCTATTCTACTAGTGTACAAAAGGCTCTCAGCCTAAGGATTGGAGTGGAGCTCTATTGGAGAGTCTTGCGTCTCGTGGTGTGTGTTGAGAGGGAGGGGTGCCCCTTTATTTATAGCCTTGGAAGGTCGGCAACTTTGAGGCGGTTCCCGAGGTCGGTGACATTTAATGCAGGGGGAACCGACCTCCAGAAGTCGGTGATAAACCGCCATAAAAAGATGGGCCAGTGGGGCCTCCCTGGCAGGTCGGCCGACCTGGCCAGAGGGGGTCGGCTGACCTGGCCTGGGCCCCTCTGGGCCTGGTCCTCCTCTGGCTGCTTCCTTGGCCTGTGTACTTGCCTAAACCACGTGCATTGCTTGATCTTGAAGCCTGATTCTGTGGTTTTGGGCTTTTGGACTAAGTTCTTCAGTCCGGGGAAAATCCGTCGATTGCAAAGTCCACGTTTAGTGCATGTTTTCCCCTGTTTTTGTATGGATTGCACCTGTACTTCATAATTCACCAAGACTAGTGGAATTTGTTAGAAATAAACCCTATGTCTACACTTGGTGATGGTGTTAGGTTCACAAAGGTGCATAAAGTTGACGGTAAAAATGGGTCGTAAGGACCGTCAACAATGTTAACCGCAAGCCACTCTTGAAAATGCTCGGTTGAAGCACCTTCGGGAAGGGAATCAGGTGTAACACCAACAGACATGAGAGCAGCTCAAATCTGGCTACAAATATCAGCCAGACGAAGCTTCTCAGCCTCCGCAAGTGAAGCAATCTCCTGGTTAGCAACACCAACCTTGGTGACAAGGTCCTCGTTCTCCTTAACAGCCTTCGCAAGGGAGGAGTTCAGCCCCTTGACTTGCAGATCCAAGGAGGTCACTTTATCCTTAAAATCCTTCGCAGACTGGAGAAGGGTCTCTTTCTCCGAACTAAGTTCAGAGAAGCGCTTCTCGCTAAGTGCGAGAGCATCCTCCTTCTCTTTAACCTTCAACTCGAGAGCAGCAAGGTCATTGCGAAGAGTGTCTCGATCACTCCTCCCCTTCGACAGCTCCCGATATTGGCGAAGGGATGCATGGGTAATTGCAAGGGACTACCAAAAGAAACGGTTCATGATTGAAAAGTGGAACGGTTCATGACTCAAATCACCTCTCTTTCATCCACTAAGTACCTTGGGGTTTTTGAAAGAGTTTTGAAAAATATAAACAACATAGCTCTTGCTCCTCTATTGATTCTCTCGGATCGCTCAAAAAGTGTATTTTCCTTACCAAAGCATTATCTTGCCTCTTTTGTCCTTCTTCTAAGGCTTGTATGTGGAGCTCAAGGTAGGGATAGAGAGGCATACTTGTATCACAAATATTGCTGAACCAAAAGAAAGGATCCACGGAGAATTCAAGTCATACAACCTTGATCAAGAAGTGCATGTGTGGATGGATGTGTGGATGTTTATATGTGACGACTCCTTTATTGGATTTTACCTCTTTTTGTTTTGTATTTCCGAGACATGGCTAACATTTTTCTTTCTTTTCTTTTCATGCTCTGTACATGAGCATTTTTTTTCTCTTGCTCATCTTTTTGTGAGTCTTCTTTTTCTTTTGCAGAGCCATGTCCCTCTTTTGTTTATTTTGAGAGAGAGAGGTAAAATGGGATAAAAGTGAGGAGTGTCTTTATTTGGATGGGTGGATGTGCTAACTCCCGGTGTAGGAGTTTTAGCAATTTTGGTGGATCGTGTACGTGATCTTGATCAAGAGAGCATGACAAGTATCTCATTAGGGTCACAAAATTTTGGAAAAGCTCATTGCAACACAAGCAGCATATGTGTGTAAGTTTGAAAATTGTGATCAACATATGGCATTGGTAGGAAATCATATACCAAAAGAGGAGCAGCGAGCCATGCTATTTTAACTTTTTGAAATAAAATTCCCAAGGACTTTGTAGATTGAGCAAAAGATCATTTCATCGAACCATATCACACTCGCCAATTATCTAGAAAAACATGGGTTCCTATGGATAGGTTGTTCACAAGCAAGTGGTGATGAAGCGAGTAATAACAAGTGTGCAAGTTCATATTGAGAACAAAAAGGGAGAGTTTTGGGATTCATAAGGATGTGCTAAAAAGAAATTTTCCCAAGTTTTAATTGGTCAAGTTTTATTTCCGTATCTCAGAATGAACTTGACAGGTATGGTAGGCAAAAAGGGAGTGTGGGAAACAAACTTAAGTAGCACGGGAAAGCAGAGGCCCAGTGGGACCCACCAGGGGTCGGCCGACCTGGTCAGGGGGGGGTCGGCCGACCTGGTGTGGCCCCTCCTGGTGCCCAAATTTTGCACAATTGTTGGTGTTGTCCTTCCCGTGATGGTTCTGAGTGATTTGCTCGAGTTTGTTTCTGTTTTCGCGATGTATCCCCCCCCCCCACACACACACTTGCCTTTTTGCCTGTTTCCTTCAAAATAGACAAAAATATTTGGAAACACCAATTGCTCTACCGGTATGCAAGTCCGGGGAGCACTAATTTGATTGAATTTAGAAACAAATATGAAGGCGCATTACAAACTTGATGAGGGAATTAAAATGATGAAAGCAAATGCAATTAAACTAAGTAAATGCGCCATGGGAAAATGATAACATAAATCAGAGGATATCATGATAAAGATTATAAATTAATCAAGTGCATGACATCAAACTCTTTATTCGTATCGGGTTCAAAATAAATTTTTAGACGCTGGCCATTTACCTTGAATACTTTACCTTCGTCGTCTTGGAGTGTGATTGCTCCGTGTGGCGAAGTTTCAATAACCGTGTATGGCCCGTCCCATTTGCTTCTCAATTTTCCGTGCCCGAATAGTTTCACCCGTGAGTTGAATAGCAGGACTTTGTCTCCAACTTTGAATTCTTTTACTCTTATTCTTTTATCGTGCCACCGTTTAGTCCTTTCCTTATAAATGGCTGAGTTGTGGTAAGCTTTGTCTCTCCATTCTTCTAACTCAGCTATCTCCATTTTTCTCTTCCATCCGGCACCTCGAAGGTCCATATTCCATTTTCTAATGGCCCAATATGCTCGATGTTCCAACTCGATGGGTAAATGGCATGTTTTTCCATATACGAGTTGGTATGGTGACATGCCTATGGGTGTCTTGTATGCTGTCCGGTATGCCCATAGTGCATCGGGTAGCTTGCTTTTCCATGACTTCCCCATTTCTAACACGGTCTTTTGCAGGATCCGTTTGATTTGCTTGTTTGAAGTCTCGGCCTGCCCACTTGTTTGAGGATGGTATGGAGTGGCTATGTTGTGTCGTGCTCCAAGTTCTCTAAGGAAGCTTCGGAAGGTCTTATCAATGAAATGAGACCCTCCGTCGCTTATCACTAGTCTCGGTGTTCCAAATCTTGGGAAGATAATCTCGTGGAACATCCGGCGAGCGTGCTTGGAGTCGGCAGCTCGGCACGGTGTTGGTATTTCTTACGGTCACAAATAAATCTGCAAGCGCACGGAGAATACTGTTGTAGCACTGCACCCGTGAGTATTCAAGGGTATCGTATTTTCCACAGGGAAGGCGGTGGTTTACGAGATAGCAAAGTTCATAATCACATAACTAATAATATACCAAGGTCTAAACAGGGGTAAGGATAATAATAAGGGGTAGTAGTGACAACACAACCAGAGCAATCCAATCTAACACTAGAACTAAGCCTAGGCTAAGCGGGTTTAAGAAGAGAGCCGAGAAGGGTCCTTATGTACTTCTAATATTCCCGTTCATGCAACACATACAAGTCTAAGCTCTATGTCAACCTGGAACAAGGGGGGTAACCAGCAGGGCTGTCACCACCTACCGGCATTCCTTCTACCAGGCAATCAAGGCTATCTACCGTAGAACAAAGAGGATTAGGCACAGCAGGGCTGTCACCACCTACCAGCAACCCTCTACCAGGACACGTGACACTAGGGCTATTAAGTCCCTATGCCAGTCCTAGGGTCACGTGACAGCAAGGCAATTAAGTCCTCGCTGCCAGACCTTCTCTTGTTCAAGCAGACAACCAGACACTCAAAGCTGTTTATCAACCTAAGCACCACGCTCACATTGCTAAACAGTACTCTCGATTCCCACGGGACTTTGACCCTTCGGATCATCAAGTCGGGAATAAGAGTACACCTAATCCTGACCCGACGGATCAACAGATCAAGTGCTAGAACATGCATGACTCTGACCCTACGGATCATCAAGTAAATGGGTGAGACATGCGTAACTCTAACCCTGCGGATTAACAAGCTACGATCTATATCACACATAACTCTAACCCTACGGATTAACAAGTTATGGGCCCGAGCATGTCTCACCACTTCATGCATGAATCGAGTGTAAGGACATAAACGAATGAATAAAGACATGTCAAGCATGAAGCAACCAATCATGACTAGATAACAACCACATAGAAAGCACATGGCTATCATACTAGTACAATCATAAAGCATGAGGAACAAAGAAGATAATTCTATTGAGGTGGACCTTGATACTTACTTAATATGAGATGAACGACGAACGAACGATGAACGAACAACGAACGAACGATATATTATTAGCAAGTATCCTCAAGATACAAGATTGGGCTAAGTCCTAACAAAAGGGAGGACAGCCCTCTCCTCTACCAAACTCTCCCCTCTACTCCTCTACAGCCTAGAGACTAGTCTAATGCTAGATAATGGATTCCTCTTGGTGTCAATGTGTGTTGTCTTGTGTTGTCTCTTGAGAGGAGGGGGGTACCCCTTATTATATAGCCTCCAAGGTCGGTGGAATTGAGTCGGTTCCGCGAGGTGGTATCATTGATTGCAGGGGGAACCGACATTGCAACGTCGGTTGCGAACCGCCATAGAAGAGTGGGCCTCAATGGGCTTTAGGGGGGGTCGGCCGACCCAGCTAGGGGGGGTCGGCCGACCTGTGGCTGGCCCCACCTGGGCTGGGCCTTGGCAGGTGGCCTCCCCTCTGTTCCTTGACCTTGGTCCCGAGTGCTATGGTTATACTTGAGTATTTCTCTCGGTTATTGGGCCCTTGGAAGATATCTTTATTCCGGGAAAAACTGTGTTTCCAGGATTTGGAGTTTTGGGCCTCTTTTCCCTCGGGTTTGTATAGGATTCATCTTGATTGCACCTGCACCCATAAATTCACCAACACTCGTGGAAATCGTTAGTAATAAACTCCTACCACTATGTTTGGTGTTTACTTTGATTCCATTTGTGCAGGTATTTGACGGTCAAAATCGTGCCGTAACGACCGTCAACACACGGCATTGCCTCTACCCATTTGGACACGTAGTCGACTGCCACCAAGATGTATTCACAGTCTTGTGACTTGGGGAATGGCCCCATGAAGTCGATGCCCCATACGTCGAAGAGTTTGACTTGTAAATTGAAGTTGAGGGGCATTGCATCCCTTGCCGTGATGCCTCCAAATCTTTGACATTGTGGGCATCGTCTTACGAATTCTTTTGTGTCTTCGTACATTGTTGGCCAAAAGAAACCACTTTGCCATATCTTGGCCTGAGTACGAAATACTCCATGGTGTCCCCCGTATGGAGCTGCATGACATTTCTCGATGATTTGTGTACTCTCGGGTGTCGGCACACATCTTCTGAGCAGTCCATCGGCGCAGACACGGTAAAGGAAGGGCTCACTCCAAAGGTGACGACGACTCTCATAGATGAGTCGTCTCTTGTTTTCTCCCGGTGGTACGTATCCCGTCACTATGAAGTTCACAATGTCGGCGTACCATGGATGTGAGTCCTTGACGTGGAGTAGCATGTCGTCGCGCAAGAAGTCATTGATGGGTAATTCCTGCGGGTTAGTGAATTGCATGCGCGACAAATGATCCGCTACAAAATTTTCTACTCCTTTCTTATCACGAATTTCTAAATCAAACTCTTGGAGCAGAAGAATCCATCTTATCAAACGGGGTTTAGCATCTTTCTTAGAGAGCAAAAATTTCAAAGCAGCATGATCGGTGTAAACGATAACTTTTGCTCCAGCTAAGTAAGATCTAAACTTATCAAAAGCAAAAACAACAGCAAGGAGCTCTTTTTCAGTGGTAGTATAATTCAACTGAGCTCCAGACAGAGTTTTGCTAGCATAAGAAATTGCATGATGCTTCTTATCTCTAGTTTGACCAAGAACAGCCCCCACAGCAAAGTCGCTAGCATCACACATAATTTCAAACGGAAGCGTCCAATCAGGGGGTTGGATGATTGGAGCGGAGATGAGTGCATTTTTGAGAGTATTGAAAGCATTCATGCATTCATCAGTGAAATTAAAGGGTGCATCTTTTGCAAGCAAATTTGTAAGGGGTCTAGCAATTTGAGAGAAATCTTTGATAAAACGGCGATAGAACCCCGCATGTCCAAGAAAACTGCGAACACCCTTAATATTAACGGGAGGTGGAAGCTTTTCTATAACTTCTAATTTCGCCTTGTCCACCTCTATCCCTCTTTCAGAAATCAAGTGCCCAAGGACTATGCCTTCTCTAACCATAAAGTGGCATTTCTCCCAATTGAGCACTAAGTCCTTCTCTTGACAACGTTGCAAAACTTTGTCTAAATTTTCTAAACAATGATCGAAGGTTTTCCCATAGACAGAGAAATCATCCATAAAAACCTCCATAATCTCTTCGATCATGTCAGAAAAGATAGACATCATGCATCGTTGAAAAGAAGCAGGCGCATTACATAGCCCAAAAGACATTCGACGATAAGCATAAGTTCCGTAAGGGCATGTGAAAGTCGTCTTACTCTGATCATCGGGATGGATGGGAATTTGATGATATCCCGAATACCCATCAAGGAAACAAAAGAAAGAATGATTTGCCAGCCGTTCCAACATCTCATCGATGAAGGGCAGTGGAAAATGATCTTTCTTTGTAGCCTTGTTAAGTTTTCGGTAATCGATGCACATTCTCCACCCCGTGACGGTTCGTTGAGGGATCAATTCGTCCTTGTCGTTATGAACGACCGTCATTCCTCCCTTCTTGGTCACAACCTGCACTGGGCTCACCCACTCGCTGTGTGGAACAGGATAGATAATACCAGCATGCAAAAGTTTCAAGACCTCTTTCTTAACGACTTCCCTCATTGCATTGTTCAACCTCCGTTGAGGTTCCCTAGAAGGTGTGCTATCGGGATCTATGGGAATGCGATGAGTGCAAAGAGCAGGGCTGATTCCCTTGAGGTCTCCTAGCGAGTAGCCAAGAACGGAGCGACGTTTCTCTAACACGGCTAAGAGTTTAGCGGTTTCTTCCTCCGAAAGCTTGTCACTTATGATGACAGGCGTTTCGGGGTTTCCGTGAAGAAAAGCGTAGCGTAAGCCCGGTGGGAGTGCTTTGAGCTCTATGGGAGGTGGCGGCGAGGCTAAGGTTTCGGGCAGCTCAAAGGTTTCTTCCGAACCGTCTTCTTCTAAAACAAAATTGAGAGCATCTTCTTCCAAGGACGATTCGGGGGTTTCATGAAGAAAAACTGCCATAACTTCCTCTATGCAATTGTCTACTTCGGGGGACTCCTCGGCAAAAGTATTTAGCGTATGAACGATAGGGATAGAAAAAGGTTCCTTGCCGAGGGTGAAGTCAAGGGTTCCAGAAGGCGATATTTTTAAGAAAAGCTTTTCTATGGGATGGCCTACAAGAACATCAAAATCCAAAACCCCGAAGACGTGAAAATCCAGCGATACTTCGGCATCATCGTGCTTAATGCAGACGTCTCTAACGATCCCCAAACCCTCAAAGAAGTGCCCCGGAGAGGTTCTAAGGAGTTTGCTAGTGGGTGCCCAAACTTCGTTCCCAAACATGGTTAGAGCAAAAGATTCGGACATGATGTTGGCACCCACTAAAGGATTATAGAGAACATCTACCTTTGATCCCCGAATTGAGCTTTGAATGGTTGAGGTAGGCTGTTCAAAACGAATAGTATCGGAAGAAAGCTCATTTTCTCTCAACCATTCATCTCCCGAATGGTTTTCAAAAGAAAATCTTTTTCTAAAGGTTCGGGGGTTGGTGCAGGGAGTTTTGGCCTCTTTTGACAAGAGTAGTTCGAGGAGTCTCCAAAATTTTCAAAAATTTCTTCCTCGAACTCAAACGGGAACTCAAGAGGTTCATCATCCTCTATCATTGTTTTTGTGTTAGATGGGGACTCGATTGTTGGGTCTACCATTGTAGGCACCAATTGTTGTGTTTCTTGCACAATGAGTTCCTCATCTTTTGACTCCGGCTCAACTAGTAAATCAGCGGAAAAAGGAGTGTTTTCCACAATGCGATCCAAAAGTTCGTGTGCTTCCGCTATGGTCTTATGAGTAAAAGATCCACCAGCGGCCGTGTCAAGATAAAGTGCGGTATCGCTGCTCAATCCCGAATAAAAATGTTGTAATAAAACGGGTTCGGGGAGCAACAATTCAGGTCCGGAGTCTGTTAATGAACAGAACCGAATCCATGATGCACTCAAGGTTTCCTCTTTTTCTTGCCGAAAGTTAATTATTTCCGCTCGTAGAGAAGTGATACGGGATACGGGGAAGAACGCTAGACAAAATTTGTCTCGCAATTCTTTCCAATCACCGTTCACTCTCTTAGCGGTGTAAGTGTACCATTGCTTCGCCCTCTCATTGAGAGAGAAGGGAAATAATTTCCACATCAATGTTTCTTGTGTCATGCCATGGATCGATCGGCATGAACACAAATGCTCAAACTCTCGCAAGTGTTCATAAGGATTTTCATGTTTCAAACCCGAAAAGGATAAACCTCTTATCATCGAAATGTAATCGGGGGAAAACTCATAGCCAGATGAAGAAATGGGTTGTGATGATGATGGTGGCTCTAAGAGCTCGCCCCGTGGAGTAGAGAATGATTGGATGGTGGGTTGTGACTCCATGAAATGTTTTTGTGAGTTTTTGAAATTAAGGGAAATAAAAACAGAACGGTAAGTAAGATAGATTACGAGGGCAAACTTAATTTGCAATAGAGATATCAACCGTTCCCCGGCAACGGCGCCAGAAATGCTTGTTGGTATTTCTTACGTCACAGATAAATCCGCAAGCGCACGGAATACCGTTGTAGCACTTCACCCGGGAGTATTCCAAGGTATCGTATTTGTTTTCCCCAAGGAACGGAGTTATTCTACCGCAGGGCAAGTTTTACCCAAGGACAACCAAGACAACTAGCAACCTAGGATCGAGAGGGTGATTATATCTAGTTATCCTAGAGGATAGACGAACTCAAGCTCTACTTGTCTACTTCGGGCGCCGGCTTAGGCCTGGTCTGCCAAGCCACTCCGACCTGTAGCTCTACTATGTACCCGAACGTGGAGGGTTCCTTTGGACGGACAGGGTTGTCACTTCCTGCCGCCTACCTCTACAAACCGTGGAGCACACAGCAAACAAAGGTAACCTCTAGCCTAGACACCACGTCTATGCCGTTGATTACTACTCTAACCTCGGCCCAAAGCTGAATTTAGAAGGCTAGAGCACCCCTTGCGGAGCGATGATCCCGTAAACAAGTATAACAGGAATTACGTCTAGAAAAGTAATAATGCTCGCTAGATAAATAATCACCAAGTATAAATCACAAAGAGTGTTTACACGCCAAGGTAAAGAAATAGAACTAAACCTCCACCAAAGTGGAAGGAGTATTCCTTTCTCTCCCTTGCCCTCTCTCCTATTCTACTAGTGTACAAAAGGCTCTCAGCCTAAGGATTGGAGTGGAGCTCTATTGGAGAGTCTTGCGTCTCGTGGTGTGTGTTGAGAGGGAGGGGTGCCCCTTTATTTATAGCCTTGGAAGGTCGGCAACTTTGAGGCGGTTCCCGAGGTCGGTGACATTTAATGCAGGGGGAACCGACCTCCAGAAGTCGGTGATAAACCACCATAAAAAGATGGGCCAGTGGGGCCTCCCTGGCAGGTCGGCCGACCTGGCCAGAGGGGGTCGGCCGACCTGGCCTGGGCCCCTCTGGGCCTGGTCCTCCTCTGGCTGCTTCCTTGGCCTGTGTACTTGCCTAAACCACGTGCATTGCTTGATCTTGAAGCCTGATTCTGTGGTTTTGGGCTTTTGGACTAAGTTCTTCAGTCCGGGGAAAATCCGTCGATTGCAAAGTCCACGTTTAGTGCATGTTTTCCCCTGTTTTTGTATGGATTGCACCTGTACTTCATAATTCACCAAGACTAGTGGAATTTGTTAGAAATAAACCCTATGTCTACACTTGGTGATGGTGTTAGGTTCACAAAGGTGCATAAAGTTGACGGTAAAAATGGGTCGTAAGGACCGTCAACAATGTTAACCGCAAGCCACTCTTGAAAATGCTCGGTTGAAGCACCTTCGGGAAGGGAATCAGGTGTAACACCAACAGACATGAGAGCAGCTCAAATCTGGCTACAAATATCAGCCAGACGAAGCTTCTCAGCCTCCGCAAGTGAAGCAATCTCCTGGTTAGCAACACCAACCTTGGTGACAAGGTCCTCGTTCTCCTTAACAGCCTTCGCAAGGGAGGAGTTCAGCCCCTTGACTTGCAGATCCAAGGAGGTCACTTTATCCTTAAAATCCTTCGCAGACTGGAGAAGGGTCTCTTTCTCCGAACTAAGTTCAGAGAAGCGCTTCTCGCTAAGTGCGAGAGCATCCTCCTTCTCTTTAACCTTCAACTCGAGAGCAGCAAGGTCATTGCGAAGAGTGTCTCGATCACTCCTCCCCTTCGACAGCTCCCGATATTGGCGAAGGGATGCATGGGTAATTGCAAGGGACTACCAAAAGAAAAAGTCAGAATATAGAGAAAATCACAACAAAAGACGAAAGCTGGAAAGCTAACCTTGACTTGCGAAGAATATAGAAATCCTCAACTATCCCTTCAATTTTAACATGAACAGGACATAGATGCAACCTCTGAGCCGTTAGACACCTCCCGAGATGCTTCTCTAGGCGAGAGATGCCAGCACGAAATTGTTTTTGCCGAACTGCCGTTTCAGGCCATTTTCATGGGCTATAGCACACGTTTCTGACCAATTTTAGGCACCCTGACCGACTTCAGAATGCTTGCAAAAATTGGCACTACCTCATAGTAGAAAACATTTCGCGAGGTTTCCATGAATTTGGGACGTACGGTGCCCGTTTCGAGGCGTTTTTAGGCCATTTTCACCCATTATGAGCTAGTTTGTGAGCGTTGGAAATCCTCAACTGTCCCTTCAATTTTAACATGAATAGGACATAGATGCAACCTCTGACTCGTTGGACACCTCCCGAGATGCTTCTCTAGACGAGAGATGCCGGCACAAATTTTTTTTTCAGAACTGCCATTTGAGGCCATTTTCATGGGCTATAGCACACGTTTCGGACCGATTTTTGGCACCCGGACCAATTTCGGAACCCCTGTTCAAATTTGCACTGCCTCATAGTAGAAAAAATTTCACAAGGTTTCCATTATTTTTTCGGGGCGTACGGTGCCCGTTTCGAGGCGTTTTTAGGCCATTTTCACCCATTATAATCCGATTTCAGAGCGCTGAAAAATCCTCAATTGGCCCTTCAATTTTAACATTAACAGGACAAAGATGCAACCTCTGACCCGTTGGACACCTCCCGAGATGCTTCTCTAGGCGAGAGATGCCGGCACGAATTTTTTTTTAGAACTGCCGTTTGAGGCCGTTTTCATGGGCTA
Source organism: Eragrostis curvula (assembly GCA_007726485.1). NCBI lineage: Eukaryota > Viridiplantae > Streptophyta > Magnoliopsida > Poales > Poaceae > Eragrostis > Eragrostis curvula. The sequence continues at coordinate 140,291 of CM017444.1, read as the reverse complement.
TATAGCACACGTTTCGGGCCGATTTTTGGTACCCGGACCGATTTTAGAACGCCTGCAAAAATTTGCACTGCCTCAAAGTAGAAAACATTTCATGAGGTTTCCATCAATTTTTCGTGGCGTACGGTGCTCGTTTCGAGGCGTTTTTAGGCCATTTTCACCCGTTACGAGCCGGTTTGAGAGCGCTGGAAATTCTCATCTGCCCCTTCAATTTTAACATGAACAGGACATGGATGCTACGTCTGACCCGTTGGACACCTCCCAAGATGCTTCTCTAGGCGAGAGATGCCGGCACGAAATTGTTTTTGCCGAACTGCCATTTCAGGCCATTTACATGGGCTATAGCACACAATTCTGATCGATTTTTGGCACCCTGACTGATTTCAGAATGCCTGCAAAAATTTGCACTACCTCATAGTAGAAAACATTTCACGAGGTTTCTATGAATTTTTCGGGGCGTACGGTGCCCGTTTCGAGGTATTATTAGGCCATTTTCACCTGTTACGAGCTGCTTTTTGAGCACTAGAAATCCTCATCTGTCCCTTCAATTTAAACATGAACAGCACATGGATGCAACTTCTGACCCGTGGGAAACCTCCCGAGATGCTTCACCAGGCGAGAGATGCCGGCACAATGTTTTTTCAGAACTGCCGTTTTCATGGGCTATAGCACACGTTTCGGACCGATTTTTGGCACCCGAACCAATTTCGGAACCCCTGTTCAAATTTGCACTGCCTCATAGTAGAAAAATTTTCACAAGGTTTCCATTATTTTTTGGGGCGTACGGTGCCCGTTTCGAGGTGTTTTTAGGTCATTTTCATCTATTATGAGCCGGTTTGTGAGCGCTGGAAATCCTCAACTGTCCCTTCAATTTTAACATGAACAGGACATAGATGCAACCTCTGAGCCGTTGGACACCTCCCGAGATGCTTCTCTAGGCGAGAGGTGCCGGCACGAATTTTTTTCAGAACTGCCATTTGAGGCCATTTTCATGGGCTATAGCACACATTTCGGACCGATTTTTGGCACCCGGACCAATTTCGGAACCCCTGTTCAAATTTGCACAGCCTCGTAGTAGAAAAATTTCACAAGGTTTCCATTATTTTTTCGGGGCGTACGGTGCCTGTTTCGAGGCGTTTTTAGGCTATTTTAACCTATTATGAGCCGGTTTGAGAGCGTTGGAAATCCTCAATTGGCCTTTCAATTTTAACATGAACAGGACATAGATGCAACCTCTGACCCGTTGGACACCTCCCGAGATGCTTCTCTAGGCGAGAGGTGCCGACACGAATTTTTTTTTGCCAAACTGCCGTTTCAGGCCGTTTTCATGGGTTATAGCACTCGTTTCTGACCGATTTTTGGCACCCTCACCGATTTCAGAATGCCTACAAAAATTTGCACTGCCTCACAGTAGAAAACATTTGACGAGGTTTCCATGAATTTTTCGGGGGCGTACGGTGCCCGTTTCGAGGCGTTTTTAGGCCTTTTTCACCCATTATGAGCTGGTTTGAGAGCACTAGAAATCCTCAACTTTCCCTTCAATTTAAACATGAACAGGACATGGATGCAACATCTGACCCATAGGACACCTCCCTAGATGCTTCTCCAGGCGAGAGATGCCGGCTTGAATTTTTTTTTAGAACTGCCATTTGAGGCCGTTTTCATGGGCTAGAGCACACGTTTCGGACAGATTTTTGGCACCCGGACCAATCTCAAAACGCCTGCCCAAATCTGCCCTGCCTCATAGTAGAAAAAAATTCACGACGTTTCCATGAATTTTTCAGCGCGTACGGTGCCCGTTTCGAGGCGTTTTTAGGCCATTTTCAACCATTATGAGCCGGTTTGAGAGCGCTGGAAATCCTCAATTAGCCCTTCAATCTTAACATGAACAGGACATAGATGCAACCTCTGACCCGTTGGACACCTCCCGAGATGCTTCTCTAGGCGAGAGATGCTGGCACAATTTTTTTTTTTTGCCGAACTGTCGTTTCAAGCCGTTTTCATGGGTTATAGCACTTGTTTCTGACCGATTTTTGGCACCCTGACCGATTTCAGAATGCCTGCAAAATTTGAACTGCCTCCTAGTCGAAAACATTTCACAAGGTTTTCATGAATTTCTCGAGGCGTACGTTGCCCGTTTCGAGTCATTTTCTGGCCATTCTTACCCATTTTGAGCCGGTTCGAGAGCGCTAGAAACCCTCAACTATCACTTCAATTTTAACATGAACAGGACATAGATGCAACCTCTAAGCCGTTGGACACCTCCCGAGATGCTTTTCTAGGCGAGAGATGCCGGCACGAAATTGTTTTTGCCGAACTGCCATTTCAGGCCGTTTTCATGGGCTATAGCACACGTTTCTGACCGATTTTTGGCACCCTGACCGATTTCAGAATGCCTGCAAAAATTTGCACTACCTCATAGTAGAAAACATTTCACGAGGTGTCCATGAATTTTTCGGGGCATACGGTGTCCGTTTCGAGACGTTGTTTGGCCATTTTCACCCGTTACGAGCCAGTTTTTTAGCTCTGGAAATCCCCATCTGTCCCATCAATCTAAACTTGAACAGGACATGGATGCAATGTCTGACCCGTAGGACATCTCCCGAGATGCTTCTCCAGGCGAGAGATTCCGGCACGAATTTATTTTCAGAACTGCCGTTTGAGGCCGTTTTCATGGGCTATAGCACACGTTTCGGACAGATTTTTGGCACCCGGACAAATTTCAAAATGCCTGCCCAAATCTGCACTACATCATAGTAGAAAACATTTCACGAGGATTCCATTAATTTTTCGGGGCGTACGGTGCCAGTTTCAAGGCGTTTTTAGATAATTTTCACCCATTACGAGCCGGTTTGAGAGGGCTGGAAATCCTCATCTGTCCCTTCAATTTTAACATGAATAGGACATGGATCCAACGTCTGACCCAAAGGACACCTCCTGATATGCTTCTCCAGGCGAGAGATGTCGGCACCAATTTTTTTTCAGAACTGCCGTTTGAGGCCGTTTTCATGGGCTCTAGCACACGTTTCGCACATATTTTTGGCACCCGGACCAATTTCGGAACCCCTGTTCAAATTTGCACTGCCTCATAGTAGAAAACATTTCACGAGGTTTCCATGAATTTTTCGGGACGTACGGTGCCCGTTTCGAGACGTTTTAGGCCATTTTCACCCATTATGAGCCGATTTGTGAGCGCTGGAAATCCTCAACTTTCCCTTCAATTTTAACATGAACAGGATATAGATGCAACATCTAACCTGTGGGACACCTCCCGAGATGCTCCTCTAGGCGAGAGATGCCGGCATGAATTTTTCTCAGAACTGCCGTTTCAGGCCGTTTTCATGGGCTATAGCACACGTTTCGGACCGATTTTTGGCACCCGGACTAATTTTGGGAACCCCTGTTCAAATTTGCACTGCCTCATAGTAGAAAAAATTTCACAAGGTTTCCATTATTTTTTCGGGGCGTACGGTGCCCGTTTTGAGGTGTTTTTAGGTCATTTTAATCCATTATGAGCCGGTTTGCGAGCGCTGGAAATCCTCAACTGTCCCTTCAATTTTAACATGAACAGGACATAGATGCAACCTCTGAGCTGTTGGACACCTCCCGAGATGCTTCTCTAGGCGAGAGATGCCGGCACGAATTTTTTTTTACAACTGCCGTTTGAGGCCATTTTCATGGGCTATAGCACACGTTTCGGACCGATTTTTGGCACCCTGACCGATTTTAGAATGCCTGCAAAAATTTGCACTACCTCATAGTAGAAAACATTTCACGAGGTTTTCATGTATTTTTCGGGGCGTACGGTGCCCGTTTCGAGGCGTTATTTGGCCATTTTAACCCGTTATGAGCCAGTTTCTGAGCACTGGAAATCCTCATCGGCCCCTTCAATTTAAACATGAACAGGACATGGATGCAACATCTGACCCATAGGACACCTCCCTAGATGCTTCTCCAGGCGAGAGATGCCGGCTTGAATTTTTTTTAGGACTGCCATTTGAGGCTGTTTTCATGGGCTAGAGCACACGTTTCGGACAGATTTTTGGCACCCGGACCAATCTCAGAACCCCTGTTCAAATTTGCACTGCCTCATAGTAGAAAAAATTTCACAAGGTTTCCATTATTTTTTGGGGGCGTACGGTGCCCGTTTCGAGACGTTTTTAGGCCATTTTCACCCATTATGAGCCGGTTTGAGAGCGCTGAAAATCCGCAATTGGCCCTTCAATCTTAACATGAACAGGACATAGATGCAACCTCTGACCCGTTTGACACCTCCCGAGATGCTTCTCTTGGCGAGAGATGCCGACACAAAATTTATTTTTAGAACTGCCGTTTGAGGCCGTTTTCACGGGCTATAGCACACGTTTCGGACAGATTTTTGGCACCCGGACCAATTTCAAAATGCCTGCCCAAATCTGCACTACATCATAGTAGAAAACATTTCACGAGGATTCCATGAATTTTTCGGGGCGTACGGTGCCAGTTTCAAGGCGTTTTTAGATAATTTTCACCCATTACGAGCCGGTTTAAGAGGGCTGGAAATCCTCATCTGTCCCTTCAATTTTAACATGAATAGGACATGGATGCAATGTCTGACCCATAGGACACCTCCTGATATGCTTCTCCAGGCGAGAGATGTCGGCACAAATTTTTTTTCAGAACTGCAGTTTGAGGCCGTTTTCATGGGCTCTAGCACACGTTTCGCACATATTTTTGGCACCCGGACCAATTTCAGAACCCCTGTTCAAATTTGCACTGCCTCATAGTAGAAAACATTTCACGAGGTTTCCATGAATTTTTGGGGACGTACGGTGCCCGTTATGAGCCGGTTTGTGAGCGCTGGAAATCCTCAACTTTCCCTTCAATTTTAACATGAACAGGATATAGATGCAACTTCTGACCTATTGGACACCTCCCGAGATGCTCCTCTAGGCGAGAGATGCCGGCACGAATTTTTCTCAGAACTGCCGTTTCAGGCCGTTTTCATGGGCTATAGCACACGTTTCGGACCGATTTTTGGCACCCGGACTAATTTTGGGAACCCCTGTTCAAATTTGCACTGCCTCATAGTAGCAAAAATTTCACAAGGTTTCCATTATTTTTTCGGGGCGTACGGTGCCCGTTTCGAGGCGTTTTTAGGCCATTTTCACCCATTATGAGCCGGTTTGAGAGCGCTGAAAATCCGCAATTGGCCCTTCAATCTTAACATGAACAGGACATAGATGCAACCTCTGACCCGTTTGACACCTCCCGAGATGCTTCTCTTGGCGAGAGATGCCGACACAAAATTTATTTTCAGAACTGCCGTTTGAGGCCGTTTTCATGGGCTATAGCACACGTTTCGGACAGATTTTTGGCACCCGGACCAATTTCAAAATGCCTGCCCAAATCTGCAATACATCATAGTAGAAAACATTTCACGAGGATTCCATGAATTTTTCGGGGCGTACGGTGCCAGTTTCAAGGCGTTTTTAGATAATTTTCACCCATTACGAGCCGGTTTAAGAGGGCTGGAAATCCTCATCTGTCCCTTCAATTTTAACATGAATAGGACATGGATGCAATGTCTGACCCATAGGACACCTCCTGATATGCTTCTCCAGGCGAGAGATGTCGGCACAAATTTTTTTTCAGAACTGCAGTTTGAGGCCGTTTTCATGGGCTCTAGCACACGTTTCGCACATATTTTTGGCACCCGGACCAATTTCAGAACCCCTGTTCAAATTTGCACTGCCTCATAGTAGAAAACATTTCACGAGGTTTCCATGAATTTTTCGGGACGTACGGTGCCCGTTTCGAGAATTTTTTAGGCCATTTTCACCCATTATGAGCCGGTTTGTGAGCGCTGGAAATCCTCAACTTTCCCTTCAATTTTAACATGAACAGGATATAGATGCAACTTCTGACCTATTGGACACCTCCCGAGATGCTCCTCTAGGCGAGAGATGCCGGCACGAATTTTTCTCAGAACTGCCGTTTCAGGCCGTTTTCATGGGCTATAGCACACGTTTCGGACCGATTTTTGGCACCCGGACTAATTTTGGGAACCCCTGTTCAAATTTGCACTGCCTCATAGTAGAAAAAATTTCAGAAGGTTTCCATTATTTTTTCGGGGCGTACGGTGCCCGTTTCGAGACGTTTTTAGGCCATTTTCACCCATTATGAGCCGGTTTGAGAGCGCTGAAAATCTGCAATTGGCCCTTCAATCTTAACATGAACAGGACATAGATGCAACCTCTGACCCGTTTGACACCTCCCGAGATGCTTCTCTTGGCGAGAGATGCCGACACAAAATTTATTTTTAGAACTGCCGTTTGAGGCCGTTTTCATGGGCTATAGCACACGTTTCGGACAGATTTTTGGCACCCGGACCAATTTCAAAATGCCTGCCCAAATCTGCACTACATCATAGTAGAAAACATTTCACGAGGATTCCATGAATTTTTCGGGGCGTACGGTGCCAGTTTCAAGGCGTTTTTAGATAATTTTCACCCATTACGAGCCGGTTTAAGAGGGCTGGAAATCCTCATCTGTCCCTTCAATTTTAACATGAATAGGACATGGATGCAATGTCTGACCCATAGGACACCTCCTGATATGCTTCTCCAGGCGAGAGATGTCGGCACAAATTTTTTTTCAGAACTGCAGTTTGAGGCCGTTTTCATGGGCTCTAGCACACGTTTCGCACATATTTTTGGCACCCGGACCAATTTCAGAACCCCTGTTCAAATTTGCACTGCCTCATAGTAGAAAACATTTCACGAGGTTTCCATGAATTTTTCGGGACGTACGGTGCCCGTTATGAGCCGGTTTGTGAGCGCTGGAAATCCTCAACTTTCCCTTCAATTTTAACATGAACAGGATATAGATGCAACTTCTGACCTATTGGACACCTCCCGAGATGCTCCTCTAGGCGAGAGATGCCGGCACGAATTTTTCTCAGAACTGCCGTTTCAGGCCGTTTTCATGGGCTATAGCACACGTTTCGGACCGATTTTTGGCACCCGGACTAATTTTGGGAACCCCTGTTCAAATTTGCACTGCCTCATAGTAGAAAAAATTTCAGAAGGTTTCCATTATTTTTTCGGGGCGTACGGTGCCCGTTTCGAGACGTTTTTAGGCCATTTTCACCCATTATGAGCCGGTTTGAGAGCGCTGAAAATCTGCAATTGGCCCTTCAATCTTAACATGAACAGGACATAGATGCAACCTCTGACCCGTTTGACACCTCCCGAGATGCTTCTCTTGGCGAGAGATGCCGACACAAAATTTATTTTTAGAACTGCCGTTTGAGGCCGTTTTCATGGGCTATAGCACACGTTTCGGACAGATTTTTGGCACCCGGACCAATTTCAAAATGCCTGCCCAAATCTGCACTACATCATAGTAGAAAACATTTCACGAGGATTCCATGAATTTTTCGGGGCGTACGGTGCCAGTTTCAAGGCGTTTTTAGATAATTTTCACCCATTACGAGCCGGTTTAAGAGGGCTGGAAATCCTCATCTGTCCCTTCAATTTTAACATGAATAGGACATGGATGCAATGTCTGACCCATAGGACACCTCCTGATATGCTTCTCCAGGCGAGAGATGTCGGCACAAATTTTTTTTCAGAACTGCAGTTTGAGGCCGTTTTCATGGGCTCTAGCACACGTTTCGCACATATTTTTGGCACCCGGACCAATTTCAGAACCCCTGTTCAAATTTGCACTGCCTCATAGTAGAAAACATTTCACGAGGTTTCCATGAATTTTTGGGGACGTACGGTGCCCGTTATGAGCCGGTTTGTGAGCGCTGGAAATCCTCAACTTTCCCTTCAATTTTAACATGAACAGGATATAGATGCAACTTCTGACCTATTGGACACCTCCCGAGATGCTCCTCTAGGCGAGAGATGCCGGCACGAATTTTTCTCAGAACTGCCGTTTCAGGCCGTTTTCATGGGCTATAGCACACGTTTCGGACCGATTTTTGGCACCCGGACTAATTTTGGGAACCCCTGTTCAAATTTGCACTGCCTCATAGTAGCAAAAATTTCACAAGGTTTCCATTATTTTTTCGGGGCGTACGGTGCCCGTTTCGAGGCGTTTTTAGGCCATTTTCACCCATTATGAGCCGGTTTGAGAGCGCTGAAAATCCGCAATTGGCCCTTCAATCTTAACATGAACAGGACATAGATGCAACCTCTGACCCGTTTGACACCTCCCGAGATGCTTCTCTTGGCGAGAGATGCCGACACAAAATTTATTTTCAGAACTGCCGTTTGAGGCCGTTTTCATGGGCTATAGCACACGTTTCGGACAGATTTTTGGCACCCGGACCAATTTCAAAATGCCTGCCCAAATCTGCAATACATCATAGTAGAAAACATTTCACGAGGATTCCATGAATTTTTCGGGGCGTACGGTGCCAGTTTCAAGGCGTTTTTAGATAATTTTCACCCATTACGAGCCGGTTTAAGAGGGCTGGAAATCCTCATCTGTCCCTTCAATTTTAACATGAATAGGACATGGATGCAATGTCTGACCCATAGGACACCTCCTGATATGCTTCTCCAGGCGAGAGATGTCGGCACAAATTTTTTTTCAGAACTGCAGTTTGAGGCCGTTTTCATGGGCTCTAGCACACGTTTCGCACATATTTTTGGCACCCGGACCAATTTCAGAACCCCTGTTCAAATTTGCACTGCCTCATAGTAGAAAACATTTCACGAGGTTTCCATGAATTTTTCGGGACGTACGGTGCCCGTTTCGAGAATTTTTTAGGCCATTTTCACCCATTATGAGCCGGTTTGTGAGCGCTGGAAATCCTCAACTTTCCCTTCAATTTTAACATGAACAGGATATAGATGCAACTTCTGACCTATTGGACACCTCCCGAGATGCTCCTCTAGGCGAGAGATGCCGGCACGAATTTTTCTCAGAACTGCCGTTTCAGGCCGTTTTCATGGGCTATAGCACACGTTTCGGACCGATTTTTGGCACCCGGACTAATTTTGGGAACCCCTGTTCAAATTTGCACTGCCTCATAGTAGAAAAAATTTCAGAAGGTTTCCATTATTTTTTCGGGGCGTACGGTGCCCGTTTCGAGACGTTTTTAGGCCATTTTCACCCATTATGAGCCGGTTTGAGAGCGCTGAAAATCTGCAATTGGCCCTTCAATCTTAACATGAACAGGACATAGATGCAACCTCTGACCCGTTTGACACCTCCCGAGATGCTTCTCTTGGCGAGAGATGCCGACACAAAATTTATTTTTAGAACTGCCGTTTGAGGCCGTTTTCATGGCTATAGCACACGTTTCGGACAGATTTTTGGCACCCGGACCAATTTCAAAATGCCTGCCCAAATCTGCACTACATCATAGTAGAAAACATTTCACGAGGATTCCATGAATTTTTCGGGGCGTACGGTGCCAGTTTCAAGGCGTTTTTAGATAATTTTCACCCATTACGAGCCGGTTTAAGAGGGCTGGAAATCCTCATCTGTCCCTTCAATTTTAACATGAATAGGACATGGATGCAATGTCTGACCCATAGGACACCTCCTGATTAGCTTCTCCAGGCGAGAGATGTCGGCACAAATTTTTTTTCAGAACTGCAGTTTGAGGCCGTTTTCATGGCTCTAGCACACGTTTCGCACATATTTTTGGCACCGGACCAATTTCAGAACCCCTGTTCAAATTGTGCACTGCCTCATAGTAGAAAACATTTCACGAGGTTTCCATGAATTTTTCGGGACGTACGGTGCCCGTTATGAGCCGGTTTGTGAGCGCTGGAAATCCTCAACTTTCCCTTCAATTTTAACATGAACAGGATATAGATGCAACTTCTGACCTATTGGACACCTCCCGAGATGCTCCTCTAGGCGAGAGATGCCGGCACGAATTTTTCTCAGAACTGCCGTTTCAGGCCGTTTTCATGGGCTATAGCACACGTTTCGGACCGATTTTTGGCACCCGGACTAATTTTGGGAACCCCTGTTCAAATTTGCACTGCCTCATAGTAGAAAAAATTTCACAAGGTTTCCATTATTTTTTCGGGGCGTACGGT